>CM077663.1:103212845-103846027 GCA_039707655.1 Elymus sibiricus
CGCCGTTGCCCTTGGACTTGCTGCGCGGCGGGCCGCGGTGACCACGGCCACCACGACCACCACAGACGGCGGCGTTTGCAGAAGATTTGAAGCCGGCGTTGTTGCCGGTTCCATGGAAGAGGGCCACGCGCTGATCAAAATTACTCATCTGAGCAAAAAGATCGTCCAGCGTGACCGGTTCAGTGCGAGCATCAAGGGCTGACACCAACGGCTGGTACTCCATGTCCAGGCCTGCGACGATGTAGGAGATGATCTCATTGTCATCCAGCGGCTTCCCAGCAGCAACGAGTTCGTCGGCGAGGGAGCGCATGTGGGCGAAGTATGCGCCCACGGACTGTGTGCCCTTCTGCGCGTTGGAGAGGGCCACGCGGATGTTGTTGATGCGCGATTGGGACTGCGACGAGAACATGCTCGCCACGGCAGTCCACAACTCATGCGCCTTGCGGATGTTTGTCACCTGGACAAGAACATCTCTGGACAGGTTAATCAGCAAATATGCAAGTACCTGTTGATCTTCCCGAACCCAAACGTGGTGAAGAGGGTTTGGGACGGCTTCCTCCTTGTCGTCCTTGTCCTTGGTGATGAGGTGTTTCTCCGGTTCCTTGACCGTACCTTCAGCATAGCCGAAGATACCAACTCCGAGCAGCTACGGCGTGATCTGAGCACGCCAGAGGATGTAGTTCGTCCTGGTGAGCTTCTCCGTAACCTGTCCCGTGAGACCGATCGACGGGAGGCTGGAGGAGGAGGAAGACATGGCGAGCTAGGGGTAGATGTGATTGAGATGGAACTAGATGTAGCGGAAGAGGGAGGCTCTGATTACCATGTGAAGATTGGTTTAAGCATCTTACCTCGGTGCGAGGGGATGCACTGCATGTTTATAGTCGGGGTTGCGAACCCTATAACGCGTACATGAGATAGATTACATAACTTGGAGAAGAAGAGAGGAGGAGATAAGATAGGTATGGTTACAGGAAAGATTACAACAAACTACCTAACCATAACAACTCTATCTCTATCTCCATCGAGTCTCCATATGTCACGTTACAAGGGTCGGCACCCATCACATTATGTTTTAACAAAAGCTTGTCTAGTGGTAACCGATTCCACTGGAAAAAGACGACAACAGATAATACAACGATAAAAAAAGATGGTAACAAATGTGCTTCATACGTATTCTATTCGTTTGACAAGGTCTTCTAATTATTCAGAAGCGAAAATAAATGGTACAACATTCTTTTTATTGTCTTGAATTCTTAAGTTGAGAACGGATGCTTCCATTTCCTTTTGGGAAAAAGAGAGGAGAAAATAATGGACTTGAGCTTTGCTGGAACATTATACTGTCTAGAAAATTCATGGCAACAGGGCCAATGGTTGAACATATAATTTTTTTTAAGTATTTTTTGTGTACTCAATAATTCTTTTTTCTTCTTTTGGGTGGTTGGGGGTTTGTTTTGGGCTGATTCATTGAAATCAGGGAAGACTTTGTCATGCTTATTTGGAGGCACTAGGTTTTTTTTTGAACAATCACCGTGGGGAAGAGGGTCCCCACCTGAATATATTACTCAAAGGTGCGAAGGCGAGTTGCACATTACATTAAGGGTTGCATCGAGAGGAGAGGTACAGGCGTCAAGACATGGCAGCCTCCCTACTAACTGGGTCCTTATATCTGAAGGCCCAAAGCGTAAAATCTGAGATGATATTCCTAATAGTATCTAGGGGGAGTGCATCTCGTTACGGAAAACACGAGCGTTCCTGGAGGCACTAGGGTGAATTAATTCTGATCCCAGTCTATATTTTTCTCAAAGTAAGTATACTCGGCAGTTGCATCGTTTGTGGGCAGCACGGACAGTTTGTCGTCTTATTTTCTGCAGTCTAGCGTTTGATGTACTACTGGCAGAACATATACTATTTGCTACTCCCTCCGTCCCATAATATAAGAGCGTGTTTGACACTACACTAGTGTCAAACACGCTCTTATATTATGGGACGGATGGAGTAGCTCTTGTTGTTACCTCATTTTACCCTATGCTGCTCTCGAATCGGCTATGAATTACAAACCATGACTATATCTTATGATAATGATGGCGACTGTTGGTACTTTAGATGATATATGGCACATCAGAGCTGAATCTTCACCTATTTTGATGCATGGCTGTAAGGGCTAAAGTTATAGTTTAAGGCAGCAACTATACTGTGTGTGCTGCAGAAATGTACATGCAATCCACCTTGTGCCAGAATGGATGGAGTTCATTTGGTGTATTACTGGATGATCCTTTCTTCGCATTCAACCGATGTATAGTTTAGTTCCTTCCTATATTAATTTGTGAAGTAGGCTTAACAGTTATACAATCTCTCCGTGTACTGATACTCTGTCATATGTGTAAGTTTGGGCTTGAGCTGATTGAGGATCAGTTTGTGACAACTTGTGAAAGTGAGTTTACTTACTTTTATTTACCCGCACCGTTGCTTTTATTTATCAGTTGACAGATACATTTGTGAAACAGTAAGTTAGACATCATAGTGAAGCTTCGTGAAGGAGCTTATGGCGACACAAACAGGACTGGGGGTATTGTCTATAAAGCCCTGAATGTTTGTTCATCCACTTGTGTTGTTGTCCACTCTGAAATGTTCTCCTCATTAGATGGTTCTGCTTTGTAGATATCAGAAGAAGTATTCTAATAAGTTCTGCTTCCTCTGACACTAAATAATCTGAGAGCAGACCGAGGAGTAAAGAGAGAGTACTTAAGCAACGGCTTCATTGAAACAAAAGAAAGAGTATATCCCTTTCGTCATCCTTGACGTGGGAAAAAAACGCATACACACAGTTTACTGTGCATATTTTTTTACCAGAATTACTCATGTAGCACTGTCAGAAGAATTTATATGTTTCTCCCTTCAAAATGTTAGAATTCTGTGTTTTCTAGAAATCGTAAAAAAATGATTAAGCAAGTGTCACACAACAAGATGTTTGATTTTGTCTGTGCACGATCATGCATAATAGTTAGTTTAAAACCATGAATCACTTCTGTCTATTTGCAGCTTTTGGGTCCTCACTTCGCTGATTAGTGCTTGGGAAAATTGGGATGCCAAATATGAATCAGAGAACGATCATCCAAATGACTTTTCAAATGAACTGATAAGAATTTATAAATATTTGCTGCTCCCAGTATTTCTTAGTGGGTCTGATAAATAGGAAAAGACTGCACATGACAATGTTCTCAATTTTACTAAGTAGACACAGCCTGAGACTCCATAAGGGAAAGAATTGAGCACAGAGTATCGCCTAAGTGGCATTGGCTCTGGAAAGAGCACAGGTTGCCTGATCATCCCCCTGAGCCATTAGTGTACCAATATTTTTATGTATTATTTTTTCATTGCAAGAAACACTGTTGGTCCATTTACTATTAAACACTGTTGGTCCATTTACTAGTAAACACTGTTGTTAACTGTTAGTCCAGTAAGTTCTACAAATAGTCTCTCTCCTTATTTGGTTCAAAGGATTATGTGTGGTCTCATGTTGTTGTTTTTTCGTGATTGCATCCCCTCATTTACATTAGGTGTATTATCTTTCCTCATTGCAGCTGCTTTATTGTACTAGATTGAGAAACAACTACTTCTACGTATCCAGGAGAAATGTTATTTGACATATTGGCGCTTATTACGTACAAGGCTTCCTTTGGTTCTGAAATGTGTTGCTGTGTCGCCATGTATTAAATTATAGACAGTCATTTTTGATCCGTTTTGAATAGCTGATATATATAGGTAAGATGTCATGCATATATTAAACTATTGTAGCCTATGTATTTTTGGAATCATGTTATCTTCATTTTTCTGGAGGTCTTACACAGACAACTGCTCAGCAATCACCATGAATAGAATTTATAAAGTTTCTCTCTTTTTGGGTCCTACAATCATTTCTTTAGAGCATCTCTAACCGATCCCCTAAAAACCTTTAGAGGAAGAAACTAGGCAGCTAACCGGATCTAACCGAACTCTCAAACGGTTAGACGAGGACAAATTATCCTCCTCGGCCCAAAGAGTGAGGCCAAGTCTCTCAAATATACTCGCCCAGTGCCTCACGGAATATAAAAAATTGCCCCCCCCTTCTCCAGCCCAAGCGGTCACCACTTCCTGCCGCCATCGTCCATACTCGTCACCGCCGATGCCCCCGATTCCAGCCGGAATGGAGAGGCAAGACCCTTCCGTCACACCGCCAGCCCCCGCCATCGGCGCAACGCCACCGGAAATGACTCCACGTCGCCATCCACACCAAGGAAGAGGTTGGGCGCCAAAAACCTTCTCCAGGCCACCACACCGGCAACCACTTCCGGTGGCAAGGTCGGTGGCAAGGCCGTTGCGTCTCCGATGACTGGAGGGCACCCTCCCGCTACTCCAGGCCCTAGCAAGTGGTCAAGGAAGTCGATGTGGACCGTGATGAGTCTCACCAAGGAGGTGGCGAAGAATAAGAAGGCGACCCCGGTGCCTCGTCCTTGCTCGACGCCTTGTACCCTGTCTCCGGCCAACCCTACGCCCGCTCGTCCGGCGCGTCCAGCCACCGCCGCTGTCACCAAGGGCCATGGCCTTCAAGTGGTCGATGAAATACCATCAAGGTAAAAGAAAATGTGTCGATGCTAAATTCGGCAGATCCCTCGATAGGGTATCCTAAGCTAGGCTTCTTGGTACGATGATAACAAAGACACATGGTTTAGTCAGGTTTAGGCTCTCCGAAGAGATAATACCATATGTCCTAACTGTGTATTATTGCGTTGGGGTGTGTACGTAGTACAATAGTACCGAGAGATTGTTCGATGATCTGTCTACAAGCATGGACCCCGGTTTATATAGCATGTCAGGGACCCTAGGCTTACATTTGAAAGGATCAATATGGTCAAGTAGAGGGGGTGATTTTTAACAAGTTTTAACTTCTTTTTCAAAATTAGGAGTAAGTTGTCTAGATATGCAACTAGGTGGACAACCTATATGTCAAGCACAAGTGCAAGCCAAGGAGTAAACACGAATAACAAGCTTGCACAGAAGTAAAGGAACGAAGTAGCGGCAAGTGGAGACGATGAAGACGAGAATGTGTTGCCGAAGTTCCCTCCTTTGGAGGAGGCACGTCTCCGTTGAAGGGGGTGTGAAGGCACAATTATCCCCAAGCGTCCTAAGGACTCACCATATTCTCCTCACGCCCTCGCACAATGCTAGGTGTCGTGAATGCACTAGTGGTGCCCTTGAAGGCGGCAACCGGACCTTTACAAACAAGGTTGGATAAATCTCCACCGCTTAGTTGGAGGCTCCCAACACCACCACGGAGCTTCACCATAATGGATTGTGGCTTCAAAGTGACCTCTTCCGTCTAGGGTGCTCAAACACCCAAGAGTAACAAAATCCACACAATAAAGTATGGGGGAATCAATTTTCCTTTGGTGGAATTGTAGATCTAGGTCTCCTCCTTCAGTCCCTAGCAAATCAACAAGCTTGAGTGGCTAGAGAGAGAGAGATCGGGCAAGAAAGCTTGTAGGGCATTAATGGAGGAGAGAGAGAGGTAAGAGATGGGTGGGAGGTGAAAGAACCACCCACTTATATAGGTGGCCATAAATCCAACCGCTGCTGCACTTTTTACACTGTAACGGTACAACCGCTAGAACCACCGGTACAACCGGGATTCACAGGGCACCCTGTAGAAAAGCACTAAGCGGTACAATCGCCTTGTGAGCCGGTAGTACCGGTTATACCGGAACTACCAGTCCACCACCGTCAAACAACCGGACCAACCACAGAGCCGGGGCACCTCGGTTTCGGTGATAGAGCGGTGCAAGGCCCGGTGGAACCGGCTCACAGAAGTACTCGGTGGCGACTATGTCATGAGCGGTACAACCACCTCAGACACTGATAGTACCGGTTATACCGGAACTACCAGGCCACCACCGCCCGATAACTGCCACTGGACCAAAGACGGGGACACCCCATTCCGGTGGTAGGGCAGTACTTGGGCCAGTACAACCGCCCTGCCGTACCTCCAGGGAAACAGTCAAGGACCAGGCGATACAACCGCCGTGGTCCCAGTGGTACAACTGCTTGAGACCTTCCTGAAGGGTGCAAACCCTGGGGTATCACCCCCAGGGAGGTAGTTGTGCCAGAAGTACCGGTCAAGACGATGCAACCGCTCAGGCTGGCGGTACAACCGCTTGCTAGTAAAAACACAGCCCGCAGCAAATTTATGAGACAATCTCTCCTCGAACGGAAGGGATATGTGGGTGTAATATGAGTATGTACGTGCATCGATTCACCCAATATCTTCCGATGCAAATTCCCTCTTAATAGTACAGATTTCCTACGACTAAAGAAATAAACGCGTTGGAAACTCCATCGTCGAACTTTTCTGTCCAGAGGGATGGCCTAACCGTCTTGTGCCATGAATATAACCTGAAAGCTCAGGCACACGATTAGTCCACAAATCGTGTTGTCATCAACATCAAAACACTTAGGGCAGGAGATGTCCTTACAATTATTGAATAACAGCACTTGTCACTGACCTCTTAAGCCTTTACTTTCTTGAACAACCATCGTCTAAGGTTCAGCTAAGGAGCGTTGCTACGACGACACCACCTCCATACTTCAATTATTGTCAGCCTCTTTTTGTTAACACACAAGAGTGATGGAATTAATGTGACACCACAACAGATGAGTTCAACTATAAAAGCACTCACGGGAAATGACCAAGGGCCCTGTTTGTTTGGGCTGCGGTTGAATGAGAAGCGGCTGGGGCTGGTAGAAGCTGAGAAGCCAATAAACATGTTTGGTAACTTTTTATAGGACAGATGATGAGGCTGTAGCTTGTTGTGGAAGTCTGTAATGCCCTTGGATATTGAAGGTGTCGTGCTAGCGGCGGCAGCACCAATTCTCAACCTGCATCATATACACCCATATACAACTTGCCTCAAATTAGCTGAATCTAGTGAACACCGTGTTGTACCGTGAAAAAATAGTGTAGAAATCCATGCTAACGATCCAAGAAACTTGTCATACTAAGTTGTCAACGTGCATTCTCCTAATGCATCAATTAACAAGCATCCAAGCAGGACGCTAAAGAACTGCTCCCGCACCCCGTGGGTCGTCCCGCTCAGGCGACCGCGGGGGCGATCCAATCTCGTCGCCGCAGGTAGCCCACCAGCCTCCTCCTCGTCTCGCCGCCACTTGAGGCCTTGTCGGTGAAGCCTGTGCGGGTCCAAGGACGGCGGCGGTGGGGCATTCTCTCTCTCCCAGCTTGGATCTTGTCGGTGGCGGCCCACTGAAGGCCTCGGGTAGATCAGCATGGCGACAACAGCAGGGTTACGGCGCCCTCCGACGAACGGCGGCTTGGTGTTGGCCATGTTGTGAGGCCCGATGCATTATGTGGAGGTGCGTGCTCGAGGCAGGGTCGCTCCGTCCAGGTGTGGCTCCTTCTTCGGGCGGCAAGTTCCCGATCTGACCCCTGCAAGGGGTGGCGGACGCTGCAGCCACCCTCTGGATCGGCTGGGGCTGGACCAGTGGAGTGGTTAGGCAAGACCAGGTGGTCACACGCACCGCCGGGTTCAGGCCGGATCCCTCTGGAACCAGCGCTTGGACGCCGTCGGCCGACACGGGGTGGTGGTGTTTGTCGCTGGCCACGTCGGATCGATGGATCCGGCGCCTGGCTGGTCTACGACGGTTGTTCTTCTCGATCCTCCTTCTTGGTGGGTTGAGCCCCATGCCACTTTCATCTCTGCGGGTTTCGGTTCACGGCTCGTTGCCGGATCCGAAGCAGACGGAGGTTTGGTGGTATAGGATGGGGACCGGAGGAAACTTTGGTCGACTGGTTCGGCCCGGCAGCGACGACGTCCCTCGACGCTGTTAACCTTCGTGGAGTCGAAGCCGAGGTCCCTCCTATCTACCTCCGAACCCCTCTCGGATGAAAGTCCAAAATTTCGTCGGGATTGGGCGGAGGTGGCGGCCTGCGGGTCATACCCTTCATGGAGGTGTCGTCTGTTGGAAATATGAGCAATTCACCATATGATTTTATTAACAGAAATAGTAGATAAATCATGACTATCATAGCAGTTAAAAGACTAGTCATGCAATCATACAGAGAGTATGCAAAAGGCATCTGAAGTGGTGAGTATGAACGGAACATATCTAGAACAGAAAGTAGAACAACGAACTGTAGCAAGAACTCAAACAAAATGAACACGAACACATACTGAGTTGCAGCAGCAGCAGGATTGGCGTTGACGTCGTCACCAGCCATGTTGTCGAATAGGTTGTTGAAGTCGTCGTCTGGGAAGTGATCGTCGGCGTCCGTGGCGTCCGTGATGAAGAAGCCAGTAGTCGCGCAGAGCGCTCCCCAAAAACCTGATCACCCTTCTCCCGTACAGGACTCAAAGTGGTGGGGTTTCGGAGGCCTACTGTCCCGACCTGCGGTGCACGCCGCAAGCCGGGATGGGGAAGAACCTAGCAGCTCAGAGATTGGAACCCGATGGCGTGAGGAAGATGATGTTTTGGTGTGTCTCTCTGGAGAGGAGCGACCTCCCTTTTACAGGCACAGGAGAAGGAGGCGAACAAGCAGCAACGGGAGGCGAAGCAAAAGAGGGAGACGAGACGAACATGCAGCAGTCGAAGGGTGCAGCGTTCGTAATTAATCTCCACTACAACAAAACTTTCCAGCTCCCGAGTGACCTTTCGTATACCAGTCGTGCGTGGCAAAAATTTAGACATCGACTCAGCTCATTCCCGGTGCGGTGCGGCGCGGCACGGTGCGTCGTGACGAGGCGGGCGGCGGAGGAGGAGCGCGCGTGTATGTCTCTCTTGTTCTTATGCTCATACATGTGGAGAAACATCCTCCCTTATAAGGAGGTCCAACTCTTACTAAACTAGCAATGTGGGCTTAGTGGGCCTCTAGGATTTATTAGGAATTCTGAAACTACTATTGGGCTGGCCCATACATAGATCAAATTCCAGCAATCCCCCACCAGATCCCAGAGGCACACAAAATTTGCATTTGGTTCCAAAACACTGTTTTATATACCAGTACTGCAGTGAAGACTGTTAAGTTGAACTTCCACCTAGAACTCTATGCTACACTAGTAAGCAACTTGAATAGTGGACTATGCCTTGAACTGCAAGTTTTCTGCGAATCTAGCTTCACACAAAGCCTTGACCGATACTAGGCTACCGTGGGTATTCCTGATAACCCACAAGTATAGGGGATTGCAACAGTTTTCGAGGGTAGAGTACTCAACCCAAATTTATAGATTCGACACAAGGGGAGCCAAAGAATACTTGAGAGTATTAGCAGTTGAGTTGTCAATTCAACCACACTTGGAGATTAAATATCTGCAGCAGAGTGATCAATAGCACAGTAATATGATAGTTTGATAGCAACAGTGATAGTAACAGTAGCGGTAACAGTAGTAGCAGTAGTTTTGTAGTAGTTGGAACAGCAGCAGCAGCAATAGTAACTTAGCAAGAACAATAAGTGGAAAGGTCGTAGGCACTGGATCGGTGAACTCGTTGGATGATATTCATCATGTAACAATCATAACCTAGGGCGACACAGAACTAGCTCCAGTTCATCAATGTAATGTAGGCATGTATTCCGTAAATAGTCATACGTGCTTATGGAAAAGAACTTGCATGACATCTTTTGTCCTACCCTCCCGTGGCAGCGGGGTCCATAAGGAAACTAGGGGATATTAAGGCCTCCTTCTAATAGAGAACCGAAACAAAGCATTAACACATGGTGAATACATGAACTCCTCAAACTACGGTCATCACCGCGAAGTATCCCAAATATTATCACTATGGGGTTGACGGATCATAACACGTAATAGGTGCATATGACTAGGCAAGATCGGATCAAGAACATAGATATAGAGACAACATAAACGGTTCAGATCTGAAATCATGGCACTCGGGCCCTAGTGACAAGCATTAGGCATAGCAAAGTCATAGCAGCATCAATCTCAGAACATAATGGATACTAGGGATCAAGCCCTAACAAAACTAACTCGATTACATGATGAATCTCATCCAACTCCTCACCGACCAGCGAGCCTATGAAGGAATTACTCACTCCCGGTGAGGAGCATCATGGAATTGGCGATGGAGAAAGGTTGGTGATGACGAAGACTGAAGATTCCCCTCTCCGGAGCCCCAAACGGGCTCCAGATCTGGCCTCCTGATGAAGAACAGGAGGTGGCGGCGGCTCCGTATCGTGAAACGCGATAATTCTTTCTATCCGAAATTAGGAATTTATAGTGGCGGAGTTAGGTCAAGTGGGCCCACAAGGTGGGCACAACCCACCAGGGCGCGCCCAGGGGGCCTGGCGCGCCCTGGTGGGTGATGCTCACCCTGGCCCCCCCTCTTTGGTGTATTTTGGCTCCAATAATTCTCATTTATTCTGAAATAAATCTCCAAAAAGTTTCGTTCCATTCCGAGAACTTTAATTTCTGCACAAAAACAATACCATGGTAGTTCTGCTGAAAACAGCGTCAGTCCGGGTTAGTTCCATTCAAATCGTGCAAATTAGAGTCCAAACCAAGGGCAAAAGAGTGAGGAAAAGTAGATACGTTGGAGACGTATCAATTCCCCGCGGGTGGAGCTTATGCGTCATACTCCGAGACCTTTCATGAGTTTACTAGAGAGCACCCTACTCTCATAGATTGTGACGTTAACAATCAGACTCATATAGGTGTGTTCTTCAAAAGATGTTCTGCAGGACAACATCTTTGCTTAAATAAGCCACTTAGAACACATTAAGATATATATCAACCTGCCATGCAGATTAGGAAAGTATTGCATCTTCATGGAGTGGTATTTTTAATAGTAAGGATACTCTCCTCTTAGTTGATCAACAACTTGTCTTCCACATCTAATTCACGGGATCTCCGATCACATAGATTAGGTTACCACTGTGAACAACTCATATTGTGGGTCTCATACCCATCTCCTTCGATGCATTATCTATCACATTATGTGATAGACCCTTAGTAAAAGAATCTGCCAGATTTTTAGACGTTTGGATATAATCCGATGCAATAACTCCAGAGTTTCTCATTTTCCTGACAGACTTTAACCTTCTCTGAACATGTCTTGATGACTTCATGTTATCCTTTGAACTACTCACTTTGGCGATCACAGTTTGATTGTCGCAGTTCATAAGAACACCTGGCACAGGTTTCTCAACAACCGGTAAGTCATTCAAGAGACGACGAAGCCAATCTGCTTCAACCGTAGTTGTATATAGTGCTGTGAGTTCTGCTTCCATTGTTGACCTCGTTAAGATGGTCTGCTTGCAAGACTTCCAAGAAACAGCGCCACCACCATGAATGAATACGTATCCGCTCGTGGCCTTTATCTCATCAGCATCAGAGATCCAGTTTGAGTCACTATACCCTTCGAGCACCTTTGGGTACCCAGTGTAGTGAATTCTATAACTCGTAGTGCCCTTCAAATAGCGCATAACTCTTTCTAGAGCTTTCCAATGATCATCTCCTGGTTTTGAGACAAATCGGCTCAGTTTGTTAACAATAAAAGAGATGTCAGGTCTCGTGGCACTGGCTATGTACATAAGTGAGCCAATAATCTAAGAGTATTTCAAATGATCTCTAGCAATTCTTCGATTCTTTCGAAGTAACACGCTAGCATCATAAGGTGTTGGCGAGGGCTTGCAGCCACTATAACCAAAACGACTCAAGATCTTTTCCACATAGTGAGATTGAAGCAATGTAATCCCACCATCATCATCTCTCAGCAGCTTGATATTCAGAATAACATCAGCTACTCCTAATCCTTCATCTCGAAACAACGAGATAGGAAATCCTTGACCTCCTTAATAACATTCAGATTTGTTTCAAAAATCAATATGTCATCAACATACAAGCAAAGGATGACTCCCTCGCCCCCACCATGGCGATAGTACACACATTTGTCAGGTTCATTTACAACAAAGCCTGCAGCTGTTAAAGTTCTTTCAAACTTCTCATGCCACTGCTTAGGTGCTTGTTTAAGTCCATACAAAGATTTCAACAATTTGCACACCTTTCCTTCCTGACCGTCCACTAGAAACCCATCTGGTTGTTCCATGTAAATTTTCTCGTCCAACTCTCCATTTAGGAAAGCAGTCTTAACATCCATTTGATGAACGAGAAGACCATGTGAGGCAGCTAGTGAAAGTAGCACTCGAATAGTGGTCAGTCGAGCCACAGGCGAGTAAGTATCAAAGAAGTCTTCACCTTCCTTTTGGGTATAACCCTTGGCCACGAGACGTGCCTTGTACTTTTCAATAGTACCATCAGGCCTAAGCTTCTTCTTGAATACCCATTTGCACCCTATAGGTTTGCACCCATAAGGACGACCAGTTATCTCCCAAGTTTCATTTGCCAAGATGGAATCCATCTCACTACGGACCGCTTCCTTCCAGTAGTCAGCATCTTCAGATGCATAGGCCTCTGAAATAGAACTAGGAGTGTCATCTATGAGATATACAAGAAAATCATAACCAAAGGACTTTGTAGTCCTCTGTCTCTTGCTCCTTTTAGGAGTCTCATTATTTTCCTCCACGGGATCTTCAAGATGTTGCGTCTGAATGGTAGGTTCAGAAACAGTAACTACATCTTGACTCGATGAATTAGGAAACTCCTGATTTGATGAGCTACCCATATCCTTCATGGGAAAGATATCTTCGAAGAATGTCGCATCATTCGACTCCATGATTGTACCAACGTGCATGTCAGATACCTCAGATTTTACAATCAAGAATCTATAACCAATGCTATGAAAAGCATAGCCTAGGAAAACACAATCCACAGTTTTTGGTCCAAGCTTTCGCTTCTTTGGAATCGGTATATTGACTTTTGCCAAGCAGCCCCAAGTTCGCAGGTATGAGAGTTTTAACCTTTTCTTCTCCCATTCTTTGAATGGAGTTATCTCTTTGTTCTTTGTGGGAACTCGGTTTAGGACATGACATGCAGTCAATATCGCCTCCCCCCACCATGCCTTGGAGAGACCCGATGTGTCTAACACGGCGTTAACCAAATCAGTTAGAGTACGGTTCTTCCTTTCGGCTACCCCATTTGACTGAGGTGAATAGGGAGGCATCCTCTCATGGATTGTACCATGTTCCGCACAAAAAGAATCAAATTCATTGGAAAAATACTCTCCACCACGATCGGACCTAAGCCTCTTGATTTTTCGATCAAGTTGGTTTTCCACTTCAGCTTTATAGATCTTGAGGAAATTTAAAGCCTCATCTTTTGATTTTAAAAGATATACATGGCAGTATCTAGTGGAGTCATCGATTAACGTCATAAAATATTTCTTTCCACCTCTCGTCAAAACACCATTCATTTCACAAAGATCTGAATGTATGAGTTCTAGTGGTGCAAGATTTCTTGTTTCCGTGGTTGTATGAGACTTACGAAGTTGCTTAGCTTGCACACAAACTTGACACTTAGATCCCTTGACAGTGGTGAAGTTGGGGATTAAGTTCAACTTGGCTAGCCGCGTCATACAACCAAAATTAACATGACAGAGACGTGAATGCCAGACATTTGATTCACTATTGTTGCAAACATGATTAACAACTTTATTACAAACATCTGACAATGATAGTCTGAACAAGCCTCCTGACTCATAACCTTTACCAACAAAAGTTCCATACTTGGATATTACAAATTTATTGGACTCGAAGACAAGCTTGTAGCCATCTCTACACAGAAGAGATCCGCTAACAAGATTTTTATTGACGGAGGGGACATAGTGCACGTTCTTCAGCCGCACGATCTTCCCCAAAGTAAACTTCAGATTGACCGTGCCAACACCACGAACAGAAGCACTTGAACCGTTGCCCATGGTGATCTTGTCGCCTTTCCCATGTTGACGCTTGTCATAACGGTTAGGGCAGCTAGGGGCCCAATGATCAGGATCTCCGCAGACATGACAAACACCTTTCTTCTTGTCATTCTTCTTCTTGAAGTTGGTCTGCTGCGAAGCCTTGTTCTTCCCATCAAACTTTCCTTTACCATCAAACTTGCCCTTATTCTTGAACTTGTGGGGCTAGAAGTTTTTCTTCTGTACCAGATTGGCACTGGAACCTCCCTCCATACCTCGAGCGCGTATGCCTTTTGCTCTCGCCTTTTCTTCCACATCAAGAGTACCAATGAGATCCGGAACGGAAAACTCCTGTCTCTTATGCTTCAGAGAGGTAGCAAAGTTCCTCCACGAGGGAGGAAGCTTGGTGATGATACCTTCGAAAACAAACTTCTCCGGTAACATACAATGGAAGTGCTCAAGTTCTCTAGCAAATGACTGTATCTCGTGAGCTTGCTCAAACACGGAGCGCTGATCAGTCATCCTGTAATCATAGAATTGTTCCATGATGTACGGCTCAGTGTTGGCATCCGAGACCCCAAACTTGGCCTCGAGTGCGTTCCACATATCTTTTGCATTGTCAATTGACGCATAAGCATCAACTATGTTCTCACCAAGAATACTCAAGAGAGCAGACTTAAACAAGGTATCAGTTTTCTGAAAAGCTTGTTCCTGTTGAGGATCAAGAATTCCTTCAGGTTTGCCAAGAGTGGCGTCATAGCAACTCATGGTTTGAAACCATAGAATGGCCCTCACACGCCACCTCTTATAGTGCACACCCTCAAACATGGGAGGCCTCATGGAAGCAGCAAAACCACTCGGGGTAAATTGCCTATAATAAGGTTTTTGGATTGTTGGAAATATGAGAAATTTACCATATGATTTTATAAACAGAAATAGTAGATAAATCATGACTACCATAGCAGTTAAAAGACTAGTCATGCAATCATACAAAGAGTATGCAAAAGGCATCTGAAGTGGTGAGTATGAACGGAACATATCTAGAACACAAAGTAGAACAACGAACTGTAGCAAGAACTCAAACAAAATGAACACGGACACGTACTGAGTTGCAGCAGCAGCAGGATTGGCGCTGACGTCGTCACCGGCCATGTTGTCGAAGAGGTTGTTGACGTCGGGGAAGAAGTCGTCGTCTGGGAAGTGATCGTCGGCGTCCGTGGCGTCCGTGATGAAGAAGCCAGTAGTCGTGCAGAGCGCTCCCCAAAAACCTTATCACCCTTCTCCCGTACAGGACTCAAAGTGGTGGGGTTTTGGACGCCTACTGTCTCGACCTGCGGTGCATGCCGCAAGCTGGGATGGGGAAGAACCTAGCAGCTCAGAGATTGGAACCCGATGGCGTGAGGAAGATGATGTTCTGGTGTGTCTCTCTGGGGAGGAGCGACCTCCCTTTCATAGGCACAGGAGAAGGAGGCGAACAGGCAGCGACGGGAGGCGAAGCAAAAGAGGGAGACGAGACGAACAGGCAGCAGCCAAAGGGTGCAGCGTTCGTAATTAATCTCCACTACAGCAAAACTTTCCATCTCCCGAGTGACCTTTCGTATACCAGTCGTGCGTGGCAAAAATTTAGACATCGGCTCATTCCCGCAACCCGCGGCGCGGCGCGTCGTGATGAGGTGGGCGGCGGAGGAGGAGCGCGCGTGTATGTCTCTCTTGTTCTCATGCTCATACATGTGGAGAAACATCATCCCTTATAAGGAGGTCCAACCCCTACTAAACTAGCAATGTGGGACTAAACTTTTGTCCCACCTCTTGCCTTGCACGAATGGGCTTAGTGGGCCTCTAGGATTTATTAGGAATTCTGAAACTGCTATTGGGCTGGCACATACATAGATCAAATTCCAGCACCGTCTTGGGAGGCTCAGGTGTTCGGGGGAGAGTTGTTGTGGGTGGTGGGTGATTGACGTGGATTGCACTGCGTCGGTATTTCCCCAAAGAGGAAGGGATGATGCAGCACAGCGACGGTAAGTATTTCCCTCATTTATGAAACCAAGGTTATCGAACCAGTAGGAGGATCACCACCACCCAATAAGCAGCACCTGCACACAAACAACAAATACTTGTGACCCGACGCGAAAGAGAGGTTGTCAATCTCTCTACGGTAATAAGATGGATTAGGTAGTGATAGATAGAAGAGATAGATCTCTCAAGAACACAAATAAGAAGAGTAAATATGCAACAATATATTTTTGTGTTTTTGGTTTTGTAGATCTGAAAACAAAGATTGCAAAAAACGTAGATCGGAAAGCAATATGATAGGAAAAGTAGACCCAGGGGCCGTAGGGTTCACTAGTGGCTTCTCTCATGAGTATAGCGCACGGTGGGTGAACAAATTACTGTTGGGCAATTGATAGAAAATCGAATAGTCATGACGATATCCAAGGCGATGATCATTATATAGGCATCACGTCCAAGATAGATACACCGACTCCTGACTGCATCTACCTCTATTACTCCACACATCGACCACTATCCAGCATGCATCTAGTGTATTAAGTTCATGGAAAAATGGAGTAATGCAATAAGAACGATGACATGATGTAGACAAGATCTATTCATGTAGGAATAGACCCCATCTTGGTATCCTTAATAGCAATGATACATGCGTGTCTTGCTGCCCCTTCTGTCACTGGGAAAGAACACCGCAAGATCGAACCCATCACAAAGCACCTCTTCCCATGGCAAGAAAAAACGATCTAGTTGGCCTAACTAAACCAAAGATTCGAAGAAGAAATACGATGCTATAAGCAATCATGCATATAAGAGATCAAAGAAGACTCAAATAATATTCATGGATAGAAACTGATCATGAACTCAAAATTCATCGGATCCCAACAAACACACCGCAAAAGTTTACATCAAATAGATCTCCAAGAGTCCATTGTATTGAGAATCATAAGAGAGAGAAGAAGCCATCTAGCTACTGCCTACGGACCCGTAGGTCTATGGTGGACTACTCACGCATCATCGGAGAGGCACCTATGAAGAAGATGAACCCCTCTGTGATGGTGTTTAGATTGGATCTCGCGGTTCTGGAACTTGCGGCGGCTGGAATTGTGTTTCGTCGACTCCCCTAGGGGTTTTGGATTTCCAGGGAATTTATAGGCACGATAGTGGGTTGAGGGGGTGCCCGAGGTGCCCAGCACCCACCAGGCCCCGCCAGGGGGACTCTGGCGCGCCCTAGTGGGTGTTGGCCACCCTGGGCCCCCTCTTCTGGTGTTCTTTGGCCCATCTGGTTTCTTCTGGTCCGTAAAAATTCCACAAAAATCCCCGCAGCGTTTCATGTCTGTTTGGTACTGATTTTCTGCGAAGTAAAAAACAAGCAAAAACAGCAACTGGCACTTTGGCACTATGTCAATAGGTTAGTCCCAAAAATGATATAAAGTTGTAATAAAATGATTGTAAAACATCCAAGAATGATAATATAACAGCATGGAACAAGCAAAAATTATAGATACGTTGGAGACGTATCAGCATCCCCAAGCTTCCTACTCGTCCTCGAGTAGGTAAATGATAAAAACAATTTTTTTGATGTGGAATGCTACCTAACATGTTCATCATATTCTTTTCTTTTTTGTATAGCATGGAAATTTGGACTTGTAAATGATTCAAAGCAATAGACTAGTTTTAACATATTGACTTCAATACTTAAGCATGTCAACAAGCAACCATGTCTTTCAAAATATCAACACTAAAGAAAGTTATCCCTAGCCCATCATGCTCAATCATTGATCCATTCATGAAACACACTCAAATATTAGCTATGCCCAATGCTCAAGTACGATCATAGTGCCCCCTAGTTGGTGTTGGAAATATGCCCTAGAGGCAATAATAAATTGGTTATTATTATATTTCCTTGTTCATGATAATCGTTTATTATCCATGCTATAATTGTATTGATTGGAAACTCAAATACATGTGTGGGTACATAGACAACACTGTGTCCCTAGTAAGCCTCTAGTTGACTAGCTCGTTGATCAAAGATGGTTAAGGTTTCCTAGCCATTGGCATGAGATGTCATTTGATAACGGGATCACATCATTAGGAGAATGATGTGATGGACAAGACCCAAACTACGAACGTAGCATATGATCGTGTCAGTTTATTGCTATTGTTTTCTGCATGTCAAGTATCTGTTCCTATGACCATGAGATCATGCAACTCGCTGACATCGGAGGAGTACCTTGTGTGTATCAAATGTCGCAACGTAACTGGGCAACTATAAAGGTGCTCTACAGGTATCTCCGAGGGTGTCTGTTGGGTTGGCATGGATCAAGACTGGGATTTGTTACTCCGTATGACGGAGAGGTATCTCAGGGCCCACTCCGTAATACAACATCAAAATGAGCCTTGCAAGCAATGTGACTAAAGTGTTAGCCACGAGATCTTGTATTACGGGACGAGTAAAGAGACTTGCCGGTAACGAGATTGAACTAGGTATGGAGATACCGACGATCGAATCTCAGGCAAGTAACATACCGAAGAACAAAGGGAACAGCATACGGGATTAACTGAATCCTTGACATAGAGGTTCGACCGATAAAAGATCTTCGTAGAATATGTAGGAGCCAATATGGGCATCCAGGTCCCGCTATTGGTTATTGGCCGTAGAGGTGTCTCGGTCATGTCTACATAGTTCTCGAACCCGCAGGGTCTACACACTTAACGTTTGGTGACGATTAGTATAGTTGAGTTATTTTGTTGGTGACCGAAGGTTATTCGGAGTCCCGGATAAGATCCCGGACATGACGAGGATCTCCGGAAGAGTCCGGAGGTAAAGATTAATATATGTGATAATAGTGTTGTGATCTCCGGAAAGGTTCCGGAATTCACCGGAAGAGGTTTCGGATGTTTACCGAAGTGTTCGGGTGTAGCAACACTTTGTATGGGCCAAAAGGAAAAAGCCCACGAGGTATTGGTAAGTGCAAAAAGTAGTTTTACTGCCGCGTAAGCGGTACTACCGCTTGTGTGAAGTGGTACTACCGCCCAAGCGGTACTACCGCTTGTGTGAAGCGGTACTACTGCCCAAGCGGTACTACCGCTTGTGTGAAGCGGTACTACCGCTTGTGCGCGGTACTGTAGGGATCTGAGTTGGACTCTTTTCCTGCGGGCCAAACCGACCTTGTGCGGGCAAAACCGACCTGGAGGAGGCTTTTACTCCAAGTTTAGACCCCAAGGCTCAACATATAAATAGAGGGGCAGGGCTAGCACACGGGACACATCAAGATTTCCCCAAGCCGTGTGCGGCAACCCTAACCCTCTAGTTCCTCCGTCATAATCTCCGTAGCGCTTGGCGAAGCCCTGCTGAGATTGTTCCTCACCACCATCATCACGCCGTCGTGCTGCTGGAACTCATCTACTACTTCACCGTCGCTCGCTGGATCGAGGAGGTGAAGGCGTCATCAAGCCGTACGTGTGTTGAACGCGGAGGTGCCGTCCGTTCGGCACTAGTTCGTGATCGGATCGACGGACGACTTGCGATTTGGATCGCGGAGACGTTCGACTACATCAACCGCGTTTCTTAAACGCTTCCGCTTAGCGATCTACAAGGGTATGTAGATTCACTCTCCCTCTCGTAGATGCTCATCACCATGGATAGATCTTGTGTGTGCGTAGGAAAAATTTTGTTTCCCATGCAACGTTCCCCAACAGTGGCATCTGAGCTAGGTCTATGCATAGATGAGATCTCGAGTAGAACACAAACGAGTTGTGGGCGTGGGTGTATACATATTGCTTGCCGTTACTAGTTGATACTTGATTCGGCAGTATTGTGAGATGAAGCGGCCCGGACCGACATTACGCGTACTCTTACGCGAGACAGGTTCCTTCAACTGACATGTAACTTCGTTGCATAAAGATGGCTAGCGGGTGTCTGTTTCTCTCACTTTAGTTGAATCGATTTCAATGAAGAGGGTTCTTTTAGAAGATCAAAAAGCAATCACTACACCACGTTGTGGTTTTGCGTAGGTAAGAACGGTTCTTGCAAACCCGTAGCAGCCACGTAAAATTTGCAACAACAATTAGAGGACGTCTAACTTGTTTTTGCAGGGTATGTTGTGATGTGATATGGCCAATTACATGATGAGTTATATGTGATGTATGAGATGATCATGTGTTGTATAGAATATCACGACTTGCATGTCGATGAGTACGGCAACTGGCAGGAGCCATAGAGTTGTCTTTAATTATTGTATGACCTGCGTGTCAATCATTAAGCGCTATGTAATGCTTTACTTTATCGCTAAACGTTAGCAATAGTCGTGGAAGCAACAGTCGGCGCGACAACCTTATGGCGACATGTTGATGGAGATCAAGATGATGGAGATCATGGTGTCATGCCGGTGACGATGGAGATCATGCCGGTGCTTTGGAGATGGAGATTAAAAGCACAAGTTCAAGGCCATATCATGTCACTTATGATTTGCATGTGATGTTAATCCTTTTATGCATCTTATTTTGCTTAGGACGACGGTAGCATTATAAGGTGATCCCTCACTTAAATTTCAAGATAAATTGTGTTCTCCCCGAGTGTGCACCGTTGCGAAAGTTCGTCGTTTCGAGACACGCTGTGATGATCGAGTGTGATAGACTCCACGTTCACATACAACGGGTGCAAGCCATGTTGCACACGCGGAACACTCGGGTTAAACTTGACGAGCCTAGCATGTACAAACATGGCCTCGGAACACCAGAGACCGAAAGGTCGAACATGAGTCATATAGTAGATATGATCAACATAAAGATGTTCACCATTGAAACCACCTCAACTCACGTGATGATCGGACTTGAGTTGGTGGATTTGGATCATGTTACACTCGAATGATCGAAGGGATATCAATTTGAGTGGTAGTTTTTTAAATATGATTAACTAAACTCATTATCTTGAACAATAGTCTAAGTTGTCTTTGCTATATTTATGTTGTAGATCATGGCTCGCGCAGTAGCACCCCTGAATTTTAATGCATTCCTAGAGAAAGCTAAGTTGAAAGATGATGGAAGTAACTTTGTGGACTAGGCCCGTAATCTAAGGATTATCCTTACGGCTTCCCAGAAGGCTTATGTCCTTGATGCACCGCTTGGTGATCCACCCGCTCCAGTTGAGTCTCTAGACGTTGTGAACGTCTGGCAGGCTCGTTCTGATGATTACTCAATAGTTCAATGTGCATTATTGTATGGCTTAGAACCGGGACTTCAAAGACGTTTTGAACGTCATGGAGCATATGAGATGTTCCAGGAGTTGAAGTTTATCTTTCAGAAGAATGCCCGGATCGAGAGATATGAGATCTCCGATAAGTTCTATGCTTGCAAGATGGAGGAGAACGGCACTATCAGTGATCACATACTCAGAATGTCTGGGTACTCCACCCGTCTGGCTGAGTTAGGGATGCCCCTTCCGCCAGAGGCTATCACTGACAGAGTTCTTCAATCATTGCCACCTAGCTACAAGAGCTTCGTGTTGAACTATAACATGCACGGGATGAACAAGTCAGTCGCCGAGCTGTTTGCGATGCTAAAAGCCGCTGAGTCTGAAATTCAGAAGGAGCATCAAGTGTTGATGGTCAATAAAACCACTAGTTTCAAGAAAAATGGCAAGGGTAAGAAGGGTAAATCCAAGAAGGGTGTCAAAGCAGTTGCTACTCCCGTGAAGAAACCCAAGGCTGGACCCAAACCAGAAACTGAGTGCTTTCATTGCAAGGGAACTGGACACTGGAAGCGGAACTGCCCCAAGTATTTGGCTGACAAGAAGGCGGCCAACAACAAACAAGGTATATATGATATACATGTTATTGATATGTTCCTTACCAACCCTCGTTGTAGTGCCTGGGTATTTGATACCGGTGCGGTTGCTCATATTTGCAACTCTAAACAGGAACTGCGGAATAGACGGAGGCTGGCAAAGGACGAAGTGACGATGCGCGTGGGAAATGGTTCCAAGGTTGATGTGATCGCCGTCGGCACGCTCGCTCTTCGATTACCGTCGGGATTAGTGATGAACCTAAATAAGTGTTATTTGGTGCCTGCGTTAAGCATGAACATTATATCTGGATCTTGTTTATTGCGAGACGGTTACTCATTTAAATCAGAGAATAATGGTTGTTCTATTTATATGAGTAATATCTTTTATGGTCATGCACCCAATGTGAGGGGTTTATTCTTATTGAATCTCGATAGTAATGATACACATGTTCATAACATTGATGCCAAAAGATGTAGAATTGATAATGATAATACCACTTTCTTGTGGCACTGCCGTTTAGGTCATATTGGCGTAAAACGCATGAGGAAGCTCCATGCTGATGGACTTTTGGAGTCACTTGATTTTGAATCACTTGACACATGTGAGCCATGCCTCATGGGCAAGATGACTAAAACGCCGTTCTCTGGAACAATGGAACGGGCAAGTGACTTATTGGAAATCATACATACTGATGTGTGTGGTCCGATGAGTATTGAGGCGCGCGGTGGTTATCGTTACTTTCTCACCTTCACTGATGACTTAAGTAGATATGGGTATATTTACTTAATGAAACACAAGTCTGAAACATTTGAAAAGTTCAAACAATTTCAGAGTGAAGTTGAGAATCATCGTAACAAGAAGATTAAATTCCTACGATCTGATCGAGGAGGAGAATATCTGAGTTATGAGTTTGGCAGTCACTTAAGACAGTGTGGAATTGTTTCACAATTAACACCGCCTGGAACACCACAGCGTAATGGTGTGTCCGAACGTCGTAATCGAACCTTATTAGATATGGTGCGATCTATGATGTCTCTTGCCGATTTGCCACTATCGTTTTGGGGTTATGCATTAGAGACAGCTGCATTCACTTTAAATAGGGCACCATCGAAATCCGTTGAGATGACGCCATATGAACTTTGGTTTGGCAAGAAGCCAAAGCTGTCGTTTCTTAAAGTTTGGGGATGTGATGCTTATGTCAAAAAGCTTCAGCCTGAAAAGCTGGAACCCAAAGCGGAGAAATGCGTCTTCATAGGATACCCAAAAGAGACAGTTGGGTATACCTTCTACCTCAGATCCGAAGGCAAAGTGTTTGTCGCTAAAAACGGAACATTTCTTGAGAAAGAGTTTCTCTCGAAAGAATTGAGTGGGAGGAAGATAGAACTTGATGAGGTTGTTGAACCTTTACTTCAACCTGAGAGTAACGCAGCGCAGAAAGTTGTTTCTGTGGAGTCTACATTAGCTGAAGAGGAAGTTAATGATGATGATCATGAAGCTTTGGATCAAGTTGCTATCGAACCTCGTAGGTCGACAAGGACGCGTACTGCTCCTGAGTGGTACGGCAACCCTGTCTTAGAGGTCATGTTGTTAGACAACGATGAACCTACGAGCTATGGAGAAGCGATGATGGGCCCGGATTCCGAGAAGTGGTTAGAGGCCATGAAATCCGAGATGGGATCCATGTATGAAAACAAAGTATGGACTTTGGAAGTATTACCTGAAGGGCGTAAGGCCATTCAGAACAAATGGATCTTTAAGAGGAAGACGGACGCGGACGGTAATGTCACCGTCTATAAAGCTCGACTTGTGGCAAAGGGTTTTTCACAAGTTCAAGGAGTTGACTACGATGAGACCTTCTCACCCGTAGCGATGCTTAAGTCCGTCAGAATCATGTTAGCAATAGCTGCCTTTTTCGATTATGAAATTTGGCAGATGGATGTCAAAACAGCGTTCCTTAACGGTTACCTTAAGGAAGAGTTGTATATGATGCAACCAGAAGGTTTTGTCGATCCAGAGAATGCTGACAAAGTTTGCAAACTCCAGCGATCCATTTATGGACTGGTGCAAGCATCTCGGAGTTGGAATCTTCGTTTTGATGAGGTGATCAAAGCGTTCGAGTTTATACAAGTTTACGGAGAAGCTTGTATTTACAAGAAAGTGAGTGGGAGCTCTATAGCGTTTCTAATATTATATGTGGATGACATATTACTGATTGGAAACAATATAGAAATGCTGGAAAGCGTAAAGGAATATTTGAACAAGAGTTTTTCAATGAAGGACCTAGGAGAAGCTGCTTTCATATTAGGCATCAAGATCTATAGAGATAGATCGAGACGCTTGATAGGACTTTCACAAAGCACATACCTTGACAAAGTTTTGAAGAAGTTCAAAATGGATCAGTCCAAGAAGGGGTTCTTGCCTGTATTGCAAGGTGTGAAGTTGAGTAAGACTCAATGCCCAGTGACTGCAGAAGATAGAGAAAAGATGAGTGTCATCCCCTATGCTTCGGCCATAGGCTCTATCATGTATGCAATGCTATGCACAAGACCCGATGTCAGCCTTGCCATAAGTATGGTCGGAAGGTTTCAAAGTGATCCAGGAATGGAACACTGGACGGCAGTCAAGAATATCCTGAAGTACCTGAAAAGGACTAAGGACATGTTTCTCGTTTATGGAAGTGATCAAGAGCTCGTCGTAAAGGGTTACATCGATGCAAGCTTTGACACTGATTCGGATGACTCTAAGTCACAAACCGGATACGTGTTTATTCTTAATGGGGGTGCGGTTAGCTGGTGCAGTTCCAAGCAAAGCGTGGTAGCAGATTCTACATGCGAAGCGGAGTACGTCGCTGCCTCGGAGGCGGCGAAGGAAGCTGTCTGGATGAAGGAGTTCATGACAGATCTTGGAGTAGTGCCTAGTGCGCTTAACCCAATGACTCTGTTTTGTGATAACACTGGTGCCATTGCTCTAGCCAAGGAACCAAGATTTCACAAGAGGACCAGACACATAAAGCGATGCTTCAATTCCATCCGCGATTACATCAAGGAGGACGACATAAATATTTGCAAAGTACACACGGATCTGAATGTTGCAGATCCGATGACTAAACCTCTTCCAAGGGCTAAACATGAACAACACCAGAACTGCATGGGTGTTCGATTCATTACAATGTAAATCACATAGTGATGTGAACTAGATTATTGACTCTAGTGCAAGTGGGAGACTGTTGGAAATATGCCCTAGAGGCAATAATAAATTGGTTATTATTATATTTCCTTGTTCATGATAATCGTTTATTATCCATGCTATAATTGTATTGATTGGAAACTCAAATACATGTGTGGGTACATAGACAACACTGTGTCCCTAGTAAGCCTCTAGTTGACTAGCTCGTTGATCAAAGATGGTTAAGGTTTCCTAGCCATTGACATGAGATGTCATTTGATAACGGGATCACATCATTAGGAGAATGATGTGATGGACAAGACCCAAACTACGAACGTAGCATATGATCGTGTCAGTTTATTGCTATTGTTTTCTGCATGTCAAGTATCTGTTCCTATGACCATGAGATCATGCAACTCGCTGACATCGGAGGAGTACCTTGTGTGTATCAAACGTCGCAACGTAACTGGGCGACTATAAAGGTGCTCTACAGGTATCTCCGAGGGTGTCTGTTGGGTTGGCATGGATCAAGACTGGGATTTGTTACTCCGTATGACGGAGAGGTATCTCAGGGCCCACTCGGTAATACAACATCAAAATGAGCCTTGCAAGCAATGTGACTAAAGTGTTAGCCACGAGATCTTGTATTACGGAACGAGTAAAGAGACTTGCCGGTAACGAGATTGAACTAGGTATGGAGATACCGACGATCGAATCTCGGGCAAGTAACATACCGAAGAACAAAGGGAACAGCATACGGGATTAACTGAATCCTTGACATAGAGGTTCGACCGATAAAAGATCTTCGTAGAATATGTAGGAGACAATATGGGCATCCAGGTCCCGCTATTGGTTATTGGCCGTAGAGGTGTCTCGGTCATGTCTACATAGTTCTCGAACCCGCAGGGTCTACACACTTAACGTTTGGTGACGATTAGTATAGTTGAGTTATTTTGTTGGTGACCGAAGGTTATTCGGAGTCCCGGATAAGATCCCGGACATGACGAGGATCTCCGGAAGAGTCCGGAGGTAAAGATTAATATATGTGATAATAGTGTTGTGATCTCCGGAAAGGTTCCGGAATTCACCGGAAGAGGTTCCGGATGTTTACCGAAGTGTTCGGGTGCAGCAACACTTTGTATGGGCCAAAAGGAAAAAGCCCACGAGGTATTGGTAAGTGCAAAAAGTAGTTTTACTGCCGCGTAAGCGGTACTACCGCTTGTGTGAAGCGGTACTACCGCCCAAGCGGTACTACCGCTTGTGTGAAGCGGTACTACCGCTTGTGCGCGGTACTGTAGGGATCCGAGTTGGACTCTTTTCCTGCGGGCCAAACCGACCTTGTGCGGGCAAAACCGACCTGGAGGAGGCTTTTACTCCAAGTTTAGACCCCAAGGCTCAACATATAAATAGAGGGGCAGGGCTAGCACACGGGACACATCAAGATTTCCCCAAGCCGTGTGCGGCAACCCTAACCCTCTAGTTCCTCCGTCATAATCTCCGTAGCGCTTGGCGAAGCCCTGCTGAGATTGCTCCTCACCACCATCATCACGCCGTCGTGCTGCTGGAACTCATCTACTACTTCACCGTCGCTCGCTGGATCGAGGAGGTGAAGGCGTCATCAAGCCGTACGTGTGTTGAACGCGGAGGTGCCGTCCGTTCGGCACTAGTTCGTGATCGGATCGAGGGACGACTTGCGATTTGGATCGCGGAGACGTTCGACTACATCAACCGCGTTTCTTAAACGCTTCCGCTTAGCGATCTACAAGGGTATGTAGATTCACTCTCCCTCTCGTAGATGCTCATCACCATGGATAGATCTTGTGTGTGCGTAGGAAAATTTTTGTTTCCCATGCAACGTTCCCCAACAGTTGGTGCTTATAAGAGAAGATGGAGACTCAAAGCAAAAAAATAATTGCATAAAGTAAATAGATAGGCCCTTCGCAGAGGGAAGTAGGGATTTATAGAGGTGCCAGAGCTCAAGGTTTAAATTGAGAGAGAAAAAATATTTTGGGTGGCATGCTTTTCCTGTCAGCGAAAACGACAAAGTAGCTCACAATACTTTCCATGCTAGATATATCATAGGCGGTTCCCAAACAGAAAATAAAGTTTATTCCTTTTTCCACCAAACTTTCACTTTCCATGGCAGGCCGTATCCACGGTTGCCTTCCATACCAACACTTTCCAAGGAATTTATTATTTGACAACATAAAGTAAATATTTTTTCTTTTTCATTTCGGGAATGGGCATCCCTATTACCGTCGCACTCTCATGCAATGACAAGTGAATAAACACTCATCTTGAGAATAACACATCTAGCATGGAAAAATATTGGACACTCCCCACCGTTTCATGAGCGGTACGGGCACACAAAATAGAAAATTTATTTTAAAAATTTAGAGACGACACATACAAATTTGCTTGGAACGGCATGGAAATACCGCATATAGGTAGGTATGGTGGACTCATAAGGCAAAACTTGGTTTAAGGATTTTGGATGCACAAGTAGTATTTCTACTTAGTACAAGTGAAGGCTAGCAAAAAGATTGGGAAGCAACCAAACCAAGAAACGAAAAATCACATAAGTGAGCATTGAACATAACTAACACCGAATAATGCACCACAAGTAGGATGTAACTTCATTGCATAACTATTGACTTTCGTGCATGCATAGGGAATCACAAACCTTAACACCAATATTCCTACTAAGCATAATTACTCACTAACATGACTCACATATTACTATCATCATGCTTCAAAACTATTATAAGGAATCAAGTTTAATTTGTCCAATGATCTTCATGAAAGTTTTTATTATATCCACCTTGGATATCTATCACTTTGGGACTAGTTTCATAAATTGCCATTGCTTTTTGGCAAGCTCAAACAAATTTAAGTGAAGCACATGAGCATAAAGATTTCATCTCTCAAATAGGTATAAGTGAAGCATGAGAGGATTTCTTCAAAAATTTACTAACTCTCAAATTAATCTAAGTGAAGCATGAGAGTATTTCTACAAAAGTTTCCAAGCACACTGTGCTCAAAAAGATATAAGCGAAGCACTAGAGCAATTCCTATAGCTCAAAAAGTTTAAGTGAAGCACATAGATCAATTCTAACAAATCATATCATGATTGTGGTTCTCTCAAATAGGTGTGTACAGCAAGGATACAAAGGAAAAACTAACAAACAAAGCAAGCAAAGATACAAGACGCTCCAAGCAAAACACATGATATGTGACGAATAAAAATATAGCTCCAAGTAAAATATCGATGGTCGTTAGAAGAAAGAGGGGATGCCACTCGGGGGCATCCCCAAGCTTAGTTGCTTGTTTCTCTTTGGATATATCTTGGGGGTGTGGTAGCACCCCCAAGCTTAGGCTTTTGCTAATCCTTATTCCTTCATCCATCGTGATCTCACCCAAAACTTGAAAACTTCAATCACACAATACTCAACAAAATCTTCGTGAGATCCGTTAGTATAGGAAAGCAAATCACTACTTTAGGTACTGTTGTAAACCCATTCAAATTTTATAATTGCATTATAACTACTGTATTTTAACTTTACCATGGCTCATACCCTTCAATATAACCCATAGATTCATCAAAACAAGCACACAATGCAACAAAAACAGAATCTGTTTGAAACAGAACAGTCTGTAGTAATCTGTACCATACCCATACTTCTGTAACTCTAAAAATTCTGAAAAATTAGAACAACGTAAGGAATTTGTATAGGAACACTGTTTTAAAATTTCAGCTCAAGATCAAGTTCTAGAAAAAAATGAAAATTCATATACTGGACGCAAAGTTTCTGTTTCAGATTCAGCATCACTTCTACTCATCCTATGAATCATCCTAACGGTTCTACTTGGAAAAAACACTAAATAAACCATAAAAACACAATCATAACAGAGGCATAATTGTGTCAACACTCAAAAACAGAAAGGAAAAAGCAAAAATTTATTTATTCATTGGGTTGCCTCCCAACAAGCGCTATCGTTTTACGCCCCTAGCTAGGCATATTGGATAGATTCAAGTATTGTCATCTTTGGTTTTCAACTCTTCAATCACACAACTAGATTTCTTCAAGGACTTAGCATGCATGTTCTTAACGATAACACTCCTAGGAAGAAAACCAAAAAATTCATTCTTGTAAATAGGATCTCTTATGATTTCAACAAAGTCGGGATGAATACTAATCATTTTAAGATCTCCCTTGTTCCCACTAGGTGTAGCAATTTTGTTCTTAGTAACTTGCGTGGTCTTGCCAATTTTTACGGGAGTTTTTTCAATAGACTTGATAGAAGAAAAAGTCGAAGCCAAATTACTAAAGATCTCTTCCAACTTATGTAACACGCCAAAAATCGGGTTATCGATTTTTGTGTTGTTATTCCTTCCTAGCTTTTCTCTCCCGAATTTTTCCTTTGGAATTTGGCAAGTGGCCAGGTGAATCCAGTCAATCCTCAACCTCTCAGTGCCTTTCCCATGCTCTGGTGCCAGTCAACCTTCCGTCAGTAAACCCCGAATCTTATTCAAACCCTAGTTCCAAAATATTGTAACTGGAAATCCTGCCTTTGTGATTACAAAGGAGCTATCATTTCCCTTGCTCTGTTAATCCTCCCAAAATTTCCAGAGATCCTTCTTGCCTCATAAACCCTAGATGTGCAAAAATATTGCTAAGTCATATGCAATATTTCTCATCTAGAATTAATTCCTTTTTCTGCCCTTTCGAGGAATTAAATCCAGGAAAATATCTATCCATCTCCAGAGGTCATGAAAACTTGTGGAGATATCCTTTGTGATCATATTGAGCTCTCATAAAAATATTGGCCATAATCAAATAGGGGAAATTGCCTTTTCCTATTTAAAGCCAATATTCCAATTTGGGGCCTTTCCAAAGGAACTACCATTTTGGTAGCTAGGAAAAATCCCAAATAATTTGTGGAGCTTTTGATATCCATATCTTCTCCATTTCCATCAAAATATCAAGTTCCCCAATTCAAATTTTGAGCACCACTTCCATTTGCAAGTTCTGTCCAGATTTCCCATTTGCAAAGGAAGTGCATGATTCCTTGATCTCCTTGGGCTAAAATTTTGCAGGGTAATTCATGGTGATAAATTAACCTTGGACAACAAAAAATTAGCCCATTCCATCTAGCCAATCTTCCTCAGAAAATTATTCAATTTTCTGTCCAGATTGGAGTACTGTGAAGGAAGTACCATTTATGCTTATGCAAATGGTCTGAAACTTTTACAGTGACTCCATATGCCTAAATAATTGGCCTCCTCCAAATTTGAGCTATTTTAATCTAGCCAATTCCTCAGAACCATCTGGTTTTCATTTCTGTCCAGTCTGGCACTTTGTGAAGGAAGTGCTTGCTTTCTTGATTCAATTGAGCTGAAATTTGGCAAGGTAGTGCATATTGATATATTACCTCTGTAAACCAAAAATCAGCTCAATTCTCCAAACCCATATTTTCCTATAATTTGCTTAAGTTTCTGACCAGATTGCATCTCTGTGAAGGAAGTACCATCATAGATGATCAATTTGATCTGAAACTTGTTCAGCTATCTCTCATGACCAAATCCTAATCCTACACCAAAAATAGTCCATATCCATCTAGCCATCTGACCCCAGCTTCATCATGTCCAAATCTGGTCAGAATGCCAAGTTACAAAGGAAGTATCTTATAGATTTGTCCAGTGGTGCTGAAACTTTGCCAAGTAGATGACCTTAGTAGATGATTGACCCATGCCTGACATCAAGCCAAGAGGTGCATTGTGGTGGCCACACCACAGCACAAACAGGTTGTTGTTGGCAACTATTAGAGCTTGGTTCAGTCACCTTAGGCCTCTCTCAAGTCATTCAGCTGCATGGGTCAACTCAGGGAAGCTCGGAGAAGACCCTAGACAAGTTTTGGCGTCGAGCAGGGCGTGGCAAGGCCGTGGCCACGCGGTGGCCGCGGGCAGAGCGTGCCAAAACTGCGCCATGTGCATCCGACCCTTCGGGAGCTGTCTCCGGCGAGTCTCGGCTTGTCCAGGAGCGTCTGCGAGTTGTCCACCGCGTGCGTGAACCCTCCAGAGCCCTCTCCCCCTCGTCCCGAAGTTCCTAGCCACCTGTGTCAACCGCCGGAGCGCCGCCGTCTCTGGAAGCTCCGGCTGCCGTCGCGAAGGCCCGTCCCCGAGCTATAAATAGCGTGCCCCGAGCCCCCCTAGCAGCAGCAAGCCCAGCCCCTCCTCCCAATCGAGCCCCGAAGCTTCCTGCCCCCTCCAATGGCCGAAGGCTGCCACCGGAACCCCGCGGCGATTCCGGTTCCGTAGCTCTTCCCCTCTCTCCTAGCCGTGGCCGAACCCTCCCCTAGCTCCCGGTGAGCCGCCGCCATAGCCATTTCTGCCGGGGGAGCCCTGTCGGCGTGGCCTCCCTGTAGCTCCTCGGCTGTCGTGGCCCGGGCAGTGGCAGTGACGTTGTGGACCACCTCGGGCGACCCCGAGGCCACCCACGGACGTGGCGTGGGACGGCGGAGCCCCTGTGCCCGCCGGCCGGCCCTCCATCACGGCGGAGCAACGGCAGCAGCGACGACCGGCGCCTCCCCTCCTTCTGTCGGGCGGGAGGAAGACGACCGAGCCAGGAGGAGAGAGGAGATGCAGTGGGGCCTGCCCGTCAGCTGCTGTTGACCTGGGCCCAGCTGGTTTTAAGTGGAGGCGTATTCTCGAGAATACGTCTTCCCCTCTCTAAAGCGTACTCCGGTTGTTCTTCGGACCAGAATATGTTTTCTCTAATAGAAGGCGTATTTCTGAGAAAGGCACGTTCGGTTTAATCAGCCAGGGACCTGTTTGTGAATATTTTTACTACAGATTGGTCCCTGAGCTTTAAACGCTTATATCTTCGCGACCGTAGCTCCGATCGAGGTAAAACCAGCGCCCATGTTTTCGTCTCGTCGAGCCCGTTTCGATGGTACCATTTTCACTATGTGTTCACACTGTGAAAATAACCATTTTGCCCTTGCCCTATATCTGCCCCTCTGTGAGGGAACCCTTTCCGGCGATTTCTTCCGCGAGGTGATCGCACTTCCTCCCAGCGTATTCGTCAACCCTCAGGCAAGCCAACCTCTTACGATGAGCTCCGGACTTGCGTGTTGACTTTGCTTGCACTTTGTGTGTGTATCGTATTACCTCCGTGCCACCTGTTAGTCTGCATTTGCATACACCGGTGGTGACATCGGTATTAGACACTAGTATTTCTATTCATCTAGTGCCATGTCTTATTTCCATATGGTCATGCTAATAATAATAATAATGTTGACATGTTAGTACTATGGTTGATCCCATGCCATGACTCTCAGTACTATGATCTTGCTATGTTAGCACTTATTATTGTCAGTGGAATAGTACGATGATGGATATGTTGAGTGGGATGAATAAAGGATATTTAGCTGGTTGAGCTTGAGTCACCTGTCCGGGCTTATCCGTGCAACCACATTTGCCGGTATGGGACGGCCTTGACTTGGTCTGATCGCGTGCTCTTTCACCGGTACCTCCAAAGAGGGAGGGTTATGCACGCGTGCTACCCTGATCAGGTAGGCGGTGATAACCCTGTGCGCCCAGTTGATTGTTTGTTTGGGCCCATCCCCGATTGGGACAGTAATCCTCGTTTGGGATTACCTAGTTTGGCCACGACGGTGGGAGGTGTCATGAGGACACAGGGGGCACCCAAGGCTGACCTCCGGGGGAGGAAGAGTGCCGGTGGTACGATGAAAGAGTCACGGGTCAGGCAGGTTTCGTTGAAGCAACGCTGGTCCACCCGAGTGGGATCGCGAGGCCAGGTGCTTCATGGTGTGGGTAAAGTGCGCAACCTCTGCAGAGTGTAAAATCTATTCGAATAGCCGAGTCCACGGTAGTGGACAGCCCGTCCAGACCTCACTAGGTGGTCAACCGTAGCAGTGTTAGTATTGATGGAAGAATTCATCTTGGGTAGACATCAGTTGATGTCAGGAATAAGATATGTTAGCCAAGGGATGGCTATATGATGAGTGATCGGATGACCACATGATTTGGATTGGATTTGAGTCAGTTTAGGTTGGATCATGAGTATGTCGAGGGTTGTGGAACAACCCAGAAGAGAGTAAGTTGGTATCCGGAACAGTAAGTATTCTAAGCATTTAGTGTGATCTTGCCGTAGATTACATGCCTGATCCATGATATGCCATACTTGATCCATGCTTGCCTTGTTCGTATTCATGCCATGCTTAGGATTAATTCATGCATAGCATAGGGCTTGCTTTGTCACCTACTTGTTTGGATGCTATGTATTTGGTTGTCTTGCGAGTACATTCAAAGTACTCACCTGGCCTTGCACGTGGCCAGTTGCAGGAGATGATCCGTCATGCTAGATCGTAACCTAGCCAGTCATGTGCGTTATGGAGCCCAGCCAGAGACGTCGTTGCCGCTGAACCAAGACCCCTACTGCCATTTAGCTAGCCTTGGAGCTATGTAATATTGTTGTAAGCAACAGTATTGTAATACTCCATTATAAATAATAAAGCCATTTTTTGCCTGGAATTGCTGTATCATGTCTTTGACGTGCGCCAGGTCTTATCCTGGGGCTGGCATGCGTCGGCCCTCTATCGGGGTGCCACAAGACTTGGTATCAGAGCCAGGCTGGCTATAGGTTACCCTAGCCCAAACCTGACCCCTAGTTTCAACCAGTAGCGAGCCCAATAGATTTGAGCCGTCTCTGGCATCCGACATGGCCACTATGGATCAACAGTTGGCGCAGTCGGAATGGACGTGACCCTACCCAGCTGTCCGCCCACCCAACCACTCTAGATTGGACCGCGACCCTACTTAGTTGTCGGCCGTACCGGTGTATCTTCTACCCGGCACGAGAAGGATCCCCGCCATGCTGGTGTGTTCCAGCCGACTGCCTATTTAAGACCCCTCCCATCTGCGAGTCGTAGCCCTCTCCATTCGGTAAGCCAGAACCCTGCAAGAGAACCCATGCTAGTATTCCCAAACCAGCAGCCATGGCCAGTTCTTCCAAGACCCCCAAAACCCCCACTTTCCATAGCCGAACCTTGGCTGGTGGTATTCCTGGCTTTCCGCCCATCCTTTCGAGGATGCTCACCGAAGCCCTTGGTTGTAGTACCCCTCCGGTGTATCTGGTGTTCCAGTCGGATCCCGTTCCCCACCTTTGCCGCTTTTATGCAAAGGTGTATATCGACCCAGGTCCAACAGCGGATGGGAAGCCCATGAGTTTTCAGGGCAAACCCATGCCCACCTCCGCGTTGGCTGTTCAGATGGCTGCCGCAGGAGCCATCACCCGTCTCCGTATCCAGTTTCCGCAAGTAGCGGAGATGCAAGAGTTCTGCTATTTTCCCTCTCCGTCCGACATAGCTGGCAAGTTCTCCAGCATTGTTGGAGATGCTGACCCAGCCATAGCTTGCCTAGTCCAGTATATTGATGCCCAGGGACTTATGCTCTCTGGCATTATTAGAGAGTTTCAAGCCATTGACCAAGACACCACACGGGTTGTTACGGAAGCATACCGTATGGCCCGTCAAATTGCATCCCAGACCACCCGTTCCCTGTTGCCAAACCCAGTGCCACCTTCGCAGCTAGTACCACCCTCGCAATTTGTAGACCTATTTCGCCCAGTCAACATCCACCCAAATTCCATTCAAGGAGCTATTCGGTGACTCCGTCGACGGGATGTGTTCCGTCAAGATCCCGTTGCAGCTCCAGCAGTTGAGCCCCAACCCATAGAGGTGTCCGACGATGAAGACAAGGGTTGGCTCAGTCTTCGTCCCCCAGGAGAGCTCCAGCAAGAGTAGGCCCACCTGTGGCTTCAACAGTAAGCGAAGCCAGAAGATGCCGCAAGTATGTGGGTGGCGAAGACTATTTCTTCGTCTGCAGCTAGTATTAGGACTCTGTAGTTCGGAGTGAGTTGTTGCTGTTAGTTGCCTAGTAAGCCTGCGTGTTGTTGTAGTGCCTGTACTGTTCGTGCTTGTGTGCTGTTGTAATGCTATGCATGCCTGTTTGCTCTGTGTGCTTGGTTCATCTGTCACTTTGTTAAGCAGAAATGTTTAACAGAATTGATAGTGGACTCTTAACAAGATTTTTAGTCAGTAGAGCACTTACACCTAACAACAACGGACTCGTCCGGAGTCCCTAATTAAAATGCGAGCTGGTGTAGGTGTATGTATACCAGGAATACATACACCCACTAGCATTAAATCACCTTAGTGTAACATGCTTGATATGCTTCTTTCTTCTGCCTGCATTTTGCTACCATGTGCATTCTGCATTTGCCTGCATATTAGTCTAGATAGATTGCATGAGTATCATGTAAGCAAAGTCTGCACGCCGGTTGCAATCTCGGAGAAATTCTGAGACATTTTATTGCCGCATAGACCGGTACAACCCTTCTAGCCCAAGACCTAAACCCCGATTTGACCCCAGCTCCACTCATTGTGGATGTCGTTCAGCAAGGAGCAACTAGCAGCGTGGCCTCCACACTGGTAGAACTCCGTTGTCCGCACCGCACTAACCATGGACCTAGCGGCGCCTCTGTCACCATCTTGTGTGATGTTGACAAGCCGCCTCTCGCCGCCGCAGCCGCGCTCATTCTGCCGGCCTGAGACGGCGTAGTTGACCTCCAGCCGCCCCTCTGGCAGCAGCATCCTGGCGATCATCAAGGATCATCGCGCACAGCAGCAGCGAGCCTCCAACCAATGCCGCCAGCATGACAGCCAGGAGGATCGCGAGTAGCTCCGAGCCCACGCCCGCCATTGACGCCTTGCCCGCGCTCCTGCAATCAGAAGGAGAAGAAGAGGAAGAAGAAATGAGGCAGGAGGCGAGATGATAGGTAGAGAGAAGAGGAACCGCGGTCGTTTTTATAGCCCCAGTCCGGTGTACGGTGAGCAAGGTCCAGGAGACCGCGCGCCGCTCGATCACCGGCGTCCAGGAGGCGAATCCGCGAGCAGTGCCGACCGGCGTTGGCCCGCGATGGGAGTGCTCTCTGCGTCGCTCTCGTGCGCGCCGCGCACTACCATCGTAGGGTGCTTTATGCCCCAGGAGCTAGGCGTGCGCAGTGCCTAGCCGCACTCGGGGCAGCGCGAGAGAAGAGAGAGTCGTTGGCCGAAGATAGAAGAAGGCTGCCGGTGGGCCCTGGTCCCACCTGTCAGCGAGAGAGGCCACTGTTCATTGCGGTACCCCGAGCATTTTGGAAAAAGGAAATTCTGCTTTTTCTAAAAATGTCAGGGCTACCCAGCGGCCCCTGCCTGTGGAGTAGATCCCGCGATATCCGTATCTCGATCTGGGTGTACCAGTTTTCGGTACTTTTAACTCGGTTGTTTTCAACCACAGGGTTAAGACCAAGCCCAGAGGTTTTTTCTAGGAGGCGTAGTAATTGCTCTAGGTTAACCCTAGGAATCTCGAGGACGAGATTCTTTTAAGGGGGGAAGGTTTGTAACACCCCAAAAATCGGGTTATCGATTTTTGTCCTGTAATTCCTTCCTAGCTTTTCTCTCCCGAATTTTTCCTCTGGAATTTGGCAAGTGGCCAGGTGAATCCAGTCAATCCTCAACCTCTCAGTGCCTTTCCCATGCTCTTGTGCCAGTCAACCTTCCGTCAGTAAACCCCGAATCTTATTCAAACCCTAGTTCCAAAATATTGGAACTGGAAATCCTGCCTTTGTGATTACAATGGAGCTATCATTTCCCTTGCTCTGTTAATCCTCCCAAAATTTCCAGAGATCCTTCTTGCCTCATAAACCCTAGATGTGCAAAAATATTGCTAAGTCATATGCAATATTTCTCATCTAGAATTAATTCCTTTTTCTGCCCTTTCGAGGAATTAAATCCAGGAAAATATCTATCCATCTCCAGAGGTCATGAAAACTTGTGGAGATATCCTTTGTGATTATATTGAGCTCTCATAAAAATATTGGCCATAATCAAATAGGGGAAATTGCCTTTTCCTATTTAAAGCCAATATTCCAATTTGGGGCCTTTCCAAAGGAACTACCATTTTGGTAGTTAGGAAAAATCCCAAATAATTTGTGGAGCTTCTGATATCCATATCTTCTCTATTTCCATCAAAATATCAAGTTCCCCAATTCAAATTTTGAGCACCACTTCCATTTGCAAGTTATGTCCAGATTTCCCATTTGCAAAGGAAGTGCATGATTCCTTGATCTCCTTGGGCTAAAATTTTGCATGGTGATTCATGGTGATAAATTAACCTTGGACACCAAAAACTTAGCCCATTCCATCTAGCCAATCTTCCTCGGCAAATTATTCAAGTTTCTGTCCAGATTGGAGTACTGTGAAGGAAATACCATTTCTACTTATGCAAATGGTATGAAAATTTTACAGTGACTCCATATGCCTAAATCATTGGCCTCCTCCAAATGTGAGCTATTTTCATCTATCCAATTCCTCAGAACCATCTGGTTTTCATTTCTATCCAGTCTGGCACTTTGTGAAGGAAGTGCTTGCTTTCTTGATTCAATTGAGCTGAAATTTGGTAGTGCATATTGATATACTACCTCTGTAACCAAAAATCAGCTCAATTCTCCAAACCCATCTTTTCCTATAATTTTCTTAAGTTTCTGACCAGATTGCATATCTGTGAAGGAAGTACCATCATAGATGATCAATTTGATCTGAAACTTGTTCAGCTATCTCTCATGACCAAATCCTAACACTACACCAAAAATCATCCATATCCATCTAGCCATTTGACCCCAGCTTCATCATGTCCAAATCTGGTCAGAATGCCAAGTTACAAAGGAAGTATCTTATAGATTTGTCCAGTGGTGCTGAAACTTTGCCAAGTAGATGACCTTAGTAGATGATTGACCCATGCCTGACATCAAGCCAAGAGGTGCACTGTGGTGGCCAGACCACAGCACAAACAGGTTGCTGTTGGCAACTATTAGAGCTTGGTTCAGTCACCTCAGCCCTCTCTCAAGTCATTCAGCTGCATGGGTCAACTCAGGGAAGCTCGGAGAAGACCCTGGACAAGTTTTGGCGTCGAGCAGGGCGTGGCAAGGCCGTGGCCACGCGGTGACCGCGGGCAGAGCGTGCCAAAACTGCGCCATGTGCATCCGACCCTTCGGGAGCTGTCTTCGGCGAGTCTCGGCTTGTCCAGGAGCGTCTGCGAGTTGTCCACCGCGTGCGTGAACCCTCCAGAGCCCTCTCCCCCTCGTCCCGAAGCTCCTAGCCACCTGTGTCAACCGCCAGAGCGCCGCCATCTCTGGAAGCTCCGGCTGCCATCGCGAAGGCCCGTCCCCGAGCTATAAATAGCGTGCCCCGAGCCCCCCTAGCAGCAGCAAGCCCAGCCCCTCCTCCCAATCGAGCCCCGAAGCTTCCTGCCCCCTCCAATGGCCGAAGGCCGCCGCCGGAATCCCGCGGAAATTCCGGTTCCGTAGCTCTTCCGCGGCGATTCAGGAGGAGAGAGGAGATGCAGTGGGCCCTGCCCGTCAGCTGCTGTTGACCCGGGCCCAGCCGGTTTTAAGTGGAGGCGTATTCTCGAGAATACGTCTTCCCCTCTCTAAAGCGTACTCCGGTTGTTCTTCGGACCAGAATACATTTTCTCTAATAGAAGGCGTATTTCTGAGAAAGGCACGTTCGGTTTAATCAGCCAGGGACCTGTTTGTGAATATTTTTACTATAGATTGGTCCCTGAGCTTTAAACTCTTATATCTTCGCGACCGTAGCTCCGATCGAGGTAAAACCAGCGCCCACGTTTTCGTCTCGTCGAGCCCGTTCCGATGGTACCATTTTCACTATGTGTTCACACTGTGAAAATAACCATTTTGCCCTTGCCCTATATCTGCCCCTCTGTGAGGGAACCCTTTCCGGCGATTTCTTCCGCGAGGTGATCGCACTTCCTCCCAGCGTATTCGTCGACCCTCAGGCAAGCCAACCTCTTACCATGAGCTCTGGACTTGCGTGATGACTTTGCTTGCACTTTGTGTGTGTATCGTATTACCTCCGTACCACCTGTTAGTCTGCATTTGCGTACACCGATGGTGACATCGGTATTAGACACTAGTATTTCTATTCATCTAGTGCCATGTCTTATTTCCATATGGTCATGCTAATAATAATAATAATGTTGACATGTTAGTACTATGGTTGATCCCATGTCGTGACTCTCAGTACTATGATCTTGCTATGTTAGCACTTATTATTGTCAGTGGAATAGTACGATGATGGATATGTTGAGTGGGATGAATAAAGGATATTTAGCCGGTTGAGCTTGAATCACCTGTCCGGGCTTATCCGTGCAACCACATTTGCCGGTATGGGACGGCCTTGACTTGGTATGATCGCGTGCTCTTTCACCGGTACCTCCAAAGAGGGAGGGTTATGCACGCGTGCTACCCTGATTAGGTAGGCGGTGATAACCCTGTGAGCCCAGTTGATTGTTTGTTTGGGCCCGTCCCTGTTTGGGACAGTAATCCCCGTTTGGGATTACCTAGTTTGGCCACGACGGTGGCAGGTGTCATGAGGACACAGGGGCCACCCAAGGCTGACCTCCGGGGGAGGAAGAGTGCCGGTGGTACGATGAAAGAGTCACGGGTCAGGCAGGTTTCGTTGAAGCAACGCTGGTCCACCCGAGTGGGATCGCGAGGCCAGGTGCTTCATGGTGTGGGTAAAGTGCGCAACCTCTGCAGAGTGTAAAATCTATTCGAATAGCCGAGTCCACGGTAATGGACAGCCCGTCCAGACCTCACTAGGTGGTCAACCGTAGCAGTGTTAGTATTGATGGAAGAATTCATCTTGGGTAGACATCAGTTGATGTCAGGAATAAGATATGTTAGCCAAGGGATGGCTATATGATGAGTGATCGAATGACCACATGATTTGGATTGGATTTGAGTCAGTTCAGGTTGGATCATGAGTATGTCGAGGGTTGTGGAACAACCCAGAAGAGAGTAAGTTGGTATCCGGAACAGTAAGTATTCTAAGCATTTAGTGTGATCTTGCCGTAGATTACAAGCCTGATCCATGATATGCCATACTTGATCCATGCTTGCCTTGTAAGTATTCATGCCATGCTTAGGATTAATTCATGCATAGCATAGGGCTTGCTTTCTCACCTGCTTGTTTGGATGCTATGTATTTGGTTGTCTTGCGAGTACATTCAAAGTACTCACCTGGCCTTGCACGTGGCCAGTTGCAGGAGATGATCCGTCATGCTAGATCGTAACCTAGCCAGTCTTCTGCGTTATGGAGCCCAGCCAGAGACGTCGTTGCCGCTAAACCAAGACCCCTGCTACCATTTAGCTAGCCTTGGAGATGTGTAATATTGTTGTAAGCAACAGTATTGTAATACTCCATTATAAATAATAAAGCCAATTTTTGCCTGGAATTGCTGTATCATGTCTTTGGCGTGCGCCAGGTCTTATCCTGGGGCTGGCATGCGTCGGCCCTCTATCGGGGTGCCACAAGTTATCAATACGGTAAGGACTTTCTTCTACCCTTTCGTTAACTACGGTTTCTTTTTTCCTTTAGTAATTTAATAGCATCTCCCGCCTTAGCACCAATTTTATTAGCAAGATTATGCAACCTTTTATCTAGATCATCAAGATGTTCTTTAGTAATCATCTTCTTTTCAATAGCATCTAATCTCTCCATAACATGTTCGAGAGTTAAAGTTCTTTCATTGATCATGATAGGTGGTGATCCCACTAAACTTCCCAAAGCATTAAAAGCATCCAAAGATGGACACATCATGAAATTCCCACCGGTAATCGTATGAAGGACGAATCTATACCAAGTGGTGATGCCAACATAAAAACTGCGAAGAAGAACAATGGTAGATTGCTTATGGATAGATCTATTATGAGCATTGGAAATCTTATACCAAACATCTTTTAAGTTCCCCCATCCCCTTTGCTTAAAATTAAGAACCTCATTATCGGGAGTACACGCAATAAAGGAAGAACTAGCCATAATGACTAGGCAAGAGATCTGACGAGAAAAAGGGCAAACGGAAAAGAGGGTGAATAAAACGGCAAATTGGTGAAGTGGGGGAGAGGAAAACGAGAGGCAAATGGCAAATAATGTAATTGCAAGGAGATGAGATTTGTGATTAGGAACCTGGTAGATGATGATGGAGTCCCTCAGCGTCTACGATAGGCACGTAGAAGAGACCGCTTCCTCCCCGGCAACGGCGCCAGAAATTCCTTTGACGTGGCTTGGACTGCGTCGATATTTCCCCAAAGAGGAAGGGATGATGCAGCACAGTGACGGTAAGTATTTCCCTCAGTTATGAAACCAAGGTTATCGAACCAGTAGGAGGATCACCACCACCCAATAAGCAGCACCTGCACACAAACAACAAATACTTGCAACCCGACGCGAAAGAGAGGTTGTCAATCTCTCTACGGTAATAAGATGGATTAGGTAGTGATAGATATAAGAGATAGATCTCTCAAGAACACAAATAAGAAGAGTAAATATGTAGCAATATATTTTTGGGTTTTTGGTTTAAACAAAGATTGCAAAAAACGTAGATCGAAAAGCAATATGATAGGAAAAGTAGACCCGGGGGCCGTAGGTTCACTAGTGGCTTCTCTCATGAGTATAGCGCACGGTGGGTGAACAAATTACTGTTGGGCAATTGATAGACAATCGAATAGTCATGATGATATCCAAGGCGATGGTCATTATATAGGCATCACGTCCAAGATAGATAGACCGACTCCTGCCTGCATCTACCTCTATTATTCCACACATCGACCACTATCCAGCATGCATCTAGTGTATTAAGTTCATGGAAAAACGGAGTAATGCAATAACAACGATGACATGAATAGACCCCATCTTGTTATCCTTAATAGCAACGATACATGTGTGTCTTGATGCCCCTTCTGTCACTGGGAAAGACCACCGCAAGATCGAACCCATCACAAAGCACCTCTTCCCATGGCAAGAAAAATCAATCTAGTTGGCCTAACTAAACCAAAGGTTCGAAGAAGAAATACGATGCTATAAGCAATCATGCATATAAGAGATCAAAGAAGACTCAAATAATATTCATGGATAGAAACTGATCATGAACTCAAAATTCATCGGATCCCAACAAACACACCGCAGAAGTTTACATCAAATAGATCTCCAAGAGACCCTTGTATTGAGAATCATAAGAGAGAGAAGAAGCCATCTAGCTACTGCCTACGGACCCGTAGGTCTATGGTGGACTACTCACGCATCATCGGAGAGGCACCTATGAAGAAGATGAACTCCTCCGTGATGGTGTTTAGATTGGATCTCGCGGTTCTGGAACTTGCGGCGGCTGGAATTGTGTTTCGTCGACTCCCCTAGGATTTTTGGATTTCCAGGGAATTTATAGGCACGATAGTGGGTTGAGGGGGTGCCCGAGGTGCCCAGCACCCACCAGGCCGCGCCAGGGGCCTCTGGCGCGCCCTGGTGGGTATTGGACACCCTGGGCCCCCTCTTCTAGTGTTCTTTGGCCCATTTGGTTTCTTCTGGTCCGTAAAAAATCCACAAAAATCCCCGCAGCGTTTCATCTCTGTTTGGTACTGATTTTCTGCAAAGTAAAAAACAAGCAAAAACAACAACTGGCACTTTGGCACTATGTCAATAGGTTAGTCCCAAAAAATGATATAAAGTTGTAATAAAATGATTGTAAAACATCCAAGAATGATAATATAAGAGCATGGAACAAGCAAAAATTATAGATACGCTGGAGACGTATCAGTGATACGTCTCCAACGTATCGATAATTTATGAAGTATTCATGACATATTCATCTATGTTTACAATACTTTTATATGGCTTTGATGCACTTTTTATGATTTAATTAGAACTAACCCGGACTGACGCTGTTTTCAGTAGAATTACCGTGGTGTCGTTTTTGTGTGCAGAAAATGAAAGTTCTCGGAATCGCCCGAAACTTTTTCATGATTTTTTATGGAACATATGAGCAACATTGGAGCGAAGCACCACCGTAGGGGCACCCCCTGTTGGCCACAAGTCAATAGGTCGCGCCCAGGGGGGTCAAAGGGGGCTGATGGCTTGTGGGCCCCTCGTAACTCCGTTTTGCATGATTCCAACGCCAAAGAATCCTATAAATAGAGAAACCCTCAAAAATTAGGAGAGACTCTCCGCCTTGCCATTGCAACTCTCTGTATCGATGAAAAATCAATCTGGAGAGAAAAAAGTAGCGAAAACAGGAGAGAAACAGAGAGAGAGAGATCCAATCTCGGAGGGGCTTTCGCCCCTCCGGGAGCCATGGAGGCCAAGGACCAGAGGGGAGAACCTCTCCCCAGCTAGGGAGAGGCCATGGAGGAGGAAGCCTAAGGGGGGAGACTCTCTCCCCCTCTCTATCGGTGGTGCCAGAGTGCCACCGGGGGAACCATCACCACGGTGATCGCCTTCATTAACATCACCGTCTTCATCACCTTCCTCATCTCTTTATAGCGGTCCACTCTCCCGCACCCCGTTGTAATCCCCTACTTGAACATGGTGTTTCATGCCACATATTATTAATCAATGATGTGTTGCCATCCTATGATGTTTGAGTAGACTTATGTTGTCCTTTGGGTTGATTGATGATCTTGATTGGTTTGAGTGTATGTTTTATTTTGGTGCTGTCCTATGGTGCCCTCCGTGCGTTAGGTGCAGAATTTCTCTGATTTTACTGGAACGTCTTTTTGATATGAATTTTTTACACAATATTTCTATACAAATTCTTCAGGGTTTCCTAAATTTTCAGAATTTCTAGGGGTACGTAAGTATAGGTTCTTTACAGATGTTTAAAGATTGTTCTATTTTAGACCGGTTCTGTTTTTGCTTGCATAGTTTGCTTGTTTTGATGATGCTATGGATTGTATCGGGGGGAGGGGTATAAGCCATGGAGAAATTAGAATACAGTATCTTATGCAATAATAAAATAAGAATCAACTTATAACAGTACCTAAAGTATTTGATATGTTTACTATACTACTCACGAAGGTTTTGTTGAGTTTTGTGTGATTGAAGTTATCAAGTTTTGGTGAGATACCGATATGAGGAGAATAAGGAGCGTCAAGAACCTAAGCTTGGGGATGCCAAAGGCACCCCCAAGGTAATATCCAAGGAAGACTCAAGCGTCCAAGCTTGGGGATGCCCCGGAAGGCATCCCCTCTTTCTGAAATTTTTATACAGTACTTTTGTACAAATTCTTTAGCTTTTCCTAAATTTTTATAATTTTTTTAGTAAGAGAAGTACACTTTATAAATGAATTGTTATAGACTGTTCTTTCTGGACAGATTGCTATCATAGTTTTGTTGTCTACTTATCCTAGAGTTTTCATGGCTTATATTGCTAGATATAAATTGTGGAAATGATAGTATCCAGTACATAATGTTTGAAAATTATTATGCAACTTGTCTTGGCAGTACATGAAGTTTTGATTTAATTTTATATGTACTAACCTATCTCATGAGTTCTTTTCAAGTTTTATGTGGATGAACTTTTTGAGACTTAGGTGAAACCGGGATATGAGAGGATTGAACAAGATACAAAAGATCAAGGTTGGGGATGCCTAAGGATCCTCAAGTAAATATTTCAAGAAGTCTCAAGCATCTAAGCTTGGGGATGCTACGCATCCCACCTCTCTTCGTCAACAATTATCGGTTAGCCTATGATGATCATAAGTTTTTTTTGTTCACATGTGCTATTCTTGGAGCATCTTTTGTGTTTATTTTCCCTTTTTATTTTATGCACCATGCTGGTATGAGATAATCCTTGGCTTATTTATAGAATGCTTCATGCGCTTCACTTAAACCTTTTGAGTATGACTTTATAGAATGCTTCGTGCGCTTCACTTATATATTTTGAGATGGGATATTGGTCTCTCTTTATTCATTGAACAATGCTCTATGAACTTCACTTATATCTTTTTGAGAGTAGTTTGATGATCACTCTTATGTTTCACTTATATCCTAAGAGAAAATGTTGAATGAATTGAAAGTCATAAAACGTGAAATTATATATGCTTCATATGCTTGTCCCATGGGGAGTAGTGACTTCACATAGTAAGAGTATAAGCTCTAAAATTTATTGAAGGTTGGCAAACATAGCATTGGTCACTTGAACAATTCATGAAAGAATATTGAAGGAAGAGATTTCACATATAAATATACTATCTTGGACATCTTCTATGATTGTGAGCCCCCATCAATTATTTTCAAACTTGATCAAGTAGTTGACGTTGGACAAGGAAGACAACAGAATGGTTATGTTTGCTTATATTCACATAGAAGTTATATTGTTATGGATCCTCTAACATGTGGTGCTTGCTTAGGATCTTTTGCTAGCCAAAAATTCGTACTAAGTAGAGATACTACTTGTGCATCCAAAAGACCCTAAACCCAGTTTCTTGCCATGAGAGTCCATCATATCTACCTATGGATTGAATATGATCCTTCAAGTAAGTTGTCATCGGTGCAAAAAGCAATAAAAATTGCTTCTAAATATGTATGATCTTTTATTGGAAGGGAAAATAAGCTTTGTATGAACTTGTGATGGTGAAGAAATAAAAGCGACGGACTACATAATAAAGGTTGCCATCGCAAGGGGCAATATAAAGTGACGTTCCTTTCATTAAGAGATTGCACATCCAAAAATAAAAAGCGCATGGCAACCTCTACTTCCCTCTGTGAAGGGCCTATCTTTTACTTTTATGTATTTACTTTTCTATATTTACTTTTATGCAAGAGTCAATAATGTTCATCCCTATTCCAATCTATTAATTCTCTAGTTGGCAAGCATCATGTGGTGGGGAAAGATCCAGGCACATATATCCAGTTGGATATAGGTGATCATGATTCATTATTATTGACATTATCCCTGAGATAAATAAGTTGGGAGGCGGAATATTAAGCCCCTATCTTCCTATGTGTTTGATTGAAACTACTTGTTCTAAAAATATGCTTTGAGTGTTAACAATCATGGAAGACTAAATGATAGTTGAGTATGTGGAATTTTCTAAATCAAAGCTCTTACATAGACCCTTCCTGAAAATAAGATGAATTGTAATTGTTTGATGACTGAAAACATAGTTTGCTTGTTTTCAACAAAGTTTATGGTCTATACTTTAACATGTCAATAGCTTGTTACTTGATCATGAGAAGTTCTATGAGAAAAATGAGTTGTTGTTTATGATGCTAGAAAAAGTGATTGGAAGTAACATTGATAAAACCTATATACTATCCTAGTATTTACACTTCATAAATTATTTCTTTTATCATTTACCTACTCGAGGACGAGCAGAAATTAAGCTTGGGGATGTTGATACGTCTCCAAAGTATCAATAATATATGAAGTATTTATTCCATATTCACCTATGTTTACAATACTTTTATATGGCTTTGATGCACTTTTTATGATTTAATTAGAACTAACCCGGACTAACGTTGTTTTCAGCAGAATTACCGTGGTGTCGTTTTTTTTGTGCAGAAAATGAAAGTTTTCGAAATCGCCCGAAACTTTTTGGTGATTTTTTTCTGGAACATATGAGCAATATTGGAGCGAAGAACCACCGAGGGGGCCCCCCTATTGGCTACAAGCCAACAGGATGCGCCCAGAGGGGGTTAAAGGGGGCTGATGGCTTGTGAGCCCCTAGTAACTCCGTTTTGCATGATTCCAACGCCAAAAAATACTATAAATAGAGAAACCCTCAGAAATTAGAAGAGACTCTCTGCCTCACCGCCGCAACTCTCTGTATCGACGAAAACCCAATCTGAAGAGAAAACCGTAGCGAAAACAAGAGAGAAACACAGAGAGAGAGATCCAATCTCGGAGGGGCTCTCGCCCCTCCGGAAGCCATGGAGCCCAAGGACTAGAGGGGAGAACCTCTCCCCATCTAGGGAGAGGCCATGGAGGAGGAAGCCTAAGGGGGGAGAATCTCTCCCCCTCTCTCTCGGTGGCGCCAGAGTGCCGTCGGGGGAACCATCACCGCGGTGATCGTCTTCATCAACATCACCGTCTTCATCACCTTCCCCATCTCTTTGTAGCGGTCCACTCTCCTGCACCCCGCTGTAATCCCCTACTTGAACATGGTGTTTTATGCCACATATTATAAATCAATGATGTATTGCCATCCTATGATGTTTGAGTAGATTTATGTTGTCCTTTGGGTTGATTGATGATCTTGATTGGTTTGAGTGTATGTTTTATTTTGGTGATGTCCTATGGTGCCCTCCGTGCCGAGCACACATGAGGGTTCTCGCTGTAGGGTGTTGCAATACGTTCATGATTCGCTTACAGTGGGGGGCTAGAGTGACAGAAGCTTACAACCGAGTAAGGGGATTGTTGCGTATGGGAGTAAAGGGGACTTGATGTTTCATGCTATGGTTGGGTTTACCTTAATGATTTCTAATAGTTGCGGATGCTTGTTAGAGGTCCAATCATAAGTTCATATGATCCAAGTATGAAAAGTATGTTAGCTCATGCCTCTCCCTCATATAAAATTGCAAGAATGATTACCGATCTTGTTATCAATTGCCTAGGATGATTCCGCACACCATACCATCATTATTCCACACTCGCTATTGGTAATATATTGTAATATATTCTAACCTTATTTAGGCAGCAACTATTTTCAAATTTTTGTTCTCCATTATCATGCAAAGCTATCCTCTTTATACCCACAACGCAGTTTTATTTCTCGTTACTAGATAGAAGCAAACATTCGGTGTACATAGTGTCATATCGGTGGCAGATAGAACTTGAGAGAATATTGATCTTACCTTTAGCTCCTTCTGGGTTCGACACTCCATACTTATCACTTCCATCTTTGGAAAGTGCTATGATGATTCCTTGCACTTGGGGATTATCTGTGGGCTCCGCGTAGCTCCAACAACGGCGACGGTGTGGAGGTTGGTAGGAGGAGCGGCGTTGTACTACCACATCGATGACGACGAGTATTGGAAGCATGGTGCAACTGGATCTCGACGACAGATGTGTCTGGATGGACGAGCGCAGGGCGCGGCGTTGTTTGACGTCGTGGTGGCGTCGACGGCAGGCCTGGCAAAGTCGATGCATCAGTACCTGCTCTGAACATGGATCGTGGGGAGACGGCGGTGACGACCTATGAGAGTGCGTTGGACCGGTCTGTGCCCCAGACCCGGTAGTGTCTTGGTTGGGGCCTCCGGATTTAGATGTTAGGCTTAGGTGAGAGGTCTGGGTATTCGGCTTAGTATTTCTGCATTCCTTCATCAAATGGTTAGGAGTAGCGACAGATGTTGTCAAGATGACGGATTCAGACATATTGATGCACTACTTTGTAAGGTCTTCGTGAATAATTAATAAAATGAATGCATGCATCTCCCAGATGCAGAGGCCGGGGTAATCCTTCTTATTAAAAAAAACACTGAAAACAGTGAACTTTATGGAGCATTCTGAACTAATAATTTCAGTAACCCTTGCTAATCATCCAAGAAATTTCTCATACTAAGTTGTTAATGTGCATACTCGTAAAGTTTCAATTTACTGAATCGAGGGAACATCATACTGCGCTAGACTACCAAGTAAGCAAGACATGCTAATGCTACAAAGTTGGCATACTAAGCTCCTAACGTGCATACCTCTAATGGCTCAATTAACTGAATCGAGTGACCATCATGCTGCACTCGAAACTACTATAATTCAGCAAGCCATGGTAATGATCAAAGAAAGTTATTGTGCTAATTTGTTAATATGAACTACTATAATTAAGGCGATGAATTTATTTGGGTTGATCGATCGGCAGTATAGTAGTAATTCAAAGCAAGATGATTTTTGGTTTTGATGGCTCAGCTCAGACAAGCAAGTGGCCTTTATTTCAGAGTCTTGTGCTGGATGGATTATCAGCATTTCTGTTCTTTCTTGTGCTAAATAGATTGTTCAACATTCTCTCTCTCTCTCTCTCGTTGCAGTTAGGTGTCAAATAAAATGAATAAAGTAGTTGTAATGGCAGTTTCCCTCCTCGTTTCCATATGAAATACAAAATACAAGAAGACATGTGATTCTTCCCAATGCATTATGCTGCCAAAATTTCTCACGAAACTGTAAACTCAGGGTGTCAGCTGTAAAATGTTTGGCGTTGTTCGTAAGGAAATGAAAACTTTAGGGTGTCAGCTGAAAAAATAATAGGGTCTTGGTACTGCTGCTGGTGTTCCCACTTGAGCTGTTGGCGCTCGTCCTCCTCCCCGCGTTGATTCCACCGGAACGGCCGCTAGGACCAAGCCATGCTCAAGGTCGCTAGCATAGAAGATGTCGATGAAGTGGATCGCGAAAAATATTTGAATGTTTTTCAAATGTGTGAATATTTTTTTATAATACATCAAATATTATCACAAAGGCATGAACACTTTTTAATATTACATGAATTTTTGAAATGTGTGGCACTTCTTTTAGTTATACGAACAATTTGTAAACACATGATGAAAACACTTTAATACATGATAAACAATTTTAAATTACACTCTGAACATTTTTTAAAAAATATGTGATGGATATTTTCTTAATGAACGCATGAACATTGTAGCAGAGGATAATTTTTTTCTGAAATACACGATGAGCATTTTCTTAGTACATGATGACCATTTTCTTAGCACTAGTTGATTTTTTTAAATATAATTAAAATTATTTTACAAATATATAGTTTGTAGAACATTTCTGAAATATATACAAAAAAGGTGAACGAAAAACAAAGAGTAACAAAGCCAGCAAAATGTACATAACATCTACCCGTAGATGGTAACGACGAGGTGTTCTTAATGGGCTTGGCCCAACACCTCTTCAATCGGCGAGGTGAGCAAGATGCTCACTATAAAAGCGAGTTAGGCCATGTCCAACGTGATGCTTATGCTAGGCGCTAGGGATAAAAATAAAAATGCTAGACTCACGAATCTTTACAAAGACATTACGGGCTTCTTCCAACAAACTAAACCAGCCCCGCCCTGATTTTAAGGAGGGTGTGGGCCAATTTTCCCAACTGGCCAACCACAAACAACCAAATGGGTCCACCCCCTAAAAACCCTGTAATGACCCATGCGTGTAGCATTACGAGGATAATAATCCCAGCCATTCCGTCAAAAACCGCTCCAATCCCGTGACTTGGTATGGCTTGCTGCATCTTTTGGAGTCAGGCAACTTGAGTGATTTATTTGTAATCTTAGCATCATTTAAATCTTGACTGTCAAAAATCAAGATTAATGATGTGAATTTTTTAATCTGCGTGAATAAATGTGATGGCTTCTTTTGCTCTTGTTTTAATTATGTAATGTTGTGTAGATATTGTTATATAGTGATGTTGTGTAGTTTACGAAAGTACCATTTTGCTCGCGAGCTCATATGCACCCTCGCGAAAAATAAAATCAAAAAATAGTAAAAAATAAATAAATCTGATTTTTGGCAACGAACATTGATGAATTCTCAACATGTATGCAAAGTTTCATGAAGAAACAATACACCAATATTTTTTCCATAAAAAAGAAATTAATGCTCCAAGAAACAGACTTTTCGGAGTATCAATTTTGTTTTTTTACGAAGGCATTTTGGAATGTTGTTTCTTCATGAAAACTTGCACGCATGTCCAGAATTTGTTAATGTTTGTTCTTAAAAAAATCAGATTTTTTTTAATTTGTTTTTGTTATTTTCGATTTTACTGTTCACGAGCGTGCAGATGAGCTCGCGAGCAGAAACTTATCCTTCATTGGCTTGTTCAAGTCATGGTTTAGATTAGTTAGAACTCCACTATGCTCTCAAAACAAATACCGTCTCCAACAACATTTAAACACGATATATAATTAAAAAAAATACTGTCAGAACCACTTAGATTCACCTTGAATATGTAAGGAACATTCTTTAGTTGAGTTTAGTTTTTTTTTTTCTGAGTTAAATATTTAAGGAACATGCTATGTATTTAGGCGTGGTTGCCGGTGCCATGCCACTTTTTCTTTTTTTGATCACGCGTGCGTGTTTGTTTGATTTTTACCGTTTTCATCAATGATAATCAGTATCTAGCTGTTTTTCATCAAAAAGAAATACTAAGGCAACACAGATAAAACCAAAATGAAATCATCGACTGCAATAATAACCCGTCAGAGGAAACTAGAGTTGACCCCATAAGTGAAGAACGACGGAGTGCACGTTATCCTCTAAATAGCACATGCATATTTTTGCGGACAAATAGTACTCTTGCGGTAAAGAAATATAAGAGCGTTTAAATCACTATACTTGTTATATATATTACACACTCCAGGTATAAATACATATACGGAATTAAAAAAGGATATTAAAATATTAAATACATACGCCGCATAGCTAGTCTCTCGCGCGTCCGGGGCTGCTGCTGCAGACACTGCTCAAGCCTGGGCCACACGATCGCCCCATCTGGAGGGGCAGAAGGTGATCACGTACTCGTGCGCGTAGCAGCGCGGCGTGGCGGCGGCCACGTCGTAGGCGTAGCTGTAGTAGGCCGGGCAGGCGTCCCTGAAGAGCCGCGAGTAGACGCTGCCCCGGCACGTCTCCGCGGTGCCGTACGCGCCGCGGCAGCAGAAGGCGTCCAGCCCGAACGCCAGGCACGCGCTCCTGCACGCCACCACCGTCGCCTTCTTGCCCGCGCCGCCGCTCGTGACCTGCAGCTCCGGCGGGCACACCGCGTTCACGTCCTTGGCGCACCCGGCGATGAAGCAGCCACCGCTGCGGTTCGCCGGCCTGGTCCACACGGCCACCGGGAGGTTGTACCCGTCCACCACGCTCACGTCGTAGGCGCTCCCCTTGCTCCGGTCCTCGTGCAGGTTCACCTCGACGAGGGTGGCGGGAGGGGCGCCGACGGACCCGTTGCAGGCGAGGCGTCCGTCGCAGTCGCCGGTGACGCAGCTGGCGGCGTTGGCGTCGTCGCCCGCGAAGGTGCAGCCCGTGCGGCCCCAGAAGCGGCCGTTCCAGGTGGCCGGAGCCCCGACGCGCTTCGACTGTCCCGGAGGCAGGAAGAAGCCGCCTGCGGCGATCACGGGGTGGCCGGCGTTGGGTGCGACCGCCGGCCACACCGGGAACGGGCACTTGTTGGTCACGTGGAACGTGACGCCCCCTGCCATCAACACCGCCGCCGGCCCTGCAGGGAAATGAAACGCTGTACGTGTTCAGTACAAATGCAGCAGTCGGGTAGCTAGCTAGGCCTTCATCACAGTTCACAAGCACGCGGCTGATGAGTCACCTGGGAGAGCCAGCACCAAGATGCACGACAGAAGCAGGGGATGAAGAAGCGCCATCTCTCAGAGAGAAGAGGATGAAGAAGCACCAAGATCTGTTGACTAGGAGACCTGAACTGGAGATGAACTGATATGGAGCCGAGCTTTATATAGACTTGCAACTGGAGAGAAGAGGCGAGGATTGACTAGAGGAGGAACTTTGTGTATGTGTGACTTGCATTGCAATGGAAGTAAAGCTGAGGCATGATGAGAGCCGAGACACCTGTGCAGAGACCTGCTGGACCAAGAAAGCTTTGGAATTTTTATGCGGATGCTCCCTTTTTCATTGCATTATCTGTTAATTAGTGCCGTCTTTTTTTCAGTGGAATCTGTTACCACACATCAAAGAATTTTAGTCTTTGTTGGTTGTAGAAAAACTTGATTGCCTGTTTACTGTTGTGCAGATTTCATGTGCGTTGCTCTGAACCGATGAAATCCTTCTTAGGTCTGAGACATTCAGCATTTGTTTTTCTTCGTTGGACTTCACATCTATTTATTCCGTGCATCAACATCAATTTTTTCAACCAGATTCAGAAGCTTAGCATATTCAGACCGGTCAGAAAAAGCTCAACCAGATTCAGAAACTTGGCCTTTAGCAGATTCAGACGTTGTTGGTTCAAACTTGGCCTTCGGTTCCATCAAGCATGCTACAGTAACTGAATCATTGATTGCTCACAGGATTACATGGCGAGGAACCCATAAACTTTCCTGCAACTAATTACAGTACATAGTAACACAGTAATTAAGCTAACTCAGTGGCACTGCAATGATCATTGGCACTGCATCTATGAGATGCGAGATCAAGCTAATTCACTGATGAGCGACACAAAGCCAGGGTGCTCTGCTCCTTTGGGCTTGCTGAACCACCTGTGCTCGAGCGCTTCCGCCGCCGTGATCCTCTCGTCGGGGTTGAAGGCAAGCAGGCCGGTGAGGACCTCACGTCCGCCTTCCGAGAGCTCCTCGAAGAACTCCAAATCCAGCTTCCCCGAAGAGCTGATCTGGTCTCGCAGCTTGTACATCTCGGCGAGCAGCTCCTCCTCTGTCTCCACGACGAACAGAGGCACGGCATGCCTAGGGTCACTGGCATGCTATATAAACCGGGGTCCACGCTCAAGTAGACAGATCATCGAACAATCTTTCGATAATATTGTAAATATGTACACACCCCAACGCAATAATGCACAATTTGGACAAAGGGTATTATCTCTTCGGATAGACATTTTTTGAAAAAGGGATGAAACAAGGAAGTTCATGAATTGTTTTTTATTTCCATGAACATTTTCTAAATTTGATGAACAAAATTTGAATTCGATGCACATATTTTTACATTGTTTAACATTTTTTTAATCTGATGAACAAAAAAAAAAAGAAACTACAACCTTCCTTAAACCGGTTGGTGGTGAATTCCGAAAAATGGGCCGGCCCATAGAAATTCCAGTGCGTCGCGCCGGGGGGGGGGGGGGGGGGGGGGGCACGGTGGCTCCACGGCGACATGCGAGCCGTATAGGAGCCACTCATCTCCAACATGGCACTTATGCCAGGTGTTAGTGATAAAAATCGCAGTCATTCCGCCAAAACCCGTTTTAATCTCAGGATTTAATGTGGGGTTGCTGTATCTTTGTAGTCTGGGCAAAGCACATCCTAGAGTGGGAGAAACGCCTCTAAAAGGGCTATTAGCATGAAAAGGTGAGCTCTCCACAAGCATTTGGTTCGTGTGTTTCCTTCAGTTATCGGTGTAAGAGGGGACCTCCTATTCAGCCTCCTACTCAGCGAATATGGAGGAAACATGCACTCGCTTCCTCCTACCACGCATGATTTGGGCTGGCCCACACGCACGTGTGTTGTGGTCCTATTTTCTCCTTTCATTTTTTTCTTCTGTTTTTGTCTTTTTTCTCCATAATCTTCAAGGTTTCAAACAAAAAACAAATTTTAATAAAAAAATCATGAATTTGAGAAATGTTCAGGATTTCAAACAAAAAGCAAACTTTAATAAAAAAATATTTGAATTTTTTTCTCAAATTCAAAAAGCATTTACGAGTTTAAAAAATATTCTGAAATTTGAAAATTGTTCACAAAATGTAGAAAAATATGATTTTGAAAAACTATCGTGAATTCAAGAAATGTTCTTGAATTTGAACAATGATCGCAAATTCAAAAAATGTTCATGATTTTTGAAAAATCTTCCAAGTTAAGAAAAAAGAATTCAAAAAGTGTTCACAAGTTCAAATACTGTTTATGAATTTCGAAAAAGGTCCACAAAATTTTCGAAAAAGTTTAGAAATTTGACAATATATATTCATGTATTTGGAAATGTTCCAAAGCATTAAAACATATTCATTCAAACCATATTCAGACCTTCGATAAACATTCATGAGTTCAAAAAATGTTCAATAATTTCAATAATTTTCTGCTAGTTCTATAAAATCACAAATTTCAAAATATTGTTGCGAGATCGAACTAATGTTCATAAATCCGGAAAATGTTCATGAACTGGTAATAATGTTTGTCAGTTTGAAAAAAAAATCGCGACATTCAAAAATATGTTCACGAGGTTGAAAAAATATTCAATTTTTAAAAAAAATCTGGAATTCAAAAAAGTCCACAAGTTTCAAAAAATGTTCTTGAATTTGAAATTTGTTCAAGGTTTTCACGAAAGTTTATGAATTAAAAAGGTGTTCATGATTTTTTTTAAACTGATGAATGTTTAAAAAAGTTTATAAATTTGAAAAACAAAACAAAAAATAGAAAAGGAAAAGAAAAATAGAAAAAAGGGAAAACCAGAAGAAAAAAGAAAAAACCCGGTTCAAGGAACCTCAATAAAATCGGCGCGGAAGAAATCTGAAATCGGCTGGCCATACAGAGGACGAGGCAGGTGCGGGGGTATGTATTAGGTTGCTTTTGTATAAAAAAAAACTAGGTTGCTCTTTAGAGACGTGCATGCCAAATAGGATTACCCGTGTAAGTGTGTTAGCATTGGAGATGGCCTTATAGACACACCCATAAACGCTTGTAGGGATATTTCTACAAGTTGTTTTTGAACCTTCTACTGGCCAGTGTATCGTATTGGCATTAGAAAATTGTCCATAGATGGAGCTATCAACTCGCACACTGGACATATTTGGAATGTACCAATCCAATTGCTCTTGAGAGAGATAGAGCCACTGAGAGTATTCCTAGTCGCACTCCTTTATATCGAGTTCATGGGTAAAGGAGAGAGAAGATGATGTCGAGAAAATGCACTCACTAAAGGTCGGGCTAGCTTGCTAAAGAGGATCTACCAGCATTAATGATAGCTCGCTAGGCATGATAGTCAGGTTGTATGTGGGACTGATAATGGGTGTCCCACCACATCCCACTTAACCCTAACACGCTTTGGTGGATGATATGATAACTATCAATCCAGTAAAACTTATGTGGGTTAATTGGGCACAAGTAGGATCCCACTTTCAAAAGCGCGGCTTTTCCAATGCTTTTATTTGTTTGGTCGTAAGAAATCTGTACTATTAAGAGGGAGTCCGCTTCGAAGGGTATGGGTGGAATCAAATCACGTACACAAATACGTATTGTATCCATCTATATCTACCTTACGTTTTGAGGAGAGAACCTCAATTCTAAATACACAGGAAAAACCACCTAAGCGGTTGTATCGCTGGTGTCTGCGGATGTACCACTTCTTTATGGAGTGGGCAGCGCAGACATGGCCCAGATGGTTGTACTGCATGCTATAGCGGTTGTACCACTCCTTTGAGTTGTACTACCATTAAACTTGAGTGGCACTACCGGTCAAAGTACCGTCCGAATCACCGCCTGAGGGGTGATTCCCTAGGGTCTGGCAGCGGCACACATGCGGTGGTTGGGCAGTTGTCCCGGTTATTTTCATAATAACTGGTTCAACCGGTGTCCCAAGCGATTGTACCGCAAAGGAATTTGCAGCCGCACCTGTATGCTTGAGGGGTGGTTGTACTGGCTGAAGTACCGCCCCAACCACTTCTCAGTGGGGACTTCCGTCGGTACTGGGTGCGGTACTCAAGTGCATGTGGAAGTGGTTGTACCTGTTATTCCCGTAATAACTGGTACTACCGCTAGACCAAGCGGTTGTATCGCTCTGGTCACAACAGCCAGGTTTTGTTGCCTCGAGCAATTATACGGTTCACCTGAGAGGTTGTACCACTCCTATGCGATTTTCTGCATAGCCAATTTGAGGGAGGGCTATAAAAGGAGGGGGTTCATCCTCCTCCCACCTACCTCTTGCTTCCCTCCTCCATTAATTCCCTAAGCTCTATCTTGCCCAATCTCCTTCTCTATCCAGCCAAACTTGTTGATTTTCTAGGGATTGGGGAATGAGACCTAGATCTACACTTTCACCAAAGGAAAATTGATTCCCCCTAAATTTCTTGTGGATCCCGTTGCTTTTGGGTGTATGGGGACCCTAGACGGAAGAGGTCATCTCGGAGTCACATTCCATTGTGGTGAAGCTTCGTGGTGGTTTTGGGAGCCTCCAATTAAGTTGTGGAGTTGCCCCCAACCTTGTTTATAAAGGTCCCTGTTGCCGCCTTCAAAGGCATCACTAGTGGATTCGCGACACCTTGCATCATGCGAGGGCGTGACAAGAATAAGGTGAGTCCTTAGGACGCTTCTAGTTCTAAAGAAAGATCATGATCATGCTCTATTTCTTGCTCGTGTGCTTAAATCTGAGAAGGAGGAGCTTGGGGTTGTCCATGCTAGACTCAAGGAGGAGTTTGAGTTACTTGACAAGTCTCACAAGGCCTTGAAAAGTTCTCACACCACCCTCAAGGTTTCCCTTGATCAACTCCAAGTTAAGCTAACTAAGGAGATAGCCACTTCTCCTCCCTTTGTGTTAATTGATAATGTTCATGCTTCTAACCCTTGTTGTGAGCATGTGCACCTTGTGTAGGAAAATGCCAAGTTGAAAGAGCAACTTGAGAAGGGCCTTGTTACTTGTATACAAGGCGAGAAGAGCCTCAATGACCTTCTGAGCAATCAAAAGGAAGTTGAGACGAAGGACAAAACCAAGAAGAAAAGCAAGACCAAGCAAGCTCTCCCTCTCAAAGAAACATTTGTCAAGGAGGGAGATGGTGCTCCTAAGGAGAAGAAGAACAAGGTGATGGGTGGTGATGCCAAGAGGGGCAATACCACCCATTCCCACAAAGTCGGCGATTTTAACCCTTTCTAATATTTTATGACGTGCTCGTGATGGACATGTTTATGCCAAAAAAATTGGTTCTCCTTATGAGTACATTGAATGGTCTATTTGGGTTCCTAAGTCCCTTGTTACTAACATCAAAGGACCCATTCAAGAATGGGTACCTAAAACCAAGCATTGATCTTATGTATGTATTTGCTTCTAGGGGAGGTTCATGGTTGCTCGATAGTGGAGCGATAAATCATATGACCGGAAGCAAGGACTTGGTGGTGGACGTTCAATCTAGCTCACCTATGACCTATGATGTCCAATTTGGTGATGCATCAATGTCAAAGGTATTGTGTCTTGGCAAGGTGGTGATCTCTCCGGATTTAACCATTGAGAAAGCCATGCTTGTTGAGACCCTTGCATACAATTTACTTTTTGTTCGTCAACTTGAACTCGTGTGCTTTTATACATTCTTTGATCTTAATACCGTGGCCCTTTTGTGGAGCAAGACTCTTAAAGTAGACTATGTTGGATATGTTGAGAACGGTCTCTATGTGGTCAACTTCCCGGAGAAGCCCACTAAGACCGCAACATGTCTAAAGGCTAAAGCTGATGCGGAATGGATTTGGCATCACTATTTATTCCACGTCAATATGAGATAAAGTCTTCTCAATGGGGACCATGTTCATGGACTAACAAATGTTAGTTTTGCCAACGATCGTGCTTGGAGTACTTGTATCGAAGGAAAGCTACATGAGAGGGCTCACCGTTCCTCCACTAATATTTATTCAAAGAGGCCCTTGGAGCTCCTTCACATGGATCTCTTTGTTCCTCCATCTTTTGATAGTCTTGGAGGAAGAAAAATATTGCTTGGTGATTGTGGATGACTATTCAAGATATACATGGGGTATACTTCTTCAAGAGAAAGAGTGAGACCCAACAAACCGTCATCGACTTTGCAAATGAAGCCCAGCGTTAACATGATGCAAAAATATTGATGATTAGAAGTGAAAACGGCTCCGAGTTCAAGAACTACACCCTGGAAGAGTTTCTTAGTGACGAGGGGATCAAGCACCAATATTCCGCATTATATACCCCTCAACAAAATGGTGTTTCGGAGAGGAAGAACCGGACGTTGATGGACGCGACAAGGACCATGATGGCGGAATTCAAATCTCTGTATAACTATTGGCTCAAAGCCACCAACACCGCATGTCATGCATCTAATTGGCTCTACCTCCGCAAAGGCTCGAACAAGACTCCATATGAAATTCTTATCGGTAACAAGCCCAACCTCAAGTACTTCATCCTCAAGAAAGGAGCTTGTTTGTCTAAATTTGAAACTAGAGCTCAAGAGGGCATATTTGTTGGTTATGCTAATATCATGCTTACCGTGTCCTCAACAAGTTCAATGGACTCATTGAGGAGACGTGTAACGTGCAGTTTGATGAATATAATGGCTCCCAAGTGGAGCAAAGTGGTCTTTGTGACGTAGGTGATGAAATTCTTCCTCAAGCCATAAGAAGAATGGGTGTGGGACACTTCCTACCCATTGAGGAACACCTTGTGGCCGAAGGAGAAGGACAATATTCTACGCAAGTGGAACCATCACCAACACTTAACCCACACGCTTTCGAAGACCAAAGTGAAGGCCCTCAACCAAACAAACAAAATCATGGGCAAGATTCAACCTCATGATGATGGTGATGCACCAAGTGATGCCCAAGATCATGTTCATGACTCCGAGCAAGCTCAACATCAAGAGAAAGATCAAGAGAAATATCAAGAGCAAGCTCATGACGACACTCAAGGTGATCAATATGATGCTCCTCAAATTTCCATGGAAGAGATTTTGGAACGTCGTGTCGCCAAGATATCCTCCACTCTACTTTTAGAAAAGGGGTAACCACTCGTAAAGAATTAACAAACTTTTGTGAGCATCACGCGTTTGTTTCTTGCATTGAACCCCTAAAGGTACAAGAGGCGCTCGAGGACACGGATTGGCTTGAAGCCATGCATGATGAAATCAACAACTTTGAGCACAATAAGGTGTGGAAATTGGTACCAAGGCCAAAGGAGAACCACAATATCATTGTAAACAAATGGATTTTCAAGAACCAGCAAGATGCGAACGGTGTTGTCATTCGAAACAAGGCAAGATTGGTAGCTCAAGGCTACTCCCAAGTCGAGGGTATTGACTACGGTGAAACCTTTTCTCCCGTTGCTCGCCTTGAATTTAATCGCATGTTGCTTGCATATGCATCTCATCATAATTTGAAGTTGCAACAAATGGATGTGAAGAGTGCTTTTTCTCAATGGTCCTCTTAATGAATTGGTATATGTCAAACAACCCCCGGGGTTTGAGGATCCCAAGTTCCCCAATCATGTGTACAAGCTCGATATGGCCCTCTATTGCCTTAAACAATCCCCACATGCGTGGTATGAGCACCTTACTGAGTTGTTGCAAGATCGTGGGTTTGAAATTGGGAAAATCGACCCCGCTCTTTTAACTAAGAGGGTTAAAGGGTATTTGTTCATATGCCAACTATATGTTAATGATATTATCTTTGGTTTTCCTAACAAATCTTTCAATGATGAGTTTGTCGCACTTATGAGCGAGAAGTTTGAGATGCCTATCATGGGAGAGTTGAAGTTCTTCCTTGGATTCGAAGTCAAGCAACGTAGAGAAGGAACCTTCATCAACCAAGCCAAATACACTCAAGACATGGTCAAGAGATTCAAGTTGGATGATGTCAAGCTGGCCAAAACTCCTATGCAACTCAAGTGCGAACTTGACATTGATCCCAATGGTAAAGCTGTGGATCAAAAGGTATATCGTTCCATGATTGGATCCTTGCTTTATCTTTATGTATCTAGGTCGGATATTATGTTTAGTGTGGGAATGTGTGCACGATTTCAAGCTGTACCTAAGGAAAGCTACTTTGTGGTGGTCAAGTGAATCTTGCGATATTTGGCTCATACTCCAAACTTTTTCTTATGGTACCCCAAATGTGCAAGCTTTGATCTCATGAGATATTCGGACTCGGATTGGGCGGGAGACAGTGTGGATAGGAAGTCAATTTTTGGAGGGTGCCAATTCCTTGGTCGCTCTTTGGTGAGTTGATCTTCAAAGAAAAAAATTGTGTTTCTCTCTCTACCATCGAGGTCGAGTATGTAGCCGCCGCAAGTTGTTGCGCACAATTGCTATGGATGAAGCAAACTTTAAAGGATTACGATGTCAGTTGTGACAAAATGTCTTTTCTGTGACAATGAAAGTACAATCAAGATCTCCTACAATCCAGTTCAATGTGCAAGACGAAGCATATTGAGATTCGTCGTCATTTCATTTGGGAGCATATCAAGGGTGGCGAGATTGATATTATCCATGTCAACACTCATGAGCAACTAGCAGATATTTTCACAAAGCCATTGGATGAAGCAAGATTTCACGAGTTAAGGCATGAGCTAAATATCATTGATTTGAGCAATGTGGCTTGAAGCAATGCACATCCCACTGCACTCATCATTTTATCTAGTTTTAGATGTAGGCATGGACATAGGGGGAGTGTTGTTCTCTCAATGAACTCTCCCTTCCCTCATTATGCATAAATAAAAACAATCATTCACATTCGGCATTTTTATGGCACCTGTGCTTCAAAGATGAGTTTTGGTCATGGGCCCAACGTTAAAATTTTCGTGGTGCCATACCAATTGAATCAAACATAGGTGGCTTCGGCCACCGTCCTCTCCTTCAAAGGTGTCGGTTTGCTATTTGGTCTTAATTCTTATCCTTTTGCATTCTAGATGTGTGTTCACTCCAATCAATGTTTCTTGCATGTGTGTGACAGCCTGGCATATTAGGGATGATAGACTACTCATATTAATAAGGAATTCCTTCTTTTCCAGAAGCCCATTCAAAAAGAACTCCCAAGTTAAGTGTGCTTGGCTTGGAGTAATTCTAGGATGGGTGACTGATCGGGAAGTTGGTCATGGGTGCGCACGAGTGAGGACAAAGTGCGCAGAAAAGACTAGTACAGATCTGTGGGGCCAGTCTAGATCCCGCCAGGAGTAACGACCATGACGAGTGTGTCTGGGGCGTTACAAGTTGGTATCACAGCAGAGCCTACCCTCGCAGTTACACAGATGTTTGCGGGTCAGGTGCGCGGTCATGTTGTTCATTCGTGGCTGATATGTCCATTATGCATCATGAATTCTTATTGATATTTATGTTATTCTTGGCCATTATTCCTCATTATGATATAATTCTCATGCCTTTTCTCTATGAATGTGCAAGGTATATCACAAACAGGAAAATCAACGAAAACTGGAATTCTAGACCTGAAAACCAAGAAAATGCCAGAAAATACACTGGACTCCAAATGACCTGAAATTTCACGGAGAATTTTTATGGAATATTTAATAATTATTGGGCCAAAAATATACCAGAGGGGGCCACCTACTGGCCACGAGCCAACAGGGCGCGGCCACCCCCTGGCCGCGCCCTGTTGCCTCGTGGGGGCCCAGTAGGTCTCCCGACCCCCTCTTCTCCTATATGGTGTGTTTTGACCTAGAAAAAAAATCATAAGCATACTTTTGGGATGAAGCGCCGTCGGCTCGAGGCGGAAACCTGGGCAGAGTCCCTTTTGCTCTCCGGCAGAGAGATTCTGCCGGGGAATTCCTCTCCGGTAGGGGGAGATCGAAGCCATCGTCATGACCAACGCTTCCTCCTTCGTGGGAGGACCAATATTCATCAACATCTTCACCAGCACCATATCATCTCCAACCCTAGTTCATCTCTTGTATTCAACCTTTGTCTCAAAACCTCAGATTGGTACCTGTGGGTTACTAGTAGTGTTGATTACATCTCATAATTGATGCTTGTTGGATTACTTGGTGGGTGATATTATGTTCAGATCCTTGATCACCATTATTATACCTCTGATCTTGAACATGTTTATGAGGTGTGAGTAGTTAATGTTGTTCTTGAGGACATGGGAGAAGTCTTGTTATAAGTAATCATGTGAAGTTGGTATTCGTTCAATATTTTGATGATGTGTATGTTCTTGCTTCTCTTAGTGGTGTCATGTGAACGTCGACTACACGACACTTCACCATGTTATGGGCCTAAGTGAAGGCATTGTGGAGTAACAAGTAGATGATGGGTTGCGAGAGTGACAGAAGCTTAAATCCCAGTTTATTCATAAGGGGCTGATTTGGATCCATATGTTTCATGCTATGGTTAGATTTATCTTAATTCTTCTTTTGTAGTTGCGGATGCTTGTGAGAGGGGGTAATCATAAGTGGGTTGCTTGTTCAAGTAAGAACAACACCTTATCACCGGTCCACCCACATATCAAATTATCGAAGTAACGAACGCGAATCAACTCAACATGACGAACATGACTAGACGGTAATTCCCATGTGTCCTCGTGAGCGTTTGCTTTATATAAGAGTATTCTCCAGCTGTCCTTTGCTATAAAAAGGATTGGGCTACCTTGCTGCACACTTGCTACTATTGTTACTTGTCACTTGTTACGAATTACCTTGCTACAAAATTATCTATCACAGTTACTTATAGCACTTGCAAAGAATACCTTGCTGAAAACCGCTTGCCATTTCCTTCTGCTCCTCGTTGGGTTCGACACTCTTACTTATCGAAAGGACTACGATTGATCGCCTATACTTGTGGGTCATCAAGACTCTTTTCTGGCGCCATTGCCGGGGAGTGAAGCGCCTTTGGTAAGTGGAAATTGGTAAGGAAACCATTTTGGTACATGCTGAAATTTACTGTTGCTTGTTACTATGGACGGTCACCCGTTGAGTGGCTTGTTCGGGGCATCTTCGCCTTGAAAGGAAGTTGAAAAGGTTGCCTCTCAACCTACTGAACCTACTGAAAATATTTATTATGAGTTTCCTTTGGGTATGATAGAGAAACTGATAGCTAATCCCTATGATGGTACAACTCATCTTGATTACCACTTGATATATGTCGATGAGGTTTGTGGATTATTTAAGCTTTCGGGTTTGCCTAGAGATAAAGTTAAGAAGAAAATTTTCCCTTTATCTTTGGAGGGAAAATCATTTATGTGGTAAAGGTATTGGATGATATTGGATCATGGGATTGGAATCGCTTGAAGCTGTAATTTCATCAGAAGTTTTACCCTATGCATCTAGTCCATCGTGATCGGAACTTTATTTATAATTGCTAGCCCCGTGAAAGAGAAAGCATCGCTCAAGCTTGGGGGAGGCTTAAATCTATGATGCACACCTGCCCCAATCATGAGCTCTCAAGAGAAATGATTATACACAATTTTTATGCTCGGCTTTCTCATAATGATCAAGTACAACTCGATTCTTCTTCTACTGGTTCTTACAGGAAGAAGACTATTGAATTCAAATGGGATCTTCTAGAAAGAATTAAACGCAACTCCGAAGATTAGGAATTCGACAAAGGTAAAGAGTCAGGTATAAAGCTTAAGTTTGATTGTATTAAATCTTTTATGGAAACCGATACTTTTCATAAGTTTAGCAATAAATGTGGGCTTGACTCTGAGATAGTAGCTACTTTCTGTGAATCATTTGCTACTCATCTTGATCTCCCTAAGGAGAAGTGGTTTAAATATCATCCATCTATTGAAAAATTATTAGAGGAACCCATTAAAGTTAAAGAGGAAGCAATTGTTTATCATGTTGATCCAGTTGTACCCACTGCTTATATTGAGAAACCTCCTTTTCCTGTTAGGATTAGGGAACATGCTAAAGCTAGAATCGTGGTTAATAAAAGTTATGCCAGAACACCAAAACCTTCTAAAAAAATAAATGTGGAGCCTAATATTTCTGTAGTTAAAGATCTCTTGGTTGATAATATTGATGGGCATGTTATTTACTTCTGTACTAAAGCTGCTAGAATTGCAAAGCCTGTTAGAAATGAGCAGGACAAGCTAGATAAGAACAAACCAGTTGTTGGCATGCCTGTTGTTTCTGTTAATATTGGAGATCATTGATATCATGGTTTATGTGACATGGGTGCTAGTATTAGTGCTATACCTATTACTTTATATCAAGAAATTATGAATGATATAGCACCCTCTGAAATTGAAGATATTGATGTCACTATTAAACTTGCAAACCGAGATACTATCTCACCGCTTGGGATTGTTAGATATGTTGAAGTCTTGTGTGGAAAAGTCAAGTATCCCACTGATTTCTTTGTACTTGGCTCTGAACAAGATAACTTTTGTCCCATTATATTTGGCAGACCTTTCGAATACTATTAATGCTAAAATTAATTGTGTTACAGAGAAAGTTAAAGTAATCTTTGGTAACGAGTCTCATGAATTTAATTTCTCTAAATTTGTTATACAACCACATGAGAAGGAGTTATCTAGTAAATATGAAATTATTGGTCTTGCTTCTATTGATGTGCCTGCTACGGATCCTTTAGAGCAATACTTGCTAGACCACAAGAATGATATGCATATGAATGGAAGAAATGAGATAGATGATATATTTCGTAGACAAACACCTATTCTCAAACACAACTTGCATGTTGATATCTTAGGGGTTCCTCCTCCACCAAAAGGAGATCCTGTGTTCGAGTTAAATACATTACCTAATACTTTGAAATATGATTATCTTGACGAAAAGAAGACATATCCTGTTATTATTAGTGCTAACCTTTCAGAGCATGAAGAAAAGAGGTTACTCAAAACTCTGAAGAAGCACATGGCTGCTATTGGATATACTCTTGATGATCTTAAGGGCATAAGCCCCACTCCATTTCAACACAAGATTAATATGGACCCAAATGCTAAACATGTTGTTGATCATCAACGCCGCTTAAATCCTAAGATGATGGAAGTGGTAAGAACTGAAATATTAAAGCTTCTGGAGACAAGTATAATTTATCCTATTGCTGATAGTAGATGGCTAAGTCATGTTCATTGTGTTCCTAGGAAAGGAGGTATAACTGTTGTACCTAATGATAAAAATGAACTTATTCCACAAAGGTCATAGGATGGTAATTGATTTCAGGAAATTGAATAAAGCTACTAGGAAAGATCATTACCCCTTGCCTTTTATTGATCAAATGTTAGAAAGATTATCTAAGCACACACACTTTTGTTTTCTTGATGGATATTCTGGTTTCTCTCAAATACCTGTGTCAAAAGAGGACCAAGAGAAAACTACTTTCACATGCCCTTCTGGAACCTATGCTTATAGACGTATGCCTTTTGGTTTATGCAATGCACCTGCTAGCTTTCAAAGATGTATGACTGCTATATTCTCTGACTTTTGTGAAAAGATTGTTGTGGTTTTCATGGATGATTTTTCCGTTTACGGGACTTCTTTTGATGATTGCGTGAGCAATCTTGATCGAGTTTTGCAGAGATGTGAAGAAACTAATCTTGTCTTGAATTGGGAGAAGAGCCACTTTATGGTGAATGAAGGTATAGTACTTGGGTATAAAATTTCTGAACGAGGTATCGAAGTAGACAAAGCTAAAGTTCATGCAATAGAGAAAATGTCATGTCCAAAAGATATCAAAGGTATAAGAAGTTTCATAGGTCATGTTGTTTTTTATAGGCGTTTCACTAAGGATTTCTCAAAGATTTATAGGCCACTAACTAATGTTCTTCAAAAAGATATTCCTTTTGTTTTTGATGATGATTGTGTAGAAGCCTTTGAAATACTTAAGAAAGCCTTGATTTTCCAACCACCTGATTGGAACCTACTGATACGTCCATTTTGCATCATGATTTCTTATTGATATTTATGCTATTCTTGTCCATTATTCCTTATTATCATACAATGCTTATGCATTTTCTATTTGAATATGTAAGGTACATCACAAAGAGGGAAATCTTTGAAAACTGGAATTCTGGACTGGGAAACAAAGAAAAAGGAAGAAAAATCATCAGACTCCAAATGACCTGTAACTTCACAGAGAATTTTTATGGAATATTTAAGAATTATTGGGCCAAAAACATACCCAAGGGGGGCCACCTGCGGGCCACAAGCCAACAGGCGCGCACACCCCCTGTGCGCGCCCTTATGGCTTGTGGGGCCCCAGCAGGTCTCCCGACCCCCCTCTTCTCCTATATGGTGTATTTTACCCTAGAACAAATCATAAGATTACTTTCGGGACGAAGCGCCGCCGTCTCGAGGCTGAAACCGGTAGAGAGATTATGCCGGGGGAATTCCTCTCCGGGAAGGGGAGATCGACGCCATCGTCATCACCAATGCTTCCTCCTTCGTGGGAGGACCATTCCTCACCAACATATTCACCAGCACCATCTCATCTCAAAACCTAGTTAATCTCTTGTATTCAATCTTTGTCTCAAAACCTAAGATTGGTACCTGTGGGTTACTAGTAGTGTTGATTACATCTTGTAGTTTATACTTCTTGGTTTACTTGGTGAAAGATATTATGTTCAAATCCTTGATCACCATCATTATACCTCCGATCTTGAACATTTTTATGAGGTGTGAGTAGTTACTATTGTTCCTGAGGACATGGCAGAAGTCTTGTTATAAGTAATCATGTGTGAAGTTGGTATTCGTTCGATATTTTGATGATGTGTATGTTCTTGCTTCTCTTAGTGGTGTCGTTTGAACGTCGACTACACGACACTTCACCATGTTATGGGCCTAAGGGAAGGCATTGTGGAGTAGCAAATAGATGATGGTTTGCTAGAGTGATAGAAGCTTAAACCAGTTTATGCCTTGCTTCATGAGGGGCTGATTTGGATCCACACGTTTCATGCTATGGTTAGATTTATCTTAATTCTTCTTTCGTAGTTGCGGATGCTTGCTAGAGGGGGTAATCGTAAGTGGGTTGCTTGTTCAAATAAGAACAGCACCTTAGCATCGGTCCACCCACATATCAAATTATCAAAGTAGCGAACGCGAATCAACTCAACATGATGAACATGACTAGACAGTAATTCCCATGTGTCCTCGGGAGCGCTTGCTTCATATAAGAATACTTTCCGGCCTGTCCTTTGCTATGAAAAGGATTGGGCTACCTTGCTGCACTTTGGTTACTATTGTTACTTGCCACTCATTACAAATTATCTTGCTGCAAAACTATCCACTACTGTTACTCACAGCACTTGCAGAGAATACCTTGCTGAAAACTCCTTATCATTTCCTTCTGCTCATCGTTGGGTTTGACACTCTTACTTTTCAAAAGGACTATGATGGATTCCCTATACTTGTGGGTCATCAAGACTCCTTTCTAGCACTGTTGCCAGGGAGTGAAGCGGCTTTGGTAAGTGGAAATTGGTAAGGAAACATTTTCGGTACGTGCTGAAATTTACTGTTGCTTGTCACTATGAACGGTCACCCTTTGAGTGGCTTGTTTGGGGCATGTTCGCCTTGAAGGGAAGTTGAAAAGGTTGCTCCTCAACCTACTGAACCTATTGAAAATATTTATTATGATATTCCTTCGGGTATGTTAGAGAAACTGCTGGCTAATCCTTATGATGGTACGACTCATCCTGATTACCATTTGATATTTGTCGATGAGGTTTGTGGATTATTTAAGCTTGCAGGTTTATCTGGAGTCAAGAAGAAGGTTTTCCCTTTATCTTTGGAGGGAAAGGCATTGATGTGGTACATGCTATTGGATGAGATTGGATCATGGGACTGGAATCGCTTGAAGCTGGAATTGCATCAGAAGTTTTATCCTATGCATTTAGTCCACTGTGATCGGAACTTTATTTATAATTGCTGGCCTCGTGAAGGAGAAAGTATCGCTCAAGCTTGGGGGAGACTTAAATATATGATGCACACTTGCCCCAACCATGAGCTCTCAAGAAAAATGATTATACAAAAATTTTATGCTCGGCTTTCTCATGATGATCAAGTACTACTCGATTCTTCTTCTACTTGTTCCTATATGAACATGACTATTGAATTCAAATGGGATCTTCTGGAAAGAATTAAACGTAACTCTGAAGATTGGGAACTCGATAAAAGTAAAGAGCCAGGTATAAAGCTTAAGTTTGAATGCGTTAAATATTTTATGGAAACTAATGCTTTCCATGAGTTTAGCAATAAATATGGCCTTGACTCTGAGATAGTAGCTTATTTCTGTGAATCATTTGCTACTCATGTTGATCTCCCTAAGGAGAAGCGGTTTAAATACCATCCACCATTGAAAAACAATTAGAGGAACCTATTAAAATTAAGAAGGAAGAAGAAATTGTTAGCCACGTTGATCAAATTGTTCCTACTGCTTACATTGAGAAACCACCTTTCCCTGTTAGAATTAAGGAACATGCTAAAGCTACAACTGTGGTTAATAAAAGTCATGTTAGAACACCTAAACCTTCTGAACAAATAAACATTGAGCCTAATGTTGTTGTGGTTAAAGATCTTCATGTTGATAATATTGATGGTCAGGTTATTTACTTCTGTGCTGAAACTGCTAGAATTGCAAAACCTGTTAGAAACAAGCGGCATGAGCTAGATAAAAACAAACGACTTGTTGGCATGCATGTTGTTTTAGTTAAAATTGGAGATCATTGTTATCATGGCTTGTGTGACATTGGTGCTAGTGTTAGTGCTATACCTTTTACCTTATATAAAGAAATCAGGAATGACATAGCACCCTCTGAGATTGAAGATATTGATGTCACTATTATACTTGCAAACAGATACACTATTACACCACTTGGGATTGTTAGAGATGTTGAAGTCTTGTGTGGAAAAATTAAGTAGACAACTGATTTGTTAGTACTTGGTTCAGAACAAGATAATTTTTGTCCCATTATATTTGGTAGACCTTTCTTGAACACTGTTAATGCTGAAATTAATTGTGCTACCGAGAAGGTCAAAGTAAGCTTTGGTGATGTTTCTCATGAATTTAATTTCTCTAAGTTTGGTAGAAAACCACATGAGAAAGAACTACCTAGTAAGGATGAAATAATTGGTCTTGCTTCTATTGTCGTGCCTCCTATTGACCCGTTAGAACAATATTTGCTAGACCATGAGAATGATCTGCATATGAATGAAAGAAATGAAATTGATGATATATTTCTTAGACAAACACCTAACCTTAAACACAACTTACCAGTTGATATTTTAGGGGATCCTCCTCCACCCAAGGGAGATCCCGTGTTTGAGCTAAAGACTTTACCTGATACCCTAAAATATGCTTATCTTGATGAAAAGAAGATATATCATGTTATTATTAGTGCTAACCTTTCAGAGCATGAAGAAAAGAGATTACTTAAAACTCTGAAGAAGCACAAAGCTGCTATTGGATGATCTTAAGGGCATAAGCCCCACTCTATGTCAGCACAAGATTAATATGGAACCGGATGCTAAACCTGTTGTTGATCGTCAACGCCGCTAAAATCCTAACATGAAGGAAATGGTAAGAACTGAAATACTAAAGCTTCTCGAGGTAGTTATAATTTATTCTATTGGTGATAGTAGATGGGTAAGTCATGTTCATGTGTTCCTAAGAAAGGAGGTATAACTGTTGTCCCTAATGATAAAAATGAACTTAGTCCACAAAGAATCGTAACTGGTTATAGGATGGTAATCGATTTCAGGAAATTAAATAAAGCTACTAGGAAAGATCATTACCCTTTGCCTTTTATTGATCAAATGTTAGAAAGACTATTTAAGCACACACACTTTCCTTTTCTTGATGGATATTCAGGTTTCTCTCAAATACCTGTGTCAAAAGAGGACCAAGATAAAACTACCTTTATATGCCCTTTTGGAACTTATGCTTATAGGCATATGCCTTTTGGTTTATGCAATGCACCTGCTACCTTTCAAAGATGTATGACTGCTATATTCTCTGACTTTTGTGAAAAGATTGTTGAGGTTTTCATGGATGATTTTTCTGTCTACGGGACTTCTTTTGATGATTGCTTGAGCAACCTTGATCGAGTTTTGCAGAGATGTGAAGAAACTAAACTTGTCTTGAATTGGGAGAAGTGCCACTTTATGGTGAATGAAGATATAGTACTTGGGCATAAGATTTCTGAACGAGGTATTGAAGTAGATAAAGCTAAAGTTGATGTAATAGAAAATATGACATGTCCAAAAGATATCAACGGTATAAGAAGTTTCCTCGGTCATGCTAGTTTTTATAGGCATTTCATTAAAGATTTCTCAAGGATTTCTAGGCCACTAACCAATCTTCTTCAAAAAGATATTCCTTTTGTTTTTTATGAGGATTGTGTAGAAGCCTTTGAAATAATTAAGAAAGCCTTGATTTCTGCACCTATTGTCCAACCACCTTGTTGGAATCTACCATTTGAAATTATGTGTGATGCTAGTGATTATGCTGTTGGTGCTGTTCTAGGGCAAAGAGTAGACAAGAAATTGAATGTTATTCATTATGCTAGTAAGACCATAGACAATGCTCAAAGAAATTATGCTACCACTGAGAAGGAATTTTTAGCAGTTGTGTTTGCATGTGATAAATTTAGACCTTACATTGTTGATTCCAAAGTTACTATTCACACTGATCATGCTGCCATTAAATACCTTATGGAAAAGAAAGATGCTAAACCTAGACTAATTAGGTGGGTGCTTCTACTTCAAGAGTTTGACTTGCATATCGTTGATAGGAAGGGAGCTGAAAACCCTGTAGCAGATAACTTGTCTAGGATGGAAAATGTTCTTGATAACCCACTGCCCATTGATGATAATTTTCTTGATGAACCACTTGCTATTGTAAATACTTCACAAAGTACTCCTTGGTATGCGGATTATGCTAATTACATTGTTGCTAAATATATACCACCTAGCTTCACCTATCAACAAAAGAAAAAATTCTTTTATGATTTACGACATTACTTTTGGGATGACCCACATCTTTATAAAGAAGGAGTAGATGGTGTTAGTAGATTGTAACATCCTCAGTATCCTGCTACAGTGATCTCCCCCTAATGGTGGCCATGTCATCATGATCATCATGCTAATCTGACACTTGTCCAAAATCAAAGCCATTTTCAAATTTGAATTGCATGTCAAAAATTTACTTCTTTTGTAACGCAATCAAAATAGTTTACCCTATGGAAAATAATCCCTAAATATTTGTCATGTTGAAGCCAACATTTTTGGAATTCCCAAATTGCCCCTGGGAATTATTTTTGTGGTCCAACAACAATTAAATTTGCCTTTTCATTTTTCAAAAATGCTTAGACCTCTCCAGATGGCCCCAAAATTTTTGTGCCACCTAGTTTTGTTGTATTTGATTTATGTGACAAGTTTCATAGCTAACAAAAATCGTTTGCTAGCTCGTTTAAATAGAACAATAGCTGTTTGGTTTTCGGAGTTAGAAATAGGAAAGACCCCTGTGCGACCGGCCCAAGTGGAGCAAGCAACGGCCCAACCCACCCCCACACTGTCACCTGCCCCCCTGTGCGTGTCGACGCAGAGCGTGCCGGCGCACGACGCAGCGGCCACGGGTCGACACGGCGATGGAGCAGTTGAAGGAGGGGATAAGACCGACCTCCGCGTGTTCCGGGACGAGACGCAGCCCCCAGAACCCCCTCCCTCTCGTCTTCCCCTTTCGGTTTGAGATCGCCCGAGGGAGGTCGTCGCCGCACCGTCATCGTCCCCGTGCTCTCTGTGCCCCCTGGCGCCGGAAAGGTTGCCCAAGAGCTCCGCCACGCCCCCATCAACCTCTCCGTCGAGTCACGCGAGCAGAGGAGACCTACAGCGTCGCCATCGCCATCGTCTTCGAGCTTCGGCCTCCATCGGACGCCGCTCCGATTCATCGCTCCCCTGCGCTCCTAAGCTCTCAAAGGGCCTCCATGTGCCCCCTTGGTGAGCACCGCCGCTCCTGCCTTCCCCACCTAAGCTTCGGCTCCTCCCCTCGCTAGCTAGCCACAGGCGCCGGCTCTGCCGTCTGCGATGGCCGCCTAACTCCACGCACCCGAGCCCTTCTGCTCGATCTGGATGTCCCGACGTGCTCCTGGAGATCCTCTGGAACTCCTGCGCTTCTTGCCTCGCTCGCTAGCACCTCGCAGCGCCACGCCCGTGTGTGCGTGCTGCCGTCGCTGCTTGGCTTCTCCGCTGCCGCCGCTGTTTTCCCGCCTGCAGCCCGCCTCCGGGCGCGCTCACCGCTGCTCCCGGCCGAAGCCCACACGCCCGTGCCGTGCTCCCCAGCGCGCGCGCGCCCATGCCACGTCGCGCCCACCTCCGGCCGGCCTCACAGCGCCCGCACGCGCGCGTCCCCTGCTGCTATGTTGCGGTTGATTTGCTGAAGTTACTGTAGCTGCTGATTGCACTGTAGCAGTAGCTAGCTTTGCTGCTGCTACACTGTCTAACCCTTTGGACAGCCCCTAAACAGCGGCTAAACAACTGTTAACATGAATAAAAATTATTTGGATAGAAAGTACACTTGACAAACTCCATTTTATCCAATTGGAACAAATCCATTTGAGGCACGGATTAAATCCTATGAAAATGACAAAAGGCTATGTTCTGTTGATTGAAAAACAGAAAACAGAATTACTGCAGTAGCACTTTTGAGACAAAGTTTTGAATAAGCAAATGGATACTAACGTAGATGGACTTGATACTGTCATGTAGGTCACAGCAAAGTGCTCAGATTTGATATAAGGCACTAATTCATAGGATGTACAGAACACTAGCTATAGCCTCTGGAAAACAGCTAAGTGAAGTCTAAAAACCGAACAATTCTCAGACTTAGCAGAATTTCAGAGAATGCTAAAAAAACTTCGGAAATTCGTAGAAAATAAACCGTAGCTCGGATCGAAAAACTTTCTACATGAAAATTGATCAGAAAAACGAGACGAATCCAACTGTGCTATCCGTTTCCGTGTCGGGACCCTCTATGGAGGTGAACCCGCAACTTTTCGCCCGTTTCCGGTAGATGAATAGTGCATAACTACCGGCTAATAAATCCAACTTTAATCCTAAAATAACTAAAATGGTTTAGACATGTTTTTAGGCAACCCTGCACTGCACGTTAGCATAGCATGCTCTGTGTTGCATTTGTTTGCCATGTATTTATCTGTTTCTTTCCCCTCTTCTCTCTCGGTAGATTCCGGTACCGACGTAGTCCTCGAGACTGACGCTGCTGCCGAGTACGACTACGCCCCTGACGATCAGACCTTTGCCGCAGAGCAGCAAGGCAAGCAAAACCCCCTTGAGCATTCCGATATCACCCATCTCTCTCCCTCTTATGCTTGCATTAGATTTTGCTACTGTATTAGATAGCTCCTATTCTGATGCATAGCCTATTTTTGATGAACTATTACTTTACCTGCAATCATACCAACTGCTTAGCTTAGGTTGATCAGTGAACCCCTGAGACCCCCTTAGTCCCAGTTGCCCCTGCTTTCATCGACGACACCGAGGACTTGAAGACAGAAGACTCAGTCGTCATGACTGACAAACCGTTACCGACACATCACCACACACCCCTTAAGTATGGCACTGCTGAGCTACTACCGAGTGCCGAGGGTGATACCTCACTTAGCACTCCCGGTGTTAATTCTGTAGCGTAGCTAACGGTCATGGGTATCGAGGGTGATTCCTCCTTCCCATTTACCGGTAGCGACTCTTGCCTTACTCATACCTCGAGTGGGATTCATCGAGGGTGATTCCTTGGATATCCACTTGGTGTATAGACACACAGTTACTATGACCTGGTTACAGAAACATGTTGAAGACGGGTCGGCCCCAAGGGTACCCGCGAGAGTGATATGTGGTGGGGTGCGCCGTTAAGGCACCCGAGAGATATTGGTGGGGTGCGCCGGTAAGGCACCCGAGTGTTATTGGCGGGGCGACGGACTGCACTTTATGGTTCGCGCTTGCCCCGCACTAATAAATTGCTAATGGGTTGGGTACTTGATCTGAGTTAGGTCGTTGGCCTTAATACGCACTAACCTTCACTTGGGGAAGTTATGGGCACTCAGCGTCGTTGTATCAGCCGAAGCTCTTCGGATGTCTGCAATGGAACGGCGCGCGACGGATTGGTCTGGAACGCATCGCGCTTGTTACTAAGGGGTGCTAGGACTGCTTCCGGCCGCGTACGCATCGTGCAGGAGCGCAAGGGCAAGTGGGCCCACGAACCTGCGCGCTTAGGATTTAGACCGGCGGGCTGGCCTCTTTGTTGAGCCTAGGTGGGGTGACGACGTGCTGATATCCCGAGGCCGGGCATGACCCAGGAAAGTGTGTCCGGCCGGAGGTGACTCAGGCGTGTTGGGGAATATGTGGTGCACCCCTGCAGGGATGATTAATCTATTCGAATAGCCGTGTCCACGGTAACAGGACGACTTGGAGTTGTACCTTGACCTTATACAACTATAATTGTGATTTAATTTGAAATGAATTGTGGCTCCGGGATTGCTTCCTCGCAGGGAGTCGAGGAAGGATCTATGGGCGTGGTTACTTAATAAAATTGCTACAACAATATGACTATATATATGAAATACCAGTCTACTCTCTTCTAATGCTGCAAGATGTTGAAGATGCTGAAGGTGCTAGTCTTCGATAGGACTAGGCCTTCTCCCTATTCTTGCTTTCTGCAGTCAGCCCAGATATAACCCCTTCATTGATAATGATGCATACTTAGCATAGATCTGATGTCAGTCTTGCGAGTACTTTGGATGAGTACTCACTGCTGCTTTGCTTCGTCTTTCCCCTTCGATACGATTCCGCGTTCAGACGATGGAGCCCAGGAGATGGAGTACGCCGGAGACGACTACTACACCACCGTTGGAGCCTACTACTACGTGGAGAACGCCGACGTCTAGGAGTAGTTAGGAGGTTCCCAGGCAGGAGGCCTCGCCTCTTTCGACCCGTGCTTAAGTTTGTGCTAGCCTTCTTAAGGCAAAACTTGTCTAACTTCTGTCTGTATTCAGATATTATTGCTTCCGCTGACTCGTGTTTATGTCGAGCTTTGTATTCGAGCCCTCGAGGCCCCTGGCTTGTAATATGAAGCTGTATGACTTTATATTTGTGTCTTTTGTTGTGTTGTGATATCAATCAGTGAGTCCCTAATCTTGGTCGTACGCATTGTGTGCATGATTAGCGTACGGACGAGAATGGGGGCGTCACAAGTTGGTATCAGAGCCGACTGCCTGTAGGTAGCCCCCTTTCCAACTCCTTGGCCGAAGTTGAGTCTAGTCATTGAGAAACTTTTACTAACACTGATGCTGTGGCTTACGGGCCCACATCTCAATCGGGTGGTATTAGGATCTTTTATTCCTCGTCTATACTCTGGGTTCTGATCTCTCTTCTCTTTCGGGTTAAAGATTTTACTAACTCTGACTCTAGGTTCTCGTAACTACTTCTCCCGGAGAGCCCTCATACCAGAAGATCACCTGCTCCGTGAAAAGATTCTGAAGATACCCTTTTGATGTTTTCCGAGACTTTGTGACCACCGGCGTTGCAATTCCCTATCGTCGATATATCCCTATGGATGACTAATTGCACTAGTCACTCATACAATCTTTTCTCGTTGCTCTTGTTATTACAAGATGCCCCGAAATACTCTCCTTTGCCCCGATAACCCTTTGAGTTTACTGCCTTATAGTTCTTTTCCGCATGGAAACCTTACGGATAATTCCTCACAATTGTCGAGGATCCGTTCTTCCCAGTTGTTCATGTGTTTCACAAAATTCTTCGAAATACTTTTCGATCTTTCGAAAATCCTCTGTAGCTTGTTGCTCTTGAAATTCTTGCCTGCTCACATTATGGTTAATTCCATATGTCTAGTAGTCTTCGTTGGCATCCCTTGTCTTTGCCATTTTGAGCCTATTGATTCAATGTGTGTGTATGCACGCAGTCATCAGGTTATCCTTTTAAATTATCTTTCCGGCTCAGACGTCCTTCCAGACATGAGTTGGTTCTCGGCAAATTCAAATCTTTATTGATTGTCCGACTAAGTCTTTTCAACTTATCCATCCTTGATCAGAGCGTCTGCTTCTGATCCTTAGTTTTGGAAATCATAATTCCTTTGTAATTTAAGCATCAGACTATTCAGGTGATTCTTGAATCCGATACCTCTGCATTCTTTCTTCCTCTGATTGAGTACCGATACTCACATCAACTACGTTGTGGGTCACCCGATTCATTGTTGGATTATTGTCCGACAGTGTCGTTCATATTCAATCACCTTGTGAGTTCTTCCCCTGATACATAAATGCCTTTGGTAAATTGTATCCTCTGTTTTGCCAACCATGCTCTACTTTCGAGCTTGTGTTAATTACTCTTGAAGCTTGTGGTATATGTTCCTAAGATGCCTCGATGGGTTGAACCTATGCCTTCCTTAATCCGTGTGAACCCGACAGTTTTCACGAGTCATACTTTTCTGGTGTCTTGCCAGATAAACTTTCAAAACTATAATTTCACCAAAGGCAAGGTGTAAATGGAAGGTGATACATTGATGAAGTGGGAGTCGACCTTGAACCTTGTGTTCATGCCCATGGAAACGATGTTGATCTTATCATACAAGCTTCTCCTTTCATATAATCATTCATTGTATGATTTGATCTTGTATCTTTGATCTTATCCTTTGCAATTGTGGTTCCGACCATGTTGTTCTACTTCGATTTCATTCTCAGACAAGTTAAAGTGCTTGTCCTCCACAGGTCAATACATCGGTCCAAGCTTTAATTCTGATCTACCTCCGGATATTATCCCTGGTATCTTGATAAATATCACGGAGCCTTATAACTTCTTATGAGCTCCTCATCAGCTATGTTTTCCTTCACTGATTCCAGCTTCCTCGTGCTCTGAGTTGTTGGACACTCAAGGACACCGATAATTGAATCGAGCCCGCATTGCGATTCAACAACGCTTAGTAATCCTCTTTGATTATGAGTTGTACTCGATCATGTCATTCCAAACTGTTAGATGCTGAAGTCTTCCAATATCGATCTCATTCTCGGAATGGATTGGTTGAAAGCACGTACCGCTTCAATTGTTTGTGACACCAAAACCGTCCACCTCCTGCATCCTTCGAATGAGATTGTAAGCTATCATGCTCATCTTGTTCGGAATGCCGAAGCCCGACTATATGCCATGAATGCATTAAATGAGTCACCTCTTGAAGGGATTGTAAACATTCCAGTTGTCCGGGATTTCCAAGATGTTTTTCCGGAAGAACTTCCAGGGATTCCCCCTGCCAGAGCTGTCGAGTTTGTCATCGACTTGGCACCTGGTACCACTTCTATAGCCAAGCGTCCGTATAAGATGCCACCACATGAACTCCTTGAACTTAAGCAAGAAATTGACAATTCGCTTCGTCTGGGTTTCATTCGTCCAAGTTCCTCTACTTGGGGAGCACCTTCTCTCTTTGTCAAGAAGAAGGATGGTACGAATCGGTTGGTCCAAGATTACCGTCCCATCAACCAAGCAACGATTCAAAACAAATATCCGCTTCCTCGGATCAACGATCTGTATGATCAACTTGCTAGTTCAGCAGTGTATTCAAAACTCGACTTGAGGTTGGGTTACCATCAGATCCGGGTTCGCGAAGAGGATATTCCCAAGACTGCATTTGTTACTCGCTATGGTTCATACGAGTACACCGTCATGTCCTTCGGCTTAACCAATGCTCCAGCAACCTTCTATCGTCTGATGAACTATGTATTCATGGACTACCTCGATGAATTCGTCGTGGTTTATCTGGAGGATATTCTGGTATTCTCCAAGAATAAAGAAGAGCATGCTGAACGTCTTCGTCTTATACTGGAGACGGCATACATATACATCCCGTATGTTCCTGCTGGAGTTGATACTGCAGCCGACGCTCAGATCTTGACCCCTTTCGCGCGTAGCAGTGTCCCGTCTTGCAGAGACCTCCATCCATGGCCACGTGCCATATGTTCTGGTCGATCGGTGGTCAATCCCAGGTCTATCTTCCACGGTGACCTCTCAGCTGTTCTTATCCAAAGTGGAGAGGCACCACTGTTAAACACAGCCTGCTCGGTCTGTCCATGCATGCGACGGTATGGTAAGTGTCACCCGTGTCCCTCCGTGCCATGCATGCAACAATGGCGCGCATAGTGAAACTCTTTATCTAGCTCGTGGGTCGGTGGATGGGTGGAGTTTACCGTCTCGTCCTCACGCAGATAAGGATCAAATATCTCCACATCCCACCTCCCAGCAATAAAAGGTAACCGCGTCCACATCCACACTTCCGTGGATCTCGCATCCCCATTGTTGTAGTACCAAGCATCTGAAATACCTGTTTAATCAGCCAGAGCTGAATCTCAGTCAGATATGATGGTGGGGACCTTTTTTCCAAGGATTATAATTTTGGTCCCTATGTACTCGGTAAGGTGATGTTGTAGCTAGCACACCTGGCCGGGTGACCTATTATTATAATGCTTTGTTCAGCTAGGGTTGCCATTCTTCCACGGGGGAATTGTAGGACTTATTTTATAAGTTGTTCCTACTGGATCCTTTGTGTATCCAAACTACAACCTTTACTCGAAACACCATATCATTGCTATCCCGAAGCATGAATGTGGCATATCGATCATCAAAAGGAATAATGTAAGCTCAATGCTAATTGTTTCTAGATCAATTATTCAAACCTCCATTGCATGGGCATATCATGGATTTTCCTCGCCCCTTTTGCCTAAATGGTTATCTACTTGCTAACCTGTCATGTATACCATGCTCTGTTTTTTTTCCTTGGGAAAGATATACTCCTAACACTTGAGCATAACCACATTTTCCTTTTCATTGGTCTGTTTAATGTGATGAACACATTTTCCTTTCCATTGGTCTGTTTAACCTTTCTTGAGATTATATGATCTAAGCAGTAATAATTCTCTGCTTAGGTAAACACCTCGGTGATCAATTCTGTCAGTAAGGCCATGTTACTATTGCTGATAACATTCCGGTAACCGCCGGTGGACGAGAACTTTGCCTATTGGTCCGCCTCGTTTGAACGAGCAGGAAGATGGTTCTCTTCGTTCCCCGCCCTTGGTACCGATGCTGTTGCTGACATAGCTGACAAGATATCCTCTGACAGGCCTTGCTATCATGACTGTGTGAGATGTCATTGTCCACCCTACTCTCGATCGACACTCACCACAGTTCCACAGGATCATAACCTGACTCCCCTGTACATTCTTGATTCCGAAGTATTCTTTGCACATGGCTTTGTATGTAATTCACGAGCTAATTTTCTTACCATGTTTCATTCCGGTATCAGATGCAACATTATTCTTCATTGCACTGAAACCCTTCATAATCTGTTTTAGGCATCAGCTGGATGCCTGCCTGATTGAAACTTGTTGGACCTCCTTATATCACTCTCGATATGTTTCCAGATGCTTCTAAACCTCCTTCCCTGAGAGAATTGCCGGATGCCAATCCTTTCAGATTTCCGTCCCTATACCCCTTTACCCTACATCTTAAATCTCGGGACGAGATTTCTTGTAGTGGAGGAGAATTGTAACATCCTCAGTATCCTGCTACAGTGATCTCCCCCTAATGGTGGCCATGTCATCATGATCATCATGCTAATCTGACACTTGTCCAAAATCAAAGCCATTTTCAAATTTTTATTGCATGTCAAAAATTTACTTCTTTTGTAACGCAATCAAAATAATTCACCCTATGGAAAATAATCCCTAAATATTTGTCATGTTGAAGCCAACATTTTTGGAATTCCCAAATTGCCCCTGGGAATTATTTTTGTGGTCCAACAACAATTAAATTTGCCTTTTCATTTTTCAAAAATGCTTAGACCTCTCCAGATGGCCCCAAAATTTTTGTGCCACCTAGTTTTGTTGTATTTGATTTATGTGACAAGTTTCATAGCTAACAAAAATCGTTTGCTAGCTCGTTTAAATAGAACAGTAGCTGTTTGGTTTTCGGAGTTAGAAATAGGAAAGACCCACTGTGCGACTGGCCCAAGTGGAGCAAGCAACGGCCCAACCCACCCCCACACTGTCACCTGCCCCCCTGTGCGTGTCGACGCAGAGCGTGCCGGCGCATGACGCAACGGCCACGGGTCGACACGGCGATGGAGCAGTTGAAGGAGGGGATAAGACCGACCTTCGCGTGTTCCGGGACGAGACGCAGCCCCCAGAACCCCCTCCCTCTCGTCTTCCCCTTTCGGTTCGAGCTCGCCCGAGGGAGGTCGTCGCCGCACCGTCATCGTCCCCGTGCTCTCTGTGCCCCTGGCGCCGGAAAGGTTGCCCAAGAGCTCCGCCACGCCCCCATCAACCTCTCCGTCGAGTCATGCGAGCAGAGGAGCCCTACAGCGTCGCCATCGCCATCGTCTTCGAGCTTCGGCCTCCGTCGGACGCCGCTCCGATTCATCACTCCCCTGCGCTCCTAAGCTCTCAAAGGGCCTCCATGTGCCCCCTTGGTGAGCACCGCCGCTCCTGCCTTCCCCACCTAAGCTTCGGCTCCTCCCCTCGCTAGCTAGCCGCAGGCGCCGGCTCTGCCGTCTGCCATGGCCGCCTAACTCCACGCACCCGAGCCCTTCTGCTCGATCTGGATGTCCCAACGTGCTCCTTGAGATCCTCTAGAACTCCTGCGCTTCTTGCCTCGCTCGCTAACACCTCGCAGCGCCACGCCCGTGTGTCCCTGCTGCCGTCGCTGCTTGGCTGCTCCGCTGCCGCCGCTGTTTTCCCGCCTGCAGCCCGCCTCCGGCCGCGCTCTCCGCTGCTCCTGGCCGAAGCCCACACGCCCGTGCCGTGCTCCCCAGCGCGCGCGCGCGCCCGTGCCACGTCGCGCCCACCTCCGGCCGGCCTCACAGCGCCCGCACGCGCGCGTCCCCTGCTGCTATGTTGCGGCTGATTTGCTGAAGTTACCGTAGCTGCTGATTGCACTGTAGCAGTAGCTAGCTTTGCTGCTGCTACACTGTCTAACCCTTTGGACAGCCCCTAAACAGCGGCTAAACAACTGTTAACATGAATAAAAATTATTTGGATAGAAAGTACACTTGACAAACTCCATTTTATCCAATTGGAACAAATCCATTTGAGGCACGGATTAAATCCTATGAAAATGACAAAAGGCTATGTTCTGTTGATTGAAAAACAGAAAACAGAATTACTGCAGTAGCACTTTTGAGACAAAGTTTTGAATAAGCAAATGGATACTAACGTAGATGGACTTGATACTGTCATGTAGGTCACAGCAAAGTGCTCAGATTTGATATAAGGCACTAATTCATAGGATGTACAGAACACTAGCTATAGCCTCTGGAAAACAGCTAAGTGAAGTCTAAAAACCGAACAATTCTCAGACTTAGCAGAATTTCAGAGAATGCTAAAAAAACTTCGGAAATTCGTAGAAAATAAACCGTAGCTCGGATCGAAAAACTTTCAACATGAAAGTTGATCTGAAAAACGAGACGAATCCAACTGTGCTATCCGTTTCCGTGTCGGGACCCTCTACGGAGGTGAACCCACAACTTTTCGCCCGTTTCCGGTAGATGAATAGTGCATAACTACCGGCTAATAAATACAACTTTAATCCTAAAATAACTAAAACGGTTTAGACATGTTTTTAGGCAACCCTGCACTGCACGTTAGCATAGCATGCTCTGTGTTGCATTTGTTTGTCGTGTATTTATCTGTTTCTTCTCCCTCTTCTCTCTCGGTAGATTCCGGTACCGACGTAGTCCTCGAGACTAACGCTGCTGCCGAGTACGACTACGCCCCTGACGATCAGACCTTTGCCGCAGAGCAGCAACGCAAGCAAAACCCCCTTGAGCATTTCGATATCACCCATCTCTCTCCCTCTTATGCTTGCATTAGATTTTGCTACTGTATTAGATAGCTCCTATTCTGATGCATAGCCTATTTTTGATGAACTGTTACTTTACCTGCAATCATACCAACTGCTTAGCTTAGGTTGATCAGTGAACCCCTGAGACCCCCTTAGTCCCAGTTGCCACTGCTTTCATCGACGACACCGAGGACTTGAAGACAGAAGACTCAGTCGTCATGACTGACAAGCCGTTACTGACACATCACCACACACCCCTTAAGTATGGCACTGCAGAGCTACTACCGAGTGCCGAGGGTGATACCTCACTTAGCACTCCCGGTGTTAATTCTGTAGCTTAGCTAACGGTCATGGGTATCGAGGGTGATTCCTCCTTCCCATTTACCGATAGCGACTCTTGCCTTACTCATACTTCGAGTGGGATCCATCGAGGGTGATTCCTCGGATATCCAATTGGTGTATAGACACACAGTTACTATGACCTGGTTACAGAAACATGTTGAAGACGGGTCGGCCCCAAGGGTACCCGTGAGAGTGATATGTGGTGGGGTGCGCCGTTAAGGCACCCGAGAGATATTGGTGGGGTGCGCCGGTAAGGCACCCGAGTGTTATTGGCGGGGCGACGGACTGCACTTTATGGTTCGCGCCTGCCCCGCACTAATAAATTGCTAATGGGTTGGGTACTTGATCTGAGTTAGGTCGTTGGCCTTAATACGCACTAACCTTCACGTGGGGAAGTTATGGGCACTCAGCGTCGTTGTATCAGCCAAAGCTCTTCGGACGTCAGCAATGGAGCGGCGCGCGACGGATTGGTTTGGAACGCATCGCGCTTGTTACTAAGGGGTGCTAGGACTGCTTCCGGCCGCGTACGCATCGTGCAGGAGCGCAAGGGCAAGTGGGCCCACGAACCTACGCGCTTAGGATTTAGACCGGCGGGCTGGCCTCTTCGTTGAGCCTAGGTGGGGCGACGACGTGCTGATATCCCGAGGCCGGGCATGACCCAGGAAAGTGTGTCCGGCCGAAGGTGACTCAGGCGTGTTGGGGAATATGTGGTGCACCCCTGCAGGGATGATTAATCTATTCGAATAGCCGTGTCCACGGTAACAGGACGACTTGGAGTTGTACCTTGACCTTATACAACTATAATTGTGATTTAATTTGAAATGAATTGTGGCTCCGGGATTGCTTCCTCGCAGGGAGTCGAGGAAGGATCTCTGGGCGTGGTTACTTAATAAAATTGCTACAACAATATGACTATATATATGAGATACCAGTCTACTCTCTTCTAATGCTGCAAGATGTTGAAGATGCTAAAGGTGGTAGTCTTCGATGGGACTAGCCCTTCTCCCTATTCTTGCTTTCTGCAGTCAGCCCAGATATAACCCCTTCATTGATAATGATGCATACTTAGCATAGATCTGATGTCAGTCTTGCGAGTACTTTGGATGAGTACTCACTGCTGCTTTGCTTCCTCTTTTCCCTTCGATACGATTCCGCGTTCAGACGATGGAGCCCAGGAGATGGAGTACGCCGGAGACGACTACTACACCACCGTTGGAGCCTACTACTACGTGGAGAACGACGACGTCCAGGAGTAGTTAGGAGGTTCCCAGGCAGGAGGCCTCGTCTCTTTCGACCCATGCTTAAGTTTGTGCTAGCCTTCTTAAGGCAAAACTTGTCTAACGACTTATGTCTGTACTCAGATATTATTGCTTCCGCTGACTCGTGTTTATGTCGAGCTTTGTATTCGAGCCCTCGAGGCCCCTGGCTTGTAATATGAAGCTGTATGACTTTATATTTGTGTCTTTTGTTGTGTTGTGATATCAATCAGTGAGTCCCTAATCTTGGTCGTACGCATTGTGTGCATGATTAGCGTACGGACGAGAATGGGGGCGTCACATAGATGTTGTGTACCTGAGCATGAACAATGACAGATCCTACAAAGTGCCACTCCGGGACCTACGGAGGACACCATGCTCGTGACAGAAGTGCACACAAGGTATTACAATCCGGCTTTTATTGGCCTACTCTTTTTAAAGATGCTCGTAAGTATGTCCTTTCTTGTGATGAATGTCAAATAATTGGTAACATTGGTAGATGTCAGGAAATGCCTATGAACTATTCACTTGCTATTGAACCATTTGATGTTTGGGGCTATGATTATATTGGACCTTTCCCTTCCTCTAATGGGTATACTCATATTCTAGTTGTTGTTGGTTATGTTACTAAGTGGGTAGAAGCTATTCCAACTAGTAGTGCTGATCATAACAGCTCTATTAAAATGCTTAAAGATATTATCTTCCCGAGGTTTGGAGTCCCTAGATGTTTAATGACTGATGGTGGTTCACATTTTATTCATGGTGCCTTTCGCAAACTTTTAGCTAAATACGATGTTAACCATAGGATTACATCACCGTATCATCCTCATTCTAGTGGCCAAGTTGAATTCAGCAATCGAGAAATAAAATTAATTTTAGAAAAGACTATTAATAGATCTAGAAAGAATTGGTCTAAGAAGCTCGATGATGCACTTTGGGCTTATAGAACAGCTTACACAAATCCCATGGGGATGTCCCCTTATAATATGGTCTATGGAAAATCATGTCATTTACCTCTTGAGTTAGAACATAAGGCTTACTAGGCAATTAAAGAACTTAATTATGACTTTAAACTTGCGAGTGAAAAGAGGTTATTTGATATTAGCTCATTAGATGAATGGAGATGCAAGCTTATGAAAATGCCAAGTTGTTTAAAGAAAAAGTTAAAACATGGCATGATAAGAAAAAGTTTAAAGAAAAAGTTTTGCCTTAAGAAGGCTAGCACAAACATAAGCAGCGGATCGAAAGAGGCGAGGCCTCCTGCCTGGGAACCTCCTAACTACTCCTGAGCGTCGGCGTTCTCCACGTAGTAGTAGGCTCTAGCGGTGGTGTAGTAGTCGTCTCCGGCGTATTCCATGTCCTGGGCTCCGTCGTCTGAACGCAGAATCGTATCGAAGGGGAAAGAGAATGCAAAGCAGCGGTGAGTACTCATCCAAAGTACTCGCAAGACTGACATCAGAACTATACTAAGTATGCATCATTTTCAATGAAGGGGTTATATCTGGACTGACTGCAGAAAGCAAGAATAGGGAGAAGGCCTAGTCCTATCGAAGACTAGCATCTTCAGCATCTTCAACATCTTGCAGCATTAGAAGAGAGTAGACTGGTATCTCATATATATAGTCATATTGTTGTAGCAATTTTATTAAGTAACCACGCCCAGAGATCCTTCCTCGACTCCCTGCGAGGAAGCAATCTCGGAGCCACAATTCATTTTAAATTTAAATCACAGTTATAGTTGTATAAGGTCAAGGTACAACTCCAAGTCGTCCTGTTACCGTGGACACGGCTATTCGAATAGATTATTCATCCCTGCAGGGGTGCACCGCATTTCCAACACGCCTGATCACCTCCGGCCGGACACACTTTCCTGGGTCATGCCCGGCCTCGGGATAGCAGCACGTCGTCGCCCCACCTAGGCTCAACGAAGAGGCCAGCCCGCCGGTCTAAATCCTAAGCGCGTAGGTTCGTGGGCTCACTTGCCCTTGCGCTCCTGCACGATGCGTGGGCGGCCGGAAACAGACCTAGTACACTCCAGTCCAAGAGCTGCATCGTCCTGTCCAATCCGGCGCGCGCCGCTCCATTGCTGACGTCCGAAGAGCTTCGGCTGATACAACGACGCTGAGTTCCCATAACTTTCCCACGTGATGGTTTGGTGCGTAAAAAGGCCAACGACCCAACTCAGATCAAATACCCAACCCATTAGCATTTTAGTAATGCGGGGAAAGCGTGACCCATAAAGTGCGGTCCGTCGCCCCGTCTCGAGGATGTGTGGCAAAGGCCTCTCTCGCCAGTCCACGCCTTATCAACCTCAAACCGTGGGTACCCCTCAGGGCCGACCCATCACCAACATCTTTCAGTAACCTGGTCATAGTAACTGTGTGTATAAAACATCAAGACGGAACCTGAGGAATCACCCTCAAGGGGCCCCGCTCGATGAAACCGTCAAGGTGGACTTAGAGGAATCACCCTCGAGGGTCCCACACTTGAGGGGTTGCACGACAGAGTCATCGTCGGGAGTGGTGAAGGAGGAATCACCCTCGATAACCACGACCGACTAGCTGCACTACAGAGCTAGCATCATGAGTACTTCACGAGGTGTCACCCCCGGTACTCGATCGTAGCGCTGCAGAGTCGTACACTAAGGGGTGTGCGGTGATGTGAGGGGCCTGGCTTGTCGGTCGGTTGACCGAGTCTTCGGGTCGTCGAGTCGTCGATGAAGAAGCAGGGGCAACTGGGACTAAGGGGCCACTGGGGATTCACTGATCAACCTATACTAAACAGTTGACATGATTGCAAGTATAGTAACAGTTTATCAAAAACAGGCTATGCATCAGATTAAGAGCTAGCTAATACAATAGAAAAATCTAATGCAAGAATAAGAGGGAAGGAATAGGCGATATCGGAATGCTCAAGGGGGGTTGCTTGCCTTGCTGCTCTGCGGCAAAGGGCTGATCATCAACGGTGTAGTCGTACCCGGCAGCAGCGTCGGTCTTGGGGTCTACCGGAGAGAAGAGGGGGAAGAAACAATAAATACAAGCAAACAAATGCAACACGATGCATGACATGGCATTATGCAGGGCTAGGCATGCACTAACGCAGTACTACACGTTGCAGACGGAGCGGGAGAATATCTGACGATATTTCCCGGGTCTTTGGATTTATCGGACAGACGATCCGGAGGGGAAAAGTTATATGTTTATCATGATAGAAGCACGTGACAGATGAATGGATGGCATATTTGGATTCGTGGGATTTTTCTGATCAACTTTCATGTATAAAGTTTTTTCATCTAAGCTACGGATTATTTTCTATTAATTTTCAAAGTTTTAATCATTTTCTGGAATTAACAGAATTAAATTAATTCGAAAAATGCTATTATGACATCATGCTGACATCAGCATTGCATCAGCAGTCAACAGTGGGGCTGACCAGGTCAAACCTGACCAGTGGGTCCCACATGTCATAGACTCAGGGTTAATTCATTTTAATTTAAACTAAACAGAGACTAATTAGCAAGTGGAGCCCATCTGTCAGTGAGGGATTAGTGCTAATTAATTATTTTCAATTAACCTAATTACTAATTAGTTAGCTGACAAGGGTGGCCCACGTGTCATAGACACATGGGTGTTAGGCCCCACCTGGCAGTGACAGGTCAAACCCAGTCAGCCAGTTGACCAGGTCAACTTGTCAACCAGGACCTGGGGGCCCACGGGTCAGTGACCCTGGCAGTGGCCCCAGGTGGTCCACGTCGGCGGCGGCCGGCGTTCGTCGCCGGAGAAGCTCCGGCGAGCGCCCGAGACGGCGAGGGGGCTCGGAAATCGTCTACGGGGCACCAAATCGGCCCATTATTGGCGCGTTCGAGAGCTGGCGCAGCCGCTGTTCCATTCCGGCCGTCAGGAGGAGCTGCGGTGGCCTGTGGCGTCGCCGGCATCGAGGTTGGTGGCGGTGAGCTTCGGGCGCCGGTGGCAATCGTCGCAGCAGTGCGGTTTCGAGCGAACTAATGGTACTTCGAGGGTCTACGCGATGCGTGGAGTCGAATGGTGGCGGCGGTAGGACCAAAAGGTCACTGGAGACTCGTCGGCGACGAGCTCCGCGGCGGCTGTGTTCGGGGGCGCGTCGGGGACGGCGCTAGAAGGCACGAGCGGGCGCGTGCGTGTGCGCGTCGTGCTCCTGGGAGCACCAGGAGCACGATGCTGTGCTCAGGCGAGCCTGACGGCGACGGTAGCGACGACCAGCAGCTCGCCGGCGGCAGCACGCTTCGGGCTCCGATGGAGCGACTAGCTAGGGGGGTGCAGGCGAGCTCATCTACGAGGGGAAGAGGAGCTGGAGCTCACCGGGACATGCAGATGTGCAACGGTGGGCTCGGGGAGGGGCGACGGCGGCGAATCGACAGCGACGATCTTCGGGTCCCGAGGAGGAAGACGGCGGCGTGGGGGCGATGCAGGGCTCCTGGGGCTCGGGCTCGTGGTCATGGAGGACGGGGTCATCGCGGCAGTCCTTCCTGGCTAGCTACGGAGGCGGGGGAAGGCTGTGGCCGCGGCTAGCCGGCGTCCATGGCGGCGGCGGCGCGGCGGATCTGGAGGAGGGAGAGAGGGAGGAGAGCGAGCGAGGCAGGAATGGCGAGGGTGTCCAGGGGGGACGGCTCGGGGCGCCCTTATCCCCTCGCCCCACCTGCTCCGGTGCCGTGGCGGCCAACGGCCGGAGCCGCGCGCGTCTGGCCACGCCGGCGACGACAGCAAGGCGGGAGCAGGTGGATGAACCGGTAAGTGGGCTGGGCCGGCTCGGGCTGCGACGGTAAGTGGGCTTCTGCCCTTTTTCTTTTATTTCTTTTCTGTTTTCTTTTTAAATCTTTCTGTTTTAATTCCTTTAGCCAATTTCCTTTATAGCAAAAATGTGCCACTGGCTGAAAACAAATACTAGGGTCAGTGGTGCACTGCCACAACAAGTTTGGGATTTATTTGAATCCATTTGGAATTTCCATAAATGAAAAAGGCATTTAAAATGCTGGGATTGCACTGGATTAATTGCTACTGCTCATTTTAGCAACATAGTGATGTTGTTTTCCTTAACAACATATTGTTTTGGAATTTTTGCTGAATGATGAACATTTTTCTAGCAATATTTGAGCAACTTCAAATCTCATTTGCCAATTGAATTTGATTTCAAAGTGGAGTTTTAAATGATATTTGAATCAAAGGTGATCAAGCACTGTTTAGCAAAAGATTAGCTTAATCACTTGGCCATTACTGTAGCTTAATTACAATGATCACTGTAGCCAAAATCCAGGGTGTCACAACTCTCCCCTACTAGCAAGAATTCTCATCCCGAGAATTAAGAAGTAGAAGGAAAGAGCCCGGGGTATTCTGCACGAAGATGATCTTCGCGTTCCCAGGTGGCTTCATCTTCAGAATGATTTGCCCACTGCACTTTGAAGAACTTGGTAACCTTCTGTCGAGTCCGACGTTCAGTTTCATCGAGAATGCGGAATGGTTGCTCCTTGTAAGAGAGGTCTTGCTGCAGCTCAAGCATATCATGATCCACTGCTCGGATAGGATCCTTGAAGCAGCGACGAAGTTGTGACACATGGAACACATCGTGAACCTGAGAAAGGTTTGGCGGTAGTTCCAATTGATATGCCACTTTACCACGCCTCTTGAGAACAGTGAAAGGACCAATATAACGAGGACCAGCTTGCCCTTGATTCCAAAATGGTGTGTACCCCTCATTGGCGTGACTCGAAGATAAGCCTTTTCGCCAGGTTGATAGACTATATCTTTGTGATGACGGTCATACTGACTCTTCTGACGAGACTGAGCAGCCTTCAGATTTGCATGAATAATGCGGACCTTATCTTCGGCATGTTGGATAACATCCGGACCGATAAGTGTACGTTCCCCAGTTTCTGACCAATTCAGAGGAGTTCGACACTTACGTCCATATAATACTTCAAAAGGAGCCACCTTCAGACTAGCTTGATAGCTATTGTTGTAGGAGAACTCAGCATATGGGAGAGATTCCTCCCATTTCTTGCCGAAAGAAATGACACAAGCTCGAAGCATGTCTTTGAGAATGTGGTTGACTCTTTCAACTTGACCCTAGGACTGAGGGTGAAAAGCGGTGCTGAAGGACAAATGAGTTCCCATAGCTTCCTGGAAACTTGCCCAGAATCTTGAAGTGAATAAACTACCACGGTCTGAACTGATCACCAATGGAATACCGTGGAGTGAAACAACTCTGGGCATGTATAGATCTGCCAGGTGACTAGCAGTAATAGTTTCCTTGACAGCCAGAAAATGTGCAACTTTGGACAACCGGTCAATGACGGCAAGAATAGCATCATTACCTTTCTGCGATGTGGGAAAACCAGTAATGAAGTCCATTTCAACATGATCCCATTTCCATTCAGGAATAGAAATAGGTTGTAGAGTTCCAGCAGGCCTTTGATGTTCTGCTTTGATCCGACGGCAAATGTCACATTCTGAAACATAGCGTGCAATGTCTTGCTTCATGTTAGACCACCAGAATCTTCGACGAATGTCTTGGTACATCTTGGTACTACCAGGATGAATAGACAGCGGAGTGTCATGTGCTTCCTTCATGACCTCTTGAGTCATATCCTGGTTTTTCTCCTTACTCGGTACCACTAGGCGGTCTTTGAAGTACAAAGCGCCATCCTCAGCAATAGTGAAGGGTGAGGGCTTTCCTTCTGCGAGATCGCGTTTAATCCTCTCGACTTCATTGTCACACTTCTGGATCCACTTGATGACGTCCACCAGATCTGGTTTAGCAACCAGGGTATTAAGAGAACCCTGAGAAACAACGTGGAGGTTCATTTTGTAGGATCCTTCAGGAGAGGGAGTGAGATAACCCTGAGGAACAATATGGAGGTTCAGCTTGCGGAATTCTTCTTGAAGAAGGGGGTGAACCTTGTGAACCTGAAGGTGATTGCAGTACGACTTGCGGCTCAAAGCATCAGCCATTACATTAGCCTTGCCTGGGGTATAAGAAATACCCACATTGTAATCTGCTATGCGCTCCATCCATCTCTGTTGACGGAGGTTCAGATCTGGCTGAGTAAACAAGTACTTCATACTTTGATGATCGGTCTAGATCTCGCAACGATTTCCAACAAGGTATTGCTGCCACTCTTTCAGTGCATGAATTACCGCGGCAAGTTCAAGGTCATGAACTGGGTAGTTCTCTTCATGGGGACGCAATTGACGAGATGCATAAGCAACCACTCTGCGCTCTTGCATTAGGACACAGCCTATTCCTTGACGCGAAGCGTCACAATAAATGACAAAGTCCTTACGAGTATCCAGAGGAGCAAGCACTAGAGTAGACATCAATTTGTCCTTAAGTGCCTGAAAGCTCTCCTGACATTTTTTTGTCCACTCATATTTAACACCTTTGTGAAGCAGATTGCTTAAGGGTTTTGCAATCTTGGAGAAGTTCTCGACGAATCGACGGCAATAGCTGGCGAGTCCGAGAAAACTTCTAACTTGCTTGACATTCTTCGGGGGAGTCCAGTCAAGAATAGCCTGAACTCATTCAGGGTTGACCGCAATACCATCCTTGGAGATCACATGACCAAGGTAGGTTACTTCGTCCATCCAGAACTTACACTTTGAATACTTAGCATAGAGTTGATGTTCTCGAAGCCTCTCCAGTATAAGACGAAGATGTTCAGCATGCTCTTCTTTATTCTTGGAGAAAACCAAGATATCATCCAGATAAACCACGACGAATTTATCGAGGTAGTCCATAAAAATATAATTCATCAAGCGGGAGAAGGTTGCTGGAGCATTGGTTAAGCCGAAGGACATGACGGTGTACTCGTATAAACCATAGCGAGTAACAAATGCAGTCTTGGGAATATCCTCTTCACGAACCCGTATCTGATGGTAACCCAACCTCAAGTCAAGTTTAGAAAATACTGATGATCCAGCAAGTTGATCATACAGATCGTTGATCCGTGGAAGCGGATATTTGTTTTGAATCGTTGCTTGGTTGATGGGACGGTAATCTTGGACCAATCGATTCGTACCATCCTTCTTCTTGACAAAGAGAGAAGGTGCTCCCCAAGCAGAGGAACTTGGACGGATGAAACCCAGACGAAGCGAATTGTCAATTTCTTGCTTAAGTTCTAGGATTTCATGTGGTGGCATCTTATACGGACGCTTGGCTATAGGAGTGGTACCAGGTACCAAGTCGATGACAAACTCGACATCTCTAGCAGGGGGAATCCCTGGAAGTTCTTCCGGAAAAACATCTTGGAAATCCCGGACAACTGGAATGTTTTCAATCCCTTCAAGATGTGACTCGTTTAATGCATTCATAGCATATAGTCGGGCTTCAGCATTCCGAACAAGATGAGCATGATAGCTTACGATCTCATTCGAAGGATGTAGGAGGTGGACGGTTTTGGTGTCACAAACAATTGAAGCGGTATGTGCCTTCAACCAATCCATTCCGAGAATGAGATCGATATTGGAAGACTTCAACATTATGGGGGAGGCATGGAATTCCAACCCTTCAATTTCAATGGTGACATTGGGACTATTAATGGAGGTCCGACATTGGCCCGGGGGAGTGTTTAGCACTATTGGGACATTCATCTCTTCACACTTAACGTCATGCATGCATGCAAAATCTTCAGACATAAAGGAATGCGATGCTCCTATATCAAACAATACAGAAGCTGGTACTGAGTTGACGAGAAGAGTACCCATCACAGTAGTAGGCTGGTCTTGAACTTCATTCAGAACAATATTGTTGGCTTGAACACATCCCTGAGCAGGCCTGGCATTGTTGTTGCGGGGCTGATTGGTAGGCAGTGCAACTTGATTCTGATTCTGCCTGCATTCTCTAGCACGGTGTCCTGGACGACCACACTTGAAGCACAGCCCATCCTCAGGGCGAGAAGGGGGAACAGGAGCTCGTGGTGGCGGAGCTGGGAGCCTCGGCTGCCTAGGTGGGGGTGGAGGCAGACGAGGTGCAGCATAGGACGGTCTCGGAGCAGGAGGCGGTGCATGGTACATGTTGTGGGGAATCCAGATCTTGCGCTTCTGAGCAGATGGACCCGAAGATGAGGCCATGTCACGGTTGCGCTTGCTGCTGTCCTTGTAGTCCTGCAGACCCGTCTCCACTATAATAGACTTGTTCACCAAGGTGGCAAAGTTGCCGAAGTCTTGAGCAAGGAGTGCCAGCTTGATATCTGGGTGGAGGCCCTCACGGAACTTCTCCTGCCTACGAGCATCAGTTGCAACGTCTTCTTCAGCATAGCGAGATAAGTCCAGAAATTCCTGCTGATAAGCATCCACAGTCTTGTTGCCCTGGACTAGATTGCGGAACTCACGCTTCTTCTTGTCCATCATTCCCTGAGGAATGTGACGAGCACGGAAAGCAGCTTGGAACTCCGGCCAGGTGATGATTGTTCCAACAGGCTGAGAGCGCCTGTGGCTGTCCCACCATTGAGCAGCGGGACCCTTCAGAAAGTACGAGGCAAAGGTGACATAGCTAGCCACTGGGGCGCCTGAAGACTCCAGCTCATAAGTGATGTCACGGAGCCAGTCATCTGCATCAAGCGGCTGAGTTGAGCTGCGGTAGGTCATAGGGTTGAGACGCATGAAGTCTTGCAGAGTCATTGGGGCTGGCTGCTGATTCATATTCGGCCTTGGGAACTGGTCCATAAGCCCTTGCATAAACTGGCGATTCAGTTCAAACTGTTGCATCATACCAGCCATGTAGTTCGGTGGTGGTGGCGGTTCAGGTGCACCACGACCACGACCAGCTGGCCTAACCATTCTGTCAAATTTTAACAGTGGTAGTTTAGCATTTGGTAATTGCAGAATCAATGAATCATTCATGAAGTAAATTGCACAAAGAAGGAAGTGCAATAATTACGACATAGTAGTTCAAATTTCAACATACAGATCCATACATAGGTCTATTACAAACCATAAGTTCGTTACAAAACAGACGATAGGTCCGGCATGAAAATAACCTAGACAACTAGGCGGCACGCAGGCACGCGGTGGAGAGATACAACAACGAGACATAGCGATATGCTACATCAACGTCGGGGACAACGAAAGTAGCCACGGAACTGCAGATGACCCTGGTTGTGAAACCCGGTGGCAGGGTCCTGCATCCCGTGCACACTCCAAGCGGGAGCGCAGGTCCACGTGCCGGAGTACGACCTCCAACCTCAGGCCATCCAAGACCTGGGGGAAACTCAGTCCGAGGCGGTAAAGGATGTGCTCCAGATGTATCCTCGCACGGACTGCTGGCAACAAGTGCTGCATAGCCTGATACAGACGAGCACGGGTGGCGTACAGCTCGACGTTAAGAGCCCTGACAGTGCGATCCAGAGCCTCGGTGTACTGAACCAGAACCTGTGGGTCGTAACGACGACTCACGTAGGGGGCGCAGATAGCAGTGTAGGATCGGTCGGTACGCTGCCGTGCAAAAGGGGTCAAGACCTCAGCGTCGGCTGCCGTATCAACTCCAGCAGGGACATACGGGATGTATCTGTATGCCATCTCCTCCAAACAAGGGTTCGCTGCACGGAGACGAACAATAGCAGCATAGGCAGCATCCTGTACTGCCATCTCAACAGTCACTCCAACGCCACGGAAGGTGTGCAGCTTAGTGATGGAGCGGTCCTGTCGATCCCAGATAACCATCTCAGCCTCATACTGTTCCTGGTTGAACTCGCGGTAGTCCTTGTAAACAGTGTACTCGGGGTACCAGCGATATCCCAGCTTCTTCAAAAGGCCGACCAGAATGGCCGGGAACCCAGTCGTATCGTGCGTGTAGGTCAGACGAACGATCTGCCTACCGGGACGCATCTATAACAAGGAGATTCAAGATGTCAAATGACAGTGCGTGCATCATGACTTCAAAGAAGACAATTTTCGACGAAACAATTCTTCGGTGGATGTGATCACGAGAACCTAATGTTAGATTTTAGCAAAATCTTTAACCCGAAAGAGAAGAGAGATCAGAACCCAGAGTAGAGACGAGGAATAAAAGATCCTAATACCACCCGATTGAGATGTGGGCCCGTAAGCCACATCATCAGTGTTAGTAAAAGTTTTCCAATGACTAGACTCAACTTCGGCCAAGGAGTTGGAAAGGGGGCTACCTACAGGCAGTCGGCTCTGATACCAACTTGTGACACCCCCATTCTCGTCCGTACGCTAATCATGCACACAATGCGTACGACCAAGATTATGGACTCACTGATTGATATCACAACACAACCAAAGACACAAATAAAAGTCATACAACTTCATATTACAAGCCAGGGGCCTCGAGGGCTCGAATACAAAGCTCGACAAGCACGAGTCAGCGGAAGCAAATAATATCTGAGTACAGACATAAGTTAGTCAAGTTTTGCCTTAAGAAGGCTAGCACAAACATAAGCAGCGGATCGAAAGAGGCGAGGCCTCCTGCCTGGGAACCTCCTAACTACTCCTGAGCGTCGGCGTTCTCCACGTAGTAGTAGGCTCCAGCGGTGGTGTAGTAGTCGTCTCCGGCGTATTCCATCTCCTAGGCTCTGTCGTCTGAACGCAGAATCGTATCGAAGGGGAAAGAGAATGCAAAGCAGCGGTGAGTACTCATCCAAAGTACTCGCAAGACTGACATCAGAACTATACTAAGTACGCATCATTTTCAAGGGAATGGGGTATATCTGGACTGACTGCAGAAAGCAAGAATAGGGAGAAGGCCTAGTCCTATCGAAGACTAGCATCTTCAGCATCTTCAACATCTTGCAGCATTAGAAGAGAGTAGACTGGTATCTCATATATATAGTCATATTGTTGTAGCAATTTTATTAAGTAACCACGCCCAGAGATCCTTCCTCGACTCCCTGCGAGGAAGCAATCTCGGAGCCACAATTCATTTTAAATTTAAATCACAGTTATAGTTGTATAAGGTCAAGGTACAACTCCAAGTCGTCCTGTTACCGTGGACACGGCTATTTGAATAGATTATTCATCCCTGCAGGGGTGCACAGCATTTCCAACACGCCTGATCACCTCCGGCCGGACACACTTTCCCGGGTCATGCCCGGCCTCGGGATAGCAGCACGTCATCGCCCCACCTAGGCTCAACGAAGAGGCCAGCCCGCCGGTCTAAATCCTAAGCACGCAGGTTCGTGGGCCCACTTGCCATTGCGCTCCTGCACGATGCGTGGGCGGCCGGAAACAGAACTAGTACACTCCAGTCCAAGAGCTGCACCGTCCAGTCCAATCCGGCGCGCGCCGCTCCATTGCTGACGTCCGAAGAGCTTCGGCTGATACAACGACGCTGAGTGCCCATAACTGTCCCACGTGATGGTTTGGTGCGTAAAAAGGCCAACGACCCAACTCAGATCAAATACCCAACCCATTAGCATTTTATTAATGCGGGGAAAGCGCGACCCATAAAGTGCGGTCCGTCGCCCCGTCTCGAGGATGTGTGGCAAAGGCCTCTCTCGCCAGTCCACGCCTTATCAACCTCAAACCGTGGGTACCCCTCAGGGCCGACCCATCACCAACATGTTTCAGTAACCCGGTCATAGTAACTGTGTGTATAAAACATCAAGACGGAACCTGAGGAATCACCCTCAAGGGGCCCCGCTCGATGAAACCGTCAAGGTGGACTTAGAGGAATCACCCTCAAGGGTCCCACACTTGAGGGGTTGCACGACAGAGTCATCGTCAGGAGTGGTGAAGGAGGAATCACCCTCGATAACCACGACCGACTAGCTGCACTATAGAGCTAGCATCATGAGTACTTCACGAGGTGTCACCCCCGGTACTCGATAGTAGCGCTACAGAGTCGTACACTAAGGGGTGTGCGGTGATGTGAGGGACCTGGCTTGTCGGTCGGTTGACCGAGTCTTCGGGTCGTCGAGTCGTCGATGAAGAAGCAGGGGCAACTGGGACTAAGGGGCCACTGGGGATTCACTGATCAACCTATACTAAACAGTTGACATGATTGCAAGTATAGTAACCGTTTATCAAAAACAGGCTATGCATCAGATTAAGAGCTAGCTAATACAATAGCAAAATCTAATGCAAGAATAAGAGGGAAGGAATAGGCGATATCGGAATGCTCAAGGGGGGTTGCTTGCCTTGCTGCTCTGCGGCAAAGGGCTGATCGTCAACGGTGTAGTCGTACCCGGCAGCCGCGTCGGTCTCGGGGTCTACCGGAGAGAAGAGGGGGAAGAAACAATAAATACAAGCAAACATATGCAACACGATGCATGACATGGCATTATGCAGGGCTAGGCATGCACTAACGCAGTACTACACGTTTCAGACGGAGCGGGAGAATATCTGACGATATTTCCCGGGTCTTTGGATTTATCGGACAGACGATCCAGAGGGGAAAAGTTCCATGTTCATCATGATAGAAGCACGTGACAAATGAATGGATGGCATATTTGGATTCGTGGGATTTTTCTGATCAACTTTCATGTATAAAGTTTTTTCATCTGAGCTACGGATTATTTTCTATTAATTTTCAAAGTTTTAATCATTTTCTGGAATTAACAGAATTAAATTAATTCGAAAAATGCTATTATGACATCATGCTGACATCAGCATTGCATCAGCAGTCAACAGTGTGGCTGACCAGGTCAAACCTGACCAGTGGGTCCCACATGTCATAGACTCAGGGTTAATTCATTTTAATTTAAACTAAACAGAGACTAATTAGCAAGTGGGGCCCATCTGTCAGTGAGGGATTAGTGCTAATTAATTATTTGCAATTAACCTAATTACTAATTAGTTAGCTGACAGGGGTGGCCCACCTGTCATAGACACAGGGGTGTTAGGCCCCACCTGGCAGTGACTGGTCAAATCCAGTCAGCCAGTTGACCAGGTCAACTGGTCAACCAGGACCTGGGGGCCCACGGGTCAGTGACCCTGGCAGTGGCCCCAGCTGGTCCACGTCGGCGGCGGGCGGCGTTCGTCGCCGGAGAAGCTCCGGCGAGCGCCCGAGACGGCGAGGGGGCTCGGAAATCGTCTACGGGGCACCAAATCGGCCCATTCTTGGCGCGTTCGAGAGCTGGCACAGCCGCCGTTCCATTCCGGCCATCAGGGGGAGCTGCGGTGTCCTGTGGCGTCGCCGGCGTCGAGGTTGGCGGCGGTGAGCTTCGGGCGCCGATGGCAATTGTCTCAGCAGTGCGGTTTCGAGCGAACTAATGGTACTTCGAGGGTCTACGCGATGCGTGGAGTCGAATGGTGGCGGCGGTAGGACCAAAAGGTCATCGGAGACTCGTCGGCGCTGAGCTCCGCGGCGGCTGTGTTCGGGCGCGCGTCGGGGACGGCGCTAGAAGGCACGAGCGGGCGCGTGCGTGTGCGCGTCGTGCTCCTGGGAGCACCAGGAGCACGATGCTGTGCTCAGGCGAGCCTGACGGCGACGGTAGCGACGACCAGCAGCTTGCCGGCGGCAGCACGCTTCTGGCTCCGATGGAGCGACTAGCTAGGGGGCGCAGGCGAGCTCATCTACGAGGGGAAGAGGAGCTGGAGCTCACCGGGACCTGCAGATGTGCAACGGTGGGCTCGGGGAGGGGCGACGGCGGCGAATCGACGGCGACGATCTTCGGGTCCCGAGGAGGAAGACGGCGGCGTGGGGGCGATGCAGGGCTCCTGGGGCTCGGGCTCGTGGTCATGGAGGACGAGGTCGTCGCGGCGGTCCTTCCTGGCTAGCTACGGAGGCGGGGGAAGGCTGTGGCCGCGGCTAGCCGGCGTCCATGGCGGCGACGACGCGGCGGATCTGGAGGAGGGAGAGAGGGAGGAGAGCGAGCGAGGCAGGAATGGCGAGGGCGTCCAGGGGGGACGGCTCGGGGCGCCCTTATCCCCTCGCCCCACCTGCTCCGGTGCCGTGGCGGCCAACGGCCGGAGCCGCGCGCGTCTGGCCACGCCGACGACGACAGCGAGGCGGGAGCAGGTGGATGAACCGGTAAGTGGGCTGGGCCTGCGACGGTAAGTGGGCTTCTGCCCTTTTTCTTTTATTTCTTTTCTGTTTTCTTTTTAAATCTTTCTGTTTTAATTCCTTTAGCCAATTTTCTTTATAGCAAAAGTGTGCCACTGGCTGAAAACAAATACTAGGGTGAGTGGTGCACTGCCACAACAAGTTTGGGATTTATTTGAATCCATTTGGAATGTCCATAAATGAAAAAGGCATTTAAAATGCTGGGATTGCGCTGGATTAATTGCCACTGCTCATTTTAGCAACATAGTGATGTTGTTTTCCTTAACAACATATTGTTTTGGAATTTTTGCTGAATGATGAACATTTTTCCAGCAATATTTGAGCAACTTCAAATCTCATTTGCCAATTAAATTTGATTTCAAAGTGGAGTTTTAAATGATATTTGAATCAAAGGTGATCAAGCACTGTTTAGCAAAAGATTAGCTTAATCACTTGGCCATTACTGTAGCTTAATTACAATGATCACTGTAGCCAAAATCCAGGGTGTCACAACAAGCAAGGCCCCAATCTTTGCACCTACACAAACAATCAAACACTTGCACCCAACGCTATAAAGGGGTTGTCAATCCCTTCACGGTTACTTGCAAGGATGAGATCTGATAGAGATAGATATAAAAGATTACTAAAACGAAAAGTAAAACAAAAGTAAAAAGATTGCAGCAAAGTATTTTTGGTATTTTTGGTTTATAGATCTGAAAATATAATATGGAAAATAGACCCGGGGGCCATAGGTTTCACTAGAGGCTTCTCTCTTGAAGGAAAATAATACGGTGGGTGAACAAATTACTGTCGAGCAATTGATAGAAAAGCGCATAGTTATGACGATATCCAAGGCAATGATTATGCATATAGGCATCACGTCCGTGTCAAGTAGACCGAAACGATTCTGCATCTACTACTATTACTCCACACATCGACCGACTCCTGCCTGCATCTAGAGTATTAAGTTCATGAAGAACAGAGTAACGCATTAGGTAAGATGACATGATGTAGAGGGATAAACTCAAGCAATATGATGAAAACCCCATCTTTTTATCCTTGATGGCAACAATACAAATACGTGCCTCGCTACCCCTACTTTGTCACTGGGTGTGGACACCGCAAGATTGAACCCAAAACTAAGCACTTCTCCCATTGCAAGAATTACCAATCTAGTTGGCCAAACCAAACCAATAACTCGAAGAGTCTTGCAAAGATATGAAATCATGCATATAAGAATTCAGAGAAGATTCAAATAATATTCATAGATAATCTGATCATAAACCAACAATTCATCGGATCTCGACAAACACACCGCAAAAGAGTATTACATCGGATAGATCTCCATGAAGATCATGAAGAACATGGTATTGAAGAACATAGAGAGAGAAGAAGCCATCTAGCTACTAGCTATGGACCCGAAGGTCTGAGGTGAACTACTCACGCATCATCGGAGGGGCAATGGAGTTGATGTAGATGCCCTCCGTGATCGAATCCCCCTCCGGCAGATTACCGGAAAAGGCCCCAAGATGGGATCTCACGGGAACAGAGGCTTCCGGCGGCGGAAAAGTATTATCGTGGATCTTTTTGGTATTGGGGGAATATTTGGGAATTTATAGGAGGAAGATTAGGGTTAGGAGGCCTGCAGGGGGGCCACAAGCCAGGGGGCGCGCCCCCCCTAGGGCGCGTCCTGCAGGCTTGTCGTCTCCCGGTAGGTCTCCTGCCCCCCTCTCCAAGTCTGGTAGGTTTCTTCTGGTCCAAGAAAAATCATCGCGAAGATTTTATTCCGTTTGGACTCCGTTTGATATTCCTTATCTGCAATACTCAAAAACAAGGAAAAAAACAGAAACTGGCACTGGGCACTAGGTTAATAGGTTAGTCCCAACAATAATATAAAATAGCATATTAATGCATATAAAACATCCAAAACAGATAATATAATAGCATGGAACAATCAAAAATTATAGATACGTTGCAGACGTATCAAGCATCCCCAAGCTTAATTCCTGCTCGTCCTCGAGTAGGTAAATGATAAAAACAGAATTTTTGATGTGGAATGCTACCTAACATATTTATCCATGTAATATTCTTTATTGTGGCATGAATGTTCAGATCCGTAAGATTCAAAACAAAATTTTAATATTGACATAAAAACAATAATACTTCAAGCATACTAACAAAGCAATTGTGTCCTTTCAAAATAACATGGCTAAAGAAAGTTATCCCTACAAAATCATATGGTCTGGTTATGCTCCATCTTCCCCACACAAAGTATTTAAATCATGCACAACCCCGATGACAAGTCAAGCAATTGTTTCACACCTTTTATGTTCTCAAACCTTTTCAACTTTCACGCAATACATGAGCGTGAGCCATGGATATAGCACTATAGGTGGAATAGAATATGGTGGAGGTTGTGAGGAAAAGGAGAAGATAGTCTCACATCAACTAGGCGTATCAACGGGCTATGGAGATGCCCATCAATAGATATCAATGTGAGTGAGTAGGGATTGCCATGCAACGGATGCACTAGAGCTATAAGTGTTTGAAAGCTCAAAAAGAAACTAAGTGGGTGTGCATCCAACTCGCTTGCTCACGAAGACCTAGGGCAATTTGAGGAAGCCCATCATTGGAATATACAAGCCAAGTTATATAATGAAAAATTCCCACTAGTATATGAAAGTGACAAAATAGGAGACTCTCTATCATGAAGATCATGGTGCTACTTTGAAGCACAAGTGTGGAAAAAGGATAGTAGCATTGTCCCTTCTCTCTTTTCTCTCATTTTTTTGGTGGGCATCTTTTCCTCTCTTTTTTATTTGGGCTTCATTGGCCTCTTTTATTATATGTAAAGTCCGGAGACTCATCCCAACTTGTGAGGGAATCATAGCTTCCATCATCCTTTCCTCTCATGGGACAATGCTCTAATGATGATCATCACACTTTTATTTACTTACAACTCAAGAATTACAAAATATGACTCTATATGAATGCTTCCGGTGGTGTATCGGTAGGTGCAACGATCTAGCATAGCAAATGACATAAAAAACGGACAAGCCATGAAAACATCATGCTAGCTATTTTACGATCATGCAAAGCAATATGAAAATGATGGTGCGTGTCATAATAAACGGAATGGTGGAAGTTGCATGGCAATATATCTCGGAATGGCTATGGAAATGCCATAATAGGTAGGTATGGTGGCTGTTTTGAGGAAGGGTATATGGTGGGTTTAATGTACCGGCAAAAGTTGCGCGGTACTAGAGAGGCTAGCAAAGGTGGAAGGATGAGAGTGCGTATAATCCATGGACTCACATTAGTCATAAAGAACTCACATACTTATTGCAAAAGTCTATTAGTTATCGAAGCAAAGTATTAGACGCATGCTCCTACGGGAGAGGTTCGTAGGAGTTAACCATCGCGCGCTCCCGACCCTCACACAAAGGATGACAATCATTAAACAAACCATGCTCTGACTTCGTTACATAACGGTTCACCATACATGCATGCTACGGGAATCACAAACTTTAACACAAGTATTTCTATCAATCCACAATTACTCACTAGCATGACTCTAATATCACCATCTTTATATCTCAAAACTATATGCAAGGAATCAAACATCTCATAGTATTCAATGCACTTTATATGAAAGTTTTTATTATATCCCTCTTGGATGCCCATTATATTAGGACTAAATTCATAACCTAAACCAATTACCATGCTGTTTAAAGACTCTCAAAATAATATAAGTGAGGTACGAGAGTTCAATTATTTCTATAAAATAAAACGTCCCCATGCTCTAAAAAGATATAAGTGAAGCACTAGAGCAAAATTGCCTAGCTCAAAAGATATAAGTGAAGCACATAGAGTATTCTAATAAATTCACGATTAATGCGTGTACCTATCAAAAGATGTGTACAGAAAGGATGATTGTGGCAAACTAAAAAGCAAAGACTCATATCATACAAGACGCTCCAAGCAAAACACATATCATGTGGTGAATAAAAATATAGCCTCAAGTAAATTTACCGATGGATTGAAGACAAAAGAGGGGATGCCTTCCGGGGCATCCCCAAGCTTAGGCTATTTGGCATCCTTGAATAATCCTTGGGGTGCCTTGGGCATCCCCAAGCTTAGGCTCTTGCCACTCCTTATTCCATAGTCCATCAAATCTTTACCCAAAACTTGAAAACTTCACAACACAAAACTCAACAGAAAACTCGTGAGATCCGTTAGTATAAGAAAAATAAATCACCACTTTATGTACTGTTGTGAACTAATTCTTTATTTATATTGGTGTAATATCTACTGTATTCCAACTTCTCCATGGTTCATACCCCCCGATACAACCCATAGATACATCAAAATAAGCAAACAACACAAAGAAAACAGAATCTGTCAAAACCAGAATAGTCTGTAGCAATCTGTAAACTTCGAATACTTCTGTAACTCCAAAAATTCTAAAAAATTAGGAAAGTCTGCGAAATTTGTATATAAATCTTGTGTAAAAATTTCAGACTCATTCGACACTCTGGTGAATTTATAAAATTCCTGGACTGAGTGCAAAAGTTTTTGTTTTTCAGCAAAATCAAATCAACAATCACCGTAGACCATCCCAAAGGTCTTACTTGGCTCAAACACTAATTAAAACAATAAAACACAATTACTAAATAGGTAATAATGTGTAAAACACTCAATAACAGAAACAAAAACAAAAATCAAAACATAAAATAAAATTGGGTTGCCTCCCAACAAGCGCTACTGTTTAACGCCCCTAGCTAGGCATAACGCAATAGATCTAGGTATTGTCATCTTTGGTATGCAACTCCTCAATTGAACACTTATAAACCCTAGGAGATTCTTTGGTTTTATCAATAATCATACTCCTAGGCAAGAAATCAAGAAATTCACTTGTAGCAATTGGTTCCCGGACAATATTAGTAAAGTTAGGGTGAGCACTTATCATCTTAAGATCTTCATCTCCTTTACTAGAGGATTCACCCTTATTTTTAGGAACATAAATAAACTTGGCAGTCTTAGTAGGAGGAAAATTTGGAGTGGTTTTAACAGAGGCAAAAGCGGAACCCAAGTTGGTAATAATATCTTCTAGCTTGCCAATTCTAATGGAATCCTAATCTATCTTTTCATTAATTATGGGTTCTTTCTCCCTTAGATTTTTTAAAGTAACTCCTACCTTAGATCCATATTGGGTAATTTGATTATGAATCTTTTTATCCAAGTTTTCAATGAGCTCAACAGTAGCAATTTTATTTTCAATAATATCAAGCCTTCGCATCACATGTTCCAAAGTTAAGATAGTTTCTTTAACCATGAGTGGGGGTGAACCTACCAAATTTATCATAGCACTATAAGAATCAACGGTATGGCTTCCCAAGAAATTTCCCCCCGTAATGGTATCCAGAACATATCTATTCCAAGGAGAAACACCCACATAAAAATTGCGATGGAGAACGGTAGTAGATTGCTTACGCGTAGATTTATTTTGAGCATTGCAAATTCTATACCAAGCATCTTTTAAGTTTTCTCCCTCCCTTTGCTTAAAATTAAGAACTTCACTCTCGGGAGTACTAGCGATAGTAGTCAGGCTAGACATGAGTTTAAGCGTTCTAACACACAAGCAAACAAAAAGCAAACGAGAAGACGAACGGAAGAAGGGTGAATAGAAAGGCAAATCTTTTTGGTTTTTTCTGAAAATCGTTTTAGAAGTGGGGGAGAGGAAAACGAGAGGCAAATGGCAAATAATGTAAATGCAAGAGATGAGTTTGTGATGGGTACTTGGTAGGCTTGATGTCTTGACTTGCTATGTATCCTCCCCCGCAACGGTGCCAGAAATCCTTCTTGCTACTTCTTGAGCTTGCGTTGGTTTTCGCTTGAAGAGGAAAGGGTGATGCAGCAAAGTAGATAAGTATTTCCCTCAGTTGTTGAGAACCAAGGTATCAATCCAGTAGGAGGTACAAGCAAGGCCCCAATCTTTGCACCTACACAAACAATCAAACACTTGCACCCAACGCTATAAAGGGGTTGTCAATCCCTTCACGGTTACTTGCAAGGATGAGATCTGATAGAGATAGATATAAAAGATTACTAAAACGAAAAGTAAAAAGATTACATCAGAGTATTTTTGGTATTTTTGGTTTATAGATCTGAAAATATAATATGGAAAATAGACCCGGGGGCCATAGGTTTCACTAGAGGCTTCTCTCTTGAAGGAAAATAATACGGTGGGTGAACAAATTACTGTCGAGCAATTGATAGAAAAGCGCATAGTTATGACGATATCCAAGGCAATGATTATGCATATAGGCATCACGTCCGTGTCAAGTAGACCGAAACGATTCTGCATCTACTACTATTACTCCACACATCGACCGACTCCTGCCTGCATCTAGAGTATTAAGTTCATGAAGAACAGAGTAACGCATTAGGTAAGATGACATGATGTAGAGGGATAAACTCAAGCAATATGATGAAAACCCCATCTTTTTATCCTTGATGGCAACAATACAAATACGTGCCTCACTACACCTACTTTGTCACTGGGTGAGGACACCGCAAGATTGAACCCAAAACTAAGCACTTCTCCCATTGCAAGAATTACCAATCTAGTTGGCCAAACCAAACCAATAACTCGAAGAGACTTGCAAAGATATGAAATCATGCATATAAGAATTCAGAGAAGATTCAAATAATATTCATAGATAATCTGATCATAAAGCCACAATCCATCGGATCTCGACAAACACGCCGCAAAAGAGTATTACATCGGATAGATCTCCATGAAGATCATGAAGAACATGGTATTGAAGAACATAGAGAGAGAAGAAGCCATCTAGCTACTAGCTATGGACCCGAAGGTCTGAGGTGAACTACTCACGCATCATCAGAGGGGCAATGGAGTTGATGTAGATGCCCTCCGTGATCGAACCCCCCTCCGGTAGATTACCGGAAAAGGCCCCAAGATGGGATCTCACGGGAACAGAGGCTTCCGGCGGCGGAAAAGTATTATCGTGGCTCTTTTTGGTATTGGGGGAATATTTGGGAATTTATAGGAGGAAGATTAGGGTTAGGAGGCCTACAGGGGGGCCACAAGCCAGGGGGGCGCCCCCCTAGGGCGCGCCCTGCAGGCTTGTCGTCTCCCAGCAGGTCTCCTGCCCCCCTCTCCAAGTCTGGTAGGTTTCTTCTGGTCCAAGAAAAATCATCGCGAAGATTTTATTCCGTTTGGACTCCGTTTGATATTCCTTATCTGCAATACTCAAAACAAGGAAAAAACAGAAACTGGCACTGGGCACTAGGTTAATAGGTTAGTCCCAAAAATAATATAAAATAGCATATTAATGCATATAAAACATCCAAAACAGATAACATAATAGCATGGAACAATCAAAATCTATAGATACGTTGGAGACGTATCAACGAGCCGACCAAGAGTTTGGCATCGTGAAGGACAAATAATCATGAAGACAAGATCGTCACCCCACGGATTGCACGGGTCGGGCGCGCCAGCATCGCCGTGCGGTCACTTCTCAAGCCCGTATTGACCGCGTCACAAGTTACGACCTATGTCGGCATTGCCACGCCATTGCTTCTTCAAGCCGATGTCCACCATGCCGACCTTCTTTGACACCTGGGCTGGCATGGGGCTGCAATGTCACCTTACCGATCTGCTCCGTCACCTCGGCTAGACAGGGGGCTTCGCCATCTCTTCATCGACCTACTCCTGGGACTTCGGCTTCACCAGCCAACCAGCTGCATCACCTCGGCTGGACCGGGGGTTTCGCCTTGCCACGTCGACAGTGCTACGTCGCCCCTTCATCAAGCAGAGCTCTTTTCTCAGGCACCTTGGGACCGGCTTGGGGGCTGGGACCTCGACCTGTCGCAAGCTCGGCCTGCGTCATCAACACCGAGCAGATTAACCAGCTAAGTAGCTTTCATGCTCAACTTTTTCAATTTTTAATTTCTGTTCGGTTCGACCAAGCATTATATTTGTGTTAAATAAAAAAGTTTGTTTGTTAAAAACACTTCGTTTCCCATGTTAACTGGGGGCTCTTAAATATATGTGAGCCGTTTTATAATAAGTTATTTCTTCTTGGCCATTGCAAAGTCTTTTTCTACCGCTCCTTTCTTGACTCGAGTGTGTGGTCAATAGCCAGATAGCCTGGTTTCTTTCTAAAGCCGCTCGAGTTTAGTTCGCTAAACTAGCCTCGGAGAAACACTCTGCCTTCGAGATATGGAGGTTGAAGCCGAAGGCTGATCCGCGTGAAGTCTTGAGATCGGATGTGTCATGTTAAAGCACGACGGAAGGAATTTCTTTTATTTTAAGACCAATTTTCGGATTGGCACCAAAAAAACTTGATTTAGTTCGGACATCAAAGTTTTTACAGAAGTTTTTTGGCCTTTTGAGCTTATGGCACTTTTAAGCTATTTGTATGTTTTTCTTTTAGGAGGCGGGACATCCTCATGACCGAGGTGCCCTGCATAATAATTCAGCTCGGGAGATCTTTTCCGACCCGCATCTTGGCATCTTTCCAACCGACTTACATGGCGTTGGCGAAACGCACTTGACATCTGGACGAGTTCCTGAGGAGATTCGATCCTCAGGTTGGTGGGCAGCACCCAACCTGAGTCTCGGGGGATACCGTGTGTCTCCAGCATAACTCTCGTAGTACAACATCAGATACCTTTAAAGTATCAGCAATATCAACGGGGGACTGTGACTAGAGCCGAACCCACCAAAAGCCATGGTACTCCAAGGAGTCCTCGGCAAAACGTTCTCAGATATTTCTTTATATGCATCAGTCTCGAATTGTGTCTTCAGTCAATAGTTGGGTTGCTCGGCTCCTGTGATTGCCTCCTACATTCCGCTTTGTTCGGCTAGGTGTGCAAAAGGAGAACCACTGCGATTGTACTTCCGATTTAACTGGTCAAGTACCTCAGTGGAGAAAGCCGAAAACTGACTGTCACAATGAGCGCAAACTGATCAGCTATCCGATGACTCTATCAAACTATAGACCGATAGAGGTTACCCCGTGGAACTTCAATAAAATTGGCCGAAGTGTTAATGGCTTGACCTCGGCTCACGTCGAACACTAACCGGGGGCTAGTAACTGGCCTCCCAAACTTTAAGCTCCTATGACTAAGTGAAAGTTATAAAGCCTAGATATCGGATTGCCTCATTTCTGCTAACACAACCGCCTCCGGGAACCGAGACGTCGGCTAAGGGTTGTCTTGTTACTGCGGAAACACCCTGCGTAGCATATACAATGGGGTAGAAGCCGATGATGGGCCACTCGCAAATGATAAACGGTCACAAAGGAGTCAAAATAGCATATAGCATAAAAGCATTTGTATTCAATATGCGGGCGTTGCCTTCCGTAATCATCGTTATAAAGCCATAAATATGCATCAATTTGACTTAAGATTTTGGCCAAGCTTGGTTGCCTAGCTCCTGTGCTTACCCCCTACGTCCCCGATTGTTCGGCTAGGGGCTAAAGGGAGCACCTCTGTGATTGTTACTTCCGAGTCATCCGGGTTAGTACCTCAGACTGGGTGAAGCCGAAAGCTAGCCATCTTAAGAATATAATTGGTCGGCAACGACGGAAGTGAAGATTTTGGTTCATTAAAGACTACAGAACTCGGGAACATTCCCCAAACTAAATCCTCAATATTTTCCTCCCACATTGATCGGAGTTGAGGTTTCACGATCATGGTCAACATGATATCCTGGGAAAAGGAACTTATAAATGAACTATTTTTCCAAGAAGATGTTTCTTACGTTAAAAAGTAATATAACATGTCTCTCCGCATACCTTTGTTTATAAAACCGTATGGCCGAATTGCCTTGTCTGCCATAAATCTTTGCCCTTATAAAGGCTTTATAAAATAGGACAAACACTCCTCGGCTACTGGCCGACGAGGTTGAAGCCGATGGTCGGTCAACAAAGTCTTGTATAAAGCGGATCCGAGCATTAATGATGTAAAGTACTTGGATACATAGAATCATTACACATAAATTGTGTAAAACGTAAGAAATTTTGTGTCAAACAAATATCGATCCTTGATTCGACCACCCATGCCAAAATTAAGGCTCGGGGGCTACTGCATTGCCTATTCAATGCAAAAAATTCAAAGTGCAATACGGTTTCCGAGGAGATTTGATCCTCAGGTCGGTCGGCCACACCCAACCTGAGTCTCCGGGGCTACAACACACCGAGTTTTTATTCCTAAAGTATGCTGACGAGGAAGGACTTGATCCACATGCTGATTTCATGAATCGACATGAGCCTCAAGGGCTACTGGGATCAGCGGTTTTATGTTTTACTTCAGGCGCATCTCGGATTTTTGGCCGACACACACCTTGAGGGCTACTGGCTATACATCTCGGTAGTAAATAAATTGCGGCGATCGGAAATAAAATTCTGCAAAAAACAGCCTGAGACCGAGGTGGTGCACCACAACTCTGAAGTAGTCCGGCATAAAGCTCGGATGCGAATGGCTGGTTCCATAAAAGACTATTCCAACATTTAAGCTCGGATGGACTCCTCCATATTTTCAGAGACCGAGGTAATCTATGACACCTCGGATGCAGACTAGCATTGAAGCTCGACTGCAAAATGACACTTCGGATGTCGACCAGCGTTGGAGCTCGGCTGCAAAAAGAGAACGCAGATGCCGACCAGCGTTGGAGCTCGGCTGGGAAAAGAAACCTCGAATGCAGTTCAGCGTCGGAGCTCGGCTGCGAAAAGACACCTCAGATGCTGTTCGGCATTGGAGCTCGGACGCAAGAGAACACCGCCGCACGGGAAACACTTCAAACCCGAGGTTTGGTGTAAAAATAATAAGGCATTGATAAAGGCCAAGAAATTAAAGGGGCTCCTCGGATGCCCAACATGTGAACTCTTTGGATAGACCTTGGCGATCCTCAAGATCGGACATGGGAAGATTTGTTGAACCAGTTTTCAAGACCGACAGCCGAAGACGAAGAACAGTTCGGAAGAATCGAGGAGCGTCCCCAACTTGAAGACCGGTTCAAGGGGATATTGACGGTGTCCTGGACTAGGGGGTACTCACCACGTCGTGTCCCGACTAGTGGGTCGGGCCGAGGACCCCCATGGCGGTTCACTCATGGGACACTTTGGGGAACCCATGATGCGTACAAGGGAGATTCCACAAGACTTGGCGGACAAGACAAGGACTCCTCTAAACCCTAGGCCAACGGTGCATTATATAAACCGAGGCCAGGTTAGTCAATAGACAATCTTATATTCATTACAACAATCTCGTGGTAGATACCTGTACTATGTACTATCCCCATATCGATACAATCAAAAGCAGGACGTAGGGTATTATCTCCTTGAGAGAGCCCGAACCTGGGTGAAATCCTGTGTCCATGTTACCATCGCTCCAAGACGCCTAGCTTAGGACCCCTACTACGATATATGTCGGATTTGACACCGACAGGAGGGAAGCGAAAAGGCCACGCTTGCAGCAGTGGAGCAGGAGATCTTCAAGTGCCAAGGGATGGTTGAACGTGGTCTGAGTGCTAATCACTCTATGATCACGGACTTCATCCGAGAAAACAAGATGGACACAAGGAACGTGGGAGAGGCTCTCTTCAAGCTTCAACGGCGGATCGAGCATCTCCAAGCTCAAATCTATGACCTGCAAAACCAAAACTGTGAGTGTAAATCCAGGTTTAAAAGGATGAGCATCGTTGCCGATTTCTGGATTCCGGAGACGAGATCTTCTTTCTATGATGGAGAGCTTATGCCTTGGAATATGGAAGACAAGCCTACTACATCATTGCCACCATCACCCAAGAAGGACACTTGAGTGCATGGGTATGGGCACCACCCTTAGCTTGTTCCAAGCTTGGGGGAGGTGCCCCGGTATCGTATCACCATCACCTTTTTACCATTACCATCGATCTTAGTTCGATCCTTAGCTATTTCGTGATTTTATAGAAATACAATTTCAGATTTTCTTTGCTTAGAATTTTTCCTTTGAGATCTATCTATCCTTGCAATCTAGCGTGAGAGTTATATAATAAATATTAGTTGAGTTTGTGTGCTCTACTTTCATGCACCTATCATCATAGCATGGCAATAAAAGTAATAGAAAAGATCATATGCTTATCTCATGAGGAGTAATGACTTCACGTAGAAAAGGGTATACGTGATAAAAGATGTTGAGGACTAACAAACATAGCATTAGTAATTGATATAATCTATGCAAGATTATGATAGAGAAGGGGAGATTCACATATAAATACACTATCTTGGACACCTTCTATGATTGTGATCCCCCATCAAATATTATATAATGACCAAATGTTGATGTTGGACATGGAAGACAATGTAATGATCATGATAGTTTACATTCACATAGAAATTATATGGTCATGGATCTTTTAATGTGTGGTGCTTGCTTTAGATCTTTTGCTAGCCAAAAAAATTCTACACCAAATAGAGATACTACTTGTGCATCTATAACCCCTTAGACCTAGTTTCTTTCCATGAGAGTCCACCATACCTACCTATGGATTGAATAAGATCCTTCAAGTAAGTTATCATTGGTGCACAATCAATAAAAATTGCCCCTAAATATGTATGATCTTTTATTGTAATGGAAAATAAACTTTGTACGATCTTGTTATGGCAAAGAAACAAAAGCGACAGAGTGCATAATAAAGTTTGCTATCACACGGGGCAATATAAAGTGACGTTCCTTTGCATTAAGAGATCACACATCCAAAAAATAAAAGTGCATGACAACCAATGCTTCCCTCTACGATGGGCCTATCTTTTACCTTCTTAAAGCATTCACTTTCGTGCTTGAGTCAGTAATATTTATCCTTATTTCGACCTATCAACTCTTTAGTTGGCACGCATCTTCCTTGTGTCCGACGGAAACTTGAGCTCTAAAACTAAGCAATGAGTGTCTACAATGATAGAAGGCTAAATGATAGTTGAGTATGTGAACTTGCTAGAATAAAAGCTCTTACATAGACTCTTCTCTTGAATATGATGAATTATGATTATCTCAATGACTAATATCAACGTTTGTTGGTTGTCAATAAAATTTATGCTTCATACTTCTTCGATTGCGAATAGATCGTTACTTGTTTATGAGAAACCATATCATGGAAAATTTTCTGCTATGCTAATATTCATGACACTCTCATGTCCGCATTCTATTTTTATCGACTTCTCTCTCTCTCTCAAATCATGTGGTCATTATTTTCGAGCTCGGTTTTCGCTTGAGGACAAGCGAGGTCTAAGCTTGGGGGAGTTGATACGTTCATTTGGCATCATGATTTATTATTGATATTTAAGTTATTCTTGTCCATTATTACTTATTATCATACAATGCTTATGCATTTTCTCTCCGAATATGTAAGGTACATCACAAAGAGGGAAATCTCTGGAAACTGGAATTCTGGACCGGGAAACCAAGAAAAAGGCAGAAAAATCATCAGACTCCAAATGACCTGAAACTTCACTGAGAATTATTATGGAATATTGAAAAATTATTGGGACAAAAACATACTTGAGGGGGGCCACGTGCTGGCCACAAGCCAACAGGGCACGCCCACCCCCTGGACGTGCCCTGATGGCTTGTGCGGCCCCAGCAGGTCTCCCGACCCCCCTCTTCTCCTATATGGTGTGTTTTACCCTAGAAAAAAAATCATAAGATTACTTTTGGGATGAAGCACCGCTGTCTAGAGGCTGAAACCTGGGCAGAGGCCCTTTTGCTCTCCGGCAGAGAGATTCTGCCGGGGGAATTCCTCTTCGGGAGGGGGAGATCGAAGCCACCGTCATCACCAAGGCTTCCTCCTTCGTGGGAGGACCAATCCTCACCAGCATATTCACCATCACCATCTCATCTCAAACCCTAGTTCATCTCTTGTATTCAATCTTTGTCTCAAAACCTCAGATTGGTACCTGTGGGTTACTAGTAGTGTTGATTGCATCTTGTAGTTGATGCTTGTTGGTTTACTTGGTGAAAGATATTATGTTCAGATCCTTGATCACCATATTTATACCTCTGATCTTGAACATGTTCATGAGGTGTGAGTAGTTACTATTGTTCCTGAGGACATGGGAGAAGTCTTGTTATAAGTAATCTTGTGAAGTTCGTGTTCATTCGATATTTTGATGATGTGTAAGTTGATGCTTCTCTTAGTGGTGTCGTGTGAACGTCGACTACACGACACTTCACCATGTTATCGGCCTAAGGGAAGGCATTGTGGAGTAGCAAGTAGATGATGGGTTGCTAGAGTGACAAAAGCTTAAACCCCAGTTTATGCGTTGCTTCATGAGGGGATGGTTTGGATCCACACGTTTCATGCTATGGTTAGATATATCTTAATTGTTCTTTAGTAGTTGCAGATACTTGCGAGAGGGGGTAATCATAAGTGGGTTGCTTGTTCAAGTAAGAACAACACCTTACCACCAGTCCACCCACATATCAAATTATCAAAGTAGCGAACGCGAATCAACTCTACATGACGAACATGACTAGACAGTAATTCCCATGTGTCCTCGGGAGCGCTTGCTTCATATAAGAATACATTTCGGCCCGTCCTTTGCTGTAAAAAGGATTGAGCTACCTTGCTGCACCTTGGTTACTATTGTTACTTGCCACTCATTACAAATTATCTTGCTGCAAAACTATCCACTACTGTTACTCATAGCACTTGCAGAGAATACCTTGCTGAAAACTGCTTATCATTTCCTTCTGCTCCTTGTTGGGTTCGACACTCTTACTTATCGAAAGGACTATGATTGATCCCCTATACTTGTGGGTTGATACGTCACTAACGTATCTTCTTTTACAAACACTTTTTGCTCTGGTTTCGACCTCTAATTTGCATGATTTGAATGAAACTAACCCAGACTGACGTTGTTTTCAGCAGAACTACCTTGGTGTTATTTTTTGTGCAGAAATAAAAGTTCTAGGAATTGGACGAAACTTTTTGTGAATTTTTCTGAGAATTATAATGAATTATGGAGCAAAGAGCTGCTGGAGGGCATGTGCCAGGGGGCCACCACACATCAGGGCGCGGCCCCCCTAGGCCGCGCCCTGATGGCTTGTGGGGCCCTCGAGGCTCCTCTGACCCTAATTCCAGTCCTACAAAATCACATCCGTGAAAAAAAAATCAGAGATAAGTTTTCATCGCGTTTCACGAGACGGAGCCGCCACCACCTCCTGTTCTTCGTCTGGAGGGCTGATCTGGAGCCTGTTTTGGACTCCGGAGAGGGGAAATCGTCGCCGTCGTCATCACCAACCCTTCTTCATCAACACCACCATGATGCTCACCACCGGGAGTGAGTAATCCATTTGTAGGCTTGCTGGACGGTGGTGGGATTGGATGAGATTGATCATGTAATCGAGTTAAGTTTGATAGGGCTTGATCCCTAGTGTCCACTATGTTCTGAGATTGATGTTGCTATGACTTTGCCATGCTTAATGCTTGTCACTAGGGCCCAAGTGCCATGATTTCAGATCTGAACATATTATGTTTTCATGAATATAAGAGTGATTTGGAACCTATCTTGCAAGTTGTATGCACCTATTACGTGTCATGACCCGCATACCCCAAGGTGACAATAATTGGGATTCTTTCCGGTGATTGTCGTAGTTTGAGGAGTTAATGTATTCACCGTGTGTTAATGCTTTGTTCCGGTTCTCTATTAAAAGGAGGCCTTAATATCCCTTAGTTGCCAATAGGACCCCGCTGCCACGAGAGGGTAGGACAAAAGATGGCATGCAAGTTCTTATTGCAAGCACGTATGACTATATACGGAATACATGCCTACATTATATTGATGATTTGGAGTTGTTCTGTGTCGCCCTAGTGTGTAACTGTTATATGATCAATGTCATCTAAATCATTATCCATCACCGATCCACGTGCCTACGCTTTACATATACTGAATCTTGCTAAGTTACTACTGCTACTGCTACTGTGGTGTTGTTTTTGTGCAGAAAATGAAAGTTCTTTTATATGGTTTTGATACACTTTATATGATTTATTTAGAACTAACCCGGACTGACGCTGTTTATGAAGTATTCATGCAATATTCACCTATGTTACCATACTTTTATATGGTTTTGATACACTTTATATGATTTATTTAGAACTAACCCGGACTGACGCTGTTTTCAGCAGAACTACCGTGGTGTTGTTTTTGTGTAGAAAATGAAAGTTCTCGGAATCGCCCGAAACTTTTTGACGATTTTTTGGAACAAAAGAGGCACAAGACGCTTCGTGGGAGGGCCAGAAGAGTCACAAGGTGGCCACCCTCCACCAGGGCACGCTAGAGGGGCCAGGCGTGCCCTGGTGGAGCGTGCTCACCTCGTGGCCCATCTCCGCGTGAAACCAACGCCAAAAATTCCTATAAATATAGAAACCATCAGAAATAACCCTAGACTCCTCGTTCCGCTGCCGCAAGGCCTCTGTATCGACGAAAAACCAATCTGGAGAGAAAATAGTACCCTGCCGGAGAGGGTAGATCATCTCCGGTGGCCATTTTCATCATCCCGGCAGAGTCCATGATGAGGAGGGAGTAGTCCACCCTCGGGGCTGACGGTTTGTACCAGTAGCTATGTGTTCAATCTCTCTCTCTCTCGTGTTCTTGCGATGGCACGATCTTGATGTATCACGGGCTTTGTTAATATAGTTGGATCACATGGTGTTTTCCCCTCTCTATCTTGTTGTGATGAATTGAGTTTTCCCTTTGGGATTTTGTTATTATCGGATTGAATACTTTTATGGATTTGAGAGCACTTGATATATGTCTTGCATGCGGATACCCATAGTGGCATTGGGGTATTCAAGTGATTCACTTGATATATGTTATGTACTCAACTTGCGGATTCCCGAGGTGACATTGGGGTAATCTATGCATAGGGGTTGACACACGTTCTTGTCCTAGCTTCTCCGGTAGAAATCTTGGGGCACTCTTTGAGGTTCTTTGTGTTGGATTGAGTATTATGAATCTGAAATTGTATGATGCGTATCGTATAATTAACTCATGGATACTTGTGGTGACATTGGAGTATCTAGGTGACATTAGAGTTGGTTGATGCGTATCATATGGTGTTATTCTAGTACGAACTCTTAGATAGATTGATCGGAAAGGATAACTTGGTTATTTTAGTACGAACTGTTGGATAGATCAATCGGAAAGGATAACTTGGTTATGTTAGTACGAACTCTTGGATAGATCGATCGGAAAGGATAACTTTAAGGTGGTTTCGTACCCGACAAACAATTTCTTCTTATGCTCTCCGCTAGATAAGAACTTTGGAGTGATTATTCATTGCACGTTGAGGGATGGTTATGTGATCCAATTATATTAGCATTATTGAGAGATTGCACTAGCGAAAGTACAGACCGTAAGCCTTGTTTTCAAGCATTGCAATACTATTTGTGCTCACTTTTCTTACTTGCTACCTTGCTGTTTTTATATTTTCAGATTACAAAAATCAATATCTACTATCATTACTACACTTGTATCACCGTCTCTTCGCCGAACTAGTGCACCTATACAATTTGCCATTGTATTGGGTGTGTTGGGGACACAAGAGATTTCTGGTATTTGATTGCAGGGTTGTTTGAAAGACACCATCTTCATCCTACACCTCCCACGGATTGATAAACCTTAGGTCATCAACTTGAGGGAAAATTGCTACTGTCCTACAAAACTCTGCGCTTGGAGGCCCAACACAAGTCTACAAGAATAAGGTTGCGTAGTAGACATCAACCTGCTACAAAATAGCTGTTGTCACTACTACTGTTACTTTTGCTACTACTATTTGCCATGTTACTAACTCTTTGCTGCAGAGAGGTATTGATACGGGGCACACCCGTGTGTGTCGATCTTTCATGAATTGGAGGCGGATTCCTCAAGAACACGAAGAACACATGGAAGAACAAGGAGAAATCACAAGAGAAAACACTCAAGAACAAGTCCAATCACACATCCACTATGCTCACCACACACAAGATCCACAAGGTACAAGAACACCAAAGGGAAATAGGATACATGGTAGAGTTCATCCCAAATCCCATGGGGAGATGGGGCCTTGAATCCACTAGGGAGCTTCCCTCGCGGAGGGGCCTTGACATCCACTAGGGGTCTTCTCTCATAGAGGCATCTACTCCATGGGAGAGGTAGTGGAAGGAGCAAAGGCTCAACTAATCTATGAGCTAAACCATTGCCAACCCTAGAAAGGAGGAGGAGGGGTCCTATTTATAGTCTTAGGCAAGATGGGGGTGAGAGAGAGATACATGGGCCTTTGGCCCAGCGGTGCACGCGCAGGCACCGGATGTCCGGGCTGGGGGGCGTATGTCCGGCCCTTCATGGGGGCGCCGGATGTCCGGGGCTGGGCCGGATGTCCGGCCGGGCGATGGCTTGTTCCCGCGCGGTTCTGGTCTCCTCGCGCCGGATTTCCGGGTAGGGGCGCCGGATATCCGGCAAGTCTTGTGGCGCCGGATGTCCGGGGGTCAGCCGGATGTCCGGCCGCTGTAGAGTCGCCTGCCGCCTGTCTTCCTGTGATCTTCCTCGGTTTGGTGGCGCCGGATGTCCGGCCGCTGTAGCTTGGCGACGACTCCACTTGAAGCACTTCTTGCTCCGTCTTCTTCCGTCTCCGCTTCCACGCTTCCCTCGCGGATGGTGTAGTTGTACGTAGGTGCCGGCACTCCTCCTCGTCATCCGTGAAGCTCCGACAATACCTATGCATGCACGCGAGAGGAGTGTCAAGTAGTATACCATCCTCGAAGGGGTCAAGTGAACACGTGTAAAGGAGACGATTCACCTTTATGTATGTGAAGTAGTTGTGGCACGTGTCACTTGCCAAACGGACTCGTGTCATGGTGATGTCCATAGGATGCTCCGCTTCATCCCCTCCCCCTTGGGAAAGATCCGTCCTCGGATCAAAATCCAAATCACCATGTGAAGGAGATGGAGTCGCCGTGTAGAAATGGACGATCACCAAGCACGCATCATCATCAAGTTCTGAAGGGGCACTCTCCAATGTCTCACCGCCTAGGAATTCCTTCAAAAGGAGCAAATACGACAAACTCTTGGAAAAACAAATGTGGTTAGCGTTAGGGCAAAACCAAGCATTCAAGTGGTGAATTGCCTCACAAGTGTTGTCATGATGCATAACATATGGTGTGACAAGGGATTGTGTCATAGCATGTAAGCTTACAAATTGAGCACAAGCAATGCAATCATGGAAACAATTATGCCTAGGTGAGGTAGGGATGCCAATTTGTGTGACAATATAACAAGCATGTACCTCAAGATCATAGCACGCATGCACAAAGCAATCAACAAAAGGTCTATGGTATGCATAGGAATCATTCACAACATCGAATAAAATGAAGTGTCTAGACACATGGTGCAAGTGCAAGACAATCCAAGCATAATGTGCACATGGTGTAGTTAAGATAGTGCGACACTCAACACAATAGAAAGAGCAATTGTTCATCATGTGTGAGGCAATCAAGTCAAGCATGTAGCAAGCAATGTGGCATGGCAAATGTGAAGAATGGGCATTGTCGCAACCAAGCATATGATAAGAGCAAACAATCCACAAGTTGGATGCAACACACAAGGCATATATGTCATGAGGCATGGAACGATGGCAATCATGAGTGAAAGGAATATCTCTAACATGTGTGCAAGTAAGTGGTCCAAGATGAGCAATATGTGTCATGATACAAGTAACACAAGTAGGAAGATCCACAATATCCATGCTCAAGAAAGATGTCACCTCAAAAGCGTGACCTTGTGCGTCCGTCACAATGCCAATGCGCAAGCAAGTGCGACGTAGAAACGCGTCGATGTAGAATGGCTCGCTCTCAAGAGCTCGAATCGTCAACTCACGTGAAGTGGAAGTTGACATGTAGTCGAAGTATCCTACACATGCACAAACAAAAGCAAAGAATGTATATGCATGGTATATAAACACATCATCCATCATGATGGTTCTCTTCTCTTGCACATAACCATTAGGATCAAAAGTGCATGAACAATATGATGCAACAATGGCTAGATTCATGGCACGAGGCATATGGTGCAAAGAAGGAAGGATAGCATGCTTCACATGAAATATGCCAAAAGCTCCACTAATATGAGAGAAAGCTATGGGCGCAATCTCATTAGCAAGATCAAAAGCAATGTTGCACTCAATACATGGCAAATCGAGCATGAGAGAGGCAACATGTGGAGACATATGACAACAAGCAATAACAATCATGTGCGAAGCATGGCAATGGTTGACATCAACCGCATGAAAGGAGCAATTATGTAACATGGGTGATGCAACAAAGAATATGATCATAGTAATCAAGGCATGGGAACTAGTAGTGCAAAGATGCAACATACTAGATGTAATCATGACAAACATGTCATGTGTGCAAATAGTGGGCATACAAAATGCACATGACATATCACAAGTATGAAAACAAGATATGATCAAAGTATCATTATTGTATTGGCAAGAAGTCATGTGTGAATAGCAAAGGAACGTCATGACTCTCGCAACACAAGAAGCAACAATATCATAGCACACAAGGTGAACATGGCAATAACAACTAGGATCTCCACCAAGCATGCAAATACACATAGTAGTAGTTGAATTGTGAATCATGGGTAAATGCAAGCAAGGGTCACAATAGCATGGCAAAAGCATAGGAATGAGCATATCATGCAAAGTGAACACGAAAAGATGGGCATAAGACAACAAGTGGTATATAGCCCATAGTCGTGTGAGAACCAAGTAGAAGAGGTGCGCGTAGTCCTTGCGCAAGGGGAATGGTTGGAGACACATTCCGGTGAATCCCAAAGCATCGGTGCTCTCAAGAGCTCTTTTCATCAACTCATGGGATTGTGAGGTTGACGAGTATTCGTGAGTACCTACAAAACAAGGAGATACACGAAACAAAGTGTGTGCGTGGTAATTGTACACATCATCCATCATGATGTGTGTGTGCATGTGTGAGTTAGCACAAGAAAAACAATGCTCAAAGAAATTTGAGGCATGGTATATGAATACGTCATCAATCATGCAATGATAGGTATTATGCTCAACATGATTGAGACGCAAATTGTAGCAAGTATGTGGCACAAGCATATCATTTATATCAATGGCAAGCATAGTGTGCACACAATTGTGTGGATCATGCAAAGTGTAGGATGGATCAAAATCTCCTAACATGTATGAGGAAACTATTGGGGTCTCCTCATGTGCAATAGCGGAAGCATAATTCGTAGAATATGGACAACAACCAAACCAATGCATATTCGTAGCTAGGTGGTCATGGCATGTCATATGTGAGAAATTACGCAAATGATGCAAAGGAAGCATGGCAATATCATCACAAGAAAAGAAAATGCCAATAACCATGGGTTTGTCATCTATGCCATATGTGCAAATTGGTTTTATTTTAATGGCATATGCATAATTACGATGAGATTGCAATGAAGTAATATGGGCGATCTCATGCATAGCATATGACAAGTCAAGAGGATTGTCAAAGATGATGTGACCTATAGAGTTCTCACAAGGTATCCTATACAACATGGCATCATAACTAATAGACTCCTCATGAGAATCGTCAAACTCATCATAAATGGGTAATTCATCACATGAGAAAGTCGCATAAGCATGAAGTATGTCAATAGGTGGATCGTCATCATGCAAGCAATCAATGTCCACTAGTGAGACAAGAGCATCACCTTCACCTATGTTACCTTTGTCATTACACTCATGTGGTGTAGGTGAGGTGGGAAAGACGAAGGTGTGGTCATCTTCATCGTGATGGAACCATATGGGGGGTGCATCATATTGCACCATGGCCATCGTCTTGTCCAAGGTGAGGACGAAGTCGTCAAGGATCGACGCGTCATCAAATATGGGACCTAGCACCAAAGGAGAAGACACAATAGGAGTAGAGGTTAAGTTGTTAGAAATCATAGTGGCCTCACGTGCCCTCTCAACTACCTCACTCGCTCAATGTGGTGGTGGCTCACTCACTCCCTCTAGGTAGTTGCACTCATACTCACAAATGGTGGAGTCACTCATCTCACTCAAGTGGTGGGGGTTGTGGCTCTCCTCATATGGGAATTGGGGCAACTCATCATATATGGGGCTAGTGGTGGTCACACTCATCCTCTCATAGGAAATGCACTCAATGTCACATATGGTGGAGTCACTCATGTGTTGGTGGCTCTCCTCACATGGAAATTGGGGCATCTCGTCATATGTGGGTGTTGGAGAGAAGTAGGTGCAAACGTCTCCATGCTCAACACCGTTTGCCTCCTTGGTTGAAGGGATAGTCCCATGCTCAACCTCCTCATCCATAACGCCTCCGAAGATAAATGCCATGGGGTGTGGCAAAACATCAATATCCTCCAAGACCGAAGGGAACATCCCAAGCTCGGCCTCGGTGCTTGACTCCAAGTATGAGTCCCATGTGGGCGCCGTCTTCAAGTCGGTGGAGAGGGCCGCCCTCGTCGCCGTGGTCGAAGGGAAAATCCCATGCTCGACCATCTTGTTGCCGTCGTCGTGGATGAAGGCCGAAGATGGCACATCATCACTCTCCTCCATGACCGAAGGGAAATTCCCATGCTCGGCCATCTTCCTTGGGATGCTTCAGAAGATGGAAGGGTCATCCATGCGTGTAGTCGATCGCCTTGATCTTGGCGTCGAAGCTTGTCCTTGGTGGCGTTCTTCGTCTTCGTGCACTTGTTTCTTGGAGGTGGCTTGCCCTTCGTGATGATGGAGATCACGAACGTGATGGTTGTCGTGGCGGTCGTCTTGAAGATGAGGACGTGGCCGACTTGTGCTTGCATCGGATGGGGGGTTCGAACATGTGCGACTTGAGCGTCTCCGCCTTGAAGATGACGAAGGGGAAGAAGACTTGTAGTTGGCCAACACATGTCGAAGTTGCTCCATGTGTGTGTCCAACTTGTTGTCGATGTAGTCTCTTTTCCGAGCTTTGGCTTGATGTATGTCGGTGGCGAGTCGCTCGAGTTTTTTGTTGATGTAGTTGTTCATGTTGATGTAGTCATCGAAGACCGAAGATGTCATGCTTTGCCTAGCCATCACAAGACTCGAGCAAAGGTGAGTGGGAAATGAGATAAACAATACCAAAATACCGTTTCCCAAAGTTGAGGATGTATCCCGTTTCACTCAATGTGAAATGCAAGAATAGGGGAATTGGTACCGGACTTGTTCACTCACACCTACAATGTAAAGCTTATCGAGTGGCTCAGTTCGGACAAGTGGCACAAAATTCAAGCAATTGTCAATTCAATATATCAAAAATGTTGAGGAAGATTCACAAAATTGTAATGCAAAGCAAATAGATCAATAGCTATGGTGGCACTAGGAACACACACGGATAGATAAATGGGATCCGCGCAACCAAGGAATGAGCACAAAATATGTGAGACCCGGGAAAAGCTCGTGTTGCACGGATACTAGAGATACAATAGCTCGATTGCTCAAATGGGCTAGATACGCGCTTGTGCACCAACCTAAAAGAGGAAACGTGCCGTCTTCAATCCCAAGTATGCTATGTATGTATGATCCAAGTGTAACTAATATGCAAAATTGCTCAATGCTATTGCTATTGCTTATAAGCTCTTTTGTATCTCCTCTTTTGCTTAAAAGCTTTTTATTCTTTTCCTCTTTTTTTATTGCTTGATGCTCGAGCCAAGATATGAGACAAGTATGATGGATATGCACGGGAGAGACATATGTCACAATGTAGAGAACAAGACGTTTGCACGCTAAAAGTAGCTATGCGGCATAAGAGTATCGCTACGGTGCACAAGTAACGTGGCCCGACAATTCTCAACTCGCTAGTCTCAATGGGTAAGGTATGCAATAGGCTCGAAGCGATCAATGCAATGGCAAGGATATAGACAATGATGTCGTCGAGGTTACCGTCCTTGCTTATGGTTGGGGTGCCAAAAGCCGAAGTGGCCGAAGTCGATGTCGAGGCCATGGCGATGATGAGAGGCGGTGTTGTCGATGTAGAACCGTCCCTAAGTATCCAAAATACCTTAGGAAATGGAAACCGCAACTCAAAATCTCAAACAAAATTGGGTTAGGGTGGCGGAAGTTTATGGTGGAAAAGCTATGCGGAAGTTATGGTGGAGGCCTAGAAAAACTTTCCAAAATTTCAAAAATATGATGGAGTCAAATGGGTATGAATCTATTTTTATGGGAAGGAGGATGTAAATAGCTACAAAACGAGCTAAAGAACGTCAAAATCGGAGTCTGGATAAATTAGTTATGGACAAAACAAAATTCAGCCGAAGTCGGTTTCTACAGGTTACGGACGTCCGTAGGATGCCGGACATCCGAGGGTCGGACGGTCCGGAAATCCGAGATTTCGGGTCTGTTTAGGGGTTCCGGACGTCCGGTGCTTCGGACGGGTCCGGACGTCCGTAAAGTGTCGGACGTCCGAAGGGTCTGGGACAGCTCGAGATTTCAGATCCGGGATGCGATTTTTTGCGGAAATATCAATTTTCGGGGTCAAAATTGATGGGGAAAAAGAAAAATTAGGTGGATTTGGTGGTGGGAAAGCTAGATCTACTTGCCAAACACGAAATCAATGGATCAAAATCAACAAAATCTCACAAGAACCAATAAATCACAAAATTTTTGGTGAGGCTATTTTTGGTGGGGATTTTCAAATTGGGACGAAATAAAGCAAAATTAGGCTAGAAAACGGTGGGGGAAACTCCAAATTCATGATCAACGTTGCTCATGGTACCAATATGATACGGGGCACACCCGTGTGTGTCGATCTTTCACGAATTGGAGGGGGGTTCCTCAAGAACACGAAGAACACGGGGAAGAACGAGGAGAAATCACAAGAGAAAACACTCAAAAACAAGTCCAATCACACATCCACTATGCTCACCACACACAAGATCCACAATGTAAAAGAACAACAAAGGGAAAGAGAATACATGGTAGAGTTCGTCCCAAATCCCATGGGGAGATGGGGCCTTGAATCCACTAGGGATCTTCCCTCGCGGAGGGGCCTTGACATCCACTAGGGGTCTTCTCTCATAGAGGCATCTACTCCATGGGAGAGCTAGTGGAAGGAGCAAAGGCTCAACTAATCTATGAGCTAAACCATTGCCAACCCTAGAAAGGAGGAGGAGGGTTCCTATTTATAGTCTTAGGCAAGATGGGGGTGAGAGAGAGATACATGGGCCTTTGGACCGGCGGTGCACGCGCAGGCGCCGGATGTCCGAGCTAGGGGCCGGATGTCCGGCCCTTCATGGGGGAGCCGGATGTCCGGGGCTGGGCCGGATGTCCGGCCGGGCGATGGCTCGTTCCCGCGCAGTTCTGGTCTCCTCGCGCCGGATTTTTGGGCAGGGGCGCCGGATATCCGGCAAGTCTTGTGGTGCCGGATGTCTAGGGGTCGGCCAGATGTCCGACCGCTATAGAGTCGCCTGCCGCCTGTCTTCCTGTGATCTTCCTCGGTTTGGTGGTGCCGGATGTCCGAGTTTCGGCCGGATGTCCGGCCGCTGTAGCTTGGCGACGACTCCACTTGAAGCACTTCTTGCTCCGTCTTCTTCCGTCTCCGCTTCCACACTTCCCTTGCGGATGGTGTAGTTGTACGTAGGTGCCGACACTCCTCCTCGTCATACGTGAAGCTCCGACAATACCTATGCATGCACGCGAGAGGAGTGTCAAGTAGTATACCATCCTCGAAGGGGTCAAGGGAACACGTGTAAAGGAGATGATTCACCTTTATGTATGTGAAGTAGTTGTGGCACGTGTCACTTGCCAAACGGATTCTTGTCATGGTGATGTCAGTAGGATGCTCCGCATCAGGTATCCCAGGTGCGGTTGAATTGACAACTCAACTATCAAGGCCAATAAATATTCTTTGGCTCCCCGTGTGTCGAACCAATAAATTAGGGCGAAATACTACCCGTGAATACTGTCGCGATCTCCTACACTTGTGGGTTATCAAGATGGGTCATCACCTACCATTTGAAATTATGTGTGATGCTATCGATTATGTTGTTGGTGCTATTCTAGGGTAAAGGTAGATAAGAAATTGAATGTTATTCATTATGCTAGTAAGACCCTAGAGAATGCTCAACGAAATTACGCTACCACCGAGAAGGAATTTTTAGCAGTCGTGTTTGCATGTGATAAGTTTAGACCTTACATCATTGATTCCAAATTTACTATTCACACTGATCATGCTACTATAAAATACCTTATGGAAAAGAAAGATGCTAAACCTAGACTTATTAGGTGGGTGCTTTTACTTCAAGAGTTTGACTTGCATATTGATACGTCTCCAACGTATCGATAATTTATGAAGTATTCATGCCATATTCATCTATGTTTACAATACTTTTATATGGTTTTCATGCACTTTATATCATTTATTTAGAACTAACCCGGACTGACACTGTTTTCAGCAGAATTACCGTGGTGTTGTTTTTGTGCAGAAAATGAAAGTTCTCGGAATCGCCCGAAACTTTTTGGTCATTTTTTCTGGACCAAATAAGCAATATTGGAGCGAAGAACCACTGGAGAGGAGCCACGAGGTGGGCACAACCCACCAGGGCACGCCAGAGGGCCCAGGCGCGCCCTGGTGTCTTGTGCCCTCCTCGTGGCCCATCTTGGCGTCAAACCGACGCCAAAAATCCTATACATATAGAAACCATCAGAAATAACGCTAGACTCTCCGCTACGCCGCCGCAACTCTCTGTATCGATGAAAAACCAATCTGGAGACGTTCCAGTACCCTACCAGAGAGGGGAATCCATCTCCGGTGGCCATCTTCATAATCCCGGCGGAGGCCATGACGAGGAGGGAGTAGTCCACCCTCGGGGCTGAGGGTATGTACCAGTAGCTATGTGTTCAATCTCTCTCTCTCTCGTGATCTCGAGATGTCACGATCTTGATGTATCACGGGCTTTGTTAATATAGTCGGATCATATGATGTGTTTCCCTCTCTATCTAGTTGTGATGAATTGAGTTTTCCCTTTGAGATTTCGTTACCGGATTGAATACTTTTATGGATTTGATAACACTTGATATATGCCTTGCATGTGGATACCCGTGGTGACAATGGGGTGTTCTATTGATTCACTTGATATATGTTTTGGTACTCAACTTGCGGATTCCTCGGTGACATTGGGGTAATCCATGAATAGGGGTTGATACACGTTCTTGTCCTACTTTCTCCAATAGAAATCTTGGGGTACTCTTTGAGGTTCTTTGTGTTGGATTGAGTATTATGAATCTGAAATTGTTTGATGCGTATCGTATAATTAACTCATGGATACTTGTGGTGACATTGGAGTATCTAGGTGACATTAGAGTTGGTTGATGCGTATCATATGGTGTTATTCTAGTACGAACTCTTAGATAGATCGAACGGAAAGGATAACTTGATGTTATCTTAGTACGAACTCTTGAATAGATCGATCGGAAAGGATAACTTTAAGGTGGTTTCGTACCCTACAAACAATTTCTTCTTATGCTCTCCGCTAGATAAGAACTTTGGAGTGATTCTTCGTTGCATGTTGAGGGATGGTTATGTGATCCAATTATATTAGCATTGTTGAGAGATTGCACTAGCAAAAGTATGGACCCTAGGCCTTGTTTTCAAGCATTGCAATATCGTTTGTGCTCACTTTTGTTACTTGCTACCTTGCTGTTTTTATATTTTCAGATTACAAAAACCTATATCTACCATCCATATTGCACTTGTATCACCATCTCTTCGCCGAACTAGTGCACCTATACATTTTGTCATTGTATTGAGTGTGTTGGGGACACAAGAGATTTCTTGTATTTGATTGCAGGGTTGCTTGAGAGAGACTATATTCATCCTACACCTCCCACGGATTGATAAACCTTAGGTCATCCACTTGAGGGAAAATTGCTACTGTTCTACAAAACTCTGCGCTTGGAGGCCCAACAGAGTCTACAAGAATAAAGTTGCGTAGTACACATCAAGCTCTTTTCTGGCGCCGTTGCCGGGGAGGTGAGTGCTTGAAGGTATATCTTTAGATCTTGCAATTAAATCTTTTAGTTTCTTGTTTTTCACTAGTTTGGTTTTATAAAATAAAACTACAAAAAAATGGAGTTTAGGTTGCATCAATTGTCTCGTCTTTATAAAGTCTTTCGTGAAAATGATGGTTCGGAAAATTGTGCTCAATTAGTAGAGGAAGAATTTATGAAAATACTTAATGAGAATTCCTTGAATGATGAGCATGATTGCAATATTGTTAGTATGAATTCTCTAAATATTCATGATGCTAATGATATGCAAAGCCACAAGCTTGGGGATGCTATGTTTGATGAAGATGATATTTTTAGTCCCCCAAGTTTTGATGAGCAAATTTATTATGATGATGGCATGCCTCCTATCTATGATGATTATGGTGATGACATGTATGATATAAAAAGTTATAGCAACTTTGAAACTTGTCATCATGATTTTAATATTGAATGTGGTTATGTCAATCAAGTGTCTCATGATAGTTATTTTGTTGAGTTTGCTCCCACTATTATGAATGAGAAGAATATGCTTGTGTGGGTAGTAATAAAAATTCTATGCTTGTGCATCATGAAAAGAATGCTTTATGTGATACTTATATTATTGAATTCCTTCATGATGCTACTGAAAATTATTATGAGGGGGGAACATACGCTTGTAGGAATTGCAATAATACCAAGTTTCCTCCCGATGTGTTCAAAGTTTTGAAGTTATGCTTGTTTTGCCTTCCTATGCTAGTTGATTCTTGTTCCCATAAATTGTTTACTCACAAAATCCCTATGCATAGGAAGTGGGTTAGACTTAAATGTGCTTGTCATTACATTCATGATGCTCTCTTACATGTCTCAAATACTATTCCTATGTGAGCATCATTGAAATCATCATGCCTAGCTAAAAGGCTTTAAAGAAAAGCGCTTGTTGGGAGACAACCCAACACTTTTAGTTTATGTTTTTGAGTGTTCACATGATTAAGATAATGTAGTAATCATGTTTTGTGTCTTTTATTTCAATAAAGTGCCAAGTAAAGCCTTTGGGATGACTCACAAGATGAGTAGAATTGATGCTGAACCAAAACAGAAACTTTTGACTCCGGTACAGGAATTTTAATTTTTTACTGGAGAGTGATAATGATCTGAAAATTTTACAAAGTCTTCATATACAAATTATTCAGGTTTTCCTAATTTTTCAGAATTTTTAGAGACAGCGAAGTATGGCTATACTACAGATCTTCACAGACTGTTCTGTCTTTGACAGATTCTGTTTTGCATGCATAGTTTGCTTGTTTTAGTGTTTCCATAGCTTATATTTAGTGGTATAAATTATGGGAATGATAGAATACAGTAGGTATCATGTGGTAACAATTATGAAACTTGTCTTGACGGTACCTAAGTGAATGATTTATCTTTATTACACTAACCCTTCTCATGAAGTTCCGTTATGTTTTGTGTGATTGAAGTTTTCAAGTTTTGGGCGAGACACCGATATGAGGAGAATAAGGAGAGACAAGAACCTAAGCTTGGGGATGCCCAAAGCACCCCCAAGGTAATATCCAAGGAATACTCAAGCGCCTAAGCTTGGGGATGCCGCGGAAGGCATCCCCTCTTTCGTCTTCAACATTATCGGTATATCTTACTTAGAGCTATATTTTTATTCATCACATAATATGAGTTTTGCTTGGAGAGTCATTTTATTTTGTTGTTCTCTGTTAGGTGTTATCTATAATCTTTTTTGTCAATAAAAAGTTCCAAGAATTGCCTTAGGATGCTTGCATTGCATGTTTGATGTGTGCTGTGTAAAAACAGAAACTTTCTCTGTAGTGTTTGAATTTTCATATTTTACTCGAATGTGGAAAGTTTCTGAAATTTTTACAAAGTGTTTTAATGTAAATTATTTAGCCTGTACTAAATTTTCATAATTTTTTGAGTTACAGAAGTACACTGGTTTAATAAATTGCTACAGACTGTTCTGTTTGGACAGATTGCTGTCATAGTTTTGTTATCTGCTTATCCTATAGTTTCCATAGCCTATATTGGTAGATATAAATTCTGGAAACAATAGTCAACAGTAGATGATGTTTGAAAATTATTGTGCAACTCGTCTAGGCAGTACATGAAGTGTTGATTTGTTTTTATGTGTACTAACCTATCTCACGAGTTCTTTTTGAGTTTTGTGTGGATGAAGTTTTTGAGAATAGGTGAAACCATGATACGAGAGGATTGAACGAGATACAAAAGCTCAAGCTTGGGGATTCCCAAGGCACCCCAAGTAAATATTTCAAGAAGTCTCAAGCATCTAAGATTGGGGATGCTACGCATCCCACCTCTCTTCATCAAACAAATATCGGTTAGCCGATGTTGAACCTAAATTTTTATTTGTCCACATGATATGTGCTATTCTTGGAGTGCTATTTTTCTTTTGCTTGATGTTTAATAAAATACTTAGATCTGAAAATCTTCATTAAGAGAGAGAGTCCTCACATAGCTACTTAATTGTTTGACTACTCATTGATCCTCACTTATATCTTTTGAGAGTAGTTTGATGTTTACTCTTGTGCTTCATTTATATTTTATGAGTAAATTGTGAATGAATTGAATATCATAAATATGAAATTATCAATGGGCTTTATGCTTAGTAGTAGCTTCACATCTGGTTTAAAAAGTAAAATCTATTGAAGTTTTACAATCACAATATTAGTCATACAAGCAATTCGTGAATGATTAGTATAAGGAAGAGAACTTTCACATACAAATATATTATCTTGGACATCTTCTATGATTGTGAATACCCATTAATTATTTTCAAACTTGAGCAAATTAGTTGAAGTTGGACAAGTAAGACAACGTAATGAGTTATGGTTGTGTATATTTGCATAGAAGTTATATTTTTATGGATCCTCCAACATGTGGTGCTTGTTTAGAACCTTTTGCTAGCCAACACTTCGTACTAAGTAGAGATACTACTTGTGCATCCAAATCCTTGAGCCAAGTTTCTTCCATAAGAGTCCACCATACCTACCTATATATGGTATTTCACTGCCATTCCAAGTAAATTTGCATGTGCCACCTCTAAACATTCAAATAAACATCTGTTTTGTGTGCCTGGACCGCTCATGGAGCGATGGGGGGCGGTCAGTATCTTCCATGTTAAGCGGGTTATTCTCATGATGAGTGTTTATTCACTCATCCTTGCACGAGAGGGGCGGTAATAGGGATTCCTAGTCCCGAAATAAAAAAATGCAAATAATTAAACAAAAATCCCCTAGGAATGTTGTTGGTATGGACAGTACCCGTGGATTCGGCTCGCCGTCGAGTGTGTTTGTTGGTGGAGGGGGAGTAAACCTTTACTTTTACCGCTTGGGAACCGTCGCTAATGTGTTTAACATGGAAGATATTGATAACTCTTGGTCGTAACGTTGACAGGAAGGGTGCACCTCCCAAAATTATATTTATCTCTGTTTTAAACAATGAGCTCTAGTACATATGCAAATCCCTGCTTCCCTCTGTGAAGGGACAATCTATTTACTTGCATGTTATTTACTTTTCATGTTGAGTCAACCTCTTATTCCAACCTACTTCTATTAGTTGGCAAGCATCATGTGGTGGGGAAAGATCCAAACACATATGGCCAGTCAAATATATTTGATCATGACTTATTATTGTTGACAATTATCTCTATGATAAATGAGTTGGGAGGCGAAACATTAAGCCCCTATCTTTCTATGTGTTGTATGGATGCCATTTGTTCTAAAAATATGCTTTGAGTACTAGCAATCATAGAAGACTATATGATGATTGAGTATGTGGAGCTCTTACTTAGACATTGTTGAGAATAAATTGAATTGCAATTGTTTGGTGACTAAGAACATTTGTTGTTAAGTTTCAAGAGAATTCATTATTTGAACCATGACATGTGAATTGATTGCTCTATCATGATGATTTTTATGAGAAAAAGTTGTTGGTTATGATGCTAGAAATTTGACTGAAATTATCAAAGATCAAACTTATATATTATGCTAGCATTCACACATCATAAATTATTTCTTTTATCATTTACCTACTCGAGGACGAGTAGGAATTAAGCTTGGGGATGCTGATACGTCTCCAACGTATCGATAATTTATGAAATATTCATGCCATATTCATCTATGTTTACAATACTTTTATATGGTTTTCATGCACTTTATATCATTTATTTAGAACTAACCCGGACTGACGCTGTTTTCAGCAGAATTGCCGTGGTGTTGTTTTTGTGCAGAAAATGAAAGTTCTCGGAATCGTCCGAAACTTTTTGGTGATTTTTTCTGGACCAAATAAGTAATATTGGAGCGAAGAACCACCGAAGAGGAGCCACTAGGTGGGCACAACCCACCAGGGCGCGCCAGAGGGCCCATGCGCGCCCTGGTGTCTTGTGCCCTCCTCGTGGCCCATCTTGGCATGAAACCGATGCCCAAAAATCCTATAAATATAGAAACCATCAGAAATAACCCTAGACTCTCTACTCCGCCGCCGCAACTCTCTGTATCGACGAAAAACCAATCTGGAGACGTTCCAGTACCCTACCGAAGAGGGGAATCCATCTCCGGTGGCCATCTTCATAATCCCGGCAGAGGCCATGACGAGGAGGGAGTAGTCCACCCTCGGGGCTGAGGGTATGTACTAGTAGCTATGTGTTCAATCTCTCTCTCGTGATCTTGAGATGTCACGATCTTGATGTATCATGGGCTTTGTTAATATAGCCGGATCATATGATGTGTTTCCCTCTCTATCTAGTTGTGATGAATTGAGTTTTCCCTTTGAGATTTCATTACCGGATTGAATACTTTTATGGATTTGAGAACACTTGATATATGTCTTGCATGTGGATACCCGTGGTGACAATGGGGTGTTCTATTGATTCACTTGATATATGTTTTGGTACTCAACTTGCGGATTCCCGCAGTGACATTGGGGTAATCCATGCATAGGGGTTGATACACGTTCTTGTCCTACTTTCTCCAATAGAAATCTTGGGGTACTCTTTGAGGTTCTTTGTGTTGGATTGAGTATTATGAATCTGAAATTGTTTGATGCGTATCGTATAATTAACTCATGGATACTTGTGGTGACATTGGAGTATCTAGGTGACATTAGAGTTGGTTGATGCGTATCATATGGTGTTATTCTAGTATGAACTCTTAGATAGATCGAATGGAAAGGATAACTTGATGTTATCTTAGTACGAACTCTTGAATAGATCGATCGGAAAGGATAACTTTAAGGTGGTTTCGTACCCTACAAACAATTTCTTCTTATGCTCTCCGCTAGATAAGAACTTTGGAGTGATTCTTCGTTGCACGTTGAGGGATGGTTATGTGATCCAATTATATTAGCATTGTTGAGAGATTGCACTAGCGAAAGTACGGACCCTAGGCCTTGTTTTCAAGCATTTCAATATCGTTTGTGCTCACTTTTGTTACTTGCTACCTTGCTGTTTTTATATTTTCAGATTACAAAAACCTATATCTACCATCCATATTGCACTTGTATCACCATCTCTGCACCGAACTAGTGCACCTATACAATTTGCCATTGTATTGGGTGTATTGGGGACACAAGAGATTTCTTGTATTTGATTGCAGGGTTGCTTGAGAGAGACTATCTTCATCCTACACCTCCCATAGATTGATAAACCTTAGGTCATCCACTTGAGGGAAAATTGCTACTGTCCTACAAAACTCTGCGCTTGGAGGCCCAACAGAGTCTACAAGAATAAAGTTGCGTAGTAGACATCACATATCGTCGATAGGAAAGGAGATGAATACCCTGTAGCAGATAACTTGTCTAGGATGGAAAATGTTCTTGATGACCCACTGCTTATTGATGATAGTTTTCCTGATGAGCAACTTGCTTCTATAAACACTCCGCATAGTACTCCTTGGTATGAAGATTATGCTAACTATATTGTTGCTAAATATATACAACCTAATTTCACCTACCAACAAATGAAAAAAATCTTTTATTATTTGCGACATTACTTTTGGGATGACCCACATCTTTATAAAGAAGGAGTGGATGGCGTTATTAGACGTTGTGTACCTGAGCATGAATAGGGACAGATCCTATGGAAGTGCACTCCGAAGCTTACAGAGGACACCATGCTAGTGACAGAACTGCACACAAGGTATTACAATCCGGTTTTTATTGGCCTACTGTTTTTAAAGATGCTCGTAAGTATGTCCTTTCCTGTTATGAATGTCAAAGAATTGGTAACATTGGTAGACATCAGGAAATGCCTATGAATTATTCACTTGCTATTGAACCATTTGATGTTTCGGGCTTTGATTATATGGTAAATTTTCCATCCTCTAATGGGTACACTCATATTCTAGTTGCTGTTGATTACGTTACTAAGTGGGTAGAAGCTATTCCAACTAGTAGTGCTGATCATAACACTTCCATTAAAATGCTAAAGGATATTATCTTTCCGAGGCTTGGAATCCATAGATATCTAATGACTGATGATGGTTCACATTTTATTCATGGTGCTTTCCGTAAACTTCTAGCTAAAAATGATGTTAACCATAGAATTGCATCACCTTATCATCCTCAGTCTAGTGGTCAAGTTGAACTAAGCAATCGAGAAATAAAATTAATTTTGCAAAAGACTGTTACTAGATCTAGAAAGAACTGGTCTAAGAAACTGGATGATGCTTTATGGGCTTATAGAACTGCCTATAAAAACCCCATGGGAATGTCCCCCTATAAAATGGTCTATGGAAAAGCTTGTCATTTACGTCTTGAGTTAGAACATAAAGCTTACTCGGCAATTAAAGAACTCAACTATGATTTTAAGCTTGCTGGTGAAAAGAGGCTTTTTGATATTAGTTCATTAGATGAATGGAGGACACAAGCTTATGAAAATGCTAAGTTGTTTAAAGAAAAAGTTAAAAGATGGCATGACAAGAGAATCCAAAAATGGGAATTCAATGTAGGAGACCTAGTTATTTTGTACAACTCTCGTTTCAGATTTTTTGCAGGTAAGCTTCTCTCCAAATAGGAAGGCCCTTATGTCGTTGAGGAGGTCTATCGCTCTGGTGCTATAAAGATTAACAATTTCGAAGGCAAAAATCCGAGAGTGGTAAATGGGCAAAGGATTAAATACCATATCTCAGGTATGCCCCTTGATGTTGAAACTAACATTATCCAAGTTATGACTCCTGAAGAACACATAAGGGAGACCTTCCAGAACACCCCAGAATGCTGAAAAAGGGTAGGTATGTGATACGGTAAGTAAACTGACTCCAGAAATTCCAAAATAATATTTTCTGTTGGTTTTGGTATTTTTGAAAAATTCCAAAAATAAAAAGGAGTCATGGGGACCCACGAGGGGACCACGAGCCAACAGAGCGCGACCACCCCCCTGGGCATGCCCTGTTGCCTTGTGGGGTCCTCGTGTGCCTCCCGGACTCCATTTTCTTCCTGGACACGTATTTTAACCTAGAAAAATATATTATATATACTCCCATATGTTTTGGCCTCCGCATCGAAAGTTTCTCCTTTGTTCTTCTTTCGAGCTATTTTTCTGACAGATCTAGATCGTCATGACATCGCCAAGCTCCTCCAAGGACAAGTTTTACGAGAATGTCATCAACCCTTACCTTCCGAAGGTGATGAAGCACCCCCAAGCCATTCAGATGCGTGAGGGGGTGCTCCACATCCGGGATGTTCAAGGCCCTAAGAAGGAGGAGAGCGAGAAGGCCAGGCTTGCAGCGGTGGAGCAGGAGATCTTCAAGTGCCAAGGGATGGTTGAATGTGGTTTGAGTGCTAATCACTCTATGATCATTGATTTCATCCGGGAGAACAAGCTGGACACAAGGAACATGGGAGAGGCTCTCTTCAAACTTCAAGAGCGGATCGAATATCTCCAAGCCCAAATCTTTGACCTACAAAACCAAAACTGTGAGTATGAATCTAGGTTTAAGAGGATGAGCATCACTGCCACTTTCAGGATCCCGGAGACAAGATTCTCTTTCTATGACGGGGAGCCAATTCCTTGGAAAGCGGAGGACAACCCTACTACATCATCACCACCATCACCCAAGAAGGACACCTGAGTACATGGGTATGGGCACCACCCTTAGCTTGTTCCAAGCATGGGGGAGGTGCCCCGGTATCGTATCACCATCACTTTCACCATTACCATCTATCTTAGTTCGATCCTTAGCTATTTCGTGATTTAGAGAAATAAAATTTCAGATTTGCTCTGCTTAGAATTTTTGCTTTAAGATCTATCTATCCTTGTAATCGAGTGTGAGAGTTATATAATAAAGATTGGTTGGGTTCGTGTGCTTTAATCTCATGCGTCTATCTTCATAGCATTGAAATAAATGAAATATAAAAGATCATATGCTAATCCCATGGGGAGTAATGACTTCACATAGAAAAAGTATAAGTGATAAAAGTTGTTGAGAATAAACAAACATAGCATTAGTCATTGATACAAACTATGCAATATTATGATAGAGGAGAGGAGATTCACATATAAATACACTATCTTGGACATCTTTTTATGATTGTGAGCCCTCACCAAATATTATATAATTATCAAGTGTTGATGTTGGGCATGGAAGACAACGTAATGATCAGGATAGTTTACATTCACTTAGAAGTTATATGGTCTTGGATCCTTTAACATGTAGTGCTTGCTTTAGATCTTTTGCTAGCAAAATTTTCCGCACTAAGTAGAGATACTACTTGTGCATCCATAACCCCTTAAACCCAGTTTCTTTCCATGAGAGTCCACCATACCTACCTATAGATTGAATAAGATCCTTCAAGTAAGTTGTCATCGGTGCATCAAGCAATAGAAATTGCTCTTAAATATGTATGATATTTTATTGCAAGGGAAAATAAGCTTTGTACGATCTTGTGATGGCAAAGAAATAAAAGCAACAAAGTGCATAATAAAGTTTGCTATCATAAGGGGAAATATAAAGTGACGTTCCTTTGTATTAAGAGTTTACACATCCAAAACCTTAAAAGCGCATGGCAACCTCTGCTTCCCTCTGAGAAGGGCCTATCTTTTATCTTCATGAATTTACTTCTGTGCAAGAGTCAATAAAGTTTATCCTTATTCCAACCTATTAACTCTCTAGTAGGCAAGCATCATGTGTTGAGGATAGATCCGGATAAATATATCTAGTTGAATGTAGGTGATCATGAAACATTATTGTTGACATTATCCTTGAGGTAAATAAGTTGGGTGGCAAAAACTATGAAAGCCCCATCTTCCTATGTGTCCGACGGGAACACTAGCTCCAAAAATATGCAATGAGTGTCAGCAATCATAGAAGAATAAATGATAGTTGAGTATGTGAACTTGGTACAATGAAAAGCTCTTACATAGAATCTTCTCTGGAATATGATGAATTGTGATTGTCTCAATAACTAAGAACATAGTTTGTTGATTGTCAATAATGTTTAGGCCTTATACTTCAGATACCGTGGATGGTTTGTTACTTGCTTATGAGAAGCTATATGATGAAAAGTTTGCTGCTATGTCAATATTCATGATGCCCTCATTTCCGTATTCTATTTTTATCAACACCTCTCACTCAAATAATGTGGTCATTATTATCGAGTTCGTCTTTCACTTGAGTACAAGCGAGGTCTAAGCTTGGGGGAGTTGATATATCCATTATGCATCATGAATTCTTATTGATATTTATGTTATTCTTGGCCATTATTCCTCATTATGATATAATTCTTGTGCCTTTTCTCTATTAATGTGTAAGGTACATCATAAAGAGGGAAATCACTAGAAAAGGAATTCTGGACCTGAAAACCAAGAAAATGGCAAAAAATACACTGGACTCCAAATGACCTGAAATTCCACGGAAATTTTTTATGGAATATTTAAGAATTATTATGCCCAAAATATACCAGAGGGGGGCCACCTACTGGCCATGAGCCAACAGGGTGCGACCACCCCGTGGCCGCGCCCTGTTGCCTCGTGGGGGGCTAGTAGGTCTCCCGCCCCCTCTTCTCCCATATGGTGTGTTTTGACCTAGAAAAAATCATAAGCATACTTTCGGGAAGAAGCGCCGCCGTCTCGAGGCGGAAACCTGGGCAGAGGCCCTTTCGCTCTTCGGCAGACAGATTCTGCCGGAGGAATTCCTCTCCGGGAGGGGGAGATCGAAGCCATCGTCATCACCAACGCTTCCTCCTTCGTGGGAGGACCAATCTTCATCAACATCTTCACCAGCACCATCTCATCTCCAACCCTAGTTCATCTCTTGTATTCAATCTTTGTCTCGAAACCTCAGATTGGTACCTGTGGGTTACTAGTAGTGTTGATTACATCTCGTAGTTGATGCTTGTTGGATTACTTGGTGGAAGATATTATGTTCAGATCCTTGATCACCATTATTATACCTATGATCTTGAACATTTTGATGAGGTGTGAGTAGTTAATATTGTTCCCGAGGACATGGGAGAAGTCTTGTTATAAGTAATCATGTGAAGTTGGTATTTGTTCGATATTTTGATGATGCGTATGTTGTTGCTTCTCTTAGTGGTGCTGTGTGAACGTCGACTACACGACACTTCACCATGTTATGGGCCTAAGGGAAGGCATTGTGGAGTAGCAAGTAGATGATGGGTTGCTAGAGTGACAAAAGCTTAAACCCCAGTTTATGCGTTGCTTCATGAGGGGATGGTTTGGATCCACACGTTTCATGCTATGGTTAGATTTATCTTAATTCTTCTTTCGTAGTTGCAGATGCTTGCGAGAGGGGGTAATCATAAGTGGGTTGCTTGTTCAAGTAAGAACAACACCTTAGCACCGGTCCACCCACATATCAAATTATCAAAGTAACGAACACGAGTCAACTCAACATGGTGAACATGACTAGACAGTAATTCCCATGTGTCCTCGGGAGCGTTTGCTTTATATAAGAGTACTCTCCAGACTGTCCTTTGCTATAAAAAAAAGGATTGGGATACCTTGTTGCACACTTGCTACTATTTTTACTTGTCACTTGTTACGAATTACCTTGCTACAAAATTATCTATCACTGTTACTTACAGCACTTGCAGAGAATACCTTGCTGAAAACCGCTTCTCATTTCCTTCCGCTCCTCATTGGGATCGACACTCTTACTTACCGAAAGGACTATGATTGATCCCCTATACTTGTGGGTCATTAGTGGCACATAGCATGGCGCATGTACCGGACTGGACGCACATACGTATGTGCGATGATAGACTACTCATATCAATAAGGAATTTTTTTTTCGGGAGCCCATTCAAAAAGAACTCCCAAGTTAAGCGTGTTTGGCTTGGATTAACTCTAGGATGGGTTACCGATCGGAAAGTTGGTCCCGGGTGCAAACGTGTGAGGACAAAGTGCGCAGGAAAGACTAGTATAGATCTGTGGGGCCAGTCTAGATCCCGCCATGAGTAACGACCACCGGCGAGTGTGTCCGGGGCGTTACAATGTGCTTATTATGTTTTTGGAGTGTACACCATCATATGTCAGTCTCGTGTTTCTATCCCAAGCTCACTCCTATCTTAAAACCATCTCCTCATGTACACAAGTATTGTTTATGGCATTGGTGGCTGCTACCGGGCGGTACAACCGGCGGGGGGAGCGGTTCGACCGCTCTATCCTATGGTTGTGTCGTTCTGGGGGTTCAACTGGTGTGTCCAGGGTGGTTCTACCCGCGCTCACTAGCGATACAACCACTTCCTTCCTAGGCAACGGCTGTACCGCCCGTAAGCTCAGGAAGTACCGGGGAAGCGGTACTACCGCTCTTGGGAGTGATGCAACCGCTCCACGGTTTGGGTGGGTATTTCAGCCACGGGCCGAAGGGGTATCTCTTCCCCCCTTGTGTCCGTGTTCTCTTCCTACCCTAGCCACCGGTCGCCGCCCCCATTGCCCCGGAGTGCCATCCGGTACTCCGTATTTGCCGGTTCTTCCCCAGATCTGCTCCGTGGAGTCCGTCTCCTCACCGATCTCTTCCCATGGATGCCGGTAATGCCCCGATCCATCTTTTCTTTGGTTTCAAGTTTGAATCCTACATTACTAGGGCATTAGGTGTTACCCCATGTTTTTGGCTAAACTTTTGAGTGGTAGAGATCCTCCTATATGCTTCCATACTTTCACATGGTTAGAAATCAGAATAGTACACTTAGATTAAGTAGATGGTCATTTCTTGACTTTTGGGCATGTGGAACTGCCTCTGGACCGGTACTACCGCCCCCAGTGGGCGGTACTACCGGCCATATGACCGGTACTACTGAACCTCTATGCACTATTTTGCTTTCTCTCTATGTTGCATGTATTATCTATCTCTCGTGTGTACATGCCCCCCATCCTATTAGGGTTTCGTGTGTTCTTCCCATGTGTGTTCACAGGTGGCTCGGTCTCTCGCTCTGTTCCTCGTTTGAAGACCAAAAAGAGGGTACGCCAATGCAAGCGCCCTGCTAATTCCGTAGAAGAACAAGAGGTGGTGCTTCCCACCAAATCCAATCGTCCTGAGAAGTCTGCTGCTGCTAAGCAACGCAATGCACTGCCTATGAACAAGTGGCCCCAGAAGGATTGGGAGAGTTTTCGCATTAGAAATCCTTATGAGGTTCCTGTCGAACCTCGGTGGACCACCACTCAGTTCAGGAATGAGATGCAGATTAGGATTGTCCATGAAGTTGTAGCGTCCCGACTCAAAACGAGTCAAGCCTCTGTGTGACCGTGCCATCCCTGGATCAGTATGCTGGCACACAAAGTACATCAATGTATATATCAAAGTGCAATCACATGTAATTAACGTAAACTGATATATACCTCATAAATCTTAGCGGAAACAGTCAAAGGGGGTGGAGTCCCCATAAACACCAACGGCAGGTTGAGTGTAGACCGTAACCCTAAATCGTACACTTACTCGTCGTAGAAATATTCCTGCAACATGAGACGTTGCAGCCATGTAGGTCAGTACATTGAATGTACCGGCAAGATCACCATACAAATAAAATGATAAAGTCTATTCTATATGCAAAAGTCTTTGTGGCTCTGTGTCTGAGTTTTTGCAGAAAAGCTGGTTTTATTTTCCCTACAACAAAGGGAGTCAAACGGAATATCACCACAAAAGTTGGTTGTTAATGAGATGGTTCCACCAACCAATTCTCATGTCCCAAAATAATTAATAGACCCACTCATCATAATTAATTAATTGCGTTGAGACTGGCTGATAGTATCATCTCCGGTGCTCATGTCGTCCATAACTGGGGACACGGCTAATCGATTAGTTTGAGACTCTGTAGAGGTTTGTACACTTTACCCGCAAGATTCGATCCCTCCCGTTGCGTCCTCGCACTACCTGGGGTTTGAGAATGAGACAATCGAAAGATGGTCTTGCAAAGCGATCCTCCGGTAGAAAGTCAGTGCCCATCCAATCCTACCGTTGTTCTACATCTCGTAGCAATCTGACCTACCAGAGTCACCACTAAGGTCAACCAAGACAGAGCCCATATTGACTTGCAGTTGCACACATAAGCTTTTCGGCCTTGAAGTATCAATCCATCTCTTTGAGCCTGGGTGGCATTCCATCGGGATGATCACAGGTAGATACCAGGATCCCCGGGCATAACCATGATAGATATCAGGCTGCCAGATGCATGTCCAATCCACCCAGTGGTATATTGAGTCCTTAAGTCTTGAAGTCTTGATCATCATGTAGGTCTTGAAATAATTAACCTCACAACACTCCTGAATCTCACAACCAACCCCGTCTACTAAAGCGTAGCAAATGTGAAGTAACGTCCCTTCCCGGGCAATGGTAACAGGGTGTTGGGTTTCTCCTACCTCATGATACTACCAAAAGATCAAGCTCAATATCCTACTGGATGTATGATGGAGAGATTGATTCTAATGCAAATAAAACATAGGTAATGTAAGATGATCAAAGTGAACTTGCCTGTACTGTTGATGAGGATAAATATCGCTCTCAGAAATAACTTGATAGAACTATTCGTCACTCTCCAATGAAAATCTATATAGTCAAACATTGCACTCATATAAGCAATCATACTAGCAATCAATTCTACAAACAAGAAGCAACACAAAAACTAAACACAATAGGGTTGTGATGAAGAAAATACTTAAGACAAAAACTAAAACAACAAAACTTCATCAAAACAACCAAGGTAGTTTTTTTCCTACAAATAACCTTCTTTCAATAGCAACAAAACAACAACAATATAAAATCTAACAAAAGTATTTTAGTAAATATTTTACTAGCAAAAAGAATTACTTTTGAAGAATAACTAAGAACTATGAAAACAACACACTAAACAACATAAGTTTTTTGTCTAATAAACTTAACAACAAGAAAAACAATAAAATACTAAAAATAAGGTAAAACAAAATATATAACAACTAAGTTAATAGAAAGTAAAATTTATAAAACAATTTATAGAAAATATTTTCAAATAGGAACTCAAACTAGCAATGAAATCAATTTGCAAGTTATAATTGAACTAGAATTGATTTCATGCAATAAAAAATAATAAATAAAAATAAAAATAAATCTTTGTTGAAGTACTACTGTTAACTAACAGAAAACAAAGTAAAACTTGTCAACTAATATAAAAGAAAACAAATTAAATACAATTAAAACAAAACAAATAGAAATAAACCTAAAAGAACTAAAACAGAATCTGTTTTGCTTGAAACCTAATTTAAAATATTCTAAAAATTCTCCAATTGAACATGTTGATAAAAATAACTAATGCAAACCAGTAAGAAAAAGAATCAACTCAAAACCTATTTTTAAACTCAAGTTATAAGCAAATTAGTGTTTGAATCAAATCTGTTTGAATTCAAATTTAAAATTTTCCAACATGGCCAAACTTTATATCTACAGAAACTAGAATAAATTTGTGACACCATGCAAAAAGAATCAACTAAAAAAATAAATATCCTAAAAGATAAAGCAAAAACAAAAACAGAATTATTCGGTTTTTAAAACAGAAAACGGAAAATAAAGAAAATCCTAAATAATGAACAGGCTACGTGGCAAGTTCCTATAGGCTACGGGTGTGTGTACGTTAGCTAAACGATTGAACGGACACTAAATAAAAGAAAACGATTTGGTCCAAATAAAACAGAGAAAACCGGCTGGTTATTTTTAACTAAATCGAAGGGGTACGTTGCGTCTAATCTACGCCGTAGATTGAGATCCTATGGTGGGGAGAGGCTTACCATGGCGGGAGGTCAACTCTGGCGAGGTCGAGGTTGCCGGTGGCTCGGGCTCGAGGCAGGGGGCGTCTCCGGTGGTCCTAGGTGTCGGGGAAGGGTTCCAGGCAATGCGGGAGACGGCGGTGATGACGTAGGTGGTGGAGTTGGAGCTCGGGGTGCACGGAAACGACGACGGCGAGCTTCAAGGTGGCGGTGGCACTCGGGTGGTCGGGGGCGATGCTCCAGAGGTCTCCGGCGGCGGCGAGCGGCTCCTGTCGATGAAGTCAAGGGTGGCACGTCCCCCGGTGGCGTCAGGGAGCATCGGGATGGTCGGGGTCGAGCACGGCGAGCTCGTGGCCGTCGGCTGAGCTCCCTGGCTCCGGCAAGTGATTGCGGCGGCGTGGAAGGTTTGGGTGAGGGGGTACGGGGTGGAATGGGGGTGCGGGGCCTTGGGATTTATAGCCAGTGCCTCGGGTGCGTGAGAAGGAAAGGGAGCAGAGGGATTGGCTCGGATCCGATGGTCGCCGACGAGGAAAGGAAAGAGAGAGCAGAAAGGAAGGGGGTGACCGCAGGGAGAGAGAGAGAGAGAGCGGTCGGTGGGGCCGGGGGTCAGAGGGAGAGAGGGCGCGCGCGGTGGATCGGTGGCCGATTCGGAGATCAACCGGATCTGGCGAGTGAAAGATTCGGGCCGAATCCTTCCTAATGGGCCGCAGTGGTTTTCCTTTTAAAGCGATTTTTCCTTTTTTGCAAAAATAGGAAACGAAATGATAAAACGAAAATGAAGATAAGGTCAAATGTAGGAGTTTTATATACCAAAGTGATTAGAAAAATAAGTGCAATAAGATGAACATTTTCCACAGCCAAATTAAATACTTTAAAAAAATATTTTTCAGAAAATGCTTAAATTGGTTTTGTTTCTTTTTGCAAATATTTTTCAAATAACTCCCTGGGTTTTATGGTTCAAATATTTCACAAAAATACCCCTGGCATGGAGGGTCATGTTCCTCCTCTTAAAATTTTGAATTTAGGCAGGGGAGTTTGAATTCATTCAAACTTTAAAATAGAACCAAAATGAAGTGAATTCCAAAAAGAAAAGTTTATGTAGTTTTCAAATCCAAAACTTCAAATCCTTTGTTTTGAAGAAGTCATGTCATCTTCTCTCACTGGTTTGAATTGAATGAATTTGAATTCAAGAACAAAGGGGAAAGTCATTTTATTCCCTCTCATTCAAAAGTTTCAAATTTCACTCAATTTCAATCACTCAATCAAACAATCAATCATTCAAACAATTAATATAACATTCCAAAGTTTGGGATGTTACAGAAGTGTTTGAGCACACGGAGAACCGTTACACCAAGCAGTGGATTGTGGACATTGAGCACTGGAGGAGATACCCAGATTACTTTGGAGAGGCTTTAGAGCTTTACCAGGAATTTGACCTAATCAAGCTTATGACTGTCAACTGTGATTTTCATGTGCAGCTTATTCATAAGTTTTATGCTACTATTCATTTTGGTAAAGATGAGGCTCATACACTGTCCTTCATGTGCTGGGATGAGCTCTTTCAGGTACCATGGCGCGCTTTCTACAATTCGCTTGGGTATGAGGATACCGGTCTTAACGGCAATGGTGGCATCCGTCCTCATGACCGTGCAGTTTCTATGGCCAAGGAGAAGCTTGCTCCATTGTACATTACTAGTCGTGGTGTGCATCGTGAGTCCAAGGATCTTTAGAAGGTTTATAACATTATGCATCGTGTGTTCCGTAATGTGCTTCTGCCCAAGGTTGGGAATCACGATGAGATTTACAGTTACTTGGTGGATCTATTGGTGGCAATGAAGACCAAGGTGGCTCTGGTGCCAAGTTTTATGTGTCCAAGTGGATGCGGGAGGAGATGTATTGCATGGTCATTCACAGGAAGATGTCTATCTATGCTCCATTTGTTATGTAGTTTTTGAACTCCGTATGGGATGTCCGTAGTCCTGGAGAGCCTCTCTCTTCGCGAGATAACCTCATCGTGCATGAGGTCAAGCATTTCAGACGGAAGAAGCATGCCGAACCTCGCTTTCCTCCTGATCATCCTGAGGATGTCTTTGATACTTCCGGCGACAGTGATTTTGAGCTCGAGGCCAGGGCAAGCCCTCATGGGTCACCAAGCTCACAGATAAGGTCAAGAAGACCTTCTGCATGCAGACTCACATTCAGAAGAAACTCTATGAAGCCCATGTCAGTGAGAAGATGTCTAGACGTAGGCAGATTCAGATGATGAGGGCTCTCAACATTCAGGATGACAGTGGGACTGAGAAGAGCATTACTCCAGAGGAGAAGTGGAACTTTGAGCACAACACTTCGATTGACGAGGATGACTCTGCACCTCTTGCTGACGTCGTGATATCTACTAGACAACTTTATTCTTGTACACGTTGTTGGGCCTCCAAGTGCAGAGTTTTGTAGGACAACAACAAATTTCCCTCAAGTGGATGACCTAAGGTTTATCAATCCGTGGGAGGTGTAGGATAAAGATGGTCTCTCTCAAACAACCCCACAATCAAGTACAAGAAATCTCTTGTGTCCCCAACACACCTAATACAATGGCAAATTGTATAGGTGCACTAGTTCGGCAAAGAGATGGCGATGCAAGTGTAGTATGGATAGTAGAATAGATTCTTGTAATCTGAAAAAATAAAAACAACAAGGTAACGAGTAATAAAAGTGAGCATAAACGGTATTGCAATGCTTGGAAATAAGGCCTAGGGTTCATACTTTCACTAGTGTAATCTCTCAACAATGCTAATATAATAGAATCATATGATCATCCTTCAACGTGCGACAAAGAATCACTCCAAAGTTCATATCTAGCAAACAACATAAGATGAAATTGTTGTAGGTAGTAGAACAACCTCAAAGTTATCCTTTCAGGTCAATCTATTGAGCTATTCCTATAGGTGTCACAAACAACCCTAGAGTTCGTACTAGAATAACACCTATGATACGCTTCAACCAACTCTAATGTCACCTAGATACTCCAATGTCACCACAAGTATCCGTGAGTTGATTATTCGACATGCATCAAACAATTTCAGGTTCATCATATTCAATCCAACATAAAGAACTTCAAAGAGTACCCCAAGATTTTTATCGAAGAAAGTAGGACAAGAACATGTATCAACCCATATGCATAGATTACCCCATTGTCACCACGGGAATCCGCCAGTTGAGTACTAAAACATATATCAAGTGAATCAATAGAACACCGCATTGTCACCACGGGTATCCACATGCAATATTCAATCTGACATAACAAAATATCAAAGGGAAAGACTAAATTCATCACATCAAGATAGCAAGGGAAGAACACCATATGATCCAACTATATTAACAAAGCCCATGATACATCAAGATCGTGACATCTCAAGAACATAAGAGAGAGAGAGAGAGAGAGAGAGAAAGATCAAACACATAGCTACTGATACATACCCTCAGCCCCGAGGGTGAACTACTCCCTATTCATCATGGAGACCGCCGGGATGATGAAGATGGCCTCTGGTGATGATTCCCCCCTCCGACAGGGTGCCGGAACAGGGCTCCGGATGAGATTTCTTTGGTAAATAGGCTTGCCGCGGTGCACCCTAGGGGGGTGGCCGCGCCCTGTTGCCTTGGGAGCAAATGGTAGCCCCCCTCCGGTGGTTCTTCGCTCCAGTATTTCTGATATGTTCCATAAAAAAATATCAAAAAGTTTAGGGCGATTCCGAGAACTTTTATTTTCTGCACAAAAAGAACACCACGGTAATTCTGCTGAAAACAGCGTCAGTCCGGGTTAGTTCCAATTAAATCATATAAAGTGCATCAAAACCATATAAAAATACTGTAAACATAGGTGAATATGTCATGAATACTTCATAAATTATCGATATGTTGGGGACGTATCATGCCACTGATGATGATTATATCATGAAGGATGATGAGGAGTCTGACAATGAGGACCTGGAGGCGACTGAGGATTCTGAGGACGAGGACTACAGAGCCGTGGGGCGTTAGCATCGCTCCTTTTCCTTTTTGTTGTCTTGATGCCAAAGGGGAAGAGAGTTCTATTAGGTCAGGATTTGCATGGGTGTGTTTGTTTGATTTGCTTTTTCCTCAAACTATGTGCTTTGTGTTAGTTCAAGAACTTGGTCTGTGGAGACTTTTTTTATGCATGGTGTGAGACATGCTATCCCGAGTTATCTATTATTATCTTGTCTCTTATGTTATCTAGTGCTCCACTACTTTTGTTGCAATTGATCAATCATAGCTTATACATTCCTATTGCAACATATGGTTGGTCTATAAAATCTAGGGGGGCATCGATCCTATGTGTGGGCACCGTGCAGTCCAAAGCACATTTGAAAGGGTGCCTACATCTAGTGGGGGCTGTCTATATTTTCTAGACCTTTTGTGAAAATCCGTGTTTTGTCATCAACCAACAAAAGGGGGAAATTGTAAGGGCATCTCCTGCCCTAAGTGTTTTGATGTTGATGACAACACAATTTGTGGACTAATCGTGTGCCTGAGCTTTCAGATTATATTCATGGCACAAGATGGTTAGGTCATCCCTCTAGACAGAAAAGTTCGATGATGGAGTTTCCGACGTGTTTATTTCTTTGGTCGTAGGAAATTCGTACTATTAAGAGGGAATCCGCATCGGAAGGTACTGGATGAATCAATGCACGTACGCACTGATATTGCACCCACCTATCAATTCCGTTCGAGGAGAGAGTGTCTCATAAATTTGCTGGGGGCTGTGTTTTTACTAGCAAGTGGTTGTACCGCCAGCCTGAGCGGTTGCACCGGCTTCACCAGTACTTCTGGCACAACTATCGCCCTGAGGGTGATACCTCGGGGTTTGCACCCTTCAGGAAGGTCTCAAGCGGTTGTACCGCTGGGACCATAACGTTTGTACCACCTGGTCCCTGCCCGTTTCCTTGGAGGTACGGCAGGGCGGTTGTATCAGCCCAAGTACCGCCCTACCACCAGAATGGGGTGTCCTCGTCTCTAGTCTAGTGGCGGTTATTGGGCGGTGGTGGCCTGGTAGTTCCGGTATAACCGATACTACTGGTGTCTGCGGCGGTTGTACCGCTCATGATTTAGTCGCCACCGAGTACTTCTATCAGCCGGTTCCACAAGGCCTTGCACCGCTCTATGACGAGAGCCGGAGTGCCCCGGCTCTGTTGTTGGTCTAGTCATTAGGTGGCGGTGGATCGGTAGTTCCGGTATAAGCGGTACTACCGGCTCACAAGGCGGTTGTACCGCTTAGTGCTTTTCTGCAGGGTACCCCGTGAATCCCGGTTGTACCAGTGGTTCTAGTGGTTGTACCGATGCAGTGTAAAAACTGCAGCAACAATCGGATTTATGGCCACCTACATAAGTGGGTGGTTCTTCCACCTCCCACCGATCTCTTACCTCTCTCTCCTCCATTAATGCCCTACAAGCTTTCTTACCTGATCTCTCTCTCCAGCCACTCAAACTTGTTGATTTGCTAGGGATTGAAGGAGGAGATCTAGATCTACACTTCCACCAAAGGAAAATTGATCCCCCCCATACTTTCTTGTGTGGATTTTGTTACTCTTGGGTGTTTGAGCGCCCTAGACCGAAGAGGTCACTTCGGAGCCACAATCCATTGTGGTGAGGATCCATGGTGGTGTTGGGAGCCTCCAATTAAGTTGTAGAGATTGCCCCAACCTTATTTGTAAAGGTCCGGTTGCCGCCTTCAAGGGCTCCACTAGTGGAATCACAACATCTTGCATTATGCGAGAGCGTGAGGAGAATACGGTGGCCTTAGTGGCTTCCTGGGGAGCATTGTGCCTCCACACCGCTCCAACGGAGACGTAGTTCCCCTCAAAGGGAAGGAACTTCGGTAACACATCCTCATCTCCATCGACTTCACTTGTGGTTACTTTTCACCTTTACTTTGTGCAAGCTATTATTGTGTTGTACCATTTGCTTGCTTGCTTGCTTGTTATTGTTGGTAGCATCATATAGGTTGTTCATCTAGTTGCATATTTAGACAATATTTTTGTTGCTAACCCTAATTTGTTTAAAAGAGCTTAAAATTGATAGTTGCCTATTCACCCCCCTCTAGTCAACCGTATTGATCCTTTCAATAATCCTTGCCTACACAACTAGCTAGCTTTCAGAGGCATGTACAAGCAGTGATGAGAGAGTGAACGAGAGAAAACAATGCTTGTCAAAGACAGAATGGTTCCTTGGCAATTAGAGCAAACTACTACACAATTTCATTTAACTAGAGCCAATCATCAGATAAATGTGGCGTGCATGTCCAATCTCCCTCCTTTTGGTAGCTAATTTGCACGCACCAACACACAATTTCATCGACCAAAAACAATTAGACCAAAGACACGGGGGAAACCTTGACCACCGCCAGGAGCCCCCACTCACCACCACGCTTGCTTCATCGATGCCGCGGGGCCGACCGGGGAACCCGCACCGCGCCTAGCGATGGCGGCAGCAAGGCAGTTTCTCATCTCCCTGCCACTGGAGGGCCTTCGTCGCCGACCCAGATCCGATCTGGCGCACGACGGACTCCTCCAACAGCCGCCCTTTGCCCCGCCGGTCCGACGCGGCGACGCGGTCATGCCCTTGCGTGTTCCTCCTTGGCCACCCTTGCCTCCCCTGTTGGACCAGGCCTTCTTCTCCGCGTTGCTGTTTGTGTGTGTGGGGGGGGGGAGGGGGCATGTGCAAGTCCCTTAGGTGAAGGTCACCGGGCTGGCCGAGGCTTGGCCCTGCCCCATGCAGGCCAATCTCCGACGACGTCTCCTCTGAGCTGCGGTGCCAACATGCAAGTGTGAGGTCATGGTTGTCTTTGTTGGCAGCAGCTGAAACTTCATGGTGGATCCTTGCTAGCTCCGCTACGGTCCTGGCTGCCATGGACCTGCGTTCTCCGGTGTCCATGGCATGTCGGCGTCCTCAGCCGTCGCGGTTTTGGCTCGATGCTCCGGTTGTTGCATCCCTTCCAGCTTCTTGGGCTCGCTGGTGTTCTGACGACTCCTCCCCCGACAGCTTGGAACTGCACTCCCCTTCTGGTTCCTAGCTTGCCGATGGCGCTGGTCGTCACCCCTATCCATCCACGCTGACTCTCTACCCTGCTGCCTCCTCGACCCCGTCGTCCTACACGCCATGTCGGCTTCAAAGTCTGTGTTTTTGTGGTAGCAGGGAAGCCCCACCTCTCCCCTTATGAGGAGGCGATTTACTGGTGGACGGACTTCCTCATCTTTGGATCCTCATCCGGTGGTTATGGGATTGCACGGACACAGGACTGGTGAAATCCATGCTCGGCTTGCCGATGCTGGTAGTGGCGGCACTCGTGGGTGTCGTTTTCCTTCTTGGATGCGCTGCCGTAGCCTCTGACCGTGCCCCTTGTGACACCCTGGGTTTAAGCTACAGTGATCATTGTAATTAAGCTACAGTAATGATCATGAACAGTGCCTAATCTTTTTGCTAAGTGAAGTTTGATCAAGTTGGATTCAAATCCCAATTCAAAATTTCATTGCAAATGCCCTAGGAATTATGGTGATAAAATAAATTTTCAAACAGCATAAATAAAATGTTGCATAATAGTGAAAAATCATGAAACAAATGTTGTTAAGGAAAACAACATCACCAAGTTTATGGTGTGGACCCCACCATCAATAACAGTAGCTAAAAGCATTTTAAAAGTGCTCTAATTTGCATTGGAAAATGAAAACAGTTTCTAAAAAATGCTCAAAGTGGATGTGGCCCTCCAAAATATTGCAAGATATTTATGGGAATCAGTGGCCCATTTTTGCTAAAAGGAATTGTGGCCTAAAATAAATAAAACAGAAAATTACAAAAGAAAACAGAAATGAAATAAAAGAAAAGGGCCAAAACGGCCACTTACCTGCTACTGGGCCGAGCCGGCCCAGCCCACCGTCGTCTCCACCTGCTCCCCCCCTCCGTGTCGCTCCCGCCGTGGACGACGCCGCGCCGCGCCGTCGCCGCTCGCCACGCCGACGGGAGCAGGTGGGCGAGGGGATAAGGGAGGCCCCGTCCACCCCCCCTGGCCTCCCTGGCCACTCCTCTCCCTCGCCACGAGCTCGCCCACTCCTCCCCCTCCTCCAGATCCCGTCGAGCCCGCGCCGCCGTCGCCATGGCCGCCGGATAGCCACGGCCACCGGCCCTCCAGTGCCTCGCCGAGGCGTCCACGAGCTCCGCCGCGACCTCCCCGTCCTCCTCGACCACACGCCCTAGCCCCGGAGTCCCTGCAGCGACGGCCACGAGCTCCTTCCTCCTCGGATCGCCGCCGCTCGCCGTCGTCGATTCCGGCCGCCTCGAGCCTCCCCCGCGCACGCTTTGCTCGGCTACGCCTCGCTGTGAGCCTCTCCTCCCTCTCCTGTCCCTTCTCCTGCACGCTAGCTCGCCGTAGCGCCGTTGCCATCGCCGCCCGAGAGCGCCGCCGCCGTGGAGCTCGCCACCGTTGTAGCAGCCCCTCCCCGCGGTTCGAACGCGCCCCTCCGCGACGCTAGCCGTGCCCTCTAGCGTCGACTCCGACGAGCGCCCGAACGCGCCGCCGCCTCCGCTCGTCGCCGGCGCCGTTTCCGGCCATGTCCGGCCGTGCCACTGCCACCACTTGACGCGGCGTCGAGTGGCCGTTCGAACGCACCTAGCCGCGCCCCTTTCCATGCACCGTAGCGAAATTCCGACGCCGGCCCGAGCCCTCCGCCGCGTTTCGGCGTCGCCGGCGTTGAGCCGCCAGCCGCCGCCGACGTGGCTGGCCCGGGGCCACCCCCAGGGTCGCTGCCAACGGGCCCCTCGGGCCCCGTTGACTGGTTTGACCCAGTCAACGTGCTGACTGGGCAGCCCAGTGTCACTGACTGGTGGGGCCCCTACCACCTGTGTCTATGACAGGTGGGCCACCCCTGTCAGGCCACTAATTAGTTAGTTGAATTAATTAAAATAATTAGTTTAGGTTAATCAGTCACTGACAGATGGGCCCCACTGCTAATTAACCCTGTTCAAATTAATTAAAAACCTGAAATTAACACTGAGTCTATGACATGTGGGGCCCACTAGTCAGGTTTGACCTGGTCAACCCCCTGTTGACTACTGACGCAATGCTGACTTCATGCTGACATCAGGATTCACTCTTGTGGATAATGTTGATTTAATAAATAGAATTAATTCCAGAAATTGTTTAAAACTTTGAAAAATCATAGAAAATAATCTGTAGCTCAGATGGAAAAACTTTATACATGAAAGTTGATCAGAAAAATCCCACGAATCCAAATATGCCCTCCATTCATCTGTCACATGCTCCTAGCATGATGATCATGGAACTTTCCCCACCGATTCGCCTGTCCGATAAATCAACAGACACGGGAAATATCGTCAGATATTCTCCCGCTTCGTCTGCAACGCGTAGAACTGCGTTAGTGCATGCCTACCTATGCATATTGCCATGTCATGCATCATGTTGCATCTGTGTGCTTTATATTTATTGTTTCTTCCCCCTCTTCTCTCCGGTAGACCCCGAGACTGACGGTGCTGCCGGATACGACTACCCCGTCGACGATCAGCCTTTTGCCGCAGAGCAGCAAGGCAAGCAAAACCCCCTTGAGCATTCCGATATCACCTATTCTTCTCCCTCTTATGCTTGCATTAGATTTTGCTACTGTATTAGTTAGCTCCTATTCTGATGCATAGCCTGTTTTTGACGAACTGTTACTACACCTGTTATCATAGCAACTGCTTAGTATAGGTGGATCAGTGAACCCCTAAGACCCCCTTGTCCCAGTTGCCCCTGCTTTCATCGACGACACCGAGGACTTGAAGACAGAAGACTCAGTCGTCATGACTGACAAGCCGTTACCGACACATCACCACACACCCCTTAAGTATGGCACTGCAAAGCTACTACCGAGTACCGAGGGTGATACCTCACTTAGCACTCCCGGTGTTAATTCTGTAGCGTAGCTATCGGTCATGGCTATCGAGGGTGATTCCTCCTTTCCATTTACCGGTAGCGACTCTTGCCTTACTCATACCTCGAGTGGGATCCATCGAGGGTGATTCCTCGGATATCCACTTGGTGTATAGACACACAGTTACTATGACCTGGTTACAGCTACTTGTTTAAGACGGGTCGGCCCCAAGGGTACCCGCGAGAGAAAGATTTGGTGGGATGCGCCGCAAGGCATCCGAGAGACATTGGTGGGGTGCGCCGGTAAGGCACCCGATTGAGATGGCGGGGCGACGGACTGCACTTTATGGTTCGCGCTTGCCCCGCACTAATAAATTGCTAATGGGATGAGTATTTGATCCGAGTTAGGTCATTGGCCTAATACGCACTAACCACCACGCGGGGTAATCAGTATGGGCTGCTCTACGCCGTACATTCTCCCGAAAGCTCTTCAGATGCCACATTTTTCGACTCGCGCCCGGGTGGTCTGGAACGCATGGCGCTTGTTATTAAGGCATGCTAGGACTGGTCCCGGCCGAGGGCGTAACGTGTAGGATGGCGAGGGTGATGGCCCAAGACCCCGAGCCATTAGGATGTAGACCGGCGTGATGGCCTCTCTGTTGAGCCTAGGTAGGACTACGTCGTGTCGATCGGCCGAGGCCGGGTATGACCAGAAAATTGTATCCGGCCGGAGCTTATCGAGCATGTTGGGGAATGTGGTGCACCCCTGCAGGGAAGTAAACTATTCGAATAGCCGTGTCCACGGTAACAGGACGACTTGGAGTTGTACTTTGACCTACTACAACTATAACTGTAAATTAAATTAAAATGAATTGTGGCTCCGAGATTGCTCCCTCGCAGGGAGTCGAGGAAGGATCTCTGGGCGTGGTTACTTAATTAAAATTGCTACAACAATATGACTATATGAGCTACCAATCTGCACTCTTCTAATGCTGCAAGATGTTGAAGATGCTAGTCTTCGATATGACTAGGCCTTCTCCCTATTCTTGCCTTCTGCAGTCAGTCCAGATATAATCCCACCCCTTGATAATGATGCATATCTAGCATAGTTCTGATGTAAGTCTTGCGAGTACTTTGGATGAGTACTCACGCTGCTATGCCTTTCTCTTTTCCCACTCGATACGTTGCTGCGTTCAGTTGATGGAGCCCAGGAGTTTGAGTACGCTGGAGATGTCGACTACTACCCCGACGGAGGTTCCTACCAGCAGGATGGCGCTTTCTACGACGTAGACTTCTTCGACGTCCAGGAGTAGTTAGGAGGTTCCCAGGCAGGAGGCCTCGCCTCTTTCGATCCGCTGTTTATATTTGTGCTAGCCTTCTTAAGGCAATACTTGTCTAACTTATGTCTGTACTCAGATATATTTGCTTCCGCTGACTCTTGCTTATGTCGAGCTTTGTATTCGAGCCCTCGAGGCCCCTGGCTTGTAATATTAAGCTGTATGACCTTTATATTTGTGTCTTGTGTTGTGTTGTGATATCAATCAGTGAGTCCCTAATCTCGGTCGTACGCATTGTGTGCATGATTAGCGTACGGACAAGAATGGGGGCGTAACAAGTTGGTATCAGAGCCGACTGCCTGTAGGTAGCCCCCTTTCCAACTCCTTGGCCGAAGTTGAGTCTAGTCATTGAAAAACTTTTACTAACACTGATGCTGTGGCTTACGGGCCCACATCTCAATCGGGTGGTATTAGGATCTTTTATTCCTCGTCTATACTCTGGGTTCTGATCTCTCTTCTCTTTCGGGTTAAAGATTTTACTAAATCTAACATTAGGTTCTCGTGATCGCATCCACCGGAGAATTGTTTCGTCGAGAATTATCTTCTTTGAAGTTATGAAGCACACACTGTCATTTGACATCTTGAATCTCCTTGTTACAGATGCGTCCCGGTAGGCAGATCGTTCGTCTGACCTACGCGCACGAGACGACTGGGTTCCCCGCCATTCTGATCGGCCTCTTGAAGAAGCTGGGATATCGCTGGTACCCCGAGTACACTGTTTACGAGGACTACCGCGAGTTCAACCAAGAACAGTATGAGGCTGAGATGGTTATCTGGGATCGACGGGATCGCTCCATCACTGAGCTGCACATTTTTCGTGGCATTGGAGTGACTGTTGAGATAGCAGTACAGGATGCTGCCTATGCTGCTATTGTTCGTCTCCGAGCAGTGAACTCCTGCTTGGAGGAGACGTCATACAGATACATCCCGTATGTTCCTGCTGGAGTTGATACTGCGGCCGACGCTGAGGTCTTGACTCCCTTCGCGCCGCAGCGTACCGACCGGTCCTACACTGCTATCTGCGCCCCCTACGTGAGTCGTCGTTACGACCCACAGGTTCTGGTGCAGTACACTGAGGCTCTGGATCGCACTGTCAGGGCTCTTAACGTAGAGCTGTACGCCACCCGTGCTCGTCTGTATCAGGCAATGGAGCACTTGTTGCCAGCAGTTCGTGCGAGGATACATCCGGAGCACATCCTTTACCCGCCTCGGACTGAGTTTCCCCCAGGTCTTGAATGGCCTGAGGTTGGAGGTCGTACTCCGGCACGTGGACCTGCGCTCCCGCTTAGCATGCAGGTTCTGCATCGGAGTCTGCACGGGATGCAGGACCCTGCCATCGGCTTTCACAACCGGGGTCATGCGCAGTTCCCCAGCTACTTTCGTTGTCCCCGACGCTGATGCGTTGTTGTATCCCTCCACCGCGTGCCTGCGTGCCGCCTAGTTGTCTAGGTTAATTTCATGCCGGACCTATCGTCTATTTCATAACGAACTTATGGTTTGTAATAGACTGATGTGTGGATCTGTATGTTGAAATTTGAACTACTATGTCGTAATTATTGCACTTCCTTCTTTGTGCAGTTTACTTCATGAATGATTCCTTGATTTTGCAATTACCAAATGCTAAATTACCACTTTAAATTTGACAGAATGGTTAGGCCAGCTGGTCGTGGTCGTGGTGCGCCTGAGCCACCACCACCACCGGACTACATGATTGGTATGATGCAACAGTTTGAACTGAATCGTCAGTTTATGCAAGGGCTTATGGACCATTTCCCGAGGCCGAATATGAATCAGCAGCCAGCCCCAATAACTCTGCAAGACTTCATGCGTCTCAACCCTACGACTTTCCGCAGCTCAACTCAGCCACTTGACGCAGATGACTGGCTCCGTGACATCACTTATGAGCTGGAGTCTTCAGGCGCCCCAGAGGCTAGTTATGTCACTTTTGCCTCGTACTTTCTGAAGGGACCCGCTGCTCAATGGTGGGACAGCCACAGGCGCTCTCAGCCTGTTGGAACAATCATCACCTGGCCAGAGTTCCAAGCTGCGTTCCGTGCTCGCCACATTCCCCAGGGAATGATGGACAAGAGGAAGCGTGAATTCCGCAACTTAGTCCAGGGCAACAAGACTGTGGATGCTTATCAACGGGAATTTCTGGACTTATCTCGCTATGCTGAGGAAGACATTGCAACTGATGCTCGCAGGCAGGAGAAATTCCGTGAAGGACTTCACCCAGATATTCACCTTGCTCTTCTAGCTCACGACTTCCCTGATTTCGCCACCTTGGTGAATAAGGCTATCCAGATTGAGACAAGTCTGCAAAGGTACAAGGATCACACTAAGCGCAAAATTGACGTGGGTTCATCTTCGGGCCCACGTCCTCAGAAGCAAAGGATCTGGATCCCCAACAGTTACCGCCCACCTGCTTATGCACCGAGGCCATCCTATGTGGCACCTCGTCTGCCCCCTCCACCGCCAAGACAGCCGAGAGCTATACCGCCAAGAGCACCTCAGCCTCCACCATCCCGTCCTGAGGATGGACTGTGCTTCAAGTGTGGCCGTCCAGGTCACCATGCTAGAGACTGCAGACAGGGTCAGAATCAACTTGCACTGCCTTCCAACCAGCCCCGCAACAACAACGCCAGGCCTAACACTGGTCGTGTTCAAGCTAACAATATTGATCTGAATCAAGTTCAAGACCAGCCTGCTACTGTGATGGGTACACTTCTTGTTAACTCAATACCCGCATCTGTATTATTTGATACTGGGTCATCGCATTCATTCATGTCGGAAGAATTTGCATCTAAGCATAACCTTAGGAGCGAGAACATGGACATTCAAATAATGGTATCCACACCCGCGGGTAATTGTCAGACTTCTGTGGTATGTCCCAACGTCGCCGTTGAGACCGAAGGACTAGAGTTCCTCGTCTCACCCATTGTGTTGGCGTCTTCCAATATTGACTTACTCTTGGGAATGGAGTGGATGATAGCACATAGTGCTTTAGTCGTTTGTGCCACTAAGAACGTGCATCTTCTGCACCCTTCCAACGAGTTAGTGGTTCATACCGCTCGCCTCGTTCGTAATGCCGAGACCCAGATTCATTTCATGAACGCATTGAATGCTTCACCTCTCGAGGGGATTGAAAGCATTCCAGTGGTTTGAGACTTCCCAGATGTGTTTCCAGAAGAGCTTCCAGGCATTCCCCCTGCTAGAGCAATCGAGTTCGTCATCGACTTGAAGCCAGGCACCACCCCTATTGCTAAGCGGCCTTATAAAATGCCTCCCCATGAACTTCTTGAGCTTAAGGAAGAAATTGACAAATCGCTTCGCAAGGGTTTTATTCGTCCTAGTTCCTCAGCTAGGGGAGCACCTTCTCTCTTTGTCAAGAAGAAGGATGGTACGAATCGATTGGTCCAAGATTACCGTCCCATCAACCAAGCAACGATTCAAAACAAATATCCGCTTCCACGGATCAATGACCTGTATGATCAGCTAGCTGGATCATCAGTGTTCTCTAAACTTGACTTGAGGTTGGGTTACCATCAAATCCGTGTTCGTGAAGAAGATATACCGAAGACAGCATTTGTTACTCGCTATGGTTCATACGAGTACACCGTCATGTCTTTCGGCTTAACTAATGCCCCCGCAACCTTCTCTCGGTTAATGAATTACATCTTCATGGATTATCTCGACAAGTTTGTCGTGGTATATCTGGATGAGATACTGATATATTCCAAGAATGAAGAAGAGCATGCCGAACATCTTCGTCTTGTGCTCGAAAGGCTTCGAGAACATCAACTATATGCAAAGTTCTCTAAGTGTGAGTTCTGGCTAAATGAAGTGACTTACCTTGGTCATGTGATCTCCAAGGATGGAATTGCCATCAACCCTGAACGAGTTCAAGCTATTCTTGACTGGACCCCACCAAAGAATGTTAAGCAAGTCAGAAGTTTTCTTGGGCTTGCCAGCTATTGCCATCGCTTTGTCGAAAACTTCTCCAAGATTGCAAAGCCCCTGACCAATTTGCTTCACAAAGGTGTTAAGTTTGAATGGACAGACAAATGTCAGGAAAGTTTCCAGACTCTCAAGGACAAGCTTACATCAGCACCAGTGCTTGCTCCTCCAGATTCTCGAAAGGACTTTGCCATTTATTGCGATGCTTCCCGTCAAGGATTAGGCTGTATCCTAATGCAGGAGCGCAGAGTAATTGCTTATGCCTCAAGACAATTACGTCCTCATGAAGAGAATTATCCAGTTCATGATCTCGAGTTAGCTGCAGTGGTCTATGCTCTATTGAATTGGCGACATTACCTCGTTGGTAATCGTTGCGAGATCTATACCGACCACCAAAGTCTTAAGTACTTGTTTACCCAACCGGACTTGAATCTCCGCCAGCGAACATGGATGGAATCCCTCACCGACTATGATTTCGGTATTTCATATACCCCTGGCAAGGCTAATGTAATGGCTGACGCCTTGAGCCGTAAGTCATACTGCAATAACCTTCAGGTTCATAAGGTTCACCCCCTGCTTCAAGAAGAGTTTCGCAAACTGAATCTTCATATAGTCCCTCGGGGTTATCTCGCTCCTCCTCCTGAGGAGTTCTTTAAGATGAACCTCCACGTTGTTGCCCAAGGTTCCCTTAATAACCTGATTGCTAAACCAGATCTCGAGGACGTCATCAAGTGGAACCAGAAGTGTGACGATGAAGTCAGGAGGATTAAACTCGAGCTCTCAGAAGGAAAGCCCTCACCCTTCACCACTACTGAAGATGGCACTTTGTACTACAATAACCGGCTAGTGGTACCAAGAGATGCGATTCCGGAGGTCATGAAGGAAGCACATGACACTCCGCTCTCTATTCATCCTGGTAGTACCAAGATGTACCAAGACATTCGTCAAAGATACTGGTGGTCTAACATGAAGCAAGACATTGCTCGCTATGTTGCTGAATGTGATGTTTGCCGTTGTGTCAAAGCAGAACATCAGAAGCCTGCCGGAATTCTGCAACCTATTGCTATTCCTGAATGGAAATGGGATCATGTTGAAATGGACTTCATCACTGGTTTTCCCAAGTCCCAAAAGGGTAATGATGCTATTCTTGTCGTCATTGACCGACTTTCCAAAGTGGCACATTTTCTAGCCGTCAAAGAAACAATCACTGCTAGTCAACTGGCAACACTCTACATGTCCAGAATTGTTTCACTTCACGGTATTCCACTGATTATCAGTTCAGACCGTGGCAGCTTGTTCACTTCAAGGTTCTAGACAAGTTTCCAGGAAGCTATGGGCACTCGTTTGTCTTTTAGCACCGCTTTTCACCCTCAATCCCAGGGACAAGTTGAAAGAGTCAACCAGATTCTCGAAGACATGCTTCGAGCTTGTGTCATTTCTTTCGGCAAGAAATGGGAAGAATCTCTTCCATTTGCTAAGTTCTCCTACAACAATGGCTACCAAGCTAGTTTGAAGATGGCTCCCTTTGAAGTGTTATATGGACGAAAGTGTCGGACTCCTCTGAATTGGTCAGAAACTGGGGAACGTACACTTATTGGTCCGGATATAATCCAACATGCCGAAGATCAAGTCCGCATTATTCAAGCAAATCTTAAGGCTGCTCAGTCTCGTCAAAAGAGTCAGTATGACCGTCATCACAAAGATATGGTCTATCAACCTGGCGAAAAGGCTTATCTTCGAGTCACGCCAATGAGAGGTACACACCGATTTGGGATTAAGGGCAAGTTGGCTACCCGATACATTGGTCCTTTCACTGTTCTCGAAAGGCGTGGTAAAGTGGCATATCAACTGGAACTACCGCCAAACCTTTCTCAGGTTCACGATGTATTCCATGTGTCACAGCTTCGCCGCTGCTTCAAGGATCCTATCCGAGCAGTGGACCATGAGATGCTGGAACTGCGGCAAGACCTTTCTTACAAAGAGCAACCAATCCGCATTCTCGATGAAACTGAACGTCGAACTCGTCAGAAGGTTACCAAGTTCTTCAAAGTGCAGTGGGCAAATCATTCTGAAGATGAAGCCACTTGGGAACGCGAAGATCATCTTCGTGCAGAATACCCCGGGCTCTTTCCTTCTACTTCTTAATTCTCGGGACGAGAATTCTTGTTAGTAGGGGAGAATTGTGACACCCTGGGTTTAAGCTACAGTGATCATTGTAATTAAGCTACAATAATGATCATGAACAGTGCCTAATATTTTTGCTAAGTGAAGTTTGATCAAGTTGGATTCAAATCCCAATTCAAAATTTCATTGCAAATGCCCTAGGAATTATGGTGATAAAATAAATTTTCAAACAACATAAATAAAATGTTGCATAATTGTGAAAAATCATGAAACAAATGTTGTTAAGGAAAACAACATCACCAAGTTTATGGTGTGGACCCCACCATCAATAACAGTAGCTAAAAGCATTTTAAAAGTGCTCTAATTTGCATTGGAAAATGAAAACAGTTTCTAAAAATGCTCAAAGTGGATGTGGCCCTCCAAAATATTGCAAGGTATTTATGGGAATCAGTGGCCCATTTTTGCTAAAAGGAATTGTGGCCTAAAATAAATAAAATAGAAAATTACAAAAGAAAACAGAAATGAAATAAAAGAAAAGGGCCAAAACGGCCACTTACCTGCTACTGGGCCGAGCCGGCCCAGCCCACCGTCGTCTCCACCTGCTCCCCCCCTCCGTGTCGCTCCCGCCGTGGACGGCGCCACGCCGCGCCGTCGCCGCTCGCCACGCCGACGGGAGCAGGTGGGCGAGGGGATAAGGGAGGCCCCGTCCACCCCCCTGGCCTCCCTGGCCACTCCTCTCCCTCGCCCCGAGTTCGCCCACTCCTCCCCCTCCTCTAGATCCCGTCGAGCCCGCGCCGCCGTCGCCATGGCCGCCGGCTAGCCGCGGCCACCGGCCCTCCAGTGCCTCGCCGAGGCGTCCACGAGCTCCGCCGCGACCTCCCCGTCCTCCTCCACCACATGCCCGAGCCCCGGAGTAGCTGCAGCGACAGCCACGAGCTCCTTCCTCCTCGGATCGCCGCCGCTCGCCGTCGTCGATTCCGGCCGCCTCGAGCCTCCCCCGCGCACGCTTTGCTCGGCTATGCCTCGCTGTGAGCCTCTCCTCCCTCTCCTGTCCCTTCTCCTGCGCGCTAGCTCGCCGTAGCGCCGTTGCCATCGCCGCCCGAGAGCGCCGCCGCCGTGGAGCTCGCCGCCGTTGTAGCAGCCCCTGTCATGGCCGTCCGAGCGCGGGAACGCACTCAGCACCTCCCCGCGGTTCGAACGCGCCCCTCCGGGACGCTAGACGTGCCCTCTAGCGTCGACTCCGACGAGCGCCCGAACACGCCGCCGCCTCCGCTCGTCGCCGGCGCCGTTTCCGGCCATGTCCGGCCGTGCCACTGCCACCACTCGACGCGGCGTCGAGTGGCCGTTCGAACGCACCTAGCCGCGCCCCTTTCCATGCACCGTAGCGAAATTCCGACGCCGGCCCGAGCCCTCCGCCGCGTTTCGGCGTCGCCGGCGTTGAGCCGCCGGCCACCGCCGACGTGGCTGGCCCGGGGCCACCCCCAGGGTCGCTGCCAACGGGCCCCACGGGCCCCGTTGACTGGTTTGACCCAGTCAACGTGCTGACTGGGCAGCCCAGTGTCACTGACTGGTGGGGCACCTACCACCTGTGTCTATGACAGGTAGGCCACCCCTGTCAGGCCACTAATTAGTTAGTTGAATTAATTAAAATAATTAGTTTAGGTTAATCAGTCACTGACAGATGGGCCCCACTGCTAATTAACCCTGTTCAAATTAATTAAAAACCTGAAATTAACACTGAGTCTATGACATGTGGGGCCCACTGGTAAGGTTTGACCTGGTCAGCCCCCTATTGACTGCTGACGCAATGCTGACTTCATGCTGACATCAGCATTCACTGTTCTGGATAATGTTGATTTAATAAATAGACTTAATTCCAGAAATTGTTTAAAACTTTGAAAAATCATAGAAAATAATCTGTAGCTCAGATGGAAAAACTTTATACATGAAAGTTGATCAGAAAAATCCCACGAATCCAAATATGCCCTCCATTCATCTGTCACATGCTCCTAGCATGATGATCATGGAACTTTCCCCTCCGATTCGCCTGTCCGATAAATCAACAGACCCGGGAAATATCGTCAGATATTCTCCCGCTTCGTCTGCAACGCGTAGAACTGCGTTAGTGCATGCCTACCTATGCATATTGCCATGTCATGCATCATGTTGCATCTGTGTGCTTTATATTTATTGTTTCTTCCCCCTCTTCTCTTCGGTAGACCCCGAGACTGACGGTGCTGCCGGATACGACTACCCCGTCGACGATCAGCCTTTTGCCGCAGAGCAGCAAGGCAAGCAAAACCCCCTTGAGCATTCCGATATCACCTATTCTTCTCCCTCTTATGCTTGCATTAGATTTTGCTACTGTATTAGTTAGCTCCTATTCTGATGCATAGCCTGTTTTTGACGAACTGTTACTACACCTGTTATCATAGCAACTGCTTAGTATAGGTGGATCAGTGAACCCCTAAGACCCCCTTGTCCCAGTTACCCCTGCTTTCATCGACGACACCGAGGACTTGAAGACAGAAGACTCAGTCATCATGACTGACAAGCCGTTACCGACACATCACCACACACCCCTTAAGTATGGCACTGCAGAGCTACTACCGAGTTCCGAGGGTGATACCTCACTTAGCACTCCCGGTGTTAATTCTGTAGCGTAGCTATCGGTCATGGCTATCGAGGGTGATTCCTCCTTTCCATTTACCGGTAGCGACTCTTGCCTTACTCATACCTCGAGTGGGATCCATCGAGGGTGATTCCTCGGATATCCACTTGGTGTATAGACACACAGTTACTATGACCTGGTTACAGCTACTTGTTTAAGACGGGTCGGCCCCAAGGGTACCCGCGAGAGAAAGATTTGGTGGGATGCGCCGCAAGGCATCCGAGAGACATTGGTGGGGTGCGCCGGTAAGGCACCCGATTGAGATGGCGGGGCGACGGACTGCACTTTATGGTTCGCGCTTGCCCCGCACTAATAAATTGCTAATGGGATGAGTATTTGATCTGAGTTAGGTCGTTGGCCTAATACGCACTAACCACCACGCGGGGTAATCAGTATGGGCTACTCTACGCCGTACATTCTCCCGAAAGCTCTTCAGATGCCACATTTTTCGACTCGCGCCCGGGTGGTCTGGAACGCATGGCGCTTGTTATTAAGGCATGCTAGGACTGGTCCCGACCAAGGGCGTAACGTGCAGGATGGCGAGGGCGATGGCCCAAGACCCCGAGCTATTAGGATGTAGACCGGCGTGCTGGCCTCTCTGTTGAGCCTAGGTAGGACTACGTCGTGTCGATCGGCCGAGGCCGGGTATGACCAGAAAATTGTATCCGGCCGGAGCTTATCGAGCGTGTTGGGGAATGTGGTGCACCCCTGCAGGGAAGTAAACTATTCGAATAGCCGTGTCCACGGTAACAGGATGACTTAGAGTTGTACTTTGACCTACTACAACTATAACTGTAAATTAAATTAAAATGAATTGTGGCTCCGAGATTGCTTCCTCGCAGGGAGTCGAGGAAGGATCTTTGGGCGTGGTTACTTAATTAAAATTGCTACAACAATATGACTATATGAGCTACCAATCTGCACTCTTCTAATGCTGCAAGATGTTGAAGATGCTAGTCTTCGATAAGACTAGGCCTTCTCCCTATTCTTGCCTTCTGCAGTCAGTCCAGATATAATCCCACCCCTTGATAATGATGCATATCTAGCATAGTTCTGATGTAAGTCTTGCGAGTACTTTGGATGAGTACTCACGCTGCTATGCCTTTCTCTTTTCCCCCTCGATACGTTGCTGCGTTCAGTTGATGGAGCCCAGGAGTTTGAGTACGCTGGAGATGTCGACTACTACCCCGACGGAGGTCCCTACCAACAGGATGGCGCTTTCTACGACGTAGACTTCTCCGACGTCCAGGAGTAGTTAGGAGGTTCCCAGGCAGGAGGCCTCGCCTCTTTCGATCCGCTGTTTATGTTTGTGCTAGCCTTCTTAAGGCAATACTTGTCTAACTTATGTCTGTACTCAGATATATTTGCTTCCGCTGACTCTTGCTTATGTCGAGCTTTGTATTCGAGCCCTCGAGGCCCCTGGCTTGTAATATTAAGCTGTATGACCTTTATATTTGTGTCTTGTGTTGTGTTGTGATATCAATCAGTGAGTCCCTAATCTTGGTCGTACGCATTGTGTGCATGATTAGCGTACGGACAAGAATGGGGGCGTCACACCCCTCTTCGAGCTTCGGGGAAAACCCTAGGTCCGAATCTTCGGATCGGATGGCGACGAAGTCACAACGTTGTTTCCCTTCTTGAAGGCGCTATCTTGCTCACTCGCGGTGTCCCGAGTGTTGGCTCTGAAGATGTTTGATGTCGTGCCCATTCGGTCCTCCTCTTTAGTTTTAGGCTTGGTGGTTTTTTTTTTGTGTCTTTTCCCTGTTCGGGTTGAGCATCCCGTTCTTTCTGCTCTCGGTTCCATGCTCATGTCTTCGTTGCATTCATGTCATGTGTTGTACCCTCTATTGTACTCAATTTCTCTTCTTCTATCAATGAAAAGATACGCAATCTTTGCGTATTCGTGAAAAAAAAAACAATTTCATCTTTTAGCAGGTCTTTTCTCACTTCTATTTGCACGTGAAGCTTAAACCACCACATTTTTGGAGTTAATTCCTTCATTCCTCTAGAATAAATGAGACCCGCACTTAATCCTATTTTATTGGTTCCCGGTTGCTGATTTTTAGGCAACTCACAAAAGTATAGAAATTGATGAATTTTGATGTAAAAAAGCAAGGTGAGATTATTTAATTGAGAACAAACCCGTTTTAAAGCAGAACGAAATTTCTCCCAACACTCGCAACTCTTTTTTTCGCTGCTCCAGATTGATAGGTAGAAAAAATGTGATGCAGGCCCAGCTCGGCCATGCACGGAGAGAAAAAATCATGCTTGTCCCACATTGTACGGAGAAAAAAAAATCAGATGGCCCCCACGATGGACGGACGAAATTTCAAAGAAATGCATCATCTTATTTTGCTATGTGGCTTCGATAAATCCGCTGTTACTCCAACATGTCAATCGGTTTTAAGAAAATTAAAGGTCCAATGTAGATAGTTTTGTAGTTCCAGGTTAAAGCCAAATGGATCACCAGTCTACCATATGGCATATCTGGTCAGCTATCTCGACTCGGATACGTCAATCCAATATGATTTGACGTGTGAGTACTTTCATATCTCATCGTGTGATACTGTGATTACTGGTCGGGTGAATCATCTAGTCTTTGGTTGATTGGGTGCTGATAGCTGATTACTCTCTAGAACAATTTGTTGTTCGCCGAGTGATTGAGTGTCCCAATCTCGACGCAACCGCGCACTACGGGACAAAGTGCATTTCGCAGCCTTGCTGATTAACCTGTCGTGTGTCTTGCCCACTTTTTTCACCATCCATAACTAGTAAGCTTGCACGTGCAACGCACGTTATGATCTTAGCAAGAAATTCTCTCATTCCGACACTAAATATATTTGGCCAAAATAACCCCCTCTTAAAGTAGAGCACTGCTCCCATGTTGATCAACTGAATTTTTTCAAAATGTTCAGTACAATGGGTAGTTGAATGTACATACAAGAACTTATTACATATCTTCTCTAAATATAATATGCATATCTTTATCAAAATCTTGTAAGCTGTAATTCAACTTCATATGCATCTATTTTCTAATGCTAGAAGCAATCTCCTGCACAAGAACCCTGACCACAATCTTCCTTCTCTTTATCAAACACCGACAACAAATTTCATTCTCTTTATCAGACACTCACCATTTTTCGCCACCATTGACGACGCCGGCCACACTCCCGGCTTTGACACTCACGAAGGAGATGATGTATTTTGTGGGACTGCATGGTACCAGGCCAAGATACTCACTCCAACCATGAAAGTGATCGTCCTGCTGCAAACAGAAGAATTTTCACCAAGTGATGCAAAGCAGCTCAAGCACATCTGTATTGGTTGAATTTTCACAGTCGTAGTGAAGACACGAGCATTAGAACAGTGCTTGCCCAATCCTTGCATGAAACATCTGTTATTCCCCCTTTAGCATCCTACAATACAAATAATTAATGGGGGAGTTAGAGAAACAAGCAGAAAAGGAGAAGTAAATTATGCTCCCAAGAAAAGAAAGCGAAGTAGTAATATCGGTGTGTTATCAATAGCATAACTGAAATGCAACTGCAGTTGTTCGAGACGAAATAATATCACAGAAACATCATGTGCATTGAAATTTGCAATAAATCATTTCCATATTTGAAGAAGCAAACTTAATGATAAACCTCCAAACAAGGAACACATGTTTCTTTAAGGTTTAATAACCATTTAGCACTGACATAACTTGTGATATTATTTTCTTTGCACCGAGATAAGTTCCTATAACCATTTTGGCAGCAAACTGCTCTAAAAATTTAGATACAACATCCACGCACCGGCATGGCTAATAGAACAATTTGACCTCACATATTTCTAATAATGCAAAACATTGAGGGTAAATTCCCCTAACATATTCAATAATCCAATCACCGACGACAATTCTAGAAAACGACATGAATAGAAGTTGTTCAAAAGGGTGATGAGAATTTTGGCATAGAACACATTATTCACGCCGGATTGTTGACATGATAAATTCTTCCCATAAACAATAGTGATCTAAACGCTCTTATATTTCTTTATGGAGGGAGTACAAAACAAAACAACTCATTGACTAATGCAATCACAGTAGCGCAAGACTATGCATATGCACGGCAATATCATATTACTATATACTGACAAACCTACTACCCCTGGTTCCTATATCTAAAGTATGACATCATAGTTTTAGCAGTGACCTCGCTGAACTATTAACCAAAATATGCAATTTGTAATCTAATTTTCATGTGTAATTTGCCAATGTCTAGAAAATAGAGGTCATGAACTCAGACCTCACCTTAGCTTTCCAACACCCGAATTGTTTTGTGGATATTGATCTTGTGAGTCATAAGGGATGCTATATATTTTGTATCTGCCCCATGTCTGAATGTTCGACCATCAAGTACAAACACCTCTTTATCTTCCAGATCCGACAAAACAGTGTAAATACTATTAAATTATAACCAAACACCAATATATGAATTTCACCTTCTTTTGGTACCGCTGTCCTGAAACTATATTGCAGACCTGAAGCGCAATCACAAGTGTGTTATTAAAACATATGCAAGGTACATTGCAAATAGAAAGTGCATCGGAAGTTCTGAACATATGAACGTGCTTGGTGTAGAGCAAATGAAAGTATAGTAGAGAAGATGAAGTCCATTTGCACAAACCTCCATTGGAAGATAGTTGGGTATTTGCTCTGTACCAACTTGCGGGCAGGAAGAAAAATCGTAACGTATTAGCAGGTTGTAGGTTTCTCGAAAGTAGTCCCTCACAACCTTGGTTTCGCCGGTCGATAATTCAAATCTCTAATCTCTGCCGGACTTCTTTGTCAAGCCAGCGATGTGGTATTTCCTCCGCACCTCTCCTTGGTGGGTGACCTCAACTCTTAGACCCTAAGGGCCTAATTTGCAGGGCAGCATAAAACCATGACCTACCATACCACCACAGCAGCAACTTGGCTGCGGTACATTTGATACAAAAAATATGCATACCTTAACATAATCAAGATCATTAATGTCGCGAATGATATCTCTCCTGTTAAGAACCTCCCCAATGAAATCAGTGAGCGACACAGCTCGAACTAAATGAAATCAGTGAGCGACACAACTCGAACTAAAGCAGTCAATGACATGCCTGCAATCCAAAATTCACAATACATTTATTGGCAAGTAAGAATATTTCCCCATCATTCATGCATCCTGGCATACCATGTCGCAGGCAAGTGGAAACAAAATGCAAGGAATACATGTCACAGACCTATGTTGAGGGACAATCCACGCTGGGTATGTCTGATGCTCTGGTAGAACTCGCTCCATCCTTCAACACCCTGGCCTAACTTGATAGGTTCCTTGATGGTCAGCGAGAAGAAAGAACAGCCTACCGGGACAAATCTGAGGTGCACAGTGACAACAATCCCCAACTAATAAGAAAATCATGCAAAATGATCGATATCGACTACCAACGCAAAGGGCAGATAGCAGTTGTTACTCCCATGTTCTTCCGTTTGTTGAGCACGATGTCGAGCACCTGCGCCGGTATGTCCGTGGAGATCCCGGCCATGAGCATCTGCAGCGTGCTTGATGGCCACCTTGAACTTCGTCTCCCTCCTGCAAACATACACGTCATGGGGAACCTGGTCAAATCATCGTGCCATGTCATGTGGCACATTGACTGACTAACTGAGTTTACCTTTGCCCAGATGGACCTGGCTTGTTGTCAGGTAAGGTGACCTCAAACTCCTTGGTGTTGAACGACAGCTCGCCGTTTGTGTACAGGCTCCTACGACCGTCATAAGCGGGGAGGCAGCTGTCGAGATTGGTGTTCTGGACTTCTGGTGCTCTTTCACAATATTGGACATGACATCTTGGAAAACGCGGCTACATCGAGATGGTCATCTGAAATCAAGAAATAAGCGCACAAAACATGGTTCCAGATGAACTTTTATGCTTCCAGATCGAAACATTACACTAACACAAAGTTCATGCCCGGATGGTGTGCCATCATACGATGCATTGCATTCTCCAAGGGCCAATGGCCAAACTTTATTTATTTGGAAGATAGTCCAAATAAGCGTTTGGAACCAACCGAGATAGTAGAGCTGAAAGCCAACTGAACAAAAACTCTGAAAAACAAGAGAAAATGCAGAGAAACAGCTATGTTACAGAAAAAACCTTCCAGAAAATGCAGAGAAACAGTTATGTCCCCCCCCCCCCCCCCCTCAAGTTTAGGGACATCAAGGTCCTGCAGATTGGCCTTCCTTACTTTGTTTCTGAAACCAGAATATGGCTCTTTGAAGTTTCCATCTAAAATCTCCAGACAACATAAGTCGCTTTTTAGCTATTAGCAAGGACAAAGAAATTAAGCAGGCTCGAACTTCTTGCCTTTAAGGTTTTCTTCGTACAATAATGAGATGATATAACTTCCTAATAAAATCTCCTTAAATAGCTTATTCTAAATAAAACGTTGAATACCCCTTAGTGCCTCAAGATTAATTGTCCCTCTATTTATCACTATCCTGTGATTCAAATTCTTTAAAGCCCATTGTCTCTTCCTCTGACAAGATTTCTCTAAAGATGTGACAATAACTGAAGAAATGAGAAAAAATGTTCTGTAATGCAGACTGTACTATCAAGCAAGCAAAAAAAAACAGAGTTTAAAGTCCAGATCCTTTGAGCACCTTTAGGCATTCCTCTTAAGCTTGCCTAAAAAGACCTTATTAAGCTTGGTACTCTACTCACGGGTGCATTGATTTTGTGAGAGAAAACCTTTCTTGCATCGAACTTGATTTTCATTGATGTGCGATAGGGAACACTTGCTAGTGTCCAGCATAACCTATTTCAGGTTTGCACAATACACCTAGCCAGGGAACACAGAAGTAACCTGTAAAATGGATGAACCACCATACTGGGACAGCTCCATGCGTGTTGTTGCCGTGGCCGCACACATCTCCATTGACTCGGCGCCTTCAACTCCACTGACTAATCAGCAGCAGATCGGCGGCACCCGCTCCCCCGCGGTGGCGGGGCGCAGCGGCGGCACCCGCTTCCCAACGGTGGCGCAGCGCCCGCTCCCCTGCGGTGGCGGGGAGGGAGAGGAGGGCCGGCGGGGCGCAGCGGCGGCACCCGCTCCCCAGCGGTGGCGGGGAGGGAGAGAAGGGCCGGCGGGCAAAAACATCTGCAAATGTGTGCATAAATTGGGAACCAAACAAATTAGTAGGAAAAAATCAAATTGACATGATTTAGTAAGAGTTTTAGATATGTGATATAACTCATTAGATTCAAATCCAATAAGATGAAAACCATTTGTTCAGGAAGTGATAAATGAGGAAATGAAACGAATCTCAAATTCTGCTTCTGGATATATTGTCGCTTCTCATTAGTGTTTTGGCAGGTTGCAACCTGCAAGTATCGGAGACCACACTAAAGACATATCCCCTTTCTTGCTTCTTTCCTGAATGGAAAATTCCCTAGCATGCTGACATGTTGATAGCCTACAGTTATGAAGATTCAAACCATTCAAGACTTGATTAAACAACCCGAATAAGGGCTCCTATTTTCAGTTGCGAGAGGATGATATAAATTGCAACACAATTGAGACAGTAGATCGTATGTGAAGGAGAACTTATCTGACGTACCCATTCGGCGGCAACGGCGAACCCGGCTACATCAAAACCTCATATGCCTCTTATTCCTTGATGTGCTTCGTCATCCCCAACATAAAAAATTCAACCGTGAGATTGTTAAGGCATTTCCACAAGCACCTGCCAAGCACTGACAAGTCCTTCTGTGTGGCAGCGGGCAGCAGAGGAGGATCAGAGGGGGAGGACCAGCGGGCCGCAGTGTACCAAGAAGAGGACGCCGCCGCCCCAATCTCACGTCCTTCCATGTGGCAGCGGGCATCGGACGCAGGGCCCGCTCCCGCGTTCTTGGGGCAGCAGAGGAGGACCAGGGGGGCTGCTCACGCTCGCATTTGGCCGCCGGGAAGCAGAAGAGGACCGGGGGCGGCGGGGCGATGGCGAAGCTGAGCGGCGGCGGAGGCGCAGGAGGACCGGGGGCGGCGAACCGCGCGGCGCATGAGGATCGGTGGGGCGGCGAATGGCAGCCCGCCCGTGCGGGAGGATCGGTGGGGTGGCGAACCACGCGGGAGGCTGCGGGAGGGAAGATCGGTGAACGGCGGCCCGCCCGTGCTGTGGCGTCGGATGGGAAGAGGAGGAGGAGAGGGGGAGGGGTCGTGCGGGCGGCCGGGCGTGCGTGCGTTGTTGGCAGTTGTTTTCCTTTTCCGAACGGCGGGCAGGGTTAGAGATCGATGGTTAGTGGCTTAACGCGTGGCTTGCAGCGTTAAACACCGAAGGATTATGAGCCATTAGATCTTGTAGATGGATGGGTTAGATTGTTTGGATCTCCGCTTTTCGTTTTTTTATAGGGATAGTAGATAAGATGTTATGTTCAATGTATCCATGGTAAAAAGACGAAGCCAAGTATTTAATCATCTAAGTGGACAATAATTTCGCCAGTCGAACACCTTCTTGCCTCATTTTTCTCTCGTCTATATCCACAAAGTCTTTTCTCACGTTTTCTAAATGGATGGGAATCTACTTTCACTCCCAGTCTCAGGATATAGTAAAATAATTGAAAGTTAATGCAGTAGGAAGTTCACAAGGGAAGTGGAGTTCTTGAGCTCGATCTCATTCAAGCCCGGTGAACAGTAAAATCCGAAAAAAATTCAAAAAATTCTGATTTTTTTTTGGTGAAAACATTGACACAAATTTTACGTGCTCCCAAAATTTCATATTGAAATCACATTCCTGGAAATTGGGGCAAAAAATTGATACTCCAAATTGTGTTATTTTCGAAAGCATTTTGAAGTGTTGATTTTGTTTTTTTAGCACGGCCTCCACAAATGTCTTTTCAAAGTGAAATTTTTTAAGCACGGAAAACTTTTTTCAATGTTTGCACCAAAAAAAATTCCAGTTTTTCTAAATGATTTTTTATTTTACTGTTCATCCCGAGCTCAAATGAGCTCGGGAGCAGAAGATGACTTTCCGTTCACAAGCAACAAACCGATGGAGAGAAACTAGAGGCTAACAAGTGCTTCGCCACACCATCTTCACTTGTGGAATTAACTTTTTTTTCTCAAGCGGATTATCATGGTCGGTTGTTTATTTTATGTGTGTTGTCTTGGGTTTAATGTTCTGGCGGTGAATTATTTCATTCATATATCGTGTTTCGTTGCTATTGTCGATGATATTTGTTCGGAGAGAAGAGTGGAGTTGTTCGGTGCATTTTATGATGCCCACACATGTTTCGGTCTTGGTGTCAGCCAGTTATAGTTATGTGAGACCTTTGGAAGCTCCTATTCCATGACGAAACCATAGAATTATTGTTATAATGCTCGCATGGGCCGCTCTGTGAATCCGTCGTCCGCTAGACTCGGCTCGGCTCGCTCGCATTATTTTTTTCCTGATTGTTCCATTGATAGCTCAAATTTTTTTGACCATCCATCTTTATTTCAATTTCATTAAATCCAAAGATGTTCACCCGATATTAACATTATTTTGTGAACTAAGTGACATAGTTTTTCTAAATGTGGAATTAAGAAATATTTCCTTACTTTAAATAATATTCGTTTATTTGAAAAAGGGTTCAAAAATGAAAAAAAATTATCACATACATTAAAATGTTCCTGGACATAAAAGATACTCTTGAATTTGAAAAATATTTATGAATTTGAAAAAAATGTTCATGAATTTTTAAAATGTTCATGAGTTAAAATATGAAAAAGGAAAACATTCAAAAATAAAACTACCTCCGTTTCTAAATATAAGATGTTTTTTGCAGTTTTAAACAGCAAAAACATCTTATATTTAGAAACAGAAGGTGTATTAAAAATTGTAGAGAAACACAAAAATGATCAAGAAATTGAGCAATAACTTTGAGATCCTTCTCAAAATCGGGAAACCGACCGAGACATTACAATTATATAGGTGTGTGTTACTCTCAACCGGCGTTGCACCCCTTTACAAGCATGGCGCAAAGCGACCTCCACAGCTCGCAACACACCCGGAGGCTCTAAATCTTGGAAGCTTAGTATCAAAAAAGATTTCAAGATGGTCATTCTTACCTCTCAAACAACAAACCTCTCAAAAGGTAAGAGGATAATTTAATCCTAGCCACCAATTGGTTAAGGGCAAATATGACAATATAAAAATGGTAAGTACAACAAAATACATAGAAAGTATTCTTGATAGAGTTAGTGACCTTTGTTTTCGTATGCAAAATAGAGACTTTCATTTACACTATACATGCTCGTTAAAAATAAAATATGGCATGCACATGTATTTTGTTTGTAAGATGCATGTGTATATTACATCTTAAAGTATGTTTTTTCGTAATCATATAACATCCCATGATTTTAGAAAAAAAAGATCATCTGATATATCATCATATTAGCGCCACTTCAATGACGGTAGGAACGATGCCTCCCACTGAAATAATATTGAGCCGTTATGTGACATCAAAGCATCAAACTTGGGGTTTGACCCCTGGTGGGTTGGGGATACCATTTCCCTCATAACCAGGTTGGTTTTCACTATAGATTAAAGCCTATGAACCCATCTCCGGACTAGTCTCTCCATCTGATTTTCATTGTTGGGCCCCCATCCCCTTGATTTCCAACTACATATTGACACCTCACCCCGTAACTGAACTCTGGTATAAAAATATCCTGATAAAACGATGGGGAAATGCGGTAATTGGAGGTGCCGTGACAAGGCGACAACAAAGCGCGAGGCAGCGGCTAGAGGTGCGCGGCAAGGCAATGGGGAGCAATGTCCCTTGTCGTCATGGTGGGAAAGGGAGTAACAATATTGTCCAAGGAAGTGGAGCCAAAAGAAGGGGTGGTGCCTCATTTTGTCCTTTGAATGGCAACACAACATCTAGTTTAACGTCGTTGATTCTCCAATGACTCCAAGGACCCGCGGTCGAGTTGGTCAAGATCCAACTTCCACGGCGAGCCCCACAACCACATTCAACCCCCACGACAAGCGCGTGCGACAACCGGAGCTACATCGAGAGCAGGAGGCGATGGCTAGAGGTGCGTGAGGCCATAGGAGCCGCTATGGTATTCAAACTTTTGTGGTGTTTGTGGACCATTCTTATATAGTTTTATTGAAACATTTCTCGAACGCTGATAATTGTTGAAATTTGTCTATTAAAAACTATGAAAAACGAGAATGATTTATTTCTGAAATTTATTGAGATGAGAATGAAATAATTGAAATATTGTAAATTGATTGAATATTTTTAATTTCGTTGAAATTTGATCAAACAATCCTAAATTCTGTGCAATTTGTGAAACAACACTTGCTATCTGGTTCCGAAACATCTGACATTTTCCTAAATGAAATTGGTGAACCAAAACTTGCGATCTGGTTCTGAAACTTGAGAAAATTTACGAAAAGGAAATCAGAATTTATTGAAATCTTTCTTGAAGAATTGTTTTTATTTTACTTTGTCAAACAAAACTCGTGATTGGGTTCTAAAAATCATGAAAGTTTACTAAAAATTACTGAAATATTTTTTGTGAATTTTGTGAAATAAAAGTTGTGATATTCCTCTGATATTTTTGCAACTTTATTGAAATGAAATTCTGAAACGAATTGAAATCCTTAAGAAACAACTGAAACTTGTAAGGATATATAGATCTTCAAAAATTTAAGGACATATAACGTACACTTTTTTCCTCAAACACTTGAAATACCACTTTTTAAAATAATGAGAAGATATTGAGAAAACTTAAAAGAGTTTGAATGAAAAATACGACTTCTTGAAATGACAATGAAATTGATTGAAATATGTCCAAAACAACTAAAATTTGTGTTTTTCAAACGTCAATGTAATTATTAAAAAATCATTCAGTAAAATCAACCTTTTATAATTTTATGAGAATTCTTTTGAAAATTACCTTGATTTTCTATTATCCTTGAATTATGTTGGATTGTGTCGGAAAATATCAAAATATTATTAGTTAGTATTTTTGATACATCAATACCAAAAATCAATAAACGTGGTTAGAAGAAATACAACCTCCAATCTTAGCATGGGACGGCATAGTATTGACTACAGGAGCCCGGCTCCATTAGAAATGATTTTCCCTTTACAACAGGGCTTTGGAGGACGAGCTTCATGGAGCCTGTTATTTAAGAAAAATGAAATTGAATTTTGTAGGTTTCAAAAAATCCCGAAAATTGATAAATGTATATAAGGATGTAATGTTTATTTGTGTGAAATTTCATGAAGAAATAACTTGAATTGTTAGCTGCAAAAAAAATCGTGGACTTTGACAATGAACAGTACATGTGCTACTATATTATTATTGTTATTGCGGGGGAGTACATGTGCTACTAAAAGCCAATTATTTCTTAGTGAAATAAAACCAGGACATTTATTATGGATCTGAGAGAGTTCTTCTTTGCGTGTAACCCTCATTTTAACGTATTCCATCGTTAAAATTTACACATATATACATAACATACACACACACACACAGAGAGAGAGAGACACACACACACACACACGTGTATCTTTTTTCAATAAATAAATAAATATAAAAGTTTGATATTTGAATTGTTCAGAAATCGGGCTCCATGAAGCCCGAGCTCCATTAAAGGGTGATGAAAGTTTGTATGAAAATTCAATTTAGTGCCCTGGCGCATGTACACCTGGCGAACAGTAAAATAGGGGAAAATAACAGAAAAATTCAAAATAACGATTTTTTTTTGGGTGCATAATGCTCAAATGCATGATGTTCCTGCAAAATTTCTTGGTGTCTTGTCATTCGAGTAGCTCGTTGGCAAAAAGGACAAAATCAAACATGAACAATGCTATCTTCAAAAGTATCTGAGACACTCCTCAAATGTCCAAACTTCACCGAGTGCGAAGTTTTGGAGGACGGGGACATTGGAGGACTTTATTTCAAAAGATTCAAATACGATATTTCTACGTTTCAGAAAAATTCGAAAAAAAAACTGTGAAAAAATATGCATATTCGCAGTGGATTTGTAAAATTTCGTTCAAAAATATTATTGTTTGCAAGCTGTACAAAAAGAACAAAATTCTGGCCCAACAACAATAAAAATGGGGCCCATTTTCATTTATGTATTTGTTTTTTTTGTATACATCACGTATGAAAGTGAATTGTTATGAAATTTTTCCTCAACGTGTTATAAATGTATTTGTGTGTGTGTAAAATATTTCGATTTTTTTGTGAAGTGAAAATATGTTTTTTTGTAAAGTCCTCCCTGGAGCCCATCCTCCATTTGCACTTTTCGAAACTTCACCTTCTTATTCACATTCAAAATCAATTTGATGTAGAATAGACTTATGTTGTATTTCCTCCATAAAAAAAATATAAGAGCGTGTAGATCACTAGTAACTCTAAAATAGAGACAGCTAAAAGCCTCGCCGAACGGTGAAGATAAGCCACGCGTTGGAAAACTTCTCACGCAGCTATAAATAAGAGCATGCATCCTCATCTCTCTCGATACCGCACACCACTTACACGGTTACACCCCAGCCTACCCTGTTATCAAGAAAAGAGAACACCGATGGCTCCTTATGTAGAAGTAGTGTACAATCTCATTCAGCAGACACCTCTACAACTACAAGCACTACTGCTACTATCGCTCGTCATACTGCTGCTGCACCTGGCCACAACAAGCAAGCAAGCAAAGGCGAAGCGTCTCCCTCCTTCGCCTCCGGCCCTTCCTGTCATAGGCCACCTGCACCTCGTCGGCGATCTCCCTCACGTCTCCCTCCGTAGCCTCTCCAGAACTCATGGCCATGACGGCCTCATACTCCTCCACCTCGGCTCCGTCCCAAACCTCGTCGTGTCGTCCCCACGAGCCGCCCAGGCGGTCATGCGGACGAACGACCACCTGTTCGCGTCCCGCCCGCCGTCCAGGATCGCCGACGCCCTCCTGTACGGCTGGTCGTCCGACATTGCTTTCGCCCCCTACGGCGAGCACTGGCGGCAGGCGAGGAAGCTCGTCACCACGCACCTGTTCACGGTCAAAAAGGTCCAGTCGTTCCGCATCGCCCGTCAACAAGAGGTCAGCATCATCACCTCCTAAATCTGATCATGTTCATGAGAATGGACATATATACAGTTATACACACGACCTGCTCTGCTCATGCATGTATTGAAGTATAGGTGAAGGTGGTGATCTCTAGGATCCGCGAGGCCGCGGCGGCGGGCGCGGCCGTCGACCTGGGCGAGGTGGTGAACGCTTACGCGAACGATGTGGTGTGCCGCGCTGTGTCCGGTAAGTTCTTCAGGGCGGAAGGCCGGAATAAAATGTTCAGGGAGCTGATCGAGGCAAACTCGGCTCTCGTCGGAGGGTTTAATCGAATATGGAGGACTACTTCCCAAGGTTGGCCAAGGTACGTCTTCTCAATAGGTTCGTCCGCAACAACGCCGAGACGACACACAAGCGGTGGGACGAACTGCTAGAAACGATCATAAGAGACCACGAGAAGAGCTTGGTGCACCATGGCAGAGAGAACGGGGTCGACGAACAAGGAGAGAGTGACTTCATCGACGTGTTGCTATCGGTTCAGCAAGAGTTTGATGGCATCACCAGAGACCATATCAAGGCCATCTTAATGGTGAGCAAGTAATTAATTAAATATTGAAAAATATGTTACATATACCGAGTTATACTTACTGCCTCATTTAATCACCTCTGGTAAACAACGTGCGTACAGGACCTGTTCGGAGCGGGCACGGACACAACGTCTCTGGTCTTAGAATTCGCCATGGCCGAGCTGATGCGCAAACCTGATCAGCTCATGGCCAAGCTGCAAGCAGAGGTTCGACACGCCACTCCCAACGGACAAGAATTCGTCGAGGAGCATAACCTGGCCGGCATGACCTATCTGAAGGCCGTGGTGATGGAGACGTTGAGGCTGCATCCGCCGGCGCCGCTCCTTCTCCCGCACCTGGCGATGGCGGACTGCTACCTCGACGGCTACAGCATACCTTCGGAGACTCGAGTCATCATCAACGCATGGGCCATTGGCAGAGACCCGGCGTCCTGGGAGAAGCCGGACGAGCTCGTGCCGGAGAGGTTCCTCGAGGGTGGCACCGCGGCAGCGGTGGACTTGACCGGCAAGGACTTTCAGTTCGTGCCGTTCGGGGCTGGCCGGAGAATATGCCCCGGTCTCAACTTCGGGCTGGCTACTGTCGAGATCATGCTGGCGAACCTCGCATACTGCTTCGACTGGGAGCTGCCGGTCGGCGTGGAGAGGGACGATCTCGATATGATGGAGGTGTTTGGCCTGACTGTCCGTAGGAAGGAGAAGCTCATGCTTGTCCCCAACACCCGCCGTGTTTGCTTGATGGGTACATAGTGTGTGCAGATTTGTATACTGCTATATACTGTATGTGCGTGTGTGTTTCCAAACAAGGCAAAACATTTGCCAATCTTATTGGAGTATATTAGGGAGAGAGGGGTTCGAAACAAAAAAACAACAAGAGAGGGTTCAAATAAAAGGTTATTCAGTTTATAATACTCCTACTTTCTAACGGTATGTGTATATACAATTAGTGTACACTGTAGGGTATGTATATAAACCGTATATGGTACTGATAGGGTTAGCGCGTGCATATTGGTGTAATTTGATGATTAGGTTGGTTTCTTATAGACAGTAGCTTAGGACATCTCCAACGGTGACCCGGTATAATTGATACCTAATCTAAATGATCGCCGGCGTCCGTTCCCCGTGTTCGGCCATGAGCTCCGAGAACTAAAGCTTCGCCTTCTCCAGCTCCGCCCGCCTTCACGTCGCCGCCAAGCGACTAATTGGCCGTCGATGTTCAGCCCACCAAGCTTGGCATTGACGGGAGGGGAGGAGCGGTGGCCTTCCTGGGACTTGAGCGCCGGTGACCTCCCATGCACTACTCTTCCTCGCTGCCGGCGGCGCCCGTGGACGTGCCGGCTTCGTTCAGCGCGACATCAGCGTTGTCCTCGTCCTCGTTCTCGGTTTTGCCGAACAACGTCTTGTCACATGCCTCGTCGTCGTTGGCTGCGACCGCCGCCACCTCCGCCACACGCTGCCGGTACCGCTAGCATGCGAGGTGGATCTCGCGGGCGGAGCAGTAGGACTGGTGCAGCGCCTCCTCCTCCGCCAGGTCCCTATCGGGGAGGAGGTGGTGGTTGTAGGCAGTGTCGGCATGCGCCTCCCGGAACTGCTTCTCCCGCACTATGTCCATGTAATGGGCACATGCCTCGCCGATGGTCATAATGCAGTGCACCGGCGAGGGAGGCATGGAAGAGGAGGAGGGTGGCACGGCGGAGGAGGAAGAGGAGGGTAGCATCGGGTCATCGTGGCGGCGTCCTCCATGTTGGAAATATGCCCTAGAGGCAATAATAATTTTTTTTTGAACACAGTACAGACGCAAGCGCTCATATACACGCGCATACACTCACCCCTATGAACGCACACACGCACACCCTACCCCTATGAGCACCTCCGAGAGACTGAGCCGGCATATCATCTTGAAAGTTACGAAGTCACCGTAGGCACCTCGTCGTCGACGGGAACGTCTCCTCCCACTGAATGCACATCGCCGGAAATTCTGAAATAAATCCAGAAATAAATGCGAACACCAGGATTTGAACCCTGGTGGGCTGGGGATACCACAGTCCCTCTAACCATCCAACCACAGGTTGGTTCGCCAATAATAAATTGGTTATTAACATATTTCCTTGTTCATGATAATTGTTTATTATCCATACTAGAATTGTATTGACCGAATACATGTGTGGATACAAAAACAACAATGTGTCCCTAATGAGCCTCTACTAGACTAGCTTGTTGATCAAAGATTGTCAAGGTTTCCTGACCATAGATATGAGTTGTCATTTGATAACGGGATCACATCATTAGAAGAATAATGTGATGGACAAGACCCAACCGTAAGCTTAGCATATGATCATGTCACTTCAGTTTTGTTGCTATTGCTTTCTTCATGTCAAGTATCTGTTCCTATGACCATGAGGTCATGCAACTCCCTGACACGGGAGGAATACCTTGTGCGCTATCAAACGTCACTTCGTAACTGGGTGATCATAAATGTGCTCTACAGGTATCTCCGTGGGTGTCTGTTGGGTTTGCGTGAATCGAGATTGGGATTTATCACTCCGTATGACGGAGAGGTACCTCTGGGCCCTCTCGATAATAAAACATCACAAGAAACCTGCAAGCAATGTGACTAATGGATTAGTCATGGGATCTTGTATTATGAAACGAGTAAAGAGACTTGACGGTAACGAGATTGAACTAGGTATGGAGATATCGACGACCAAATCTCGGGCAAGTAACTGATACGTCAATTTTGCATCATGATTTATTATTGATATTTATGTCATTCTTGTTCATTATTTCCTGATTATCATGTAATTCTTATGCTTTTCTCTCTGAATATGTCATTCTTGTTCACCATCTCGAGATTCGGACTCCGAGTCGCCCACACGATCCTGGAGTCCGCCGCCCCGATTTCGGGCGCTACAAGGAGCACCCACTGTCGCGCTAGCCGCTGTCGCCGCCCATACAATGGCAACCGCCACCGCAATCCCACATCAAGCGCCGTCGACGCCGGAGGAAGCTCCGGCCGCCACGCGCGTCCTGCGACGAGCCCGGATACGGGATCCCAAGATCCGCCGTCACCGGTGCCGCCACAAGGACCCACCACCTGGCCCGTCATCCCCGTGGAGGGGACGCCGCCACCACCATGGTCGGATCCGGGTCAGCCGTCACCGTCGCCACCGCCAAGGTCGGATCCGGGTCAGCCGTCGCCGTCGCCACCGCCAAGGCACTCCACATGACTCAATATGTATCCCTACAAACATATCTCTTGATCAATACAAAGCTTAGCAACCCCCTCATCCTTTTTGAAGGTAGACTCTCCAACAGACGCTTGGTTCGTTCTTCTCCTTCCAACACCAGTGTAAGCGTCTTAGAATTGTACCCATAAACCGGCCCCTCGAAGAACGCCTCGTTGTCACCGCCTACAAGTACATGCTACGTACATTTATTGGTTTTTGTTATTGTTTGTTTTTCATTCATCATTTTTGTATATATTTCAAAAATGTCCTACAAACTATATATTTGTAGAATTGTGTTTACAGTTTATTAAAATTTGTTCAACTACTACTAAGAAACTGGTTATCATGTACTAAGAAAATGTCCATCGTGTATATCCGAAAAATGCTTTATTGTGTGTTAAAAATTTTCACGATTGCATTGATAATATTCAACACGTATTTTAAGAAAATGTTGATAATGGAAATTAAAAATGATTATCTTGTATTAAATTTTATTCATCATGTATATAAAAAATGTTGTATAACAAAAAAAGTGTCCGCACATTTAGAAAATTTTCATGTAATTTTAGAAAGCCTTCATGCCGTTTTAATAAAATTTCATGTATTGAAAAATATTGTTCATACACTTCAAAAATATTCATATATTTTCATATAGAAAAGAAAAAAAATAGTGTTCATACATATAAAAAACCTTGATTTGATGGAAAAATAAATGTTCATGTATATTATACAAATATTCATGTAATTTGACAGTGTTTACAAAGAAAAAACAATTCTGAATTTTTAAGAAGTGTTTGAAAATTATTATTTTTGTATTTGACAAATAAATAAATGAAATGAAACGGAAAAAGGTAGAGAGAAAACGCAAAAAAAGAAAAAAGAAAAGATAAACGGCCGGATGGGTCGGAAAGAAAAAAACCCGTGGGAGATGGCTTCGGCGTGACAAAGCTATTTCAAAGTGAGTTGTCCCTGCGACTGCCGGCATCCTTTTTGTATATATTTCGCAAATGTTCTACAAACTATATATTAATAAAATAAATTTTAATAGTTCTACAATGTATTAGAAATTGTTCAACTAGCACTAAGAAAATGGTCATCATGTACTAAGAAAATGTTCATCGTGTATTTAAGAAAAAAAAATTATTCTATGTGAAAAATATCACACATGCCTTAAGAAAATATTCATCACATATTTAAAAAAATGTTCATAGTGTAATTTGATTTTTTATCATGGATTAATGTTTATTCATCATGATGAAAACAACAATATAACTAAAATAAGTGTCCACACATTTAAAAAATCTTCATGTGATTTGAAAAAGCGTTCATGCCTTTTTAATATATTTTTATGTATTATAAAAAAAGTGTTCACACACTTAAAAAATATTCATATTTCATATAGAATAGGGAAAAAGAAGTTTTCACACATTAAAAAAACCTTGATTTGACGGAAAAACAAATGTTCATTTATATTATAGAAATATTCATGTAATTGTAAGAAGAGTTCACACAGTTAAAATAGTTTAAGAAGTGTTTGAACATTTCGAAAAAAATCTTGTACTTGCTATAATAAATAAATAAAAGGGAACAAAAAAGAGAGAGAAAAACGCGAAAAGAAAAGCGGGAAAAAAAAGATGAATGGCCGGATGGATCTCGGGAAGAAAAACTCGTAGGAGATGGCTTGCGCGTGACTAAGAGCATCTCCAACAGCGGCGCCAAAAGACGCGCGCGCGGGGTAAACAGCCTTTTTAGCGCGCGCGGGACGTTTTCGCGCGCTCCAGCGGAGGCGGGAAACTAGCGCGCGCGGAAAACGATTGCGCGCGCGCGAGAAAGCGGGCGGTCGCGCGCTAGATTTGGCGCACCGCTTCCGGCGCGCCTATAAATTGCGGCGCTCGCCACGCGCCCTCCCACCGCTATCCACACTGCCTTCTAGCGACCTCTCTTCTCTCTGCTTGCTCACCACGCGCCCGCGCCACCGCTCTCGCCGCCGCGTCGCCTTCTCTTCCTCGCCCCTGTTCTTGCCGTCGATGCACCACCATGCCGCCGCGCCGCCGTGGATCGTCGGGCTACCGCGACGTCCGAGCGCGCCCGTCCGGCACGTTCTACGCGGAGATACGCTTCGGCCCGACGCGCCTCGGCCTCGGCACCTTCGACACCGACCACGAGGCCGCCCGCGCGTACGACGCGGCGGCGTGGCGCCTTGGGCGGCCTCATCGGGAGATGAACTTCCCCGACGTGCCGACGCGGGAGCGAGCGATCGAGCTAGCGCCTCCGCCGCGGGTCGTCACCGACGAGGAACGCCGCCAACACCGGAGGCGGGAGAACCATCTCGCCATTGCCGAGATGGACGAGGAGGCAATGGCGCAGTGGCGCCAGCGCTTCCCGCAGGACGTCCTCGACGAGGAACAGTTCTACGCGCGGCGGAGGGCGGAGAGGAAGGCGGAGCGAGCCGCCTATCGCGAGGACCGGCGTATGCGGAAGGCGGCGGCGAACTTCAACGTCGAGCTCGGGGAAGCGTCAACCTGGGAGCCGAACGATAGCCGGTTTGACGACGCCTTCCTTTCGACGGCGTCGTCGTCGTCGTCGGAGGACAGCATCGACTGGGAGGGCATCTTGGGGGCCGACGACGAGGGCGACGAGTAGTTTATCTATGTTTTAATCTATGCTATGAACTATGTTGGAAATGAACTTTGTTTGTGATGAAATGCGCGCGAGAAATGAACTGTTGAGCTCCGGCTGCTCGCGCGCGCTGCATTTTAACGCGCCTGCTGGAGCTACGCGCGCGCTAAAGTTTACAGCGACTGCTGGAGCCAGCGCCGCCGCGCCAAAACAGACGATCGACGCGTTGCAAACGTTTTTTTAGCGCGCCGCGCGTTGGGCGGCTGTTGGAGAGATGCTCTAATAAGCGATTTCAAAGTGAGCTGTCCTCGTAAACGCGACGCGTACGCAATGTGTCTGAATCCCGCGCCAATTCGGAGACGCGCGCTGCCAGATTACATTCTCTTCTTCCTCCCTTCCTTTCATCATCCTCGATCTATCATTTAAAAAAAATCATCCTCGATCTCTTTGCTCTGCTCCCGACGCACACCAATCCCCGCCCCTCTGCTCTCATCTGCTCTCGGCGCGCGTTCTAAGCTCAGATCATGCCGGCGGCCATCCGCAAGCGCCCGGCGGCGGGACAGGAACCGCGCGTCCATGGCGGCAAGAAGCCCCGATACGCGTTCGGGAGCATCTCCGACTACAAGAAGCTTGAGGTGCTTGGACAAGGCAGCTACGGCGAGGTGTTCAAGGCGCGCGACCGCCGCACCGGCAAGAAAGTCGCCGTGAAGTGGGTCCGCGGCAACGAGGCCGGCGGACACGGCCCGCCCGACATCCGCGCGATCACCCGCGAGGCCGGCTGCCTCGCCGCGTGCCGGGGTCACGAGTCGATTGTCCAGATCTTGGATGTGGCCACGGACGCCGAGACAGGGGACGTGTTCCTCGTCATGGAGCTCGTCGCCGGCGGCCTGTGGGGCAATAAGCCACGGCTCAGACGCGGTGCGCGTGTGCGCGTGCGGTGGTCGCGTCGGGTTCGGCCTGTGGCAGGCTCGGGCACGTGTGTGCATGACCGAGAGTGTGTGCGTGTGTGTCCGTGCGTGCGTGCGCGTGGGGCCGTTGGTCTGCTGGCGATGGAGGCGGAGGTGTGACCGCGTCGCCCGGGGTGTTAGTGGCCGCGTCGTCCGCGTACGGGCACGACGGGAGCGCGGGCCAGGTAAGGCGTGGGACGCGGGGCGAGTGGGAGCGCCGTGGGCGCGGCGTGGCGTGCGTGCGCGCGTATAAAGGCTCGTTGATCCTTTGTGTATCGTTGGCTGGGTTTTGAGTTCGTGCTCAAGAGAAGGACGCCGTTCGAGCGGTGGTGGCGTACGTGCGCCAGGAAAACTACCGTGTCCCTGTGTCCTTCTCCTTCCTCCTGTCTTCTTCTTCCTCGAGTCGTTCGAGTGCAGCAGAGTGAGGAGAGTGTGCTAGAGTGAGAGAGAGAGAGAGCTAGGGAAGGGCTGCGGCAACGACACGGCCAAACGACACGGCACCCTGGATTTGGAGTTCTTCGAGGAGCTCTCGGAAGCCGGACGTGAGGTCCTCACCGGCCTGCTTGCCTTCAACCCCGACGAGAGGATCACGGCGGCGGAAGCGCTCGAGCACAGGTGGTTCAGCAAGCCCTCTGCTTCCAGTTCCAGGGCAGCAGAGCACCCTGGCTATGTGACGTTGAACAGTTAATTAGCTTGATTGATTTAGCAACTGATAGATGCAGTGGTCGATGATCCTCTTATTTCATGTCACTGCGACTGAGTTAGCTTAATTACTGTGTTATTATGTAATTAGCTGCAGGAAGCTTTCTTATGTGTTCCTGGCCATGTAATTCTTTGAGTAATCAATGATTCAGTTACTGTGGCATGGAAATTACATGATGGAGCTCAAGGACAACTTTGAACGAACAATGTCTATCCTGATGGCGTGCTAATCCTTGTGCCTGATGATTGATGTAACGGTGATTGCTGCTAAGCTTCTGAATCTGGTTTAAAATATTGATTTTGATGCATGGACTAAATAGATGTGAAGTCCAAGGAAGAAAAACAAATGCTGAATGTCTCAGACCTAAGAAGGTTTTTGTTCTAGCAAGTTGGATTTCATCGGTTCAGAGCAATGCACATGAAATCTGCACAGCTCTTGGGGAAGTAACAGGCCTTTGCACCAATTTCCAAAAGAGTTTCGTGGTTCCCATTCGTTGCAACCATCTTGATTTGGGTAGCTTGACCCAAAGTTTACCGGCTGCACGGGCCTCATTCCCATTGCGATACTTGGGGATGCCCCTCTCCGTTTGGAAGCTAAAGTTTGTGGATTTCCAATTTCCCATCGACAAGGTTGCGCGCAAATTATCAACATATGATGGCCAAAGCATCACCACCATCGGGCGAACGGCTCTTGTCAAGTCGGTGATCACTTCCCAAGTGGTCTATCCCGCCACCCCGTTGGTCATCCCGCCAACCATCCTCCTCAACTTAAATAAGCTCGAGAGAGCCTTCTTATGGTCAGATAAGATAACGGGGGCAAAGTGCAAGGTGAATTGGGAGACTGTTTGCCGGCCTCTTGAGTTTGGAGGGCTTGGGGTGCTCAACACCGACAAGTTCACAAGAGCTCTCCGTTTGCGATGGCCGTGGTACGAATGGAAGGAGCCCACCAAGCTGTGGGTGGGCATGGGAAACCCGTGTGATGAGGACGACCTTAACTTCTTCTATGCTTCCACCACCATCGCCGTGGGTAACGGCGCAAGGACCCCTTTTTGGGACTCCCCTTGGCTCCTAGGGCGGATGCCAAAGGACATTGCCCCGCTCATCTATGAAGCGTCCATGAGAAAAAATTGAAAGGTGAGGGAGGCCCTCAAGCTCAACGCGTGGATTTTAAAGATCAAACCCCCCATCAACATCTCCGCCGAGCACATCTCCCAATTCTTCGCCCTCTGGATACTACTAAATGAGGTCCATCTTGACGAGCTCGCCGAGGATGACATCGTATGGAAGCATGCGACTAGTGGGCACTACTCGACAACCTCCGCGTATAAGGCACAATTTCTTGGGATGGTCCTTTCTCCCATGAATAAGATGGTTTGGAAGGCTTGGGTGCCTCCAAAAGTAAAATTCTTTTCTTGGTTGGCTATTCAAGATAGAATTTGGACGGCGGATAGACTGGCAAAGCGTGAGTGGCCAAATTGTGATCTTTGCCCTCTATGCAAGAGGGTGCAAGAATGTGGATTTCACCTCTTCTACAAGTGTCGCTTCACTCGGCGGCTATGGTCTTTGGTCATCGGGAATTTCCAATTGCAAGGGCTCAACACTTCCGCCTGGCCCTTGTTCAACTCGTTGGAGGCGTGGTGGGCAAGTACTTGTGCCGACGATACGCCAAACCGACAAGCCAAGGCCTCCCTAACCATGCTCGTCTCCTGGACTTTATGGAATGAGCGAAACGCGAGGGTTTTCAAGCACAAAAGCGCTCCACCGCCTATCTTGCTCGCCTCTATCCATACCGAGGCCAACCTTTGGGTCATCGCCGGTGCAAAAAAGTTAGGGTCTTTTATTTCGCGTGAGTGATCCGCATGCCGTGTGTTTGGGTGTTATGTACTCCCTCCGTTCCTAAATATTTGTCTTTTTAAAGATTTAACTACGGACTAAATACGGAGCAAAATAGATGAATCTCACTCTAAATTATTTCTATATACATCCGTATGTAGTTCGTAGTGAAATCTCTAGAAAGACAAATATTTAGGAACGAAGGGAGTAACAAACAAACTCTATTCTCTCTTATTTAATGGATGAGGCAAAGCTTTTGCCTCCGTTTCAAAAAAAAAAAATCTGCACAACAGTAAATAGGCAATCAAGCTTTCCTTCTTCTTTTTATTTATTTTTGAGAATACCTGAGTATAGACACTCAGATAGAAAGATTACAATCAGAGAGCAAAACAGACCTCAGGCAAGCCGGAACGTCGGCAATCAGATTTTGGTTTCCTTGTGATCTAGCAAGTCTCGCTAGTTCATGTGCAATCTGTCAGCGACAGGAACGAGCGCCAAGAGGAGGTTCAGACCATGGGCCGGCCCAAGAGGCAGCCTCGCCTTCCGGCTCGGCTAGCCGGCCCAGAGTGGGTCCAGTAGCGACAATACTTATATGCTTGTAACGATAAGATTTGGTTGGCGGACGGCAGAACGGCTAGGTGTTGCGTGTGTGATGTGCGCTCCTGCGAGAGCTGCTCCTCCTTTCCCCACTAATCCTTCTCTGTAGTTCCAAAACCATGGCAATGGCCGAATCGAAACCCTAAGCCCTCACAATCTGGCATCAGAGCCGTCCTTCCCCTCTCCACCTTCCGCTCTGGATTTTCCCGGCCACCGCCACGGTACTCGATTTGCCGGCCGACGGCGAGCAGAAATCATGGAGAAAATTTCTCCTGAGACGAAGGCGATCTACGATCTCCTTCGAGCCGACTTCGACGCCGCACTGTCCAAGACCACGGCGGAGCGCAGCGAGGAGCTGACGGCGGTCTTCGCCAAACTGGACTCCAAGTTGGACCAGCTTTCCGGTCGCATCGACGACGTCAAGCTGGCCATCGGCGTCGATCTGGACGAACTGCGTGGCGAGATCGGGGCTGACAGGGGAGCGGCTTCATCTCCAACCGCTCCACCATCCCCGCGAGAGGCCACCCTGCACGCGGGTTCAAGTGGCTCCGATGGGTCTCGATCCGAAGCGGAGCAGAGGAATTCAGGCCTGAAATATGTGCCCCCGCCTGCCCGAGGTATGCCTATTGATCCAGTTCCACCAGCGCGTCAGATTGTAGCTGTTAATGAAGGATTTAGGCACTACCAGCCAGATGCTATGAGTTTTGGTCCCAGAATTGAACTGCCTAGATTTGATGGTTCGAATCCGAAGTTGTGGCAATCTCGCTGTGAGGATTACTTCCGATTTTGGAACACACCCCAAGTTCAGTGGATACCATTTGCATCTGCTTTGTTTGAAGGCACAGCAGCTCGTTGGCTTGAATCAGTGCAACGCCGGGCGCCTAACATTTCCTGGACTGAATTCTGTGAAATGCTGCAGTCGCGCTTCGGGCGTAACAAGCACTAGAACATTCTGAGGCAATTGTTCCATGTTCGTCAGACTAGCTCGGTCGAAGAGTATGTGGAGCGATTCTCTGAACTATATGATCAACTGACTGCCTATGAAACTAATCCTAATCCAGTACATTATGTAACTCGATTCATGGAGGGGCTAGCCCCGTCAGTCAGACTTATGGTGGGCATTCAGCAACCTGCAGACTTGGACTCTGCATATGCTTTGGCTCTGTTAACTGAAGAGTTGGGAGATAATTCAGCAAAGTTCATGAGTGCAGCTCCGAACAAACGCAGTCCAGTGTTTCCCAGCAAAACAATGACCAGTAAATCGGTGGAGGACAAACGTTCCTCTGAGTGACAGCGCCCTGCTACGTCTGATGACCGTTGGTCTGCTCTGCGTGCCTACAGAAAATCCAAGGGTTTATGTTTCATATGTGGAGAACGGTGGGCTAAGGAACATCGCTGCAAGCAAGAAGTTCAGCTGCATGTGGTGCAGGAGATGCTAGATTATGTGCAAAATATGCCCTCTGAACACAGTGACTCAGAAGATTCAGTTTCTGCTGAAGCACATGCTATAAGTATCTCTGCTGCAGCAATGGGGGATTTGTCTGCTCCAGCAACAACCACTATGAAGTTGAAGGTTCATCTGCAAGGGAAATCTCTGGTGTTCTTGGTAGATTCTGGTAGTACTCACACCTTTCTGGATTGTGATGTTGCAGCTTCAATTAAGGGGATTTCTCAAATGCCAATCAGGATGGTCAAGATAGCTAATGGTGATATGGTAGCCTGCAATCAACAGCTCCTGTATGGTAATTGGTGTTGTGATGGACATGAATTTATCAGTAACTTCAAGGTGTTTCCTCTCGGATCATATGATGGTATACTAGGATTGGACTGGTTAGCTGCTCATAGCCCCATGCAAATTGATTGGGCTGGCCATTGGATGTCCTTTCAGTTAGAAGGTGCTAATATCACTTTGCTGGGCCAGGATGTTGCTTCTCCAATGCTTGCTTTGGTTGAATTGTCAGCTTTGTCAGTTACTGAGAACACTCCTGAGTCTGATCTGCCATCTGAAGTTAAAGAATTATTACAAAAATTTGCTCCTGTCTTTGAAGCTCCAGCTGGTCTTCCCCCAAGAAGAAAATATGACCACACTATTCCCTTGATTCCTGGAGCACAGCCTGTGTACAGCAGACCCTATAGAATTCCTCCAGTCCTGAAAGATGAAATGGAGAAACAAGTGAAAGAAATGCTTGCAGCTGGGATTATCAGGCCTAGCAATAGTGCTTTCTCTTCACCCATGATTATGGTTCAGAAGAAAGATAAAACATGGAGACCAGTGTTTGACTATAGAAAATTAAATGCTATCACTGTCAAAGGCAAGTATCCCATCCTAGTTATCGATGAATTGTTAGATGAGCTTGCAGGAGCTTGCTGGTTTTCTAAACTGGATCTGAGATCAGGATATCACCAGATCAGGTTGGCCCCAGGAGAAGAACATAAAACTGCTTTCCAAACTCATATTGGTCACTTTGAGTTTTTAGTTCTATCATTTGGTCTCACTGGTGGTCCTAACACTTTCAACTATGGTATGAATGACACCTTGGCTCCCTGTATCAGAAAATTTGTGCTGGTTTTCTTTGATGATATCCTGGTTTTCAGTGCTTCTTATGAACTACACCTGCAACATTTGGCTGAAGTTCTGAAACTGCTTCTCCAACATCAGTGGCAGGTCAAGCTATCTAAATGTGCTTTTGCTCAGGCCAAAGTTGCTTATTTGGGACATATTATCAGTGGTCAGGGAGTGGCCACTGATCCTTCTAAAATAACAGCTATTAAAGAGTGGCCAGTACCTCAGTCTGCTAAAGAAGTTAGAGGATTTCTGGGTCTTGCAGGGTACTACAGAAAGTTTATAGCCCATTATGGTATATTGAGCAAACCCTTGACAAATTTGTTGAAAAAAGGAATTCCATTCCATTGGACAGACAATGAACATCAAGCTTTCCTGCTTCTGAAACAAGCTCTCATGTCAGCTCCTGTTCTAGCATTACCAGATTTCTCACAGAAATTTGTGGTGGAAACTGATGCTTGTGACATAGGAGTTGGAGCAGTATTGATGCAAAAGGGACATCCTATTGCTTATGTCAGTAAGGCACTTGGGCCTAGAAATCAAACCCTGTCTGTCTATGAAAAGGAATATCTTGCAATACTGTTGGCAGTGGAGCATTGGAGACAATATCTGCAAGTATCTGAATTTATTATCAGGACTGATCAAAGGAGTCTGGCTTGTTTAACTGAACAAAGACTGCACACCAGATGGCAGCAGAAAGCATTGACTAAACTGTTAGGGTTGCAATATTCCATTGAATATAAGAAAGGCTCTGAAAATAGTGCTGCTGATTCCTTGTCCAGGAGACCCCCTACAGCCACTGATATACTGCCAGAGCTGCTGCATATATCTGTTGCACAGCCAGCTTGGTTGGATGAAGTTATCCAAAGTTATTGCAATGATTCCTTTACAACTGAATTGATTCAGCAGCTAACAGTGTCTCCCATGTCTAATGATAAGTTTTCTCTTAAAGCTGGAATACTCAGGCAAGGAAAATGCGTTTGGGTGGGTGATGACCCTTCCATTCACAGCAAAATTTGTGCTGCTTTTCATGACAGCCCCTTGGGTGGCCACTCAGGTTTTCCAGTCACTTACAAACGTATCAGACAGCTGTTCAGATGGAAGAAAATGCGGGGATTCATCAAATCTTATGTGCAACAGTGCATTACCAGTCAACAGGCTAAACCTGAAAGAGTTCCCTACCCTGGTCTCCTTCAACCTCTACCCGTGCCTGCTCTTCCCTGGGAGATGGTCACAATGGATTTCGTGGAAGGTCTGCCTCCCTCAGGGCGCTACAACTGCCTGTTTGTGGTCATTGATAAACTCTCCAAGTATGGACATTTCATTCCCTTGCACCATCCGTTCACTGCTGAAACTGTGGCTGATGCATTCTTGAATTCGGTCTACAAACTGCATGGTATGCCCCTATCCATTGTGTCTGACCGTGATAAAATTTTCACTAGCAAATTCTGGAGTGAGCTTTTTCAGAAATCAGGCATACTGCTTCGGATGAGCTCAGCCCGCCACCCACAATCAGATGGTCAGACAGAGCGGGTGAATCAGCAAGTGGAATGTTTCTTGCGCTGTTTTGTCAGTGGACACCCTTCTCATTGGGCGAAGTGGATCCCTCTCTGTGAATACTGGTATAATACCAATTGGCATTCAGCAACCGGGAAAACACCGTTTGAGATCATCTATGGGCACAGTCCTCGTCACTTTGGCATTTCTGTGGATGATACAGTTCAGAACGATGATCTACAACACTGGCTGACTGATCGTACTGTGGTACTGGACTCAGTAAAACAGCACTTGCTCCGAGCTCAACAAAAGATGAAAAACCAGGCTGATAAACATCGTTCTGATCGGGAATTTGCAGTGGGTGATAAGGTATTCCTTAAGTTGCAACCGTATCTCCAATCATCGGTGGCTCCCCGGGCAAATCATAAATTGGCATTCAAGTTTTATGGTCCGTTTGAAGTACTGGAACGAATTGGGCAAGTAGCCTATCGTCTGGACTTACCAGCTACAAGTAAAGTCCACCCTGTGTTCCATGTTTCCCTACTGAAGAAAATGCTGGCGCCAGACTGTCAGGTTCTACCTCTGCTCCCATCTCCTGATGACCAATTCCAATTTCCTGAGCAAGTATTACAGCAACGGGTGGCGCGACGTGGTTCTGACTCAGTGGTTCAAGTGCTGATCAAATGGAATTCAACGCCAGTGGAGTTGGCTACCTGGGAAGACAAAGCTGAATTGCAACAAAGATTTCCGCGAGCACCGGCTTGGGGTCAAGCCGTGTCCAAGGGAGGAGGATTGTCAGCGACAGGAACGAGCGCCAAGAGGAGGTTCGGACCATGGGCCGGCCCAAGAGGCAGCCTCGCCTTCCGGCTCGGCTAGCCGGCCCAGAGTGGGTCCAGTAGCGACGATACTTATATGCTTGTAACGATAAGATTTGGTTGGCGGACGGCAGAACGGCTAGGTGTTGCGTGTGTGATGTGCGCTCCTGCGAGAGCTGCTCCTCCTTTCCCCACTAATCCTTCTCTGTAGTTCCAAAACCATGGCAATGGCCGAATCGAAACCCTAAGCCCTCACACAATCAAAGAATTATCAATCAAGTTTTTCTATAACCAATGAAAACTAAAATTCCCTGCTGTACAGTTTGATCTGTTGCTGGATAATTCTTTGAAGCCTACTCCACTTGTGTTCAACAGTCAAAGCTTGTCTAGTAGTAACAGATTCCACTAAGAAAAAAGATGCCAACAGATAATACAAGGAAAAAAGGAACATCCTCTGCACCAGGTGTGTCGGCACTCATCATGCCTCAGCTTTACTTCCATTGCAATGCAAGTCACACATACACAAAGTTGCTCCTCATAGTCCTAGATGAGGCTCTCGATCAATCCTCGTCTCTTCTCTGTAGCTGCAACTTGCAAGTCTATATAAAGCTGGGTTTCATATCAGGTCATCTTCATTTCAGCTCTCCTCCTCAACTCAACAGATCTGAGCTGAGAAATGGCTCGTCTTCCTCCTCTGCTTCTGTCCTGCATCTTCCTGCTGGCTCTCCCAGGTTTAGTGTGCTTTTGAATTATGATGAAGGCTTGCTCTACTCGACTCGTCTGCTGCGTTTGGACTGAACACGTACAGCGTTTCATTTCCCTGCAGGGCCGGCGGCGGTGGTGATGGTAGGGGCCGTCACGTTCCACGTGACCAACAAGTGCCCGTTCCCGGTGTGGCCGGCGGTGGCGCCCAACGCCGGCCACCCGGTGCTCGCCGCAGGCGGCTTCTTCCTCCCTCCGGGCCAGTCGAAGCGCGTCGGGGCTCCGGCCACCTGGAACAGCCGCTTCTGGGGCCGCACCGGCTGCACCTTCGCGGGCGGCGACGCCAACGCCGCCAGCTGCCTCACCGGCGACTGCGACGGACGCCTCGCCTGCAACGGGTCCGTGGGCGCCCCTCCGGCCACCCTCGTCGAGGTGGACCTGCACGCGGACCAGAGCAAGGGGAGCTCCAACGACGTGAGTGTGGTGGACGGGTACAACCTGCCGGTGGCCGTCTGGACCAGGCTGGCGAACCGCGGTGCGCCAAGGACGTGAACGCGGTGTGCCCGCCGAAGCTGCAGGTCACGACGAGCGGGAAGAAGGCGACGGTGGTGGCGTGCAGGAGCGCGTGCCTGGTGTTCGGGGCTTCGGGCTGGACGCCTTCTGCTGCCGCGGCGCGTACGGCACTGCGAAGACGTGTCGGGGCAGCGTCTACTCGCGGTTGTTCAAGGACGCGTGCCCGGCCTACTACGGCTACGCCTACGATGTGGCCGCCGCGCTGCTGCGCGCAGGAGTACGTGGTCACCTTATGTTCGTCACGTGGCTCAGGCTTGAGCAGTGTGTGCAGCAGGCAGCAGCCCAGGTCTAACTATTTTTTCGAAACGAAGGCAAAAAAGTTGACTCATCCATTAATTAAGAAGAAGTTTAAAGTTGCTTTTACAATACAAATGCTAAAATAAAATACACAACGTCTACTCTCGCGACATGATGTTTCCCAAGTGCTTCGCGTCGATCCAGAACCTAGCCTCATTCTTGATGTTGCAAAGGATGATAGATGGGAGTGTCGATTTATGTTGAACACCCTATCATTTTGCTCACACCAAATAGTCCAACAAGTAAGCATGGTGAGGGTGACCATCGCCTTCCGGTTTGCCACGTTCTTCTCGGACATATTAATCCACCAATCCTTGATGGAACGCTCAACATTCTAGCGCGAAGTGTCAATACCGTCCAGGCCAAGCCAATCTTTAATCATGCCCCAAAGTCTCTTAGTTAACCGTCATTTGAAGAAGAGATGGTCTACCGTTTCATCGGTCTGCTTGCAAAGCGGGCATAAACCACAATTTGTCCAATCACGCTTCTAAAGCCTATCCGCTGTCCAAATCCGATTTTGAATTGCAAGCCAAGCAAAAAACTTGACTTTGGGAGGCGCCCAAACCTTCCAAACCACGTAGCTCATTGGTGACCGTGTGGTGACAAGAAATTGAGCTTTATATGCCGAAGTTGCGGAGTAGTGTCCAATTGTTGTGTGCTTCCAAATGATGTCATCTTCGATTCCTTCCACAAGGTGAATAGCCTGAGAGCGAGCCCAAAGGGTCACAATTTGCCGTATGTGGGTCATTGTCCAGTCCGTGGGCAACTTAATCTTAGTAAGCCAGGCATTGTCATGCATGGCCTCCCTCACCTTCCAATTTTTCGCAGAGGATATATCAAAGATGAGCGGTGCCAACTCAATGGGCCTCTCTCCATTGACCCAAGGTGATCCAGAACGGTGCACGGGCCCCATTGCCAATGGTGATGCGCGAGGGCGCATAAAAAAGAGCCACATCCATCTTGTCACAAGGGTTCCCGAGGCCAACCCACATCTTTGTCCGATCCTTCCATTCGAACCAGAGCCATCTGAGCCTCAGTGCCCTTGCAAACTTGGTGAGGTCGATGATGCCGAGCCCCCCAAGGTCGGCCGGGCGGCAAACAACGCGCCAATTTACTTTACACTTGGCCCCGGTGGCCTTGTCCGTGCTTGCCCAAAGGAATGCCCTCTGGATCTTGTTATAGTTATGCAGTGTGCTAGCAGGAGGGTTGAGAGCGATTATGTGGTGGGTCAACTGCGAAGTGAGGACTGACTTGACAAGAGCACATCGCCCCATGGCCGTGATGTTCTGCCCATCCCACGGTGCTAGCCGTGCCGCCGCCTTATCTTCAAGGAACTGAAGGTCCCCTCTCGGAAGCTTCCAAACCGACAGTGGGAGGCCCAAATATTTGATGGGGAAGGTAGCCCGGGTGGCCGGCAGGCTAGCAAGAATTGCCTCCAAGTCAATAGCTTCACATCGGATTGGGACAACCAAGCTGTTTTGGAAATTAGTGCATAGACCAGTCATGTTGCCAAAGCAAGTGAGCACACTCGCTATGTTCTCAATATCCTTCTTGATTGGGGCCATGAAGACTGCTGCATCATCGGCGTAGAGTGAAGTGTGGGAAATTGCCCTCCGCCGACGAATTTTATGGAAGAGACCGTGGCTGGTTGCGAGGTTGAGGATTTTCTGCAATGGGTCAATCGCAAGGACAAATAGTAGCGGTGAAATAGGGTCACCCTGTCGTAGTCCACATGCATGCACGGCCATAGGGCTAGCCACCCCATTGAGCAAGATCCGTGAGGAGGACGTATGTAGCAAGGCGGTAATCTAGTTACGGAACTTGGGAGGGAACCCTCTTATTTGTAGCAGCTCAATGATGTATTCCCATCGGACCGAGTCGAAAGCTTTCCGGATGTCGAGCTTGAAAAGGAGTGAGGGTGTTTTACTTTTGTGTAGTTTGAGTGCTAGACCCCTCACATACATGAAATTTTCATGTATTCTTCTTCTCTTTATGAAAGCACTTTGCGCGTTGGAGACGAGCGAATGCATGTGTGGGCCAAGGCAGTTGGCAAGCACCTTAGCAATGATCTTGGGTATGACGTGGATGAGGCTTATCTGTCTATAGTCGGTGATTCCTTCCGTGCCATCCTTCTTGGGGAGAAGCACCACATTTGCCGAGTTTACCCACTTGAGGTTGGCCGAGTGAAGGTTGTCAAAACAGCGGATGACGTTCATCAGATCCACTTTAATGAAGGGCCAACATCGTTTGAAGAAGATACCCATGAAGCCATCCGACCCAGGAGCTTTGTCACTAGGCATCTGATCAATCACGGCTTTAACCTCCTCTTCAGTGATGGTGGTGTCAAGCTCATCCAGCTCATGGTCATAGTCGTCAAACCCAAGCTTATCCTGATACGTATCCAACGTACCTATAATTTCTATTATATTATGATTCTAGGATACTTTTTAAGTAATTATTTACCAATTTATATTATTTTTGAGCACTAACCTATTGACCCAGTGCCCAGTGCCAGTTCCGTTTTTTGTGTGTTTTTTGTTTCGCAGAATTTCCACATCAAACGAAGTCCAAACGCGATAAAAATTTATGGAGATTTTTTTTGGAATATATGTGAATTTTTGGAAGAAGAATCAACGCAACACGGTGCCCGAGGGCCCCACCATGCAACACGGCGCGACCAGGGTGACACCTTGATAGATTGTGGCCAGCCCTTAAGTCGGTTGAGGCTCTGCTTCCGCCACAAGAAAGATATTTTTGCGATAAAAATCTCCTCAAAATTTTAGCCCAATCGGAGTTACGGATCTCCGGGTATTTAAGAAACGGTGAAGGGGTCAGAAACGAGTCGCGAAAACAGGAGAGAAACAGAGAGAGAGAGATCCAATCTCGGAGAGGCTGCTGCCCTCCGGAAGCCATGGCGGCCATGGACCAGAGGGGAAACCCTCCTCCCACCTAGGGAGGAGGCCAATGAAGAAGAAGAAGGAGGGGGGCTCTCTCCCCCCTCTCCTAGTGGCACCGGAGCGCCGCCGGGGCAACCATCGTGACAGCGATCTACACCAACAACTTCGCCGCCGTCACCACCAACTCTCCCCCCTCTATGAAGCGGTGTAAAACCTCTTCTCCCCACTATAATCTCTACTTGAACATGGTGCTTAATACTATATATTATTATCCAATGATGTGTTGCTATCCTATGATGTTTGAGTAGATTTCTTATGTTCTACGGGTTAATTGTGGTATGATGTTATTGATATGAGTTGTATGTTGATATGGTGCTGTCCTAAGGTGCCTTCCGTGAGGTGCACATGTGAAGTAATCCCGCTGGAGGGTTTGCAATATGTTCATTATTTGCTTATAGTGGGTTGGTGAGTGACTGAAACAGAGACCCGAGTAAGGGGATTGTTTACGTATGGGAGTAAAGGGGACTTGATGTTTAATGCTATGGTTGGGTTTTACCTTAATGATCTTTAGTAGTTGTGGATGCTTGCTAGAGGTCCAATCATAAGTGCACATGATCTAAGTAGAGAAAGTGTGTTAGCGTATGCCTCTCCCTCATTGCATATGATAAGTATCTATCATGTTATATTCAATTGCCTATGGACAATCTTTCTCTTGCGTTACATAAAAAGCTTTCTAATAAACTATTTACTTATATTGTTCTTTGATACGTCCATTTTGCATCATGCTTTTATATTGATATTTATTGCATTATGGGCTGTTATTACACATTATGGTACAATACTTATGCCTTTTCTCTCTTATTTTACAAGGTTTACATGAAGAGGGAGAATGACGGCAGCTGGAATTCTGGACTGGAAAAGGAGCAAATATGAGAGACCTATTCTGCACAACTCCAAAAGTCCTGAAAAGTCACGGAGAATTATTTTGGAATATATAAAAAATATTGGGCGAAAGAAATATCAGAGGGGACCCACCAGGAGGCCACAAGCCTGGGGGGCGCGCCCTACCCCCCAGGGCGCGCCCCTGTGACTTGTGGGCCCCCTGGCAGCCCTCCAGTGCCCATCTTCTGCTATATGGAGGGTTTTGACCTGGAAAAATCATAAGAGAGCTTTCAGGACGAAGCGCCGTCATCTCGAGGCGGAACCTGGGCAGAAGCAATCTAGGGCTCCGGCGGAGCTGTTCTGCCGGGGAAACTTCCCTCGCGGAGGGGGAAATCGAAGCCATCGTCATCACCAACGATCCTCTCATCGAGAGGGGGTCAATCTCCATCAACATCTTCACCAGCACCATCTCCTCTCCAAACCCTAGTTCATCTCTTGTATCCGATCTTTGTCTCAAAACCTCAGATTGGTACCTGTGGGTTGCTAGTAGTGTTGATTACTCCTTGTAGTTGATGCTAGTAGGTTTACTTGGTGGAAGATCATATGTTCAGATCCTTAATGATAATTAATACCCCTCTGATTATGAACATTAATATGCTTTGTGAGTAGTTACGTTTGTTCCTGAGGACATGGGATAAGTCTTGTTATAAGTAATCATGTGAATTTGGTATTCGTTCGATATTTTGATAGGAAGTAATAAGTAGATGATGGGTTGCTAGAGTGACAGAAGCTTAAACCCTAGTTTATGCGTTGCTTCGTAAGGGGCTGATTTGGATCCATATGTTTCATGCTATGGTTAGATTTATCTTAATTCTTCTTTCGTAGTTGCGGATGCTTGCGAGAGAGGTTAATCATAAGTGGGAGGCTCGTTCAAGTAAGGGCAGCACCCAAGCACCGGTCCACCCACATATCAAATTATCAAAGTAACGAACGCGAATCATATGAGCATGATGAAAACTAGCTTGACAGAAATTCACATGTGTCCTCGGGAGCGCTTTGCTTTATATAAGAGTTTGTCCAGGCTTGTCCTTTGCTACAAAAAGGATTGGGCCACCTTGTTGCACCTTTGCTACATTTGTTACTTGCTATCCGTTACGAATTCTCTTATCACAAAACTATCTGCTACCGATAATTTCAGTGCTTGCAGAGAGTACCTTACTGAAAACCGCTTGTCATTTCCTTCTGCTCCTCGTTGGGTTCGACACTCTTACTTATCGAAAGGACTACGATAGATCCCCTATACTTGTGGGTCATCAAGACTCTTTTCTGGCGCCGTTGCCGGGGAATGAAGAGCCTTTGGTGAGTGGAATTTGGTAAGGAAAAATTTATATAGTGTGCTGAAATTTACTGTCACTTGTTCTATGGAAAATAATCCTTTGAGGGGCTTGTTCGGGGTATCTTCACCTCGACCGGAAGCACAAAGAGTTGCTCCTCAACCTACTGAAAATATTTATTATGAAATTCCTTCGGGTATGATAGAGAAACTGCTAGCTAATCCTTATGTAGGAGATGGAACACTACATCCTGATTTGCATCTAATCTATGTGGATGAAGTTTGTGGATTATTTAAGCTTGCAGGTTTGCCCGAGGATGATGTCAAGAAGAAGGTCTTTCCTTTATCTTTGAAGGAGAAGGCATTGACATGGTATAGGCTATGTGATGATATTGGATCATGGAACTACAACCGATTGAAATTGGAATTTCATCAGAAGTTTAACCTATGCATCTGGTTCATCGTGATCGAAATTATATTTATAATATTTGGCCTCGTGAAGGAGAAAGTATCGCTCAAGATTGGGGGAGGCTTAAGTCAATGTTATATTCCTGCCCCAATCATGAGCTCTCAAGAGAAATTATTATTCAGAATTTTTATGCTCGGCTTTCTCGTAATGATCAATCCATGCTCGATACTTCTTGTACTGGTTCCTTTATGAAGAAAGATATTGAATTCAAATGGGACTTATTGGAAAGAATTAAACGCAACTCTGAAGATTGGGAACTCGACGAAGGTAAGGAGTCAGGTATAAACCTTAAGTTTGATTGTGTTAAATCCTTTATAGAGACCGATGCTTTTCGTGAATTTAGCACTAAATATGGACTTGACTCTGAGATAGTAGCTTCTTTCTGTGAATCTTTTGCTGCTCATGTTGATCTCCCTAAGGAGAAGTGGTTTAAATATCATCCTCCCATTGAAGTGAAAGTAGTTGAACCTATTAAAGTTGAAGAAGAAACTATTATTTATAATGTTGATCCTGTTATTCCTACTGCTTATATTGAGAAACCACCTTTCCCTGTTAGAATAAAGGAACATGCTAAAGCTTCAACTGTGGTTCATAAGAGTTATACTAGAACACCTACACCCCCTGAACAAATCAAAGTTGAACCTAGTATTGCTTTGGTCAAAGATCTCTTGGTTGATAATATTGATGGGCATGTTATTCATTTATGTGATGAAGCTGCTAGAATTGCTAGACCTGATACTAAAGATAAACATAGACCTATTGTTGGCATGCCTGTTGTTTCTGTTAAAATAGGAGATCATTGTTATCATGGCTTATGTGATGTGGGTGCTAGTGTGAGTGCAACTCCCTTTACCTTATATCAAGAAATTATGAATGATATTGCACCAGCTGAATTAGAAGAAATTGATGTTACCATTAAGCTTGCTAATAGAGATACTATAGCACCAGTTGGGATTGTTAGAGATGTTGAAGTCTTGTGTGGGAAAATAAAATATCCTACTGATTTTCTTGTTCTTGGTTCCCCACAAGATGATTTTTGTCCCATTATATTTGGTAGACCTTTCTTGAATACTGTTAATGCTAAGATAGATTGTGAGAAAGAAACTGTTACTGTAAGTTTTGGGGATGTGTCCCATGAGTTTAATTTCTCTAAATTTCGTAGACAACCCCATGATAAAGAATTGCCTAGTAAGGATGAAATTATTGGTCTTGCTTCTATTGCTATGCCTCCTACTGATCCCTTAGAACAATATTTGCTAGACCATGAAAACGATATGCATATGAATGAAAGGAATGAAATAGATAACATTTTCTTTGATCAGCATCCTATTTTGAAACACAACCTGCCTGTTGAAATACTTGGGGATCCTCCTGCACCCAAGGGTGATCCCGTGTTTGAGCTTAAACAATTACCGGATACTCTGAAATATGCCTATCTTGATGAAAAGAAGATATATCCTGTTATTATTAGTGCTAACCTTTCAGAGCATGAAGAAAAGAGATTATTGAAAACTCTGAAGAAGCACCGTGCTGCTATTGGATATACTCTTGATGATCTTAAGGGCATTAGTCCCACTCTATGTCAGCATAAAATTAATATGGAGCCTGATGCTAAACCAGTTGTTAATCACCAACGACGGTTAAATCCCAAAATGAAAGAAGTGGTAAGAAATGAAATATTAAAGCTTCTGGAGGCAGGTATAATTTATCCTATTGCTGATAGTAGATGGGTTAGTCCCGTTCATTGTGTCCCTAAGAAGGGAGGTATTACCGTTGTTCCTAATGATAAAAATGAATTGATCCCGCAAAGAATTGTTACAGGATATAGAATGGTAATTGATTTTAGGAAATTAAATAAAGCTACTAGGAAAGATCATTACCCTCTACCTTTTATTGATCAAATGCTAGAAAGACTATCCAAACACACACACTTTTGCTTTCTAGATGGTTATTCTGGCTTCTCTCAAATACCTGTGTCAAAAGAGGACCAAGAGAAGACCACTTTTACTTGTCCTTTCCGTACCTTTGCTTATAGACGTATGCCTTTTGGTTTATGCAATGCACCTGCCACCTTTCAAAGATGTATGACTGCTATATTCTCTGACTTTTGTGAAAAGATTGTTGAGGTTTTCATGGATGATTTCTCCGTTTATGGAACTTCTTTTGATGATTGCTTGAGCAACCTTGATCGAGTTTTGCAGAGATGTGAAGAAACTAATCTTTCTTGATTGGGAGAAGTGCCACTTTATGGTTAATGAGGGTATTGTCTTGGGACACAAAATCTCCGAAAGAGGTATTGAAGTTGATAAAGCTAAAGTTGATGCTATTGAAAAAATGTCGTGTCCTACGGATATCAGAGGTATAAGAAGTTTCCTTGGTCATGCTGGTTTCTATAGGAGATTTATTAAAGACTTCTCTAAAATTTCTCGGCCTCTCACTAATCTCTTGCAAAAAGATATTCCTTTTGTTTTTGATGATGATTGTGTAGAAGCATTTGAAATCCTTAAGAAAGCCTTGATTTCTGCACCTGTTGTTCAACCACCTGATTGGAACCTACCCTTTGAAATCATGTGTGACGCTAGTGATTATGCTGTTGGTGCTCTTCTAGGACAAAGAGTTGATAAGAAATTAAATGTTATCCATTATGCTAGTAAAACTCTAGACAGTGCTGAAAGAAACTATGCTACCACTGAAAAGGAATTTTTAGCTGTTGTGTTTGCATGTGGTAAGTTCAGACCTTATATTGTTGATTCCAAAGTAACTGTTCACACTGATCGTGCTGCTATTAAATATCTTATGGAAAAGAAAGATGCTAAAACTAGACTTATTAGATGGGTTCTTCTGCTACAAGAATTTGATTTGCATATTATTGATAGAAAGGGAGTTGAGAACCCCATAGCAGACAAGCTGTCTATGTTAGAAAATGTTCTTGATGACCCACTACCTATTGATGATAGCTTTCCTGATGAACAATTAGCTGTCATAAATGCTTCACGTAATGCTCCATGGTATGCTGATTATGCTAATTACATTGTTGCTAAATTTATACCGCCTAGTTTCACTTACCAACAAAAGAAAAAGTTCTTCTATGATTAAAGACATTACTTTTGGGATGATCCACACCTTTATAAAGAAGGAGTAGATGGTGTTATTAGACATTGTGTACCCGAGCATGAATAGAAATAGATCCTACACAAGTGCCACTCCGAGGCCTACGGAGGACACCACGCTGGAGATAGAACTGCACACAAGGTATTACAATCTGGTTTTTATTGGCCTACTCTCTTCAAGGATGCTCGTAAGTTTGTCTTGTCTTGTGATGAATGTCAAAGAATTGGTAATATTAGTAGACGTCAGGAAATGCCTATGAATTACTCACTTGTTATTGAACCATTTGATGTTTGGGGTTTTGATTATATGGGACCTTTTCCAAAGTCCAACGGGTATACTCATATTCTAGTTGCTGTTGATTATGTTACTAAGTGGGTAAAAGCTATTCCAACTAGTAGTGCTGATCATAACACTTCTATTAAAATGCTTAAAGAAGTTATTTTCCCTAGATTTGGAGTCCCTAGATATTTAATGACTGATGGTGGTTCACACTTTATTCATGGTGCTTTCCGTAAATTGCTTGCTAAGTATGATGTTAATCATAGAATTGCATCTCCATATCATCCTCAGTCTAGTGGTCAAGTAGAATTAAGCAATAGAGAAATTAAATTGATCTTGCAAAAGACTGTTAATAGATCTAGAAAGAATTGGTCTAAGAAACTTGATGATGCATTATGGGCTTATAGAACTGCTTACAAAAACCCTATGTGTATGTCTCCGTATAAAATGGTTTATGGTAAAGCATGTCACTTACCTCTAGAACTAGAACATAAAGCTTATTGGGCAATCAAAGAGCTCAACTATGATTTCAAACTTGCTGGTGAGAAGAGGTTATTTGACATTAGCTCACTTGATGAATGGAGAACCTAGGCCTATGAGAATGCCAAGTTGTTTAAAGAAAAGGTTAAGAGATGGCATGATAAAAGGATACAAAAGCGTGAATTCAATGTAGGTGACCATGTCTTGCTATACAACTCTCGTTTAAGATTTTTTGCAGGAAAACTTCTCTCTAAATGGGAAGGGCCTTACATTATTGAGGAAGTATATCGTTCCGGTGCCATCAAGATCAACAACGCCGAAGGCACAAATCCGAAGGTGATAAACGGGCAAAGAATCAAACATTATATCTCAGGTACTCCCATAAATGTTGAAACCAATATTATCAATACCATAACTCCGGAGGAGTACATTAGGGAGACCTACCAGAACGTTTCAGACTCCGAAAAGGAATAGGTATGTGGTACGGTAAGCAACCCGACTCCAAAACTTTTCCAATAGCAATTTTTCCCCGTTTTAGAATATTTAATAAATTAGGAAAATTTAAAGTAGTCCGAAAAGTGCACGAGGAGGCGACAAGACAGGGGGGGGCGCGCCCTACCCCCCTGGGCGCGCCCCTGTGGCTTGTGGCCACCCCGTGTACCCTCCGGACTCCGTTTTCTTGTAGAATACTCCTGTTGGTCGGTAAAAATTCATTATATAATCTCCCGGAGGTTTTGACCTTCGTATCACAACAATATCTCCTGTTTTTGTTTCGAGTTGTTTTCCGGACAGATTTAGATCGCCATGACATCCCCAAGTGCTTCGAAGGACAAGTTCTTCGAGAAGGTCATCAACCCCTAACTTGCGGAGGTGCTGCGCCACCCTCAAACCATTGAGATGCGTGAGGGGGTGCTGCACATCCGTGATGTTGAGGGCCCAAAGAAGACCGGAAGCGTGGAGACAAGGCTCGAAGCAATGGAGCAGCAAGTCTTCAAGTGCCAAGGGATGGTGGAACGTGGACTCAATGCTAATCACATGATGATCGCGGAGTTTACCCATAAGCACAAGCTGGACGCCAAGGACATCGGGGAGGACATCTTCAAGCTTTACGAGAAAATCGAGCATCTCCAAGCCCAGATCTATGACCTGCAAAACCAAAACTGTGAGTATGAATACAGATTTAAGAGAATGAGTTTGGCTGCAGATTTGAGGATCCCGGAGACTCGTTCATCTTTTTACGATGGTGAGCCTATGCCTTGGAACACGCAGGACAAGCCTCCAACCTCATCAACAACTCCAACATCACCACCTCAGAAGAAAGACAACTAAACGCATGGGTATGGGCACTCCCCTTGGCTTGTGCCAAGCTTGGGGGAGGTGCCCCGGTATCGTATCACCATCACATCTTTTACTTTTATTGTTTTTCTTAGTTCGATCCTTTTGGTTATATCTTGATCTAGTAGAATAAAGTTTTTGGTGTGATCTAGTTTTGAGTTTTGCTTTATGTTCCCCCTATGTAAGCGAGTCCGAGAGTTATATAATAAAAAGTTGTTTTGAGTTGAGGGCTTTGCTTGCTTGCTATGATCTTGAGAAAAAGAAATAGAAAGAAGTATAGAATAAAAGCAAAGAGTATATATGATGATCTTATGGGGAGTGATGACTTCACATATAAGAAGTATGTCGATTGAAATTTGTTGTGAGTTGACAAACATAGCGATTGGTCATTGTTGCAATTAAAAGGAAGTAATAAAGAAAGAGAGGTTCACATATAAATATATTATCTTAGACATCTTTTATGATTGTGAGCACTCATTAAAATATTATATGCTAAGAAGTTGATGTTGGACAAGGAAGACAACATAATGGGTTATGTTTGCTTATTTCCGAATAGAAGTTATATGGTTATAGATCCTTTAACATGTGATGCTTGCTTCCACCCCATATCAGCCAAAACTTCCGCATCAAGTAGAGATACTACTTGTGCATCCAAACATCCTTAACTCAGTTTTGCCATGAGAGTCCACCATACCTACCTATGGATTGAGTACGATCCTTCAAGTAAGTTGTCATCGGTGCAAGCAATAAAAATTGCTCTCTAAATATGTATGATCTATTAGTGTGAGGAAAATAAACTTTATACGAACTTGTGATATGGAAGAAATAAAAGCGACAGACTGCATAATAAAGTTCTTTATCACAAGCGGAAATATAAAGTGACGTTCTTTTGCATTAAGGGATTGCGCATCCAACTATAAAAGCGCATGACAACCTCTGCTTCCCTCTGCGAAGGGCCTATCTGTTACTTTTACTTTCTAGTACTTACCTTTATGCAAGAGTCGTGGTGATCCTCACCACTTCCTTTATTTTTCCTTTCTCTCTTGGCAAGCGTCATGTGTTGGGGAATGATCTAGACACATATATCCACTCGGATGTGGGTGATCATGAGTTATTTCTGTTGACATTACCCTTGAGGTAAATAGTTGGGAGGCAAAACTATAAGCCCCTATCTTTCTCTGTGTCCAATTCAAGCTTTGACCTCATAGGTACCACGTGAGTGTTAGCAATTATGAAAGACTAAAAGATGATTGAGTATGTGGATTTGCTTTACAAGCTCTTATATTGACTCTTTCCGATGTTATGATAAATTGCAATTGCTTCAATGACTGAGATCATAGTTTGTTGGTTCTCAATAGAGTTCTTGATTCATACTTTACCTTGTGAATGAATTGTTACTTTAGCATAAGAAATTATATGTCAATATATGTTGCTGTTCTAAAGATGATCATGATATCTTCATGTCCGTATTTTATTTTATCGACACCTCTATCTCTAAACATGCGGACATATTTATCGATTTCGGCTTTCGCTTGAGGACAAGCGAGGTCTAAGCTTGGGGGAGTTGATACGTCCATTTTGCATCATGCTTTTATATTGATATTTATTGCATTATGGGCTGTTATTACACATTATGGTACAATACTTATGCCTTTTCTCTCTTATTTTACAAGGTTTACATGAAGAGGGAGAATGACGGCAGTTGGAATTCTGGACTGGAAAAGGAGCAAATATGAGAGACCTATTCTGCACAACTCCAAAAGTCCTGAAAAGTTACGGAGAATTATTTTGGAATATATAAAAAATATTGGGTGAAAGAAATATCAGAGGGGACCCACCAGGAGGCCACAAGCCTGGGGGGCGCGCCCTACCCCCCAGGGCGCGCCCCTGTGGCTTGTGGGCCCCCTGGCAGCCCTCCGGTGCCCATCTTCTGCTATATGGAGGGTTTTGACCTGGAAAAAATCATAAGAGAGCTTTCGGGACGAAGCGTCGTCGTCTCGAGGCGGAACCTGGGCAGAAGCAATCTAGGGCTCCGGCGGAGCTGTTCTACCGGGGAAATCGAAGCCATCGTCATCACCAATAATCCTCTCATCGAGAGGGGGTCAATCTCCATCAACATCTTCACCAGCACCATCTCCTCTCCAAACCCTAGTTCATCTCTTGTATCCGATCTTTGCCTCAAAACCTCAGATTGGTACTTGTGGGTTGCTAGTAGTGTTGATTACTCCTTGTAGTTGATGCTAGTTGGTTTACTTGGTGGAAGATCATATGTTCAGATCCTTAATGATAATTAATACCCCTCTGATTATGAACATGAATATGCTTTGTGAGTAGTTACGTTTGTTCCTGAGGACATGGGATAAGTCTTGTTATAAGTAATCATGTGAATTTGGTATTCGTTCGATATTTTGATAAGATGTATGTTGTCTTTCCTCTAGTGGTGTTATGTGAACGTCGACTACATGACACTTCACCATTATTTGGGCCTAGGGGAAGGCATTGGGAAGTAATAAGTAGATGATGGGTTGCTAGAGTGACAGAAGCTTAAACCCTAGTTTATGCGTTGCTTCGTAAGGGGCTGATTTGGATCCATATGTTTCATGCTATGGTTAGATTTATCTTAATTATTATTTCGTAGTTGCGGATGCTTGCGAGAGAGGTTAATCACAAGTGGGAGGATCGTCCAAGTAAGGGCAGCACCCAAGCACCGGTCCACCCACATATCAAATTATCAAAGTAACGAACGCGAATCATATGAGCATGATGAAAACTAGCTTGACAGAAATTCCCATGTGTCCTCGGGAGCGCTTTGCTTTATATAAGAGTTTGTCCAGGCTTGTCCTTTGCTACAAAAAGGATTGGGCCACCTTGCTGCACCTTTGCTACATTTGTTACTTGCTATCCGTTACGAATTATGTTATGACAAAACTATCTGCTACCGATAGTTTCAGTGCTTGCAGAGAATACCTTACTGAAAACCGCTTGTCATTTCCTTCTGCTCCTCATTGGGTTCGACACTCTTACTTATCGAAAGGACTACGATAGATCCCTGCTACTTCTTGAGCTTGCGTTGGTTTTCCCTTGAAGAGGAAAGGGTGATGCAGCAAAGTAGATAAGTATTCCCCTCAGTTGTTGAGAACCAAGGTATCAATCCAATAGGAGGTACAAGCAAGGCCCCAATCTTTGCACCTACACAAACAATCAAACACTTGCACCCAACGCTATAAAGGGGTTGTCAATCCCTTCACAGTTACTTGCAAGGATGAGATCTGATAGAGATAGATATAAAAGATTACTAAAACGAAAAGTAAAACAAAAGTAAAAAGATTGCAGCAAAGTATTTTTGGTTTATAGATCTGAAAATATAATATGGAAAATAGACCCGGGGGCCATAGGTTTCACTAGAGGCTTCTCTCTTGAAGGAAAATAATACGGTGGGTGAACAAATTACTGTCGAGCAATTAATAGAAAAGCGCATAGTTATGACGATATCCAAGGCAATGATTATGCATATAGGCATCACGTCCGTGTCAAGTAGACCAAAACGATTCTGCATCTACTACTATTACTCCACACATCGACCGACTCCTGCCTGCATCTAGAGTATTAAGTTCATGAAGAACAGAGTAACGCATTAGGTAAGATGACATGATGTAGAGGGATAAACTCAAGCAATACGATGAAAACCCCATCTTTTTATCCTTGATGGCAACAATACAAATACGTGCCTTGCTACCCCTACTTTGTCACTGGGTGAGGACACCGCAAGATTGAACCCAAAACTAAGCACTTCTCCCATTGCAAGAATTACCAATGTAGTTGGCCAAACCAAACCAATAACTCGAAGAGACTTGCAAAGATATGAAATCATGCATATAAGAATTCAGAGAAGATTCAAATAATATTCATAGATAATCTGATCATAAACCCACAATTCATCGGATCTCGACAAACACACCGCAAAAGAGTATTACATCGGATAGATCTCCATGAAGATCATGAAGAACATGGTATTGAAGAACATAGAGAGAGAAGAAGCCATCTAGCTACTAGCTATGGACCCGAAGGTTTGAGGTGAACTACTCACACATCATCGAAGGCACAATGGAGTTGATGTAGATGCCCTCCGTGATCGAATCCCCCTCCGACAGATTACCGGAAAAGGCCCCAAGATGGGATCTCATGGGAACAGAGGCTTCCGGCGGCGGAAAAGTATTATCGTGGCTCTTGTTGGTATTAGGGGAATATTTGGGAATTTATAGGAGGAAGATTAGGGTTAGGAGGCCTGCAGGGGGGCCACAAGCCAGGGGGGCGCCCCCCTAGGGCGCGCCCTGCAGGCTTGTCGTCTCCCGGCAGGTCTCCTGCCCCCCTCTCCAAGTCTGGTAGGTTTCTTCTGGTCCAAGAAAAATCATCGCGAAGATTTTATTCCGTTTGGACTCCGTTTGATATACCTTATCTGCGATACTCAAAAACAAGGAAAAAACAGAAACTGGCACTGGCACTAGGTTAATAGGTTAGTCCCAAAAATAATATAAAATAGCATATTAATGCATATAAAACATCCAAAACAGATAATATAATAGCATGGAACAATAAAAAATTATAGATACGTTGAAGACGTATCAAGCATCCCCAAGCTTAATTCCTGCTCGTCCTCGAGTAGGTAAATGATAAAAAAAGAATTTTTGATGTGGAATGCTACCTAACATATTTATCCATGTAATATTCTTTATTATGGCATGAATGTTCAGATCCGTAAGATTCAAAACAAAAGTTTAATATTGACATAAAAACAATAATACTTCAAGCATACTAACAAAGCAATTGTGTCCTTTCAAAATAACATGGCCAAAGAAAGTTATCCCTATAAAATCATATGGTCTGGCTATGCTCCATCTTCCCCACACAAAGTATTTAAATCATGCACAACCCCGATGACAAGTCAAGCAATTGTTTCACACCTTTTATGTTCTCAAACCTTTTCAACTTTCACGCAATACATGAGCGTGAGCCATGGATATAGCACTATAGGTGGAATAGAATATGGTGGAGGTTGTGAGGAAAAGGAGAAGATAGTCTCACATCAACTAGGCGTATCAACAGGCTATGGAGATGCCCATCAATAGATATCAATGTGAGTGAGTAGGGATTGCCATGCAACGGATGCACTAGAGCTATATGTGTTTGAAAGCTCAAAAAGAAACTAAGTGGGTGTGCATCCAACTCGCTTGCTCACGAAGACCTAGGGCAATTTGAGGAAGCCCATCATTGGAATATACAAGCCAAGTTATATAATGAAAAATTCCCACTAGTATATGAAAGTGACAAAATAGGAGACTCTCTATCATGAAGATCATGGTGCTACTTTGAAGCACAAGTGTGGAAAAAGGATAGTAGCATTGTCCCTTCTCTCTTTTCTCTCATTTTTTTGGTGGGCATCTTTGGCCTCTTTTTTTTATTTGGGCTTCATTGGCCTCTTTTATTATATGTAAAGTCCGGAGACTCATCCCAACTTGTGAGGGAATCATAGCTTCCATCATCCTTTCCTCTCATGGGACAATGCTCTAATGTTGATCATCACACTTTTATTTACTTACAACTCAAGAATTACAAAATATGACTCTATATGAATGCTTCCGGTGGTGTACCAGGAGGTGCAACTATCTAGCATAGCAAATGACATCAAAAAAATGGACAAGCCATGAAAACATCATGCTAGCTATCTTACGATCATGCAAAGCAATATGAAAATGATGGTGCGTGTCATAATAAACGGAACGGTGGAAGTTGCATGGCAATATATCTCGGAATGGCTATGGAAATGCCATAATAGGTAGGTATGGTTGCTGTTTTGAGGAAGGGTATATGGTGGGTTTAATGTACCGGCGAAAGTTGCGCGGTACTAGAGAGGTTAGCAAAGGTGGAAGGATGAGAGTGCGTATAATCCATGGACTCACATTAGTCATAAAGAACTCACATACTTATTGCAAAAGTCTATTAGTTATCGAAGCAAAGTATTAGATGCATGCTCCTAGGGGAGAGGTTGGTAGGAGTTAACCATCGCGCGCTCCCGACCCTCACACAAAGGATGACAATCATTAAACAAATCATGCTCCGACTTCGTTACATAACGGTTCACCATACGTGCATGCTACGGGAATCACAAACTTTAACACAAGTATTTCTATCAATCCACAATTACTCACTAGCATGACTCTAATATCACCATCTTTATATCTCAAAACTATATGCAAGGAATCAAACTTCTCATAGTATTCAATGCACTTTATATGAAAGTTTTTATTATATCCCTCTTGGATGCCCATTATATTAGGACTAAATTCATAACCTAAACCAATTACCATGCTGTTTAAAGACTCTCAAAATAATATAAGTGAGGTACGAGAGTTCAATTATTTCTATAAAATAAAACGCCACCATGCTCTAAAAAGATATAAGTGAAGCACTAGAGCAAAATTGCCTAGCTCAAAAGATATAAGTGAAGCACATAGAGTATTCTAATAAATTCACGATTAATGCGTGTCCCTCTCAAAAGATGTGTACAGCAAGGATGATTGTTTCAAACTAAAAAGCAAAGACTCATATCATACAAGACGCTCCAAGCAAAACACATATCATGTGGTGAATAAAAATATAGCCTCAAGTAAATTTACCGATGGATTGAAGACGAAAGAGGGGATGCCTTCCGGGGCATCCCCAAGCTTAGGCTCTTTGGCATCCTTGAATATTCCTTGGGGTGCCTTGGGCATCCCCAAGCTTAGGCTCTTGCCACTCCTTATTCCATAGTCCATCAAATCTTTACCCAAAACTTGAAAACTTCACAACACAAAACTCAACAGAAAACTCGTGAGATCCGTTAGTATAAGAAAAATAAATCACCACTTTAGGTACTGTTGTGAACTCACTCTTTATTTATATTGGTATAATATCTACTGTATTCCAACTTCACCATGGTTCATACCACCGATACAACCCATAGATACATCAAAATAAGCAAACAACACAAAGAAAACAGAATCTGTCAAAAACAGAACAGTCTGTAGTAATCTGTAAACTTAGAATACTTCTGTAACTCCAAAAATTCTGAAACAATAGGAACATCTGGGAAATTTGTATATCAATCTTGTGTAAAAATTTCAGACTCATTCGACAATCTGGTGAATTTATAAAATTCCTGGACTGAGCGCAAAAGTATCTGTTTTTCAGCAAAATCAAATCAACAATCACCGTAGACCATCCCAAAGGTCTTACTTGGCTCAAACACTAATTAAAACAATAAAACACAATTACTACAGAGGTAATAATGTGTAAAACACTCAATAACATAAACAAAAACAAACAAACAAAAAACATAAAATTAAATTGGGTTGCCTCCCAACAAGCGCTATTGTTTAACGCCCCTAGCTAGGCATAACGCAATAGATCTAGGTATTGTCATAATAGTAAGGGAGATCATCCATGCTCATCTCATACTCCCTTATTTCAGCGGCAAGTTTCCTTTGTGGCAAGCAAAAGTAATCAAAAGGGCTAAATTTAATAGGATAAGGATCCTTAAGACCAAGTGCGGGAGGGATAGGTTCCTCCTTCGCCCGCCTATAGTGTATAATCAATTCGTCATTGTAAGCTTTCCTTTGGTGGAAAGTCATAAGCCTATCTCTTAATATGAACTCTAGTCTGTTGTTTTGTATAGCAAAATTATCATTGAGTTCAGAAATCTTATCAACCAAAACCTCGGTAGGGACCTTTTTTCTCAAATTTTCATTATAGGCAACATAATCCGGAGATTGCAATCTCATTATTTCTTCTTGATTAAAAAGGATCTCCTCTATAGGGGGACATCCACCATTAATTTTATAATGAGCAAAAATTTTGGTAGCCTCTTTCATGATGAATCTAAACTCGTGGGCTAGAAATATAGTGGCGGCACGCTTAACGGAAGAATGCCGAATATTAGAGAACTCTAGAAAAATCCTTTGTATGCAAGGATGCATATGAACAAATTGCCTCTCAAGTTTAATTATTAACAGTGTTATTGCATCCGCAAGACTATTAGTTTTATTGAGAATAGACCCTCCTAAGGTAGGTAGCGTACTAGCACAAGTAAAGAAATCTTGAATAACACCTTTTCCAATAATATTACCGCTACCTATGCGGAATTTTTTGTATGTGCGATAGTAGGTTCTTCATGGGGGTTGTTATTAGCAAAGTCATCAAAATTCCCCTCAAGATTATTACTATCCTTTTCAATGAAAACCTCCCTAGATTCAGACATGGTGGCAACGAATCGAACTAGAACACAAGCAAACAAAAAGCAAACGAAAAGACGAACAGAAAGAGGGCGAATAAAAAGGCAAATCTTTTTGGTTTTTTTCTGAAAATCGTTTTAGAAGTGGGGGAGAGGAAAACGAGAGGCAAATGGCAAATAATGTAAATGCAAGAGATGAGTTTGTGATGGGTACTTGGTAGGCTTGATGTCTTGACTTGCTATGTATCCTCCCCGGCAACGGCGCCAGAAATCCTTCTTGCTACTTCTTGAGCTTGCGTTGGTTTTCCCTTGAAGAGGAAAGGGTGATGCAGCAAAGTAGATAAGTATTTCCCTCAGTTGTTGAGAACCAAGGTATCAATCCAGTAGGAAGTACAAGCAAGGCCCCAATCTTTGCACCTACACAAACAATCAAACACTTGCACCCAACGCTATAAAGGGGTTGTCAATCCCTTCACGGTTACTTGCAAGGATGAGATCTGATAGAGATAGATATAAAAGATTACTAAAAAAAAAGTAAAACAAAAGTAAAAAAGATTGCAGCAAAGTATTTTTGGTATTTTTGGTTTATAGATCTGAAAATATAATATGGAAAATAGACCCGGGGGCCATAGGTTTCACTAGAGGCTTCTCTCTTGAAGGAAAATAATACGGTGGGTGAACAAATTACTGTCGAGCAATTGATAGAAAAGCGCATAGTTATGACGATATCCAAGGCAATGATTATGCATATAGGCATCACGTCCGTGTCAAGTAGACCGAAACGATTCTGCATCTACTACTATTACTCCACACATCGACCGACTCCTGCCTGCATCTAGAGTATTAAGTTCATGAAGAACAGAGTAACGCATTAGGTAAGATGACATGATGTAGAGGGATAAACTCAAGCAATATGATGAAAACCCCATCTTTTTATCCTTGATGGCAACAATACAAATACGTGCCTCGCTACCCCTACTTTGTCACTCGGTGAGGACACCGCAAGATTGAACCCAAAACTAAGCACTTCTCCCATTGCAAGAATTACCAATCTAGTTGGCCAAACCAAACCAATAACTCAAAGAGACTTGCAAAGATATGAAATCATGCATATAAGAATTCAGAGAAGATTCAAATAATATTCATAGATAATCTGATCATAAACCAACAATTCATCGGATCTCGACAAACACACCGCAAAAGAGTATTACATCGGATAGATCTCCATGAAAATCATGAAGAACATGGTATTGAAGAACATGGAGAGAGAAGAAGCCATCTAGCTACTAGCTATGGACCCGAAGGTCTGAGGTGAACTACTCACGCATCATCGGAGGGGCAATGGAGTTGATGTAGATGCCCTCCGTTATCGAATCCCCCTCCGGCAGATTACCGGAAAAGGCCCCAAGATGGGATCTCACGGGAACAGAGGCTTCCGGCGGCGGAAAAGTATTATCGTGGCTCTTTTTGGTATTGGGGGAATATTTGGGAATTTATAGGAGGAAGATTAGGGTTAGGAGGCCTGTAGGGGGGCCACAAGCCAGGGGGCGCCCCCTAGGGCACGCCCTGCAGGCTTGTCATCTCCCGGCAGGTCTCCTGCCCCCCTCTCCAAGTCTGGCAGGTTTCTTCTGGTCCAAGAAAAATCATCGCGAAGATTTTATTCCGTTTGGACTCCGTTTATCTGCGATACTCAAAAACAAGGAAAAAACAGAAACTGGCACTGGGCACTAGGTTAATAGGTTAGTCCAAAAATAATATAAAATAGCATATTAATGCATATAAAACATCCAAAACAGATAATATAATAGCATGGAACAATCAAAAATTATAGATACGTTGGAGACGTATCAATCCCCTATACTTGTGGGTCATCATTCTTTTATTAAAACAACACCTAAATTTCTATTTTCAATGTTCTTTATTATCTTGCAAAACTATCTATCACACTACAAAGTACTTCTAGTTTTATTCCCGCAAAGTAGTTTCATACCTTTTCTAGGTAAAGTAAGCGTTAGCGTGCGTAGAGTTGTATCGGTGGTCGATAGAACATGAGAGAGTATTAATTAAATCTTTAGATCCACGTTGGGTTTGACACTCTTACTTATCGAAAAAGGCTACAAACGATCCCCTACACTTGTGGGTTATCAAGACCTTTTTCTGGCGTCGTTGGCGGAGAGCAATAGTGTAGTGGTTCATATTCTCGTGTGTGCTTGTTTGCTTTATCACTATGTAATTTTTATTTTCTCTTATTAGTTGTTTTATTTTATGTTATTAGTTGTTTTATATCTTTAGTTATGGATATGGAACACGAAACACCAAAAAAATTAGTGGTACTTGCTACTCTTGGAGATGGGGAACCTCCTAAAACCCTCGATGCTAGTTATGTGAAATACATCCATCACTACTTTGATAATCCAGAGAAATCCCCATTCAACTTGATAATGGGAGACATGCTGGATCAACGTGAGTACTTTAGGGATTATCGCTTGTCTCAAAAAGGGAAACACTTATGGGACCAAATTAAAATGTTGCGTTGGTATGCTTGGGATTTATGCGTGAGATGTGATTATACTTGTTGCTCTAAGATTAAGATTAAGGGTCTACACCTTCCCTTTCAATGTGAATATAATGATAATGAAACCTTGGCTTCTTATGCTAAGGGTATATATGATTACTATGATGTGGAACAAATAGAAGAATTTGTTGCTTTTAAAGGTGCTTATGAAATTGAATCGTTCTTTGAAAAGTATGATAACTATGATGACGCTGTTTACAGACCTGGAAATTTTTGCCATACTTAAATATTGCTATGAGAATTATGAATACAATGCCGATATTAATGCATTTATTGAGAGAATGACCGCTGCCTTGGAAGAGACTAATATTGATACGGGGCACGCCCGGTGCGTCGATCTTTTCACACTTGGAGGGGGGAAAAGGGAGAAATCACGAGAAAAAACACAAACTCATGGGCAAACTTTGATCACACATCCACTAAGAACAAGCAAACACACGAGGTCAATAGATCCACAAACAACGGACGGATACAAGTAACCGGTAGTTCTTCCTCACTCCGGGGAGGAGGCCTTGAATCTCGTGAGATCTTCCCTCTAGAGGGGCCTTGACATCACTTGGATCTTCTCCGGTGGAGGGCAACTCCACAAGAGGAGGAAGTAATGGAGCTAGGCTCAACAAAGAGTATTTGCTAAACACAAGCTAACCCTAGAGAGAGGAGGGGGAGGTGTTTAAATAGTCAAGGCGAGACGAAGGGGTACATGGGCCGAGGCCCGAGCGGTCGCACACAGCAGGGGTCGGTCGTCCGGACGGGCTCGGACGTCCGAGGCTTCACGGGGGTCTAGACATCCGGAGGGGGCCGGACGCCCGCGGCTCGGTCATCCGGGGTCCTCGGAAATCCGTAGATTTGGTACTGGTGTTGTTCCAGATTTCCGAGACGGGTTCGGTCGTCCGGGTGCTGGAACGTGTCGGACGTCCGAGGTTGTCCGGACGTCCGAGGCTATCCGGACGTTCGAGAGCTGGGCCTTGTCCACAGCTTCTCCCTTTTCCTTCCCAGCTTGACGTCCTTCCCTACGAACATCTTCTAGACCATCTCCATTTCCATTGTACCTGATCATGCAAAGGATCTCCGATTGAGGTAGCATCCAAGTTCCATGAACATCCAAGAAAGAATCATATAGGAGAGATGTCACCTCGTGCTCAATAGCACGTGCCCGGGCTCTAGTCATGGGTCCCTTTGTGGCTTGGTGTGATGGTGTAGAGTCCATGGGGATGATGGTGGGATGCTCCGCATCATCTCCCCCCCCCTTGTGAGAGATCCGTCCTCGGATCAAGATCTTCATCACCATGGAACGGAGATAGGTCCGTGATGTTGAACGTGTCGCTCACGTTGTACTTGTCGCGTGGAATGTCGATCTTGTAGGCATTGTTGTTGTAGCGCTCCACTACCTTGAATGGTCCATCGGCGCGAGGAAGAAGTTTGGACTTGCGCTCGGTGGGGAAACGGTCCTTGCGGAGGTGTAACCACACAAGATCACCGGGCTTGAACACCATGGGGTGCTTGTTGGTGTTGCGCTTGGCGGTGACTCGCTCCACTTGACGTTCGATCATGCGCCTTGTATCTTCATGCATTTTCTTGATGTAGCTTGCCCTTGCACTTGCGTCCATGTTGACACGCTCTTGGAGTGGTAGAGGTAGGATGTCCAATGGGGACAACGGATTGAAGCCGTAGACCACTTCGAACGGAGACTTGCCGGTGGTGGAGTGACTTGCGCGATTGTAGGCGTACTCGGCGATGGGGAGGCAATCTTCCCATTCCTTGATGTTCTTCTTGATCAATACACGAAGTAGGGTAGAAAGTGTCCGGTTCGTCACCTCCGTTTGTCCATTGGTTTGAGGGTGATATGCCGAAGAGAATAGAAGCTTGATTCCGAGCTTGGCGCATAGGGTCTTCCAAAAGTAGCTCAAGAATTTGACGTCGCGATCCGAGACAATGGTCTTTGGAACGCCATGTAGTCGCAAGATGTCCCTACAAAACAAATTTGCAATATGTGAAGCATCGTCTATCTTGTGACAGGGAATGAAATGAGCCATCTTGGAAAAGCGATCCACAACTACAAAAACGGAGTCATGGCCATTTTTAGTTCGTGGCAAGCCAAGCACAAAATCCATACTAATGTCTTCCCAAGGTTGGAAAGTTATAGGTAGAGGCATATAAAGACCATGGGATTGAGCTTTGGACTTATCTTTGCGGCATGTCGAGCATCGGTTGGTGAAGCGAGCAACATCACGAACATGTGTAGCATGCTCCTCAAGAGACTTGCTAAAGACAAGAATGTCATCAAAGTAGACCACAACACAATATCCAATGAGTGGTCGCAACACATAATGCATAACACGCATAAAAGTACCCGGTGCTTCGGATAAGCCCATGGGCATAACCAACCATTCATAGAGACCGAATTTTGTCTTAAAAGCAGTTTTCCACTCGTCACCCTCTTGTATGCGGATTTGGTAGTAACCACTTTTTAAGTCAATTTTAGAAAATATAGTGGCACCACTAAGTTCATCAAGCATATCATCTAAGCGAGGAATGGGGTGACGGTATCGAATGGTGATAGCATTGATAGGACGGCAATCGGAACACATGCGCATAGTACCATCATGCTTAGGCACTAGAATGACCGGTACCGCACAAGGACTCAAACTCTCACGTACATGCCCTTTATCTAGCAGTTTTTGGACTTGCCTTTGTATTTCCTTTGTTTCGTCGGGGTTGACGCGGTAGGGAGCCTTGTTACGAAGCGGTGCTCCGGGGATGAGGTCGATGCGGTGTTCAATCCCTCGTTTTGGCGGTAGTCCCGGAGGTAGCTCATCGGGGAACACATCCTTGAATTCCTGCAACAATTTAGATAACACAAGAGGAAGATGTTGTGAAGGGTTAGTCCGAACGACGTCATCTTTGCACACAAGTACATAGTGAAAAACGGTCGATGGGCTCGCACTCACATCCCTCAAATCTCTTTTGGTGGCTAAAAGAACTATATCTCTCATGTCCCTCGTCATGGAGTCGCTCCTTTTTATGGCCACGATGCCAATATCCCTTTTTGATTAACTTGATGCTTGCTATGCTTGTGGCCATGATGCCAATATGAATTATGCTTATGGATATGAAATTGCTATAGTTCTTTATGTTAAGCATGTAATTGTTGCTATTGCACCCACACATGATGGTCCTATTTTTTTTAAATTCTCCCAACTACACTATATCGGAGAAGTTTGCACTTATTAAGGATTATATTGATGGGTTGCGTCTTACTATCACACATGATGATTTTGATGAATATAATATGCATGTGCTTGCTGCTTCTACTTGCAATTATTATGAGAGAGGAACCAAATCTTCACCTCTCTATGTTTCCAATACGATAAAATTGCAAGAAACTACTTATGCTATGTATTGGCCTTTACTTTGTGTGAATGAATTGTTCTTTTATGACATGCCAATGCATAGGAAGAGAGTTAGACTTCGTTTTCACATGATATATATTTGAAAGGATCGATATGGTTGACTAGAGGGGGGGTGAATAGGCAACTACCACTTTTTAACTTTTCTTTAACAAATTAGGCTTAGCAACAAATAGGTTAGCTAGATATGCAACTAGGTGAGTAACCTATATGATCCTAACAACAATAACCATACAAGCAAGGAGATAAACAATACAAATAGCTTGCACAAAGTAAGGGTAAAAAGTAACCACAAGTGGAGCCAATGGAGACGAGGATGTGTTACCGAAGTTCCTTCCCGGTAAAGGGAAGTACGTCTCCATTGGAGCGGTGTGGAGGCACAATGCTCCCCAAGAAGCCACTAGGGCCACCGTATTCTCCTCACGCCCTCACACAATGCGAGATGCCGTGATTCTACTAGTGGTGCCCTTGAAGGCGGCAACCGGACCTTTACAGACAAGGTTGGGGCTCTCTCCACAACTTAATTGGAGGATCCCAACGAAACCACGAAGCTTCACCACAATGGAATATGGCTTCGGGGTGACCTCTTCCATCTAGGGTGCTCAAACACCCAAGAGTAACAAAATCCACACAAGAAACTATGGGGGAATCAATTTTCCTTTGGTGGCAGTGTAGATCTAGATTTCCTCCTTCAATCCCTAGCAATACAACAAGTTTGGGTGGCTAGAGAGAGAGATCGGGCAAGAAAGCTCAAGGGGCATCAATGGTGGAGAGAGAGAGGTAAGAGATAAGGGAGAGGTGGAAGAAGCACCTCCTTATATAGGCCCCCCCTTTTCCAACTGTTACAGCCAGAAATGCATGGAGCGGTACAACCGGAGTGGTGGGCGGTACAACCGGTAAGACCGGTACAACCGGCCAACCACCGCCCAACCACCGGACCACAACAGAGTGGTGGCTCGGAAGCAGCACTCAGGACAGACCCCTGGACCAGGCAAAGTCCTAAGCGGTGCAACCGCTCGGGACCCCGGTTGTACCGGGCTAAATGAAGATAGCGGTACAACCGGTCAACCACCGCCCTACCACTGGACCACAACAGAACGGTGGCCCGGATGCAGCAGCCTGGCCAGAGCCCCGGACCAGGCAAAGTCCTAAGCGGTACAACCGCTCGGGACCCCGGTTGTACCGGGCTATATGAATATAGCGGTACAACCGGTCTAGGTCCGCCCAACAACCGGAGCTAATCAGAACCAAGTCCGGTAGTAGCCCGGTGCTGGGCCGGTTCAACCGCCCAGAGCTGCCACCCTGGGTCACCCAACATTCGGCGGTACAACCGCCCGGGGGCAGCGGTACAACCGCTGGGGACAACTCAGTGGCAGCACCTCCAGGGTATCACCCCTGAAGTGGTGGTCAAACTGGAAGCTTAGGGCGAGCAGTGCATTAGGTCGGGAGAGCGGTGCACCGGGCAAGCAACTATGGAAAGAGGGTCCTCTCTCTCTATGATGCGGAGGAGTGAGTTGGGTGAAGATATATGTGCAAAAGAACTGATTCACCCAAGACTTTCCAATGTGGATTCCCTCTTAATAGTACGGGAGCCCTACGACCAAAGAGAATAAACACGTAGAGAACCCCGTCTTCGATCTTTTCCGTTTGGAGGGACCACCTAACCATCTTGCGTTCCACATACAATCCATGTATAACTTGACACACGGTTAGATCATAGTGAGTTGTCATCATCGCCAAAACACCAAGGTAAGAGAATGCCCTTACAATCTCCCCCTTTTTGGTGGATGATGACAACAACACGATTTGCATTGATGATCTATAAAATAAAAGTGGAGCTCCCCGTCAATGTGTGCAACAGATGAGACCTGTGTAAGAATTGAAGCTCCCCCTTGATTTTATAGACCAACCAATGGGGAAAAATATAAGATGAATCATTAAAGAGCAATTTGAACGAGATAATAAGTATAGCTTCAATAGTAAGGGTACGATTAGTCTCAGACTCTACTTAAACACAAATAGTCTCCACACAAACCGATTTAAAAGCAAATAAGAGTTCAACTGGAAGACGCAACAAAGAGAACAATAAACAACCACGCAACACCCATGCAAATCCCATCATAATGTACTTTATCCCCCTTTGGCATCAAGACACCAAAAAGGAAAAGAGTGATGCTAGCACCCCGGAACTCAGTAGATCTCCTCGTTGGTATCATACTCCTCGGAATCATCATCTTCAGATCCATCCCCGTCATCATCATCATCATCATCATGAGCATCATCAGCAGCATCAGTAGCAGTAGCAGCAGAGGATGAGGCAGCAGGCTGGTTCGGGATCTCATCATCAGTCCAAGTGCTATGTGCATAGATCCACTGTTCCTTAGGAGTGATGGTCTTCTCGGAACCACTGTCGGCCTCAAGATGGAGAGCCCACATAATCTGAATCTGTCTGCGTCGGGCATGCTCCTCGTTGACATGGGCTTCATAGAGCTTGTGCTGAACATGAGTCTGGAGGCAGAAGGTTTTCTTAATCTTGTCAGAGAGCTTGGAGACCCAAGATGGCTTGGCTCCTGCAGGGAGCTCAAAATCACTGTCACTGGAAGTAGCAAAGACATCCTCAGGGTTGACATCAGGGTAGCGAGGTGCAGGATGTTTCTTCTTCCGGAGTTGCTTGACCTCATGCACAATGAGGTTGTCTGGAGAAGTGAGAGGCTCGCCAGGCCGACGAACTTCCCACACAGAGTTGAGGAAACTCATAATATAAGGAGCATAGGTGGGAACCTTCCCGTAGACGACCGTGGAGTACATCTCCTCCCACATCCATTTGGAAACATCAAATGTAGCTCCAGAGCCAGCTTTAGTCTTCATGGCAACGAGCAGATCAACAAAGTACCCATGAATCTCATCTTGATTTCCAACCTTGGGCAGGAGAACATTCCGGAACACACGGTGTATAATATCATAGACCTATTGTAGGTTCTTAGAGGCTCCCATAATCCCCCTCCTGGGAATGTACAAGGGGGCTAACCTGTTCTTATCCATAGATGTAGCCCGATCATGAGGACGGATGCCGCCATTCCCAGTGAGCCCAGTATCATCATAGCCAAGGGCATTGCAGAAAGCACGCCACGGAACATGGAAGAATTCATCACGACACATGAAGGAAAGATGACGATCTGCATCAGTGCCAAAGTGGACCGTGGCATAGAACTGGTGAATAAGCTGCACATCAAAGGCACAGTTGAAAGTCATGAGCTTGATCAGGTCAAATTCTTCGCACAATGCCAAAGCCTCACCAAAGTAATCCATGTTGTTCCTCCAGTGCTCGATGTCAATTGTCCATTGCTTGGCATACTTGTTCTTGTGATGATCATAGAGCTCATGCATGATCCGCAATTGCAACTCATTCCTGAACTGAGGGGTGGTCCACATGGGAGCAACGGGAACCTCATACGGATTTTGAAGACGGACACGCTCCCAATCAACTTGCTTCCAGGAATGCATAGGCTTGGCAGTTTTCTGCTTGGCGGCCAAGGACTTCTCACGGCGAGTGGGATTGGTGGGGATCACAACTTCCTCATTATCAGAATCTTCGACAATCCTGCACCTGCGGACACGTTTCTTGGTTCTCTTCCGAGGAGCAGAACGAGAGCTGGAGCCACTTGCAGACACGCACACGAGAAACACAGAAGGGAAACCCAGAAAAGATGAGAGGATTGTACGCAAAAGTAGGAATAAATTAGGTGTGAAGATAAGAAACAAGAAAAAGGGGGCAGGAATCAGGGAGTCCGGTTGAACCGGTTACCCTCGCGGTTGTACCGCAACAACGGTTGTACCGCTAACTAGAGCGGTTGTACCGCTGCTGGGAAACCGGTGGATCCGCATTCTGAGAAATGCACCCCTCTTTGAGGTCTCTAATCATCACAGCTAATTGAAACTATAATATACGATCATATCCCGTCAATAGTTTTGACTAGAAAACGCGGGAACCGAGCAATGCCCTAACAATGGTGGATTCAAAGGAAACCCAAGAACGGGAAGGAACTTGGCATTACCGGCATCCATGGGAGAAGATCGGGGAATTACGGAGCAGATCCGGGAGGAGGCCATGGATCCGGGGCGCCGGAGGCACTCCGGGGCGGTGGTGGCGGCGACCGGCGACAAGGGCACCAGGGAGGAGTCAGGCACGAAGGGGATAACTGAATACCCCTTCGGCCCGGCCCTCCCGAACTAAGTACCGGTTGTGCGACCGGTTGTACCGCTCTAAGGAGCGGTTGTACTAGTCCAGGTACATGGCCTGGGGATTAGCGGTAGAACCGCAGGCACCCCCGGTTGTACCGCTGGGACGGGATAACTGGTCGATTAGCGGTTGAACCGCTTTTCACACCGGTTGTACCGCCTGGCCACAGACACCACCACCAGGAGATCAAAGCGTACAATTGGAAAAGAAGGGTTCTGGGATGAGAAAAGTTCGGATAGAAAACAAAAGCAAGGGAGTATGGTGGGGAAAAACTCCATGGTTGGAAGAAAACAAAACGCAAATGGAATACCATGAAGAATGCCCACACCTAGGACTCAAAAACATTAAGAACACAAACTTAAGACACAAAGAAGAGCAAAAGGGGGCGGTGGCCGAGGCCACCTATGTTTGAGTCAGTTGGTATGGCACCGCGAAGATTTGAACCTTGGGCCCATGACCAAAACTCGTCTTTGAGGCACAAGTGTCATCAAAAATGACTAATGTGAAAGACTTGATCAATTTATGCATAATAGGAGGAGGGATAGTTCATTGAGAGAACTAGACTCCCCCTATGTCCATGCCTATGCCTAAGCAAGACATGATGATGAGTGTGGTGGGGTGTGCACTAAGTCAAGCAACGTTGCTCGAATCAATGATATTTAGCTCATGCCTTAACTCGCGAAATCTTGCTTCATCCAATGGCTTCGTGAATATATCTGCAAGCTGTTCCTTAGTATAGAGATGAATAAGATCAATGTCTCCACGCTTGATGTGATCCCGGATGAAGTGATGACGAATCTCAATATGCTTTGTCTTGCAGTGTTGAACCGAGTTGTTGGAGATCTTGATCGTGCTTTCATTGTCGCAGTAAAGAGGCACTTTGTCACAATTGACCCCATAATCCTTTAAGGTTTGCCTCATCCAAAGAATCTGAGCACAACAGCTTGCGACGGCTACATACTCGGCCTCGGTGGACGAGAGAGAAACACAATTTTGTTTCTTGGAAGACCAACTTACCAGAGAGCGGCCAAGAAATTGGCAACCTCCGGAAGTGGACTTCCTTTCCACACGGTCTCCCTCCCAATCCGAGTCAGTATATCCAATGAGATCAAATGAAGCACCTTTGGGGTACCATAAGCCAAAGTTTGGGGTATGAGCCAAATATCGAAAGATTCGCTTGACAGCCACATAGTGACTCTCCTTAGGCGCGGATTGAAATCGTGCACAAATTCCCACACTCAACATGATATCCGGCCTAGATGCACAAATGTAAAGCAGAGATCCAATCATGGAGCGATATACCTTCTGATCCACAGCTTTACCATTGGGATCACTGTCAAGTTGGCATTTGAGTGGCATTGGAGTGTTGGCCTTGGGAGGATTGAGCTCATCCATCTTGAACCTCGTGAGCATGTCTTGAGTGTATTTGGCTTGGTTGATGAAGGTTCCTTGGCTTCATTGCTTGACTTCGAATCCAAGGAAGAACTTCAACTCTCCCATCATAGACATCTCAAACTCTTTGGTCATTAGTGCGGCGAACTCATCATTAAAAGCTTTGTCAGAAAAACCAAAGATAATATCATCTACATATAGTTGGCATACAAACAAGTTCCCGTTAACCCTCTTACTAAAAAGAGTGGGGTCGATTTTCCCAATTTCAAACCCACGATCTTGCAACATCTCGGTAAGGTGCTCATACCACACACGTGGGGCTTGTTTAAGGCCATAGAGTGCCTTATCGAGAACGTATACATGATTGGGGAACTTGGGATCCTCAAACCCCGGGGGTTGCTTGACATACACCAACTCCTTAAGAGGACCATTAAGAAAAGCACTCTTTACATCCATTTGATATAATATGAAGTCATGATGAGAGGCATAAGCAAGCAGCATGCGAATAGATTCAAGGCGAGCAACAGGGGCAAAGGTTTCACTGTAGTCGATACCCTCGACTTGGGAGTAGCCTTGAGCCACTAGTCTTGCCTTGTTGTGAATAATAATGCCATGTGATTCTTGCTTGTTCTTAAAGATCCATTTGGTTCCAATGACATTGTGATTCTCTTTTGGTCTTGGCACCAATCGCCACACTTTGTTGCACTCGAAGTTGTTGATTTCATCATGCATGGCTTCAAGCCAATCCTCATCTTCGAGCGCATCTTGTACCTTGAGGGGTTCAGAGCAAGAAACAAATGCATGATGTGCACAAAAGTTTGTTAATTGACGACGAGTAGTTATCCCTCTTTTCAAGCTTCCGTAGACATTCTCTAGGAGGTGTTGCTTGGTCTTAAGCTTGGAAGCAATCTTGGCAGCTCGTCTTTCAAGAATTTCCTCCATGGAAAGTTGAGGCTTGGTAACTTGACGAGCTTCGGTACTAGCACCGGCTTGCTCATGATCTTGAGCATGATCTTGATCTTTAGCTTGACCTTGATCTTGAAGTTGATCTTGGTCCTGAGCTTCATCTTGATCTTGAGCTTGCACGGGGGTGTGAACAAGATCTTGAGCATCATGTGAAGTAGAAACATCACTAGCAAGTTGATCTTGCCCTTGATCTTGATCACGGGGTTGAGGGCCTTCACTTTGTTCTTCGGAAGCGTGTGGGTTGTGCGTTGGTGATGGTTCCACTTGAGTGGAACATTGTCCTTCTCCTTCAGCCACAAGGGGTTCCTCAACGGGTAGGAAGTATCCCACACCCATTCTTCTTATGGCTTGGGGAGGAATTTCATCACCTACATCACAAAGACCACTTTGCTCCACTTGGGAGCCATTATTTTCATCAAACTCTACGTTACTCGTCTCCTCAATGAGTCCGGTGGACTTGTTGAGGACACGGTAAGCATGAGAGTTTGCAGCATAACCAACAAATATGCCCTCATGGGCTCTAGATTCAAATTTAGACAAACGAAAACCTTTCTTGAGAATGAAACACTTACAACCGAACACCCAAAAGTATTTGAGGTTGGGTTTGTTCCCGGTAAGAATCTCATAAGGAGTCTTGTTCAAGCCTTTGCAGAGATAGAGCCGATTTGATGCATGACACGCGGTGTTGATGGCTTCGGCCCAAAAGTTGTACGGAGATTTAAACCCTGCCATCATGGTTCTTGCCGCATCCATCAACGTCCGGTTCTTCCTCTCCGCAACACCGTTTTGTTGAGGGGTGTAAGGTGTGAAATATTGGTGTTTTATCCCCTCATCACTGAGAAACTCATCTAGGGCGTAGTTCTTGAACTCAGTGCCGTTGTCACTTCTAATCATCAAAATCTTTGCTTCATGTTGACGTTGGACTTCATTTGCAAAGTTGATGACGGTCTGTTGGGTCTCACTCTTCCTCTTGAAGAAATATACCCATGTGTATCTCGAGTAATCATCCATAATCACCAATCAATACCTTCTTCCTCCAAGGCTTTCAAAAGATGGAGGCCCGAAGAGATCCATGTGAAGGAGCTCTAAGGTCCTCTTTGAGTAGATTGTAGTAGTTGGACAATGAGCTTTTTTCATGTAGCTTTCCTTCGATACAAGCACTGCAAGCACGATCTTTGGCAAAACTCACATTTGTTAGTCCAAGAAGTTGATCCCCTTTGAGGAGACTTTGCAAAGATCTCATATTGACATGGGCTAGTCGGCGATGCCAAAGCCATCCCACATCAACTTTAGCCATTAGACATGTCGCGGTCTTAGTGGGTCGCTCCGAGAAGTTAATCACATAGAGACCATTTTCGACATGCCCAACAAAGGCTACTTTAAGAGTCTTGCTCCACAAAAGGGTCACGGTATCAATGCCAAAGAAGGTACTAAAACCCATGAGTGCAAGTTGATGAACGGAAAGTAAATTGTAAGCAAGGGTCTCAACAAGCATGACTCTCTCAATGGTTAAGGTCGGAGAGATAACCACCTTGCCAAGACCCAATACCTTTGAGATTGCATCATTGCCAAATGAGACTTAGGTGGCCACGGATGCATCGGGTCAAACATCCACCACCAAGTCCTTGCTTCCGGTCATATGATTTGTTGCTCCGCTATCGAGCAACCATGAGACTCCCCCGGAAGCAAAGTCCTACAATAGATCAATGCTTGGATTTAGGTACCCATTCTTGAATGGGTCCTTTCATGTTAGTGACAAGGGTCTTAGGAACCCAAATAGACCAATCAATGTACTCATAAGAAGAACCAACATATTTGGCATAAACATGCCCATCACTAGCACGGCACAAAACATAGGAGGGGTTAAAATCGCCGGCCCTGTTGGAGGGAGTGATCTTGCCCTTCTTGGCACTATCACTCACAACCTTATCCTTCTTCTTCTCATGAGTAATGTTCCCCGTTTTGACAAATGTTTCTTTGAGCGGAGGAACCTGCGTGGTCTTCATCTTCTTCTTCTTTTTGGACTTGGGTGCAAACCCAACTCCTTCCTTTGCAACCACTTCCTTTTGATTGCTCAAAAGGTCATTGAGATTCTTCTCACCCTGGATACATGTCACAAGGCCTTTCTCAAGATGCTCCTTCAGCTTAGCATTTTCCTCCACAAGATGTGCATGCTCACAACACTGGTTAGTAGCAGATGCGTTATCAATTAAAACAAAAGGAGGACACGTGGCAATTTCCTTAGCGAGTTTTACTTGGAGTTGATCATGCGACACTTTAAGAGAAGCATGAACGCTCTTCAATGCCTTGTGAGCATTGTCAAGAGTGTCAAACTCATCCTTGAGTCGAGCATGGTCAACCCCAAGTGCAACCTTTTCAGATTTAAGAACACGGTTAAGAACGATAGCATGATCATAATCTTTACGTAATTTAGCAAGGTCATCATTTTGTGACTCCTTAAGAGTCAAATGAAGACCTCGCTCTTCCTCTAGAGCAATAGAAAGATCTGCTATCTCGTCGGCATAATCATGACTATGCCCTCTCATCTCTTCAAGATATTCTTCTTGAGACTCAATCGTGTCATTGGCCTCACCAAGTTGTTCCAAGAGAGCAACGAAGTGCTTCTTGGATTCTCCCTTGAGTTTGCACATGAACTTGTCAAACTCATTCTCGCCCTCTTTCGCCTCCTCATTTTTATCCACGCAATCTAACAAAGACGGAGTGGAAGAAATAGTAGTTTTAATGTTTGAGTATTTGGCGTTGGAGGTTACCTTGGTGATACCTTTGGCCATGAGACACCTAGCAATGTGGTTCTCGTTGGGAGCGTCGAAGAGTGACACCTTTGTTGGGGTAATCGATGCAATAGCCACATATGCCATTGCCATTCCTTCACCACTTGTGTCTTCGTCATCCACATCATCATCGGAGGCATACTCTTCTTGAGCCACCAACACTTTGTGAGGAGCCTTCTTGGTGAAGTTGGACTTGTTGGGAAAAGACTTGGCCTTATCTTTGCGGATGAGCTTGCCACCATTGTCTTCCCTCTTCTCATAAGGACAGTCCACCACGAAGTGACTCACATTACCACAGTTGTAGCAGGTTCTCACACGTTGCTTGCCCTTTGACCCGCTTGAGTTGTTCTTGCAGAAATTTGGCCTTGCGTTTCTCTTATTGCCCCAGAATTGCCTAGACGCTAGAGCCATATGCTCATGGTAAGCATATTTGGTGTCCTCGGGGCAACCCTCTTCTTCTTCTTCTTCTTCTTCCTCTTGACTGACCTTGGCCTTCAAAGCAAGGTTGGGAGTTGATTCCTTTGCCGTTGCACACGAGCAAGAGCATTATCTGCGGTTGTGTTCAAGATGTTCATTGCAATAAATTCATCCAACACATCGCTAGAGGACAAGTTGTGAAAGTCCGGTCTTTGGCGGATGACGGCAGACATGGCCTTGTTGAAGGGCATGATGGCCTTCAGAAACTTGCGCTTGATCCAGGTGTCATCCACATCCTTGCTGCCGTGATCTCGGAGGGCAATGGCAAGAGTAGTTACCCTCCTATAGAGCTCACGCGGTTCCTCATCTTCTATCATTACAAACTCATCTGACTGATCAAGCACGACCTCATAGTTTGACCGTTGAATGCTTGAGCTGCCCTTGTACATGGAGACAATGTGTTCCCAACACTCTTTGGCAACAGTGAAGGGTCACAGGTGAGGTAGGTCTTCGGTAGGAACTGCAGTTTGGAGTATGAACAAGGCGGAGGAATTTAGCTGTTTGTCAGCCTCTTCTCTTGGGGTGAGGTTGCGTGGATCACGAGGATAGTATCCTTCTTCAATGACTCTCATGAGTTGAATTGAGCTGTGATCCAAATGAGACTTGATACGAAAAACCCAATTAGCAAAATCATTCTTAACAAGTTTAGGAGGAGGACCGAGATTAACTATATGAGGTGGGTGCACCGGTCCTCCATAGACCAAGGGAGGGGGAACTAAGGCAAAGGTCATCGACCCATTAATTCCTTGAGAACGAGTGTCCTTATCAGCACTAGCCCCCTCCTTACCGGAGTTGACATCCGATGTCGAGTTAGTAGGATTAACCACTTGCACCGCATCGGTGGAAAGTTTAAGAGTATCAATGAATTCTTTAAACATGGATTTGACCTCGGTCGTCATGGTGGATTTAAGCGAGGACATGACCTCATTTAAATCGTCATCAGAGACCGTGTTCACACCCATGGCCTCGGGGAGTTCAACCGGCCGGTCCCCATCGTTAACCATACTCTTTGGGTGGTGAAGCCCTTAATAAATAGACGTAGCTCTGATACCAATTGAAAGGATCGATATGGTTCACCAGAGGGGGGTGAATAGGCAACTTCCACTTTTTAACTTTTCTTTAACAAATTAGGCTTAGCAACAAATAGGTTAGCTAGATATGCAACTAGGTGAGTAACCTATATGATGCTAACAAAAATAACCATACAAGCAAGGAGATAAACAATACAAATAGCTTGCACAAAGTAAGGGTAAGAAGTAACCACAAGTGGAGCCAATGGAGACGAGGATGTGTTACTGAAGTTCCTTCCCAGTAAAGGGAAGTACGTCTCCGTTGGAGCGGTGTGGAGGCACAATGCTCCCCAAGAAGCCACTAGGGCCACCGTATTCTCCTCACGCCCTCACACAATGCGAGATGCCGTGATTCCACTAGTGGTGCCCTTGAAGGCGGCAACCGGACCTTTACAAACAAGGTTGGGGATCTCTCCACAACTTAATTGGAGGCTCCCAACGAAACCACGAAGCTTCACCACAATGGAATATGGCTTCGGGGTGACCTCTTCCGTCTAGGGTGCTCAAACACCCAAGAGTAACAAAATCCACACAAGAAATAATGGGGGAATCAATTTTCCTTTGGTGGAAGTGTAGATCTAGATCTCCTCCTTCAATCCCTAGCAAGACAACAAGTTTGGGTGGATAGAGAGAGAGATCGGGCAAGAAAGCTCAAGGGGCATCAATGGTGGAGAGAGAGAGAGGTAAGAGATAAGGGAGCGGTGGAAGAAGCACCTCCTTATATAGGCCCCCCCTTTTCCAACCGTTACAGCCAGAAATGCATTGAGCGGTACAACCGGAGTGGTGGGCGGTACAACCGGTATAACCGGTAAGACCGGTACAACCAACCAACCACCGCCCAACCACCGGACCACAATAGAGTGGTGGCCCGGAAGCAGCACTCCGGCCAGACCCCTGGACCAGGCAAAGTCCTAAGCGGTACAACCGGTCAACCACCGCCCTACCACCGGACCACAACAGAATGGTGGCCCGGATGCAGCAGCCCGGCCAGAGCCCCGGACCAGGCAAAGTCTTAAGCGGTACAACCGCTCGGGACCCCGGTTGTACCGGGCTATATGAATATAGCGGTACAACCGGTCCAGGTCCGCCCAACAACCGGAGCTAATCAGAACCAAGTCCGGTAGTAGCCCGGTGCTGGGCCGGTTCAACCGCCCAGAGCTGCCACCCTGGGTCACCCAGCATTCGGCGGTACAACCGCCCGGGGGCAGCGGTACAACCGCTGGGGACAACTCAGTGGCAGCACCTCCAGGGTATCACCCCTGAAGTGGTGGTCAAACCGGAAGCTTAGAGCGAGCAGTGCATTAGGTCGGGACAGCGGTGCACCGGGCAAGCAACTAATGAAAGTGGGGCCTCTCTCTCTATGATGCGGAGGAGTGAGTTGGGTGAAGATAGATGTGCGAAAGAACTGATTCACCCAAGACTTTCCAATGTGGATTCCCTCTTAATAGTACGGGATCCCTACGACCAAAGAGAATTAACACGTAGAGAACTCCGTCTTCGATCTTTTCCGTTTGGAGGGACCACCTAACCGTCTTGCGTTCCACATACAATCCCTGTATGACTTGACACCCGGTTAGATCGTAGTGAGTTGTCATCATCGCCAAAACACCAAGGTAAGAGAATGCCCTTACAATATCACTTTGTGCTCACTACTAAATTACAAATCATTGTTAATTAAAATTGGCTTTGATATACCTTGGGATCTGGGTGGATCAATTACTTGAGCACTATATGCCTAGCTTAATGGCTTTAAAGAAAGGGCTGCCAGGGAGACAACTCAGAAGTTTTAGAGAGTCATTTATTTCTATTGTGTGCTTTTAAAATAATTAAAAACAAAAAAATAAAGTGGGGAACTTAAAACTTTTTCAAAAATAAAACTCAAAGTGGGAAGGACGAGCACCGTTGAAGTGGGGGCTAGCCTTGCACTTTGTTCATGCCCATGGAAACTTTGTGAATCTTGATTACAACAAATTTTCAAAAATTTTTTTATCCCCTTGTACAAATCCATTGTATTATGAAAATAATGTGCCAAGAATTACCTTTAGGATGTTTAAATTGCTTGTTTGATATGTGCTATGCAAAAACAGAAACTTTGGCTGTAGTGTTTGATTTTTCATATTTTACTGGAACGTCAAAAGCTTCTGAATTTTTACACAATACTTTTATACAAATTTTCTACCACGTCCTAATATTTCAAAAAAAATGAGTTACAGAAGTATGGTATCCATCTTCATCTTTACAAACTGTCCTATTTTTCACATATTGCTGTTATAGTTGCTCTGCGTGCTTATGTTTGAATTCTTGTCGAGCCCCATTGACCTGGGAGCCATAGAATTGCGATAGCATACAGTGGGTAATGTTAGATTATAATTATGCAATAATGTTATGGCAAGACATGATGGGATTTGGTGTTATGTGTACTAATGTTTCTAATAAAAGTTTTGTCAAGTTTTGTGTGGATGAAGTTTTCGAAGATCGAGGAGGTGTCGATGTGAGAAAAATAAGGAGAGACAAGAGTTCAAGCTTGGGGATGTCCAAGGCACACCAAGTAAATATTCAAGGAGACTTAAGCGTCTAAGTTTGGGGATGCCCCGGAAGGCATCCCATCTTTCTTCTTCAACAATTATCGGCATGTCTCAGTTTTTGTATTGTTCACATGATATGTGTAAATTCTTGGAGCGTCATGCGCCTTTTATTTTTCTTTAAGCAATGCACCATGCTGGTTTGGGAAAGTCCATGGTTGATTTATAGAATGCTCTTTGCACTTCACTTATATCTTTTGAGTATGGCCTTATAGAATGCTTCATGTGCTTCACTTATATCATTTGAAGTTGGATGCCTGTTTCTCTACATATAGAAAACCATTATTTGTAGAATGCTCTTTTGCTTCACTTATATTTATTAGAGTGTGGTATTTTGTAGAAAGAAATTAAACTCTCTTTCTTCACTTATATTCGTTTGAGAGTTAATAAATAATGACGGTAATTTGCATGGGTCATAAAACTAGTCCAAAAATAATAGGTATTCAAGGAGTGATAATCAAAACCTTCATGTAGCACATTAAAGAGAAATTGTGGGTTAATGATATTGATGTGGTAATGCGAAAGGGTGTGAGTGCATCATTGTTGATTTGTAGAAGTGTCGATATTAAGAGGTGTTAACTTCTTGTTTGTCTAAATATTAAAAACGCATGGCGACGATGTGTGAGCATTTCTATTCCTCGTTAAAATCCTAGTGTTGTTTGGGGTCGGAGGCGCGCGATGGTTAACTCCTCCCAACCTCCTCCTCGGGGCATGCGAGTAGTACTTTGATTTGTGATAAAACTAATAAAACATTGCAATAAGTATATGAGTTCTTTATGACTAATGTGAACTATTCATACTTTGCTAGCCTCTTCGGTACCGTGCCTTACCCATTCTCACCTCGAGGATCGGTGCAACTTTCGCCGGTGCATCCAAACCCTGTGACATGATACACTCTGTTGCACATAAGCCTCATTATATCTTCCTCAAAACAGCCACCATACCTACCTATCATGGCATTTCCATAGCCATTTTGAGATATATTGCCATGCAACTTCCACCGTCACTTCATATGACTTGTATTTCCATTGTCATATTGCTTTGCATGATCGTAAAATAGCTAGCATGATATTTACATGGATTGTCCGTTTTTTGATATCTTCTGCTACGCTAGATCATTGCACATCCTGGTACACTCCCAGAGGCATTCACATAGAGTCATATCAGTTTTTGATATCTTCTGCTACGCTAGATCATTGCACATCCTGGTACGCTCCCAGTAAATAAATGGGGGAGGCAAAAAAAGAAAAAAAGAGAGAAAAAGGCCACCATGAAAAAAATAAACAAATAAATGAGAGAAAAAAGAGAGAAGGGACTTTGTGTTGGAAATATGCCCTAGAGGCAATAATAAAGTGGTTATTCATATATTTCCTTGTTCATGATAATCATTTATTATCCATGCTAGAATTGTATTGATCGGAAACTCAAATACATGTGTGGATACATAGACAAAAACTGTGTCCGTAGTGAGCCTCTACTAGACTAGCTCGTTGATCAAAGATGGTCAAGGTTCCCTGACCATAGACATGAGTTGTCATTTGATAAAGGGATCACATCATTAGGAGAACGATGTGCTGGAAAAGACCCAACCATAAGCATATCATATGATCGTGTTAGTTTATTGCTACTGCTTTATCCATGTCAAGTATCTGTTCCTACGACCATGAGATCACACAACTCCCTGACGCCGTAAGAGTGCCTTATGTGTATCAAACGTCATAACGTAACTGGGTGACTATAAAGGTGCTCTACAGGTACCTCCGAGGGTGTCTGTTGGGTTGGCGTGGATCGAGACTGGGATTTGTCACTCCGTATGACGGAGAGGTATCTCTGGGCCCACTCGGTAATACAACATCACAAGAAGCTTGCAAGCAATGTGACTAAGGAGTTAGTCACGGGATCTTGTATTACTAAACGAGTAAAGATACTTGCCGGTAACGAGATTGAACTAGGTATGGAGATACCGACGATCGAATCTCGGGCAAGTAACATACCGATGGACAAAGGGAACTGCATACGGGATTGATTGAATCCTAGACATCGTCGTTCGACCGATAAATATCTTCGTAGAATATGTAGGAACCAATATGGGCATCCAGGCCCCGCTATTGGTTATTGGCCATAGAGGTGTCTCGGTCATGTCTGCATAGTTCTCGAACCTGCAGGGTTTGCACACTTAACGTTCAGTGACGATTCGGTATTGTTGAGTTATGTATGTTGGTGACCGAAGGTTGTTCGGAGTCCCGGATGAGATCCCGGACGTCGCGAGGAGTTCCGGAATAGTGCAGAGGTAAATATTGATATACAGGAAGTTGGTATTCGAGTTTCGGAAAGGTTCTGGGCTTACCGGTTTTGTGACAGGGATGCCGGAAGTGTTCCGGGGGTCCGCCGGGTGGGTCCACCAGTCACGGAGGGCCCCAGGGCTGTGACAGGGGACACACCAGCCCCTGGTGGGCTGGCCGCCCCTCCGACCTAGGCCCATGCGGCAAAGGGGCTGGTGGGGCAAGACCTAAGGGCGCCGGCCACCCAAACTTGGGGGCCAAGGCACCCCTTGGCAGCCGCCCCACCCCTACGGGAAACCCTAGGGTGCTGACCCCTCCTCCCTTCCCCCTATATATATGAGAGGAGAGGGAGGGCAGCCGCACCCTATGCCACGGCGCAGCCCTCCCTCTCTCCCTCTAGATTGATTCTCCTCTAGTTCGTCGCGGTAGTGCTTGGCGAAGCCCTGTCGGGACAGCTCCACCACCACCGCCGCCATGCCGTCGTGCTGCCAGAGAACTCATCTACTACTACACCCTCACTTGCTGGATCATCGAGCTGTACGTGTGCTGAACGCGGAGGTGCCGTCCGTTCGGCGCTAGATCGTGATTGGATCGCGGGACGGATAGTGATTGGATCGCGAAGACATTCGACTACATCAACCGTGTTTCTTAACGCTTCCCACTTAGCGATCTACAAGGGTATGTAGATGCACTCTCCCTCTCGTAGTTGTTGATATCCATAGATAGATCTTGGGTGTTCATAGGTAAAATTTTGTTTCCCATGCAACGTTCCCCAACAGTGGCATCATGAGCTAGGTCTATGGGTAGATAACATGTATGAGTAGAACACAAAAGAGTTTGTGGGCATTGATGTTCAGATTGCTTACCTCCTTAGTCTTATCTTGATTCGGCAGTATTGTCGGATGAAGCTGCTCGGACCAACCTTACTCGTCCACGTACGAGAGACCGGTTGCATCGACTGACATGCAACTTGTTGCATAAAGATGGCTGGCGGGTGTCTGTCTCTCCCACTTTAGTTGAATCGGATCCGACAGAGGCGGTCCTTGTAGAAGGTTAAAAGGTAACTTGATTATCACCGTTGTGGCTTTGCGTAGGTAAGAACGGTTCTTACTAGTTTCCCATAGCAGCCACGTAAAACTTGCAACAACAAAGTAGAGGACGTCTAACTTGTTTTTGCAGGGCATGTTGTGATGTGATATGGCCAAGACGTGATTTGATATATGTTGATGTATGAGATGATCATGTTTTGTAATAGTTATCACGACTTGCATGTCATTGAGTACGGCAACCAGCAGGAGCCATAGGGTTGTCTTTAATTTATTGTATGACCTGCGTGTCAATCACTAAACACCATGTAATTGCTTTTACTTTATTGCTATGCGTTCGCAATAGTTGTAGAAGCAATAGTTAGCGTGACAACCACGTGACGACACAATGATGGAGATCATGATGATGGAGATCATGGTGTCATGTCGATGACGATGGAGATCATGCCGGTGCTTTGGAGATGAAGATCAAAAGCACAAGATGATGATGGCCATATCATGTCACTTATATGATTTGCATGTGATGTTAATACTTTTATGCATCTTATTTTGCTTAGGACGACGGTAGCATTATAAGATGATCCCTCACTAAAATTTCAAGATTAAATTGTGTTCTCCCCAAGTGTGCACCGTTGCAAAGGATCGTTGTTTCGAAGCACCACGTGATGATCGGGTGTGATAGACTCTACGATGGCATATAACGGGTGTAAGACAGATTTGCACATGTAGAAAACTTGGGTTAAACTTGACGAGCCTAGCATGTACAGACATGGCCTCGGAACACAAGAGACCGAAATGTCGAACATGAGTCATATAGTAGATATGATCGACATGGAGATGTTCACCATTGAAACCACCTCATCTCACGTGATGATCGGACTTGGGTTGGTGGATTTGGATCATGTCACACTTAGACCACCCGAGGGATGTTGATTTGAGTGGGAGTTCTTAAGTAATATGATTAATTGAAATCATTATCATGAACATAGTCTGAGTTGTCTTTGCAAATTATGTTGTAGATCAATGGCTCGCGCAGTAGCTCCCTTGAATTTTAATGCGTTCCTAGAGAAAGCTAAGCTGAAAGATGATGGAAGTAACTGTGCGGACTCGGTCCGTAATCTGAGGATTATCCTCATGACTTTGCAAAAAGGCTTATGTCCTTGATTCACCGCTTGGTGCGCTGCCCCCTCCGGTGGCGTCTGCAGAAGTTGTGAACGTCTGGCAGACGCGTGTTGATGACTACTCGATAGTTTAGTGCGCCATGTTGTATGGCTTAGAATCGGGACTTCAAAAGCGTTTTGAATGCCATGGAGCATATGAGATGTTCCAGGAGTTGGAGTTGTTATTTCAAGCAAATGCCCGGATCGAGAGGTATAAGACCTCCGATAAGTTCTTCGCCTGCAAGATGGAAGAGAATAGTTATGTCAGTGAGCACCTACTCAGAATGTCTAGGTCCTACAACCGTTTGACTGATTTGGGAGTTCAGCTCCCATCCGAAACAGTCACTGACAGAATTCTCCAGTCACTGCCAACTAGCTACAAAGGCTTCGTGATGAACTATAATATGCAAGTGATGAACAAGTCAGTCTCTGAGCTATTTACGATGCTCAAAGTCACGGAAGTAGAAATCAAAAAGGAGCATCAAGTGTTGATGGTGAATAAAACCACTAGTTTCAAGAAAGGCAAGGGAAAGAAGGGAAACTTCAAGAAGTATGGCAAGCCAGTTGCCGCTCCCATGAAGAAACCCAAGGCTGGACCCAAGCCTGAGACCGAGTGCTTCGATTGCAAGGGGATTGGCCACTGGAAGCGGAATTGCCCCAAGTACCTGGCTGATAAGAAGGCTGGCAACGTCAGCAAAGGTATATTTGATATACATGTTATTGAGGTGTACCTCACTAGCTCTCGTAGTAGTGCCTGGGTATTTGATACCGGTTCGGTTGCTCATATTTGTAACTCGAAACAGGAACTACGGAATAAACAGACGCTGGCGAGGGATGAAGTGACGATGCACGTCGGAAATGGTTCCAAGGTTGAAGTGATCGCCGTTGGCACGCTCGCTCTTCAATTACCATCGAGATTAGTAGTAAACCTAAATAATTGTTATTTGGTGCCTATTGAGCATGAACATTATGTCTGGATCTTGTTTATTACGAGACGGTTATTCATTTAAATCAGAGAATAATGGTTGTTCTATTTAGGCCGGCCATAGTGGGGGTATCATAGCTAGTATCATGCACTTGGGACTAGCAAACATGTTGATGTGGCAAGCAATTAAAGAAGAGAGAGAGGGTTAGAGTAACATGGGTAGATATCATATCATGTTAAATGCTATACTATGTGTCTTGCATGTCAATAAATGAGATCAACTATGATACTACTTTATGATACTATGCATTATGAAGGTAGTATCATACAATAGTATCATATGCATGATACTAGTATATGATACTCCCCACTATGAATAGCATTTTATGAGTAACATCTTTTATGGTCATGCACCCAATGTGAATGGTTTATTCTTGTTGAATCTCGATAGTAGTGATAGACACATTTATAACATTGATGCCGAAAGATGCAAAGTTAATAATGATAGTACCACTCTCTTGTGGCACTGCTGCTTAGGTCATATTGGTGTAAAACACATGAAGAAGCTCCATGCTGATGGACTTTTGGAATCACTCGATTTTGAATCGCTTGATACATGCGAACCATGCCTCTTAGGAAAGATGACTAAAACCCCGTTCTCCGGTACAATGGAGCGGGCAAGTGACTTGTTGGAAATCATACATACTGATTTGTGCGGTCCGATGAGTGTGGAGGCGCGTGGTGGATATCGTTATTTTCTTACCTTCACTTATGATTTAAGTAGATATGGGTATATTTACTTAATGAAACACAAGTCTAAAACGTTTGAAAAGTTCAAGCAATTTCAGAGTGAAGTAGAGAATCATCGTAACAAGAAGATTAAATTTCTACGATCTGATCGTGGTGGAGAATATCTGAGTTATGAGTTTGGCATGCATTTGAAACAGTGTGGAATCGTTTCACAGCTTACGCCACCCGGAACACCACAGCATAATGGTGTGTCCGAGCGTCGTAATCGTACTATATTGGATATGGTGCGATCTATGATGTCTCTCACTGATCTGCCACTATCATTTTGGGGTTATGCATTAGAGACAGCTGCATTCACTTTAAATGGGGCACCATCAAAGTCCGTTGAGATGACACCGTATGAATTATGGTTTGGCAAGGAACCTAAGATGTCGTTTCTTAAAGTTTGGGCTGCGATGCTTATGTGAAAAAGCTTCAACCTGATAAGCTCGAACCCAAAGTGGACAAATGCATCTTCATAGGATACCCTAAGGAAACAGTTGGGTATACCTTCTATCTTAGATCCGAGGGCAAAGTGTTTGTTGCTAAAAACGGGTCCTTTCTCGAGAAAGAGTTTCTCTCGAAAGAATTGAGTGGGAGGAAAGTAGAACTTGATGAGGTTGTTGAACCGTCACTTCAGTTGGATAGTAGCACGATGCACAAAGATGTTTTTGCGGCGCCTACACCAAGTGAAGAGGAAGCAAATGATGATGATCGTGAAGCTCCATATCAAGTTACTACCGAACCTCATTGGTCGACAAGGACTCGTACCGCCCCTGAGTGGTACGGCAATCCTGTCTTGGAGGTCATGTTGTTGGACAACAGTGAACCTACGAGCTATGAAGAAGGGATGGTGGTCCCGGATTCCAACAAATGGCTAGAGGCCATGAAATCCGAGATAGGATCCATGTATGAGAACAAAGTGTGGACTTTGGAGGACTTACCATTTGATCGTAAGGCCATACAGAATAAATGGATCTTTAAGAAAAAGACGGACGCAGATGGTAATGTCACTGTCTATGAAGCTCGACTTGTTGCAAAAGGGTTTTCACAAGTTCAAGGAGTTGACTACGATGAGACTTTCTCTCCCGTAGCGATGCTTAAGTCCATGAGGATCATGTTAGCAATAGCTGCATTTTTCGATTACGAGATCTGGCAGATGGATGTCAAAATAGCGTTCCTTAATGGTTTCCTTAAGGAAGAGTTGTATATGATGCAACCAGAAGGTTTTGTCGATCCTAAAAATGCTAACAAAGTGTGCAATCTCCAGCGATCCATTTATGGACTGGTATAGGCATCTCAGAGTTGGAATCTTCGCTTTGACGAGGTGATCAAAGCGTTTGGGTTTATACAAGTTTATGGAGAAGCTTGTATTTACAATAAAGTCAGTGGGAGCTCTATAGCGTTTCTAATATTATATGTGGATGACATATTGCTGATTGGAAATAATATAGAACTTTTAGAAAGCGTGAAGATTTATTTGAATAAAAGTTTTTCAATGAAAGACCTCGGAGAAGCTACTTACATACTGGGCATAAAGATCTATAGAGCTAGATCAAGACGCTTAATAGGACTTTCACAAAGCACATATCTTGATAAGGTTTTGAAGAAGTTCAAAATGGATCTGTCCAAGAAGGGGTTCTTGCCTATCTTACAAGGTGTGAAGTTGAGTAAGACTCAATGCCCGACGACTACAAAAGATAGAGAAAAGATGATTGTCATCCCCTATGCTTCAGCCATAGGTACTATCATGTATTCAATGCTGTGCACAAGACCAGATGTTAGCCTCGCCATAAGTATGGCAGGGAGGTTTCAAAGTGATCCAGGAATGGAACACTGGACTTTGGTTAAGAATATCCTTAAGTACCTAAAAAGGACTAAGGACATGTTTCTCGTTTATGGAGGTGTTCAAGTGCTCGTCGTAAAGGGTTACGTGGATTCAAGCTTTCACACAGATCCGAATGACTCTAAGTCTCAAACCGGATATGTATTTGTTTTGAATGGTGGAGCGGTAAGCTGATGCAGTTCCAAGCAAGGCGTGGTGGCAGATTCTATGTGTGAAGCGGAGTACATAGCTGCTTCGGAAGCAGCGAAGGAAGGTGTCTGGATGAAGCAGTTCATGACGGATCTTGGAGTTGTGCCCAGTGCAATGGACCCAATGACCCTCTTTTGTGACAACACTGGCGCCATTGCTCTAGCCAAGGAGCCCACGTTTCACAAAAGGACCAGACACATAAATCGCCGTTTCAATTCCATCCGTGATTACATCAAGGAGGAGGACATAAACATTTGCAAAGTACACACAGATCTGAATGTTGCAGACCCGTTGACTAAACCTCTTCCATGGGCAAAACATGATCAACACCAGAACTCTATGGGTGTTAGATTCATTACAATGTAAATCACATGGTGATGTGAACTAGATTACCGACTCTAGTGCAAGTGGGAGACTGTTAGAAATATGCCCTAGAGGCAATAATAAAGTGGTTATTATTATATTTCCTTGTTCATGATATTCGTTTATTATCCATGCTAGAATTGTATTGATCGGAAACTCAAATACATGTGTGGATACATAGACAAACACCGTGTCCCTAGTGAGCCTCTACTAGACTAGCTCGTTGATCAAAGATGGTCAAGGTTCCCTGACCATAGGCATGAGTTGTCATTTGATAACGGGATCACATCATTAGGAGAATGATGTGATGGACAAGACCCAACCATAAGCATAGCATATGATCGTGTTAGTTTATTGCTACTGCTTTATCCATGTCAAGTATCTATTCCTACGACCATGAGATTACGCAACTCCCTGACGCCGTAAGAATGCCTTGTGTGTATCAAATGTCACAACGTAACTTGGTGACTATAAAGGTGATCTACAGGTATCTCCGAGGGTGTCTCTTGGCTTGGCGTAGATCGAGACTGGGATTTGTCACTCCGTATGATGGAGAGGTATCTCTGGGCCCACTTGGTAATACAACATAACAAGAAGCTTGCAAGCAATGTGACTAAGGAGCGAGTCAAGGGATCTTGTATTACAGAACGAGTAAAGAGACTAGCCGGTAACGAGATTGAACTAGGCATGGAGATACCGATGATCGAATCTCGGGCAAGTAACATACCGATGGACAAAGGGAACTATATACGGGATTGATTGAATCCTTGACATCGTGATTCGACCGATAAAGATATTCGTAGAATATGTAGGAACCAATATGGGCATCCAGGCCCCGCTATTCGTTATTGGCCGTAGAGGTGTCTCGATCATGTCTGCACAGTTCCCGAACCCGCAGGGTTTGCACACTTAACGTTCGGTGACGATTTGGTATTGTTGAGTTATGTATGTGGGTGACCGAAGGTTGTTCGGAGTCCCAGATGAGATCCTAGACGTCACGAGGAGTTCCCGAATGGTCCAGGGTAAAGATTAATATATGGGAAGTTGGTATTCGAGTTCCGAAAAGGTTCCGGGGCTTACCGGTTTTGTGATAGGGATGCCGGAAGTGTTCCGGGGGTCTGCCCGGTTGGTCCACCAGTCACGGAGGGACCTAGGGCTGTGAGAGGGGGTGCACCAGCCCCTGGTGGGCTGGCCTCCCCTCCCACCTAGGCCCATGTGGCCAAGGGGCTGGTGGGGAAAGCCCTAAGGGTGCCGGCCACCCAAACTTGGGGGCCAAGGCACCCCTTGGCCGCCACCCCACCCCTAGGGGAAACCCTAGGGCGCCGGCCCCTCCTCCCTTCCCCCTATATATATGAGAGGATAGGGAGGGCAGCCGCACCCTAAGCCACGACACAGCCCTCCCTCTCCCTCTAGATTGATTCTCCTCTAGTTCATCACGGTAGCGCTTGGCGAAGCCCTGCCGGGACAACTCCACCACCACCGCTGCCACGCCGCCGTGCTGCCGGAGAACTCATCTACTACTCCGGCCTTGCTTGCTGGATCAAGGAGGTGGAGACGTCATCGAGCTGCACGTGTGCTGAACGCGGAGGTGCCGTCCGTTCGGTGCTAGATCGTGATTGGATCACGGGACAGATCGTGATTGGATCGCGAAGACGTTCAACTACATCAACCGCGTTTCTTAACGCTTCCCGCTTAGCGATCTACAAGGGTATGTAGATGCACTCTCCGTCTCGTAGTTGTTGATCTCCATAGATAGATCTTGGGTGTTCGTAGGAATTTTTTTGTTTCCCATGCAACGTTCCCCAACACTTTGCTACTATCCTTTACCATACTTGTGCCTCAAAGTGGCACCATGTTCTTCATATAGAGAGTCTCTTGTTTTGTCACTTCCATATGCTAGTGGGAATTTTTCATTATAGAACTTGGCTTGTATATTCCTATGACGGGCGTCCTCAAATGCTCGAGGTCTTCATAAGCAAGCAAGTTGGATGCACACCCACTTAGCTTCAGTCGAGCTTTCATACACTTATAACTCTAGTGCATCCGTTGCATGGCAATCTTTACTCCTCGCATTGATATCTATTGATGGGCATCTCCATAGCCCGTTGATATGTCGAGTTGATACGAGACTTTCTTCTCCACTTTTACCCCTTTGAAACCTACCACCATATTCTATTACACATATATGCTATGTCCATGGTTCACGCTCATGTATTGCGTGAAGAATAAAAAGTTGATGCATTTTGAAAAATGACGATCCAATTGCGTGATTTGGGCACCGTGGTGCTTAACATTTGTATTAATGTGGTGAAGACGGAGCCATGCCTTGCTAATATAATAAGATGAATGGGGGTAAACATTCTATAAGGATCGTATACTTTGAAAGATTGATGATTTTGTTGCTTGTGCTTATAATTATTACTATGTCAATGTTTGTTAATTCATCATTTCTCAATGAGCGTACATACAAAAGATTACATATTGGGTAGCACGTCACATCAAAAATTATGTTTTTATCATTTACCTACTCGAGGACGAGCAGGACTTAAGATTGGGGATGCTTTATACGTCTCCAATGTATATATAATTTTTGATTGTTCCATGCTATTATATTATCATTCTAGGATACTTTTTGAGTAATTATTTACCAATCTATCTATTATATTATTAAAACGATAGAAAACAAACGGTGAAGATTTATCAATTTAGAGTTATGATATTTGAACGGCCTAGATTAAACACCATATATACATGTCACAACCCACGTAGTAGAGTCTTTTTTATCCTCCACGTACTGGATTCAAACCTGCCTAATAGGAGTAAAAGACAACTTGGTCTACCGGAAGTCAATGTGAGTCCGTGAAGGACACACAAATGGGCAGGAAACCCATACAAGCAAGTCTCGAAGCGCTAAGGCGGTAGGAGGCGATCGCGTGGCGACCGTGCTTCTGCGCTAGGGTTAGGGTTTCGCTGCACCTGGGTGGTTGGATTCTACCGGGGTTCAGGGCGGCGACGGTGCTTTCCTGGAATTAGGCCGGCCTGGCTGCGTTCCCTCGTCGTGGAGCGGTGCTGATGGAGGGGGCGGCAGGAGGAAAGGGTGCGGCCATGGCTAAGGAAACTTCAACTACCCCTTCGGCGGCGGCGGCGGCTACGCCATCAGCAACGAAGGGTGGAGGATCAGCTAGCGGGGGATCCAACAAGTCTCCGGCGGAGAGCAAGACGCCAGATCCGGCGGCAAGCCTTTCAGCAAGGTTGGGCGGCATGGTGCTGATGGACAAGGAAGTCGAGGGCTTTATCTTTGAAGATCCTAACCCTTCGGTCCGTAAAGCTCATCGCTGGTCCGCGATAGGAAAAGTGTGCTCACCTCGGCCAATGAAGATGTCTGTAGTGGAGAAGACTATGCCTAGGGCATGGGGGCTGCACAAAGAGGCTAGGTTTATAGAGATTGGTCCTAACATCTTTGAAGTCCACTTCGGATCAGAGGGGGACTGGAGACATGTGTTGCATAACGGACCATGGCAGTATGATTTTAATGTGATGGTGATGAAGGATTATGAGGCTGACAAGAGGCCCTCTGAGATGGTGTTTGACAAGATTGACATATGGGTGAGGGTAACAGATCTGCCACCGGACAAAAGGACCGAAGCCTTTGGTAGAGCTCTTGGGAATTGGCTGGGTGAAATAGTTCGGGTCGATGTGGATAGGGTAGGATTTGCTAGAGGTCAGCACTTGAGGGTTAGTGATACGGGGCAAACCCGAGGGTGGCCCGATCTTCACGAATTGGAGGTGGATTCGAGGAAGAACACGATGAACACGAAGAACACGAGGGGAAAACGTGGAGAGAATCAAAGGGAAAACACTCTATTGGACAAGATCCACACCAAGTACTCCTCAAATCACAAGCAATACAAGAGGTGCATCAAGATCCAAGAACAACAACGGAAATAAAGATACATGGGTAGTTCATCCAAATCTCTACGAGAGATGGGCCTTGAATCCACTAGGGATCTTCCCTTGATAGGGGCCTTGGCATCACTCCGGATCTTCTCACGTAGAGGGTAGTCGCTCCACGAGGGAAGGGAGATAATGGAGCTAGGCTCAACAAGTATATTCGCTAAACCAAAGCTAACCCTAGAAAGGAGGAGGGGGTGGAGTATTTATAGTCCTAGTCACGAAGGGGTAAGTGAGAGGGAGATACATGGGCCTTCGGCCCGTCTCTGCGCGCAGGCAGGCGCCGGATGTCCGGGCTGGGGGCCAGATGTCCGGGTCTTCGCGAGGCGCCGGATGTCCGGGCTGGGGGGCCGGATGTCCGGGGCTTGGGCGTCGCTCCGCTCGGTTCGGGTGTGGAGGCGCCGGATTTCCGGGGGTAAGGGCCGGATGTCCGGCCTGTCTTGTGGCGCCGGATGTCCGGGGGTCGGCCGGATGTCCGGGGCTCGGTTGGTCAGGGAGTCCTCGGTGCTGGCATCTCCTGGCCGGATTTCCGGGGCTGAGGGCCGGATTTCCGGGCTGGGCCGGATGTTCGGGGTCTGGGGGCCGGATGTCCGGGCCCTGTAGAGACTGCAGCTCCGTCTTCTTCCGTCTCCGCTTCCAAGCTTCCCTCGCGGATGGTGTAGGTGTACCTTGGCGCTTGCACTCCTCCTCGTCATCCGTGAAGCTCCGACAATACCTATGTATGCACACGAGGGGAGTGTCAAGTAGTATACCATCCTCGAAGGGGTCAAGTGAACACGTGTAAAGGAGATGATTCACCTTTATGTATGTCGAGTGGATGTCGTACGTGTCACTTGCCAAACGGACTCTTGCCATGGTGATGTCCGTAGGATGCTCCGCATCATCCCCTCCCCCTTGGGAAAGATCCGTCCTCGGATCAAAATCCAAATCAGCATGGGAAAGAGATGGTGGCGTCGTGTAGAAGTGGACGATCACCAAGCACTTATCATCATGAAGCTCGAAGTGGGCACTCTCCAATGTCTCGCCATCTTGTAGTTCCTTCAAAAGGAGCAAATACAACAAACACTTGGAAAAACAAATGTGGTTAGCGTTAGTGCAAAACCAAGCATTCAAGTGGCGAATCACCGCACAAGTGTTGTCATCATGCATAACATATGGTGTGACAAAGGATTGTGTCATGGCATGTAAGCATTCAAGTTGAGCACAAGGAAAAGCAACATTGAAACAAGCATGCAAAGTTGAGGTAGAGATGCCAATATGTGTGACAATATAACGAGCATCTACCTCATGTTCATAGCAAGCATGCACAAAGCAATCAATGAAAGGTCGATGGTATGCATAGGAATCATTCACAACACCAAATAAATTGAAGTGTCTAGACACACGGTGCAAGTGCAAGACAATCCAAGCAGAATGTGCGCATGGTGTAGTGAAGATAGTGGGGCACTCAACACAATAGAAAGAGCAATTGTTCATCATGTGTGAGGCAATCAAGTCAAGCATGTGGCAAGCAATAGAACATGGCATATGTGAAGAAATGACATTTTTGCAACCAAACATATGATAGGAGAAATTAATCCACAAGTTGGATGCAACACACAAGGCATATATGTCATGAGGCATGGCAATGTGGCAATCATGAGTGGGAACAATATCCATGCTCAAGAAGGATGTCACCTCAAAAGCGTGACCTTGTGCGTCCGTCACAATGCCGATGAGCAAGCAAGTGCGATGTAGAAACGCGTCGGTGTAGAATGGCTCACTCGCAAGAGCTCGAATCTTCAACTCACGTGAGGTGGAAGTTGACATGTAGGCGAAGTATCCTACACATACACACAACAAAGCAAAGAATGTATGTGCATGGTAGGTAAACACATCATCCATCATGATGGTTCTCTTCTCTTGCACATAACAATTAGAAGCAAAAGTGCATGAATAATGTGATGCAACAATGTCTATATTCATAGCACTAAGCATATGGTGCAAAGAAGGAAGACAAGCATGCTTCACATGAAAGATGTCAAAAGCTCCAATAATATGAGGGAAAGCTATGGGGGCAATCTCATTAGCAAAATTAATAGCATAGTTGCACTCAATACATGGCAAAGCGAGCATGAGGGCAACATATGGAGGCATATGACAATAAGCAAGAACAATCATGTGCGAAGCATGGCAATGGTTGGCATCAACCGCATAAAAGGAGCACATCGGTGATGCAACACAAGCAAGCATAGTAACCATGTCGTGCAAGCTAGTAGTGCGAAGATGCAACGTACTAGAGGAAATCATGGCAATCATGTCATATGAGCAAATAGTGGACATAAATAATGCACATGACATATCGCGAGCACGAAGCAAGAGTGAAGTATCATCATAGACATGGGGCACAAAGCAAACATGGCAATAGCAATCAATAGCTCCACCAAGCTTGCAAATACACATACAAGTCATAGAATCAAGTGTCATGTGAGATGCAAGGCATGGGTCACAATTGCATGGCAAGGGCATATAAATGTGCATATCATGCAAAGTGAACATGGCAATATGGGCATAATAAATGTAATGAGTAAGAAGCCATAGCCATGTGAGAGCCATGTAGAAGAAATGCGCGAAGTCCTTGCGCAAGTGGAATGGTTGGAGACACATTCCGGTGAATCCCAAAGCATCGGTGCTCTCAAGAGCTCGTTTCGTCAACTCATGGGATTGTGAGGTTGACGAGTATTCATGAGTACCTACACACAACAAAGACAAAGGGAAAATTGTGTGTGCGTGGTATATGTATACATCATCCGTTAGGATGTGCATGTGCTTGTGTTCGTTAGCCCAAAATGTCCAATGCTCAAATAAATGAGATGCATGATATAGGAACATGTCATCCATCATGAAAGATTTGTTATGATGTATAGCATAATGGAGACTAGAAATATGTAGTGCATCACATGAACTAAGAGCATTGTTGTTCATGTAATCCGAATGGTGCACACAAGTAGTGGGATCATGCAATGGATGGGATGGAACAAAATCTCCTAACATGTATGAGGAAACTATTGAGGTCTCCTCATGTGCAATAGCGGAAGCATCATATGGAGAATATGGACAATATCCAAAACAATGCATATCCGTAGCTAGGTGGTCATGGCATGTCATATGTGAGCAATTGCGCAAATGATGCAAAGGAAGCATGGCAATATCATCACAAGAAAAGCAAATGCCAATAACCTTGGGTTTGTCATCTATGCCATATGTGCAAATTGGGTTTATTTTAATGGCATAGGCATAGTCGCTACGGTGAGATTGCAAAGATGCAATATATGAAAGTTCACGCATAGCATATGACAAGTTTAACGGATTGTCAAACATGATGTGACCAAAAGAATTCTCACAAGATATCCTATGCAACATGGCATCACAATTAATAGACTTCACATGAGAATCGTCAAACTCATCATAAATGGGCAATTCATCACATGAGGAAGTTGTATAATCATGAAGCATGGAAATAGAGTGATCATCATCATTCAAGCAATCAATCTCAAGATAGTCCACTAGTGGGACAAGAGCATCACCTTCACCTATGTTACCTAGTTCATTCCACTCATGTGGTGTAGGTGAGGTGGTAAAGACCAAAGCGTGGTCATCTTCATCGTGATGGAACCATGTGGGGGGTGCGTCATATTCCACCATGGCGATCGTCTTGTCCAAAGGAAGGACGAAGTCGTCGAGGATCGGCGCGTCATCGTATATGGGACCTAGCACCAAAGGAGAAGACACAATAGAGGAAGAGGTTAAGTTGTTAGAAATCGAAATGGCCTCACATGCCCTATCAACTACCTCACTCTCTCTATGTGGTGGCTCACACACTCCCTCAAGGTAGGTGCACTCAAACTCACATATGGTGGAGTCACTCATCTCACTCAAGTGGTGGGGGTTGTGGCTCTCCTCACATGGGAATTGGGGCAACTCATCATATATGGGGCTAGTGGTGAAGTCACTCTCACTCTCAATATGGTGGCATAAGTCGCTCAACTCATCTCCAAACGCCGTCATGGTCGAAGGGAAAATCCCATGCTCAACCAACTTGTCACTGTCGCCATGGATGAAGGCCGAAGATGGCACATCATCACTCTCGCCTCCAAAGATGGAAGCGTCATCCTTGCTCGCCACCTTGTCGCTCGCCTCCAAAGCGTGTTCCTTGAGTGGCTCCGTAGTCGTGGTCGCCGCCGCGCCGTCTTCAAAAAGAGTCGTGGTAGACTCGGCATCGTCAATGCCACAAAGAGGGATGGCGGTGAAGTCGGACTTGGGAGCGTCGTCTTGGAGCTTGTCGGGCTTGGACATCTTGGTGGTACCATCCTCATGCTCATCGTCGTGGAGCGTGGTCGTCGCGAAGTGTGCTCGGGGTGGAGAAGCCTTGGCCTTGAGTTCTTGAACCGCCTTGAGAGCACCAACGTAGATGTCGTCGAGAGACTCGTAGTTGTTGTGGAAGATAGTCTTGGCGATGGCGTTGTTCAATCCCATCATGAAGTGGAACTTCATCCAAATGGGGTCGTCCACACCGGCTTGTCGCAAGGCTTTCTTCATCTTCATGAAGTACTCATCGAGAGACATGGATCCTTGTATGGTGTTCTCCAAGTGGCGGTGAAGATGTTCCGTGTATGTAGAAGGCACAAACTCTCGCCGCATCGCTTTCTTCAACTTGGACCAACTCATGTCGAAGCTCGTCGAAGATGTGTGAAGCCACCATGTCGACGCGTCGCCGTGGAAGTTTCTTGTGGCGCACTTCACTTGATCTTTGGAAGGGACATGAAGTAGCTTGAGGTAGTAGTCCATCTTGCGCTCCCAATCGAGATACTCCTCGGGGTCTTGACTCCCATAGAAAGGAATCTCGTGGTCGATGTCGAGGTCGTAGTAGCTCGTGGAAGTCGCGGACTTGAGCTTGGGGAGCTTCTCTTGAGGTGCTTGTCGGCGAAGATGCCGCATATCCAAAGGCGAAGATGCCTTGAGGTCTCTTGGCGAAGATGCCAAGGTAGGTGGTGAAGTCATCGAGTGGTGGTTGGTGTCGAGCTCATGACCTTCACACATGTTCTTTGTTGGACGCCTTGATGTTGGCGTCGTTATTTCGTCATGTCGTTGATGGTGTCGATGCCGAGGTGATCTTGCCGAAGATGGTAGCTCGGAAGCATGTGCACTTGAGCGTCTTCTCGAAGATGATGAAGATCTCGTGCGGTTCTTGATGAGGGCCTTGAGCTCCTCCAAATGAGCATCCATCTTGGCGTCGATGGTTTTCTTCATGGCATCGAACTCGTCATTCTTGTTGTAGACCGAAGGAGATGTGCCGTCCCTATCCATGGAAGCACTCGAGAAGGCGTGAGAACGAGATGGAATGAACATACCAAAGTTACCTCTTTCCGAAGTTGTAGATGGATCTCAAAAGACCACAATGTAAGCAAGGAAAAGAGTGCACTTGGTGAAAAACCTTGTCCAATTCTCACAACCTACACAAATGGCTTATAGTGGAGCTCGGTGGGGTTAGTGGCACAAAATATCAAGCAAAATGAAGTCCAAGATATTGCAAATGTTGAAATCAATCCAATGGACTCAAAATGCAAAGCAAGCGATCACAATATAGGGGAGGGCAATAAAGAAACACACGCGGTGGGATAATGGGGCTTGTGCAACTATAGGGATGAGCAATACAAAATTGCCTAACGAAGACTAAGCTCTTGTTGCACAAACACTAGGAGAGACGCTAGCTTGATTGCACGTTTGGGCACGATTCACCACTTGGCACCAATCCTATTTATGCAAGCAAAACGTTTCCTATTCCATGTATCCTCATGCACAAGTATCTCTTTTCATGCTCAACTCTATGCTTATAAGCTTTCATCTTTCTTTCTTGCTTAGAAGCTTTTTTTTTCTTTTTTTTTGACTCTTCCTTTCCACTATTCTTTTTGAGCCTCAACAAAAGATATGAGACAAGTATCACAATATATGCACGGGAGCAAGCAATGGCACTATATGATAATTCAAATGATGTAACACTATGATGTCGTATCACTATGGTGCTCAAGTTTTCGCGAAGCCCGGCAATACTCGGATAGCTAGTCTCAATAGGTATGAAGGTAATCGCAAAGATGGTGGGGCTATGAAGATGTAATGGCAAGGAAGGAAAAGTGTATGATGGAATGTATACCTTCGTCACACTTAACCTTTCACGAAGTCGGGGGAAACCGGCCTTGCTTCCGGTTGAAGATGGTCTCAAAGGATGGATGGTCGTCGTTGGTCGATGTAGATGATGTACCGATACAAGTCACCGGTGGATGATGAAGAAGTAACCATCCCTAAGTAGCCGAAACACCTTAGGAGACTCAAATCACAACTCAAGCAACCACAAATGCAAAGGTAACCAAAATGGGTTAGGTTGCGGAAGACTATGGTGGCATTGCAGATGATATGGTGGAGGGCCTAGGCAAACTTGGCAAAATTTGAAAAATATGATGGTGTCAAATGATGGTGGAACTAATTTTGTGGGATAGTGGATGTCAATATCTACAAAACGAGCTAAAGAACACCTAAATCGGAGTCCGGATGAATTAGTTATGGCCGAAACGGTGAAACCGGAAGGCTGAAATCTACGGGGGCCGGATATTCGGGATAGAGTGTCCAGAATCGCCCGAATTTTGTGTTCCAAGGCCCGGATGTCCGGCCTGGGGCCCGGATGTCCGGCTAGGAGTCCGGATGTCCGGCCCGATGCCCGGATGTCCGGCCCGACGATTCCAGATCTCGATCTGAGCTCGGGAACTCGATTTGGGGCGGAAATTGGTGATTCTAAAGCTAAAATTTGATGGGGAAAAGGTGGAATTAGGGCTAGGGGACGCCAAGGGAGGTAGATCCACTTGCCAAACACCAGATCCACGGATCAAAATCAACAAAAACTCACAAGAACAACAAATCACAAGAAATTTTTTTGGGGCTATTTTTGTGGGGATTTTCGAAATTGGGAAGAAAAACACGAACTAATGGCTAGAACATGGGGGGTAGGGCTCCAAATTCGTGGTAACTTGGCTCTTGATACCAATATGATACGGGGCAAACCCGAGGGTGGCCCGATCTTCACGAATTGGAGGTGGATTCGAGGAAGAACACGACGAACACGAAGAACACGAGGGGAAAACGTGGAGAGAATCAAAGGGAAAACACTCTATTGGACAAGATCCACACCAAGTACTCCTCAAATCACAAGCAATACAAGAGGTGCATCAAGATCCAAGAACAACAACGGAAATAAAGATACATGGGTAGTTCATCCAAATCTCTACGAGAGATGGGCCTTGAATCCACTAGGGATCTTCCCTTGATAGGGGCCTTGGCATCACTCCGGATCTTCTCACGTAGAGGGTAGTCACTCCACGAGGGAAGGGAGATAATGGAGCTAGGCTCAACAAGTATATTCGCTAAACCAAAGCTAACCCTAGAAAGGAGGAGGGGGTGGAGTATTTATAGTCCTAGTCACGAAGGGGTAAGTGAGAGGGAGATACATGGGCCTTCAGCCCGTCTCTGCGCGCAGGCAGGCGCCGGATGTCCGGGCTGGGGGCCGGATGTCTGGGTCTTCGCGAGGCGCCGGATGTCCGGGCTGGGGGGCCGGATGTCCAGGGCTTGGGCGTCGCTCCGCTCGGTTCGGGTGTGGAGGCGCCGGATTTCCGGGGGTAAGGGCCGGATGTCCGGCCTGTCTTGTGGCGCCGGATGTCCGGGGGTCGGCCGGATGTCCGGGGCTCGGCTGGTCAGGGAGTCCTCGGTGCTGGCATCTCCTGGCCAGATTTCCGGGGCTGAGGGCCGGATTTCCGGGCTGGGCCGGATGTCCGGGGTCTGGGGGCCGGATGTCCGGGCCCTGTAGAGACTGCAGCTCCGTCTTCTTCCGTCTCCGCTTCCAAGCTTCCCTCGCGGATGGTGTAGGTGTACCTTGGCGCTTGCACTCCTCCTCGTCATCAGTGAAGCTCCGACAATACCTATGTATGCACACGAGGGGAGTGTCAAGTAGTATACCATCCTCGAAGGGGTCAAGTGAACACGTGTAAAGGAGATGATTCACCTTTATGTATGTCGAGTGGATGTCGTACGTGTCACTTGCCAAACGGACTCTTGCCATGGTGATGTCTGTAGGATGCTCCGCATCAGTTAGGGCTAAAATATCAGTTTTCGAACCTCTGGTGAGAGGATTTTAGTTAAGAAAGGGGAAGGAAGACAAAGAGAGGACTTGGTTTGATTTCCATTATGAAAAGGTTCCGCATTTTTGTTTTGACTGCGGAAGACTGGTTCATGTCAACGGGGAGTGCAACCCTCCTGTTGATTCCACGATGCAGTGGGGAGGCTGCTTGAGAGCTTCTCCTAGGCGCAACAATTCTGGTATGGAGGGCTCAAGGAGCGGTGCGGCGAGTAGCACTAATAGCTGGGGGAGTTCTCACACTGGTGAGAATTCTTCTAGGCACAATGATCACCCGAGGGTTAGGGATATGCCAACAAGGAGAAACCTAAACTATGAATTTTCTCGTACTGGGGAAGGACGCACTGGCGATCGGTCCAGACAGCAGCGGGATGAGGTTACAAGTCCGAAGGGGGAGAGGTCTCGATATGAAGGGGCACGGGAACATGACCTGTGTGACAACCTTGAAGCACGACGTGAGCAAGACCTGCGGGCGAAATTGCTGGACTCCAATCAAGGTAGCCAGAGAATGACAGAGAGAGGCAGGGAGGCAAAAGGGAAAGATAAGATCGAGTCCTACCTAGACTAGCGGGGGGACGAGACCAGAAGCGGGTGGCATGCAGGAACGGGTCGGGTGAACCCACTGGGGGGATCCGATATGCATGGCACCCGAGGGAGAAGACGTGGCTACTATGTTAAAAAGCACAGAAAGGAGGAGGATGAGAGCCGTCGAGCAGACACCCATGCAAGACGTGAAAATACAAGCAGGAAACGAAGATCTCCTCGCCAGGTCTGGGTGCCGAAGGGGGATGGTGATAAAGTGGTGGGTGACGATGCGTTCATTCGCGAAACGAGACAGAAAACGTCCTCGGTGTTTGATCGTATTGAGCAGAACAATGAGAAAGCGGCGAGCCCCGGAGCCCGGGGCCGCCAAGACCAATGAATATCTTGGCCTGGAACTGTCGACGATTGGGGTTGGACTCGACAGTTGGCGAACTGAGGGACCTGATAAGGTCATACAACCCAGCGGTGGTTTTCCTTAGTAAAACAAAGAAGTCGGAAAGAGCAATGGAGCGACTCAAGTGGAGCTTGGGATTTACGAGTGGAGTAGCAGTGGGGTGCAAAGGAAGAAGTGGTGGTCTTGCGTTGTGGTGGAGAGAGCATATACAGGTCTCTTTTCGGCCTTGGTGCCAATATTTCATTGATGCTGAGGTAGTGTGTGATGGCAAGTGCCATAGGATCACTGGATTCTATGGTGAACCACGGGCAGAGCTACGGAAAAAATTGTGGGATGCTATTCGGTATCTGTGTGCGCAAGATGATCTCCCTTGGTTATGTGTGGGAGACTTCAATGAGGCCCTATTTCAAACGGATCAGATTGGTGGTAATCAGAGGCCCTTCTCTCAAATGGAGGACTTCCGGGACTGTCTAGCTGATTGTGGCTTAGCAGATTTGGGCTTCTCAGGGTATCCGTACACATGGGATAATAAGCGAGATGGGCTAGAAAATGTTCAGGTGAGGTTGGACAGAGCTACATGCAATGACCGTTTCTTGAACATGTTTCCCGAGACGGCCGTGGAGCATATCCTATGCGAGGAGTCGGATCACCAAGCCCTATTAGTGCGTGTGTTGGAGACGGCTCCATCTCACGTGAGGTCTGGTGAGAGACAATTTTGCTTCGAAGAAGCATGGACCAGACACGATCAGTATGAAGCGATGATTGCAGAGGCATGGCAGGCGGCCAGTACGGGCGGCGAGGGGTTGCAGGCTGTCTGGCAAAAGTTCGAGCACATGTCGGGCTCAATGCAGAGATGGGCTCGCGAGGTCTTTCGATCCATCAGGAGGAAAATTAAGCAGCTCAAATCTCAACTGCATGAAGCCAAGAAGAGAGCTTTAAGCTCGGGTTATCAACAGGAGGTACGTGATATTGAGGATCAACTGCGTGAAGTGTATGAGAGGGAAGAGATCATGTACCGTCAGCGGTCTAGGGTTGATTGGGTCAAGGCGGGGGACCAAAATACTCAATACTTCCAAAATCGAGCATCACATCGGAAGAGGAAGAACACGGTTAAAGCACTTCAGAGGGAGGATGGTGACGGTGTCCTGGACTAGGGGGTGCTCACCACGTCGTCTCCCGACCAGTGGGTCAGGCCGAGGACCCCCGTGATGATTCACTATTGCCCCAGTTCGGACAGCCCATGCCGAATACAAGGAGGATTCCACAAGACTTGGCGCACAAGACAAGGACTCCTCTAAACCCTAGGCCTACGGTGCATATATAAACCGAGGCCAGGCTAGTCAATAGATTAATACATTACATCTCATAATCTCATGGTAGATACATGTACTATGTACTATCCCTCATATCAATATAATCAAAAGCAGGACGTAGGATATTATCTCTTCAAGAGAGCCCGAACCTGGGTAAAATCCCGTGTCCGTGTTACCATCGCTCCAAGACGCCTAGCTTAGGACCCCTACTACGAGATATGCCGGATTTGACACCGACATTGGTGCTTTCATTGAGAGCCTGCTGGGTGATCGTCAGGGTGCGATGGGATCTTTGACCGACGCAAAATCAGATGTCATACTTTCAATTTAGTTCATGTAGCATGAATTATTTTTCTTTTAGAATTGTTGCTATTGGCTCGTGCAAATTTTGCTTGCAGTGTTACGGGATCACCGACGAGTTGCAGCGATGTTGGCCAGCGGCGACGCCCGTGTTCGGCCGTCTCTCGGCTGTCTCGATTCGATCGGACGGGATCGGTGCCTACCAGATCGGTTGTTGCTGCTAGTTCGGCAAACCATCACGTAAAAGCTGAAGCCAACCACGGGCATGAAGACAAAACGTCCCTGACCGAGGCAGCCGATGTGCGTGTTGCGCGCAAGACCAACCTGGACCCGGACATAGATCAGCACAGGGGCGAGATGGCGGTATGAGTTCGGCCTGTGTCCGAAGTCTATGGACATCCGGATAGATCAATCCTTTTGACCACACCCTCGAATCAGGTGTTATATTCCTATTTATTCCGTTTTATAAATAGATCAATCCTTTAGCAAAAGAATCGCTCCGTTCTGTGTTATTTTTTTTTCTTCGCAGATCGGATTTGGCTCCGCGTGTACAGACTAACCCTAGACGTTGGGCCTGTACATTCGGTATAACCAACGCGAGACGGCGACATGCGCCTAGAGGAGCGGCGGCAGGAGGCCTGGCGGCCGAACTGCCAGCGCGCACGGGAAGTCCCGGAGCGCTGAGGATGCATCGCCCCGGCCTACCGGAGCTACTCATGCACAGGGAGTTGTTCCAGGCCTTCCTCTATGTATTATTTTATTTAGCATGTCACAGCTTTTTGCTAGTTCTCTCTCTTCCGTGCATGCGCCACGTTATGGATTCAGTGATCCTAGCGATGAGAAGTAACATTCCCGTGACGTGCTAATCCGATTACTAATTGCACCATCTGCTAACTCGGACAAATGGCGCATCTGGAACTCGGACCGCCTGAGAATTCGGGTTTTCTCGAGCTTTCGCCGCGGCACGCCGGCGCCCTGCATCGAAATCGACTTCGACATTCAGGCCATATTTCTCAAATTATATATTTTGCATAAGTAAATTATATAAAGGAATCTTTTATTATTATTTCCGTCTTGCCCTGCTTTATGTATGCAGGAAAATTAACAGTGGTCGTGCTATGCCACCACTTCGGCAAGCCGTCGTCGTCGTCTCATCCGACGTAAGCTGCTCGGGGGGGTCCAATTGCCATGGCAACCTGTTCCTCACATCGGTCACCTCGAGGGCTTCGGCATCGCCAGATAAAATTTCCCAGGGATAAGCCAGCGTCGTCCCACCCGTGCCGACCAAGTGGTGTCATCACCACGGCACGCGCCCCGTCGGGCCGACCTCGGCACTCATACCTTATTTCTTTAATTATTTACTTCACTTAAATTAATTAAGTGGAGTTTTTTTAATTATTATATTTCATTGTTATTACTGTTGGAGTTGCACTATTTTACGTGTGCAGGTAATCGACTTCGGCTGCGTCACGCGGTCACCTCGGCGTCACCTTGCCGACCTACTCCACCACCTCGGCTGGACCAGGGGCTTCGCCTCGCCACATCGGCCGAGCCGTGACACTACTTCGGAGTGCCGAACTCCTCGTTCGGTCACCTCGGAACCGGCTTGGGGGCTGGGACCTTAACCCGCTATAAGCTCGGCCTGCGTCGTCAACACCGAGCACATTAACCAGGGCTTCGTCGTCTCGCTGCCAAACTACTCTGTCTCCTCGGCTGGACCGGGGGCTTTGCCTCGCCGCAGCAACCGTGCTGCGTTGCCACTTCTCAACCCGAGCTCTTTGCTCGGTTACCTCGGGCTTGGGGGCTGGGACCTCGGCCAGGCCGAGGACTACGTCTTTGTCCCGCCACAACCCCGGACCGCACCGAGCACATTAACCAGCTAAGTCGTTTTCGTGCTCAGCTCTCTTTAGAATTTTACTTTTTGTTCGGTTCGACCAAGCACTATCCTTTTTTGACAAAAAGTTGTTTGCGAAAAACTTTCTTTGTCAAAACTTTGTTTGTTACAAACAAGTTCAAATACCCCGTTTACTTGGGGGCTTCCTTTATGAAAACCTTTTCTCTCTGCATGTGATTATTATTGTACAGCTTCTTTCCTTGCTCGTGTATTATGCCAAAATATGCATCATGTTGACTTAAGTGTTCCACGAAGCTGGGTTGCCTGGCTCCTGTGCTTACCCCTACATTCCCGATTGTTCGGCTAGGGAGTAAAGGGAGCACCTCTGCGATTGTTACGATCGGGTCATCCGAACTCGTACCTCAGACGGGTGAAGCCGAAAGCTAGCACTCTTATTGTTTTCAACTATGGTCGACACACGACGGAACTCACGCGTACACAAATCTATTGCACAAGTCTCATAGTAATCATGAGCGACCAAAGAAAGGTACCGTTGGGGGCACTATTTTCTTTGAAGATGCTTCTTACGTTACATAAGTAATATAGCATAAGTTCCCTGGGCGCGGTTTGTCTGTTACAGCCTCATGGCCTGATTGCCTGGTTATCCGAAACACCGCCGATAGTTTCGGTAGGCGGAGTAGATAACACTTTTCGGCCCTTGGCCGAAGAGGGAGAAGCCGACGGTCGGTTAAGACGCGTTCAAAGTTCGGGCGAACACAGATATTATATAAGAACTTCGGTACCTACAATCATTATACATAAAATTCTTTTATCCAAGTCACTTGGGGGCTCTTAAATTTGTATGAGCTGTTTTTTAATAAATGTGTTTTCTTCTTGGTCGTTGCAAAGCCTTTTTCTACTACTCCTTTCTCGACTCGAGTGTGTGGTCAATAGCCGGGTAGCCTGGTTTCTCTCTAGAGCCGCCCGCATTTAGTTCGCTAAACTGGCCTCGGAGAAACACTCCGCCTTCGGGATATGGAGGTTGAAGCCGAACGGTGACCCGCTTGAAGTCTGCAGATCGGATGTATCATGTTAAAGCACGACCGAAGCACATATTAATTTTAAGACCAGTTTCGGATTGGCACAATTTTCTTTTATCTAAACATAAAGTTTTTTTGCATAAATCTTGTTTTTTCCGAGCATAACTCTCGCAGTACACTTTTAAAGCATAGGTAATATCAACGGGGGGCTGCGACTAGAGCCGAACCCGCCAAAAGCCAAGGCACTCCGAGGAGTCCTCGTCGAAATGTTCTCGGATATTGCTTTATATGCACCAGTTTCGAATTGTGTCTTCGGTCAATAGTTGGGTTGCCCGGCTCCTGTGCTTGCCTCCTATGTTCCGCTTTGTTCGGCTAGGTGTGCAAAGGGAGAACCACTGCGATTGTGCTTCCAGCTCGAATGGTTAAGCGCCTTGGTGGAGAAAGCCGAAAACTGACTGTCACAATGAGCGTAAACTGGTCAGCGATCAGATGACTGTGTCAAACTACAGATCGATAGAGGTCACCCCGTGTTAAACGATGGGCCTTTCATAAGATTGGCCGAAGTGTTACTGGTTTGACCTCGGATGATGCCAAACACTATTCAGGGGCTAGTAACTGGCCCCGAACTTTAAACTCCTATGACTAAGTGACAGTTATAAAGCCTGCATATCTGATTGCCTCGTTTCCGCTAACACAACCACCTCCGGGTACCGAGACGTCAGCTAAGGGTTGTATTGTTAGTACGGAAACACCCTGCGTAGCATCTACAAAGGGGTGGAAGCCGACGATGGGCCACTTTCAGGTTATAAACAGTCTCAATGGAGAATTTGCCTTCCATAATTATCGTAATAAAGCCATCAATATGCATCAATTTGACTTAAGATTTTGGCCAAGCTGGGTTGCCTGGCTCCTGTGCTTACCCCTATGTTCCCGATTGTTCGGCTAGGCGGTAAAGGGAGCACCTCTGTGATTGTTAATGCCGGGTCATCCGGGTTAGTACCTCAGACTGGGTGAAGCTGAAAGCTAGCCATCTTAAAGGATATAATTGGTCGGCAATGATGGAAGTGAAAATTTCGGTTCATTATGGACCATAGAGTTTGGGAACTTTCCCCCAACTAAATCCTCAATATTTTCCTCCCACATTGATCGGAGATGAGGTTTCATGATCATGGTCAATGTACTCCGGATATCGATCCTTAATTCGGCCACCCGTGTCCACATTAAGTCTCGGGGGCTACTGGGCTTCGCGCTTATCATTTACAAATATTAAAGGGGCACATCGATCCCCTGATCTGGTGTTGCCACCCGACCAGTGGCTCGGGGGCTACTGCATTGCCTATTCAATGCAGAAAATTCAAAATGCTCAGTGTTCGGCTTGACCGAGCTATGGGCAAACGTGTCTTCGGACAATAATAGGTACCATCTGGACCTATCCGGCATCAAGCTAATATATTATGGCAACTTCTCAAGACCCTCTCTCAAGGGCCCGCTTGCCGATCACTATTTCCTCTAATATATTACACCGCGTTTCTATTCCTAAGTAAGCTGCAGAACTAGGAGTTGATCCTCGGGCCGATTTTGTGAATCGACCTGAGTCTCAGGGGCTACTGGGATCAGCGGGTTTATGTTTTCCTTTAGGTGCATGCCGGACATTCAACGGACACACATCTTGAGGGCTACTAGCTATATATCTCGGCAGAGAATAAATTGCACCAACCGAAAATATCCACAAAAAATCAGCCCATGGTCGGGGTGGTGCACCACCTCGAAAGCAGTCCGGCATAAAGCTCGGGCGCAAGTGGCTGGCTCCATAGAGAGCGTTTTCGACATTAAGCTCGGACGAATTCCTTTAATTTTTTAAGGTCCAAGGTAGTTTATGATACCTCGGACGCTGATCATCATTGGAGCTTGGATGCAGTCCGGCGTTGGAGCTCGGAAGCAGTCCGGCATAAAGCTCAAGATCGGAGACGCCTTAGAAGCAGTCCGGCATAAAGCTCGGATGTGAATGGCTGGCTCCATAAAAGACTATTCCGGCATTTAAGCTCGGATGAAGTCCTTCAACTTTTTCAAGACCGAGGTAATCTATGACACCTCGGATACAGTTCGGCGTTGGAGCTCGAACACAGCTCGGCGTTGGAGCTCGAACATAGTCCGGCGTTGGAGCTCGGACACAGTCCAGCGTTGGGGCTCGGAAGCAAAAAGATACCTCGGATACAGTCCGGCGTTGGAGCTCGGACATAGTCCGGCGTTGGAGCTCGGCTGTAAAAAGACACCTCAGATGCAGTTCGGCGTTGGAGCTCGGACGCAAGAGGACACCGCCGCACGGGAAACCCTTCAAACCCGAGGTGTGGCGTAAAAAATAATAAGGCATTGATAAAGGCCGATAACTTAAAGGGGCTCCTCGGATGCCCGACGGGTGAACTCTTCGGATTCAGCTCGGCGATCCTCAAGATTAGACATGGGAAGATTTGTTGAACCAGTTTTCAAGACCGACGACCGAAGACAAAGAACTGTTCGGAAGAACCGAGGAGCGTCCCCAACTTGAAGACCGGTTCAGGGGGCTACTGACGGTGTCCTGGACTAGGGGGTACTCACCACGTCGTCTCCTGACCAGTGGGTCGGGCCGAGGACCACCGTGATGATTCACTATTGGGCCAGTTCGGACAGCCCATGCCGAATACAAGGAGGATTCCACAAGACTTGGCGCACAAGACAAGGACTCCTCTAAACCCTAGGCCTACGGTGCATATATAAACCGAGGCCAGGCTAGTCAATAGATTAATACATTACATCTCATAATCTCATGGTAGATACATGTACTCTGTACTATCCCTCATATCAATATAATCAAAAGCAGGACGTAGGGTATTATCTCTTCAAGAGAGCCCAAACCTGGGTAAAATCCTGTGTCCGTGTTACCATCGCTCCAAGACGCCTAGCTTAGGACCCCTACTACGAGATATGCCGGATTTGACACCGACAGATGGATCAAGATGTACGGTTGATGTTGATATGAGGGAAATGGCAGCAACGTTTTATGAGAAACTTTTCACTTCCGAGGGGTCTACAGGAGCTGAGAGGCTGTTACAGAACATTGATGCGCTGGTCACTGAACAGATGAACATGGCCCTTGTTGCGCCTATTTCGGACAAAGAAATAGAGACGACTCTATTTCAAATGGGTCCAACAAAAGCTCCAGGACCGGATGGTCTTCCCGCGCTATTTTACCAACGACACTGGTCGATTCTAAGTGGGGATGTGTGCCGGGCTGTTCGTGATTTGTTGAGTGGGGTGGCTGCTCCGGATAGCTTTAATGCTACGGTCATTGTGATGATCCCGAAAGTTAATTCACCGGAATTACTTTCTCAGTTTAGGCCTATAAGCTTGTGTAATGTGTTATACAAAATAGCTACTAAGGTCCTGGCTAATAGACTAAAGATCATCCTCCCCATTCTCATCTCCGAAGAACAGAGTGCTTTTGTTCCTGGACGTCTCATTACGGATAACGTGCTAGTTGCTTATGAGAGTGTTCATGCTATACGTAATCGGAAGAGGCGTAAACCGTTGTGTGCGGTGAAGTTGGATATGATGAAAGCCTATGATAGGGTGGAATGGATTTTCTTACAACAGGTGATGGAAAATTTTGGCTTTGCATCTGAATGGATAGATATGATTATGAGGTGTGTATCTACAGCAAGTTTCTCTGTCAAGATGAATGGTGGGCTGTCCAGGAGCTTCGTCCCATCTAGGGGTCTCAGGCAAGGGGACTCGCTGTCTCCATATTTGTTCCTATTTTGTGTTGAAGGATTTTCTGCTTTGCTGAAAAGGGCTCAGAATGACAACAAAATTAAGGGTGTGTCTTTTGGGAGCACTGCCCCCCATGTTACACACCTCCTGTTCGCGGATGATAGCATTGTGTTTTTGGAAGGAACTAGGGACAACATGGAGACTCTTCGTGATATTCTAGCCACTTATGAAGAAGCCTCGGGACAGAAAGTTAATTTGCAAAAGTCATCTATCTTTTTTGGCAAGGGGTGTCAGGACAACACGAAGGAGGAGCTCAAATCTGTGGTGGGTATTGTTTCTGAAGCTCTAAGTGAAAGGTACCTAGGGCTGCCAACACTGGTTGGAAGATCCAAGGATGGCACCTTTCAGTATGTCACGGAGAGTTCCAAGGGGAAGGTTTGTGGATGGAAAGGACAAGGGCTTTCGAAGGCAGCAAGACAGGTGTTGATTAAGTCAGGGCTCCAGGCTGTACCAACATTCACCATGAGTTGTTTTCTCCTCGCAAAGAAGACGTGCCGAAAACTGAACTCTATTTCTTCAAAATTCTGGTGGGGAGCACGTGATGGTGAGCGGAAAGTGCACCGGATCTCTTGGCAGAAAATGTGCACCTCGAAGAGAGAGGGGGGAATGGGTTTTCGAGACCCGGAGGCGTTCAACCAAGCGCTCCTTGCGAAGCAGGCATGGAGAGTTTTGCAAAATCCCCAATCTCTGTGTGCTAGAGTCCTGAAGGCGCGCTACTTCAAGGAGGAGTCTATTTTATCTGCTACATGTCCTGCCAATGCCTCGTATACATACAGGAGTATCCTCCATGGGCGTGACCTGCTGAGGGAAGGGTTGGTATGGCGCATTGGTGACGGCTCTAAAGTCAGCATTCACCACGCAAACTGGATTCCCCGGGCGGGATTGATGAGGCCGTTGGGGCAGATTTTCATGCCGGGCGTGATGCGAGTTGCTGATCTGCTGACCACCGATGGCATGGCATGGAACAGAGAGCGTGTGCGCGAGATGTTTTCCCCGAGTGATGCGACGGATATATTGCAGATTGCTGTTGGCGGACCGGGGCGTGAGGACTACCTCGCCTGGAATTTCACAAAAAATGGCATCTTCACTGTGCGTTCTGCCTACCACCTGAAGATGTCTATGAATGGAGCTAGGACCAGACAGCCGGGATCCTCTAGTTCTGTGGCTCGGCATAAGGGCTTCTCTGCTCTTTGGGACACCAACGCGCCAGGGAAAGCGTAGATCCATCTCTGGAGGCTGATCAAGAATGGTTTAGCGGTGGGGGCTGAGCTGCACCGCCGACGAATTAAGCCCGGAGTATTCTGCTTAGCATGTGGAAGGGAAGAGACCATCTATCATCGGTTTTGGGCCTGCCAACATTCGATCTTATTCTGGCAGCTTTTTCAATCGGAGAAGGGAGTTTTGGTGGCGACCCCACCATGTCCGTTTGACTCCCAGAGAGAATTAGCACGCTGGCTACTGGAGTGGCTAGCGGGGGCATCCGATGAAGAGAAGGAGGCGACGACACAAGCTCTGTATGGTCTTTGGTTGGCAAGGAATGAAGCAAGAGACGGGAAGAGGATCAAGCCGCCACATGAAATATTGGCTTCGGTCACTGCTCACATGGAGGAATTGAAGGGTGCTCACCCTCCGTCGAGCCACACCCCCGTGACGCGTGTGGTGCAGAAGTGGGAGGTGCCGGAGGAGGGATGTATAAAGGTAAACTTAGACGGGGCAACCTCTAGACATGGCGACAAGGCTGGTGGTGGTGTCGTTCTAAGAGATGAGCATGGAGCTTTCAGGGCGGGCATGTGCCACCATTTCCCGGATATTGTGGATCCTGAGACGTCAGAGATGTTGGCGTGCAAACAAGGCCTCCTCCTGGCGCGCCAGATCAATGCGGAAAGGGTCCATGTAGAGCTTGACAACCAAGGGGTGGTCCACTCTTTGAACTCCATACAAAAGAATCTTTCTGCAGCAGGACCGCTAGTTGAGGAGATCAAGACGATTTTGAGGTCTTTTGCGGGTTCGAGAGTCTCGTGGATTAGACGTTCAGCTAATGTTGCCGCGCATAAATTAGCTAGAGTCGGTGTAGGGGATGAACTTTGTAAGGTTTGGTTGGGGGCTCCCCAGATTTTGTGCTTGATGTACTCTCGGATGAGATTCCGAACTTTGTGTTTTGAATAAAGCGGCAACCTTAACCCTCAAAAAAAAAGTAGGCTCCAAAAAAAAAAGGCAAATCTGTATCCACCTAAAAACACCCGTGACCATGAAGGACTCAAATACAATATGTAATAGGGCAACCCATGTATGTACAAAAAACAAATACATGCATGCATGTAGAAAACGATTTTTGCTTGCATGCATTAAAACATCCGTGGAGGATATGTCTATTACAGAAAGCGAATGAAAAAGTTAATCTAGAAAGACATAAGATTGGTTCACATAGTCTATAAAAATGTCATCCCATGATTTTAGTTAGAGCGGTTTGGATTAAAAGATAATAAAAAATACGTACCAGATTCGTCCGCATAACCTATAAATATGTCGTCCAATGATTTTAATTAGAGTGGTTTGGATTCGAAGATAATTTTTTTTACCTACAATATCAATCAGGATCAACTTTGACACGTACCTAAAAGATTATCATGCCACGAACAGATCCATACCGAGCCATACAAGGAAACATATATATGTATGCCTAAATGCTAGATCGTGCAGCTGCGCCGGATGGACGTCGCGAGCGCACGCAGCTCCATCGTCCGATCCACGCCGCATGCATGTGATGATGTCATCCCACTTTATTCCATCTTATTTTTTTTCAAAAAACTATAACTTTTAAACTAAGTGTCAGAATAACGATCCGTTTTCACTGTTAGTTTTTTCGCGACGAGCTCTTCAAAACTAGATCCCATATGGATATGTTTCGACAAACTTTTTTTTGGCAACTTTGACTCTAGACGATGCAACTTAAGTGCTAAACAGAAGCAACTTCCTAGCACCATGTGTATTTGGTGAATTTACCTAGCAAGTATATCGTAGACAACATAGAAACCATGACAAACAAATTATCACCGTATATAGATAATTGCTTGGATTGTATAGGACAGTTGCTTGGTTTTGTAGGAGAGTTGCTCGGTTTTTGCTAGAACAGTTGCTTCGTTTTGTAGGAGAGTTGCTCTGGTTTGCTAGAACAGTTTTTGCATTGTGGTTTCGTAATACATTTGCTTGGTTTTGCTAGAAACAATTTTGCATTGTGGTTTGGTAATACAACTGCTTGTATTTGCTAGGATAATTGCTTGATTTTTTTTTTGCTAAGAATAGTTGCTTTGGATCTTGCTAGAACAATTGTATGGATTTCTGCTAGGGGTGCAGTTGCTTAGAGTTTGTAGGAACAATTTCTATATGCAGATGTGTATAGTTGCATACACACAAGATGAGTAGGAGTTGCCCACAAATCTGAGCAACTGAGCAACCACGATAGGCAAGTTGGGATAATGTTAGCAAAATTCATTGATACACATAGTGCAATGAAGTTTCTTATATGTAGCACTAAAGGCGCCTCATGTTTTGCGTGATTTTCTCAACAAACCAACCTAATACGCATACCAACTAGGCAAAAAATGAAGTTGCTTTCCTTTAGCACTAGAGTTGCGTCAATCGGAGCCAAAGTTGCCTAAAAAAAAGTTCGACGAAACCTATCGATATAAGATCTAGTTTTGAAGAACTCGTCGTGAGAAACCCAGTTGTGAAAACGAAACTGGATTTTGATGCTTAAATCAAAAGTTATAGCTTTAAAAAAAATTCGAACCGCCAAACAAATGCACGTGTGGAGAATATTCCTTTGCTTGATGGATTGTCTAGTGCGCACCCGCAGCTCCTTCCATATTTGGAGGAGCGCTCGATCCAACCAACGGGCGCTCTGGCGCTCGCTAGCCATGTCCATATGTATGTGTCAATCAGGTCTCTAAAAAAAAAAATCAAAGATGGCTTCCTTCAAATATATCGCCGGCGATTATGCCACACGTTTGCATGCATTTAGCACATGGACAAGTACGCACTAGACAATTGAAAGAAAAACATGGCAATGACCAGCAGGTAAATAGAAGGATATCTCCCACAATTAAATATCGAAAAAAAACCTGAAAATAGGACAGCCATCGACCAAAATAAAAAATTCTAAAAAAACACTGCCAAATGGAAAGATGCGGCGGTAAGTACTGCATGTACGCCAAAGAAGAATGCGATTTCCCATATATGGAATCAAAGTAGTAAATATAATAAGTTAGAAAATACGTTATCATTGTAGGAGTAAGTTAGATATAGTCTTCAAATATAAATTAAATTACAAATAGTTGAATGCGAAACAGAAGTCCAAATAAGCAACAATCAGATTCCCAGTTGATTAAATGCGATCTATCTATCTGCGTTCATCCAAATAAACCAAAAGTATTAAATATGTCATTCAAAAAATTAGTCTGTTGACTCTAATTGTAGTGGTTGTGATGAACATATTAAAAGAGTACCCACAATATTAGTCATGTACAACAAATTATATCTTTTTCTAACACAGTACAGACGTAACTGCTCATACATACGCACATATACTCATCCCTATGAACGCACACACACATACCCTATCTCTATGAGAATCTCTAAGAGACTGAACCGGCACATCATCTTCAGATTGACGAAGTCACCAATGACGCTTTCATACTCCCATTGAACACACATCATTGTAACCTTTGAAATAAATCTTGAGAAATGCGAACACCAATGTCAAGTATAGGACTTAAACTATGGTGAGAGGGGATACCAATGTCCATCTAATAATCATCCAACTACATGTTGGTTTGACACATGCACATGGGTTCACCATTGACATGTACAAATCGAATCCAGCATGGACATGTCCAAAATCAAATCACGTAAAAAGTCTTTCCCGGGAAGAATATGCATGCAAGAAAACATGGGTGGGTAGTCGTCGCAGAAACAATGTCAGTGTGCGTTGAACCGCCCATATAGCACAATCACTTAAATTAGTCTCGAGCATGCAGCATCTCTAGAAGAAAGCCTACTGGCCTGATCTATGCGCCGTGACATTTGCGATAGGCGAGATACTCAACATGTTACGAAAACATACGCACGCAACACAATTGTGACAGACAATACCATAACATATTTACGGGACACCTTTCGTGCAAACGAAGAGATACTCAACATGTTATGAAAACATACTTACGTAGCACTTCTGCTGCTTAGGCACTTGAGCTCACTGCTACTTGGTGTAGTGTGTATATTGTTCTGCTCCGCGGAAGCGAATGCATGTATGGATGATCAAGTTCAGACGTACATGACTAATCAATCTGCTCTGTAAACAAAAATAATCAAGCTTAGTCAGCTGATTAAACAGTCCATATCACACTATTTTTTTGTTTTTTTTTGTTGTTGATAGGTTTGGAATGGCTTATTACGCTGCCGCAAATAAATAGGATACGCAAGTAACATACTCACAAATCGACTCATAATTAGTTAATCCTCAGGATATGAACAATACTACGCTTCTTGGCACTACCTAGATGAATCAATCATTTAAAAACATTCTAATTCTAAACACACTAAAAAAATGTTCGATGAAGATCCTTCGATTGATGTAAAAGGCTAAAACAACTATTTGAGAAAAATGAAGAACCTTGAAGTGGACTATACACATGGCATGACAAAAAAAGGTATTAACAACATAGATAAGGTCACATTTAGGAGGTCAGGCTATCTTAGCACTTCTTTATGAGCACACACAAAAGTTTATATTGTCTTAGACATTATATGGAAGCATTTACAAAAATTATATTGCAAAATGCCGCCGAAATAATAATGAGGCGGCTATAATAGAAATCAGTGTTGGATATTATGTTTTGCTGAGATGTTTCATGAAATTGTGGTTAAAAGACTGACACCACTATATAGTTTGGCGTGACATGACTGGACCACGATATGGTTTTATGTTAGACATGATAAAACAAATTCTCTTGAGTCCACTGATATTTCCTCATGATATAGATACCGGCTACAATAGTTTTTCTTTTGACAAATGTGTGTCCACATTGTGTATTTTGACTAATATTTTAGGTGATTTTGTAAGTCTACATTTTTTTTAAATCGCAAGTCTAGCTTCCTATACCAATATCCTAATGCTAATTTGGATATGAAAACACATGCGAAATCCGGGTGCAAAAATGTGCATCCACTAGAATTTAGATGACATGACACCTTCAAAGCTGACTGCCACCAAATGTGTTGCTCGATCCGGAGTTATAGCTATTAATGTAAATGTTAGCTCGATATAAAGGGGTCGAGATGAAGATATGTTGAGCCTGTGATTTTACAATCAGAGAGTGAGACATGCAAGTGATAAGCCAGCATGGAAGAACAGAAAGAGAGAAGGTGGCAACGAAGAGATAATTGACTCCCTAAAATATTAGATGGCCTGTCGGTTGCATGCGGCGCATAGTCCATGTGCGTCAATGGATATTTAAAACTATATCCATGACACACATGTCTCACAACTGGACGGCCACAAAACTCCTCAAGTATAAATATTTTTATACGTTGATTCCAAATTGCTTACATTATTTGTCAAACTTAAATTGTAATGTCTCGAAAGTGTAATAAACTTTTGAGCACCACACCACCAGTATTCTAATAGGATGATACCAAGTTTCACTTAAAAGATTGTTACAATTTATAATATCTGTTGTGAGCATTAAAATATGTGAACTTTCAACTAAAATCACAATGAAAATCTAGCCGCACAAATGCGCGGGTGACCCAGCTAGTTTATATTATTTTTGAGCACTAACCTATTGACCCAGTGCCTAGTGCCAGTTCCTATTTTTTGTGTGTTTTTTGTTTCGCAGAAATTCCATATCAAACAAAGTCCAAATGCGATAAAAAATGACGAAGATTTTTTTTGGAATATATGTGAATTTTTGGAAGAAGAATCAACGCAACACGGTACCCGAGGGCCCCACCACGCAACACGACGCGGCTAGGGGGTCGCCCTGATGGCTTGTGGCCAGCCCTTAAGTCGGTTGAGGCTCTCCTTCTGCCGCAAGAAAGATATTTTCGCGATAAAAATCCCCTCAAAATTTCAGCCTGATCGGAGTTACGGAGCTCCGGATATTTAAGAAACAGTAAAGGGATCAGAAAAGAGTTGCGAAAACAGGAGAGAAACAGAGGGAGATCCAATCTCGGAGGGGTGGCTGCCGTTCGGGAGCCATGGTGGCCATCGACCAGAGGGGAAACCCTCCTCCCACCTTGGGAGGAGGCCAAGGAAGAAGAAGAAGAAGAAGGAGGGCTCTCTCCCCCTCTCTCCCGGTGGCGTCGGAGCGCCGCCGGGGCAACCATCGTGACAACGATCTACACCAACAACTTCGCCGCTGTCACCACCAACTCTCTCCCCCTCTATGCAGCAGTGTAAAACCTATTCTCCCCGCTGTAATCTCTACTTGAACATGATGCTTAATTCTATATATTATTATCCATTGATGTGTGGCCATCCTATGATGTTTGAGTAGATTTCTTTTGTCCTACGGGTTAATTGTGGTATGATGTTATTGATATAAGTTGTATGCTGATATGGTGCTGTCCTAAGGTGCCTTCCATGAGGCGCACACGTGAAGGAATCCCGCTGGAGGGTTTGCAATATGTTCATGATTCGCTTATAGTGGGTTGGTGAGTGACTTAAACACAAACCCGAGTAAGGGGATTGTTTACGTATGGGAGTAAAGGGGACTTGATGTTTAATGATATGGTTGGGTTTTACCTTAATGATCTTTATGTTGGGGAACGTTGCTTGGGAAACAAAAATTTTCCTACGCACACGCAAGATCTATCCATGGTGATGAGCATCTACGAGAGGGAGAGTGAATCTACATACCCTTGTAGATCGCTAAGCGGAAGCGTTAAGAAACGCGGTTGATGTAGTCGATCGTCTTCGCGATCCAAATCGCCGAGCGTCCCGCGATCCAATCACGATCCGTCTCGCGATCCAATCACGATCCGTCCCGCGATCCCATCACGATCCGTCCCGCCATCAAATCACGAACCGTCTCGCGATCTTGATCACGGTCCTTCCGATCTAGCGCCGAACGGACGGCACCTCCGCGTTCAGCACACGTACAGCTCGATGACGATCTCCGCCTTCTTGATCCAGCAAGAGGGAGCGGAGAGGTGGATGAGTTCTCCGGCAGCGCGACGGCGTGGCGGCGATGGTGGTCGAACTAATTCCAGCAGGGCTTCGCCTAAGCACCGCTGAAACGATCTAGAGGAGAAACTGCGATCTAGAGGAGAGGCTAGCACGTGGCTATTAGGGTTATTTTTCTCCTCTAAATACTCTAGTATATATAGGAGGGAGGGAGGGGAGGAGGCAGCCTCAAACCCTCAAGGGCTGGCCGAAATTGGAGGTGGAGGAGTCCTACTCCAATCCTACTAGGAGTAGGATTCCTCCTCTCCACTTGGAAACACTTTCCACCTTTCCACCTTTGGGTTTTTTCCACCTCCAGCCACATGGGCCTTAGTGGGGGGCTTGGCCAGCCCACTAATGGCTGGCTTGACTCCTCCCACAGCCCATGAGGCCCCTTGGGTCGAAATACCCCTCCCGATGGTCCCCGGTACCCCTCCCGGCACTCCCGGTACACTACCGAAGTACCCGAAACTTTTCCGGTGACCAAAACGGGACTTGCTATATATCAATCTTTACCTCCGGACCATTCCGGAGCTCCTCGTGACGTCCGGGATCTCATCCGGGACTCCGAACAACCTTCGGTCACCACCATACATAACTCTACTATACCGAAACGTCACCGAACCTTAAGTGTGCAGACCCTACGGGTTCGAGAACTATGTAGACATGACCGAGACACCTCTACGGCCAATAACCAATAGCGGGACCTGGATGCCCATATTGGTTCCTACATATTATACGAAGATCTTTATCGGTTGAACCTCTATGTCAAGGATTCAGTTAATCCCGTATGATGTTCCCTTTGTTCTTCGGTATGTTACTTGCCCGAGATTCGATCGTCGGTATCTCTATACCTAGTTCAATCTCGTTACTGGCAAGTCTCTTTACTCGTTCCGTAATACAAGATCCCGTGGCTAACACTTTAGTCACATTGCTTGCAAGGCTTATAGTGATGTTGTATTACCGAGTGGGCCCTGAGATACCTCTCCGTCACACGGAGTAACAAATCCCAGTCTTGATCCATGCCAATTTAACAGACACCCTCGGAGATACCTGTAGAGCATCTTTATAGTCACCCAGTTACGTTGTGACGTTTGATACACACAAGGTATTCCTCTGGTGTCAGTGAGTTGCATGATCTCATGGTCATAGGAACAGATACTTGACATGCAGAAAACAATAGCAATAAACTGACACGATCATATGCTATGTTCATAGTTTGGGTCTTGTCCATCACATCATTCTCCTAATGATGTGATCCCGTTATCAAATGACATCTCATGTCCATGGCTAGGAAACCTTGACCATCTTTGATCAACGAGCTAGTTTATTAGAGGCATACTAGGGACACAGTGTTGTCTATGTACCCACACATGTATTTGAGTTTCCAATCAATACAATTATAGCATGGATAATAAACGATTATCATGAACAAGGAAATATGATAATAACTAAATTATTATTGCCTCTAGGGCATATTTCCAACAGTCTCCCACTTGCACTAGAGTCAATAATCTAGTTCACATCACCATGTGATTTACATTGTTATTAATCTAACACCCAATGAGTTCTGGGGTTCGATCATGCTTTGCATGTGAGAGAGGTCTTTAGTCAATGGTCTGCAACATTCAGATCCGTGTGTTCTTTGCAAATCTATACGTCATACTGCAGATGCTACCATGCTCCACTTGGAGCTATTCCAAATGGTTGCTCCACTATACGTATCCTGACTGCTACTCAGAGTCGTCCGGATAGGTGTCAAAGCTTGCATCGACGTAACCCTTTACGACGAACTCTTTATCACCTCCATAATCGAGAAATATTTCCTTAGTCCTCTAGTTACTAAGGATAATCTTGACCGCTGTCCAGTGATCCACTCCTGGACCACTCTTGTACCCCTTGACAGACTCATGGCAAGGCACACACTAGGTGCGGTACACAGCATGGCATACTATACAGAGCCTATGGATAAGGCATAGGGGATGACCTTCGTCCTTTCTCTTTCTTCTGCCGTGGTCGAGCTTTGAGTCTCACTCAACTCCACACCTTACAAATCAGGCAAGAACTCTTTCTTTGACTGATCCATTTTGAACTCTTTCAAAATCTTGTCAAGGAATGTACTCATTGAAAGTTTTACCAAACGTCTTGATCTATCTCTATAGATCCTGACGCCCAACATTTAAGTAGCTTCATTCCAGTTTTTCCTTTGAAAAACTCCTTTTCAAACAACCCTTTATGCTTTCCAGAAATTCTACATCATTTTCGATCAACAATATGTCATCCACATATACTTATCGGAAATTCTATAGTGCTCCCACTCACTTTATTGTAAATACAAGTTTCTCATAAACTTTGTATAGACTCAAAAACTTTGATCACCTCATCAAAGCGTATATTCCAACTCCGAGATGCTTGCTCCAGTCCATAGAAGGATTGCTGGAACTTGCATACATTTTAGCATCCTTAGGACTGACAAAACCTTCTGGTTGTATCACATACAACCTTTCCTCACGGAAACCGTTAAGGAAACTCTGTTTTGACATCCATCTGCCAGATTTCATAATCGAAAAATGCAGCAACTGCTAACATAATTCCAACAGACTTTAGCATCGCTACGGGTGAGAAAGTCTCATCGTAGTCAACTCCTTGAACTTGTGAAAAACCCTTTGCCACAAGTCGAGCTTTATAGACGGTGACATTACCGTCCGCGTCCGTCTTCCTTTTAAAGATCCATTTGTTCTGAATGGCCTTTCGCCCTTCAGGTAATACTTCCAAAGCCCATACTTTGTTTTCTTACATGGATCCCATCTCGGATTTCATGGCCTCTAACCATTTCTCGGAATCCGGGCCCATCATCGCTTCTCCATAGCTCGTAGGTTCATCGTTGTCCAACAACATGACCTCTAAGACAGGGTTGCCGTACCACTCAGGAGCAGTACGCGTCCTTGTCGACCTACAAGGTTCGATAGTAACTTGATCCGAAGCTTTATGATCATCATCATTAACTTCCTCTTCAACTAATGTAGGCTCCACAGAAACAACTTTCTGCGCTGCGCTACTCTCTGGTTGAAACAAAGGTTCAACAACCTCATCAAGTTCTATCTTCCTCCCACTCAATTCTTTCGAGACAAACTCTTTCTCGAGAAAGGACCCATTTTAGCAACAAACACTTTGCACTTGGATCTGAGATAGAAGGTACACCCAACTGTTACGTTAGGGTATTCTATGAAGATGCATTTGTTCGCTTTGGGTTTGAGCTCATTAGGTGAAAACCCTTTTTCACATAAGCGTCGCAGCCCCAAACATTAAGAAATGACAGCTTAGGTTTCTGCCAAACCAAAATTCATACGGTGTCATCTCAACGGACTTAGATGGTGCCCCTTTTTAAAGTGAATGTAGTTGTCTCTAATGCATAACCCCAAAACGATAGTGGCAAATCGATAAGAGACATCATAGTACGCACCATATCCAATAGAGCACGACTACGACGTTCGGACACACCATCAAACTATGGTGTTCCAGGTGGCGTGAGTTGTGAAACAACTTCCACATTGTCTTAAGTTGTATACCAAACTTGTAACTCAGATATTTACCTCTACGATCATATCGTAGATATTTTATCTTCTTGTCACGATGATCTCAAACTTCACTCTGAATTTGTTTGAACTTTTCAAATGTTTCAGACTTGTGTTTCATTAAGTAAATATCCCCATATCTACTCAAATCATCACTGAAGGTAGGAAAATAATGATATCCACCGCACACTACAACACTCATTTGACTGAATACATCAACATGTATCATTTCCAATAAGTCACTTGCCCGCTCCATCATACCGGAAAACGGGGTCTTAGTCATCTTGCCCATGAGGCATGGTCCGCATGTCTCAACCGATTCAAAATCGAATGAGTCCAAAGATCCATCAGCATGGAGTTTCTTCATGCGTTTTACACCAATATGACATTTAGCGGCAGTGCCACAAGTATGTGGTACTATCATTATTAACTTTGTATCTTTTGGTATCAATACTATGAACATGTGTATCACTACGATCAAGATTCAATAAACCATTCTCATTGGGTGCATGACCATTGAAGGTTTTATTCATGTAAACAGAATAGCCATTATTCTTTAATTTGAATGAATAACCGTATTGCAATAAACATGATCTAATCATGTTCATGCTCAACGCAAACACCAAATAACATTTATTTAGGTTCATCACTAATCCCGAAGGTAGAGAGAGCGTGCGATGGTGATCACATCAACCTTGGAAACACTTCCAACACTCATCGTCACCTCACCCTTAGCTAGCGTCCGTTTATTCCGTAGCTTTTATTTCGAGTTACTAACATTTAGCAACCGAACCGGTATCCAATACCCAGGTGCTACTAGGAGTACTAGCAAGGTACACATCAATAACACGTATATCAAATATACTTCTATCGACGTTGCCAGCCTTCTTATCTACCAAGTATCTAGGGTTGTTCCGCTTCAGCGACCGTTCTCCTCATAATAGAATCACTTAGTCTCGGGTTTGGGTTCAACCTCGGGTTTCTTCACTGGAGCAACAACTGACTTGCCATCCATGAAGTTTCCCTCCTAGCCCTTGCCCTTCTCGAAACTAGTGGTTTCACTAACCATCAACACTTGATGCTCCTTCTTGATTTCTACCTTCGCGGTGTCAAACATCGCGAACAGCTCAGGGATCATTATTTCCATCCCTGGCCTTTTATAGTTCATCACGAAGCTCTAGTAGCTTAGTGACAGTGACTTGGAGAACTATATCAATCACTATCTTATCTGGAAGATCAACTCCCACTCGATTCAAGCGATTGTAGCACCCAGACAATCTGAGCACATGCTCAACGATTGAGCTATTCTCCTTCATCTTGCAGGCAAAGAATCTTGTTGGAGGTCTCATACCTCTCAACACAGGCATGAGCCTGAGATCCCAATTTCAGCTCTTAGAACATCTCATATGTTCCGTGACGTTCAAAACATTTTGGAGCCTCAATTCTAAGCCGTAATGCATGACGCACTGAACTATCAAGTAGTCATCGGAACGTGCCTGTCAGATGTTCACAACATCTACAGACAACGCTAGAGGGGGTGGCGCACCGAGCGGTGCATTAAGGACATAAGCCTTCTGTGCATCAATGAGGACAATCCTCAGATCACGGACCTAGTCCGCATTATTGCTACCATCATCTTTCAACTCTATTTCTTTAGGAACATATAAAAATTCAAGGGAGCTACAGCGCGAGCTAGTAATCTACAACATAATTTGCAAAGACATTTTGACTATGTTCACGATAATGAGTTTAGTTAATCATATTACTAAAAACTCCCACTCAAATTGACATCCCTCCGGTCATTCGAGTGTCACATGATCCAAATCCACCAACTCAAGTCCGATCATCACGTGAGTTGAGGTGGTTTCAATGGTGAACATCTCCATGTTGATCATATCTACTATATGACTCATGTTCGACCTTTCGGTCTCTTGTGTTCCGAGGCCATGTCTGTACATGCTAGGCTCGTCAAGTTTAACCCGAGTGTTCCGCACGTGCAACACTGGCTTGCACCCGTTGTATGCGAACGTAGAGTCTTTCACACCAGATCATCACGTGGTGTCTCGAAACGACGAACTTTCGCAACGGTGCACACTCGGGGAGAACACAATTTTATCTTGAAATTTAAGTGAGGGATCACCTTATAATGCTACCGTCGTCCTAAGCAAAATAAGATGCATAAAAGGATTAACATCACATGCAAATCATAAGTGACATGATATGGCCATGAACTTGTGCTTTTGATCTCCATCTCCAAAGCACCGGCATGATCTCCATCGTCACCGGCATGACACCATGATCTCCATCATCTTGATATCCATCAACGTGTCGCCATGAGGTTGTCGCGCCGACTGTTGCTTCCACGACTATTGCTAACTCATAGCGATAAAGTAAAGCAAAACGGCGAAAATAATTAAAGACAACTCTATGGCTCCTGCCAGTTGCCGTACTCATCGACATGCAAGTCGTGATATTCTATACAACACATGATCATCTCATACATCACATATATCTCATCATGTAATTGGCCATATCACATCACAACATACCCTGCAAAAACAAGTTAGACGTCCTCTAATTGTTGTTGCAAGTTTTACGTGGCTGCTATGGGTATCTAGCAAGAACAATTCTTACCTACGCAAAAACCACAACGGTGATACAAAAATTGCTATTCAACCTTCTCAAGGACCGCCTTTGTCAAATCCGATCCGACTAAAGTAGGAGAGACAGACACCCGCCAACCATCTTTATGCAACGAAGTTACATGTCAGTCGATGGAACCGGTCTCTCGTAAGCGTACGAGTAATGTTGGTCCGGGCCGCTTCATCCCACAATACCGCCGAATCAAGAGAAGACCAAGGGAGGAAGCAATCTGAATATCAACGCCCACAAACTCCTTTGTCTTCTACTCGAGATCTCATCTACACATAGACCTAGCTCATGATGCCACTGTTGGGGAACGTTGCATGGGAAACAAAAATTTTCCTACGCACACGCAAGATCTATCCATGGTGATGAGCATCTACAAGAGGGAGAGTGAATCTACATACCCTTGTAGATCGCTAAGCGGAAGCGTTAAGAAACGCGGTTGATGTAGTCGATCGTCTTCGCGATCCAAATCGCCGAGCGTGCCGCGATCCAATCACGATCCGTCTTGCGATCCAATCACGATCCGTCCCGCGATCCCATCACGATCCGTCCCGCAATCAAATCACGAACCGTCTCGCGATCTTGATCACGGTCCTTCCGACCTAGCGCCGAACGGACGGCACCTCCGCGTTCAGCACACGTACAGCTCGATGACGATCTCCGCCTTCTTGATCCAGCAAGAGGGAGCAGAGAGGTGGATGAGTTCTCCGGCAGCGCGACGGCCTGGCGGCGATGGTGGTGGAACTAATTCCAGCAGGGCTTCGCCTAAGCACCGCTGAAACGATCTAGAGGAGAAACTGCGATCTAGAGGAGAGGCTAGTACGTGTCTATTAGGGTTATTTTTCTCCTCTAAATCCTCTAGTATATATAGGAGGGAGGGAGGGGAGGAGGCAGCCTCAAACCCTCAAGGGCTGGCCGAAATTGGAGGTGGAGGAGTCCTACTCCAATCCTACTAGGAGTAGGATTCCTCCTCTCCACTTGGAAACACTTTCCACCTTTCCACCTTTGGGTTTTTTCCACCTCCAGCCACATGGGCCTTAGTGGGGGGCTTGGCCAGCCCACTAAGGGCTGGCTTGACTCCTCCCACAGCCCATGAGGCCCCTTGGATCGAAATACCCCTCCCGATGGTCCCCGGTACCCCTCCCGGCACTCCCGGTACACTACCGAAGTACCCGAAACTTTTCCGGTGACCAAAATGGGACTTGCTATATATCAATCTTTACCTCCGGACCATTCCGGAGCTCCTCGTGACGTCCGGGATCTCATCCGGGACTCTGAACAACCTTCGGTCACCACCATACATAACTCTACTATACCGAAACGTCACCGAACCTTAAGTGTGCAGACCCTACGGGTTCGAGAACTATGTAGACATGACCGAGACACCTCTACGGCCAATAACCAATAGCGGGACCTGGATGCCCATATTGGTTCCTACATATTCTACGAAGATCTTTATCGGTTGAACCTCCATGTCAAGGATTCCTTTAATCCCGTATGATGTTCCCTTTGTTCTTCGGTATGTTACTTGCCCGAGATTCGATCGTCGGTATCTCTATACCTAGTTCAATTTCGTTACTGGCAAGTCTCTTTACTCGTTCCGTAATACAAGATCCCGTGGCTAACACTTTAGTCACATTGCTTGCAAGGCTTATAGTGATGTTGTATTACCGAGTGGGCCCTGAGATAACTCTCCGTCACACGGAGTAACAAATCCCAGTCTTGATCCATGCCAATTCAACAGACACCCTCGGAGATACCTGTAGAGCATCTTTATAGTCACCCAGTTACGTTGTGACGTTTGATACACACAAGGTATTCCTCCGGTGTCAGTGAGTTGCATGATCTCATGGTCATAGGAACAGATACTTGACATGCAGAAAACAATAGCAATAAACTGACACGATCATATGCTATGTTCATAGTTTGGGTCTTGTCCATCACATCATTCTCCTAATGATGTGATCCCGTTATCAAATGACATCTCATGTCCATGGCTAGGAAACCTTGACCATCTTTGATCAACGAGCTTGTTTATTAGAGGCATACTAGGGACACAGTGTTGTCTATGTACCCACACATGTATTTGAGTTTCCAATCAATACAATTATAGCATGGATAATAAACGATTATCATGAACAAGGAAATATGATAATAACTAAATTATTATTGCCTCTAGGGCATATTTCCAACACTTTAGTAGTTGCGAATGCTTGCTAGGGGTCCAATCATAAGTGCACATGATCCAAGTAGAGAAAGTGTGTTAGCGTATGCCTCTCCCTCATTGCATATGATAAGTATCTATCATGTTATATTCAATTGCCTATGGACAATCTTTCTCTTGAGTTACACAAAAAGCTTTCTACTAAACTATTTACTTTTATTGTTCTTTTATTAAAACATCACCTAAGTTTTATTTCCACATTCTTTATTATCTTGCAAAACTATCTAGCACACTACAAAGTACTTCTAGTTTTATTCCCGCAAAGTAGTTTCATACCTGTTCTAGGTAAAGTAAGCCTTAACGTGCGTAGAGTTGTATTGGTGGTCGATAGAACTTGAGAGAGTATTAATTATATCTTTAGCTCCTTGTTGGTTTCGACACTCTTACTTATCGAAAAAGGCTACAAACGATCCCCTACAGTTGTGGTTATCACATCCCAATTGAAGTCCATGGACCTCGTAGCCCCTTTCTCCAAGACATTAGGGAAGTGTTCGTAGATCAAGCTCTCTTTTTTCTCATGGTCCGTCACCCATCCGTTGTTGTGTTGAATCCTAAGAATGTGATTCTTTCTACGCCTTGAATTCACCCTTCGGTGGAAGAATTTGGTTTTGGCGTCACCATCTCGCAGGTTGGAGTTTCTCGCACATTGCTTCTTTCTGGCTCTCTCAAGTACGACCAAGCACCACCCTCCGTTTGAGTTTGGTCCTCAAATTTTCTTCAGGGATGGAGAGAATACGCCCCTCCTGAGCGTTGTCCAGGCGAAGGATCACTAGGAGGGCGGCATGGAGATGCAGTTTAGCCTAGGGAACAACTTCCTACTCCATTCAGTGAGTCTCAGCCCCATCTTCTTGAGCTTATTAAAGAGCCTCTGATAGGGCTCTAAATGGTGGCATTCCTGGTTCCAAGCGTTAAGCACGACCTCATTAAATCCCGGCATGGACGTCCAGAAATTCTCGAATTTGAAAGTTCGAGGCGTTCGAGGCCCACTATTATCCGCAAGAAGAAGGGTACAATGGCCAGATAGCGATGAGGAGAGGCATGCAACACACGGGTGTTGAAGGAAGTGTCCCATTCGACGTTGCAAACAAATGCATCGAGTTTGCAGAATGTCGGGTTGTCTCTTTCATTGCTCCAAGTGAACTTCTGGTTCTGAAGATGTATGTCATTTAGCTCACAGGCATGAAGTGCGTTGCGGAAGCGATTGATGCGCGAACGATTAATATTTCTTTTATTTTTGTCCCTTGCACGACAAATTTGATTGAAATCACCCAATGCAAGCCATTTGATCCCTGACGCTGGTTTCTGGGCTACGAGTTCGGCAAAGAATGCATCTTTGCCAGCTCATTTGGTTGGGCCATAGACAGTAGTGATCTTGAATAAATTCCCGGATGCACGGATGAGTACCGTGGCCGAGAGATAGTAAACGGTGCTGACCACGTCGGAGATTTGGATTGCATTGTCATCCCACAATAGCAGTATGCCGCCCCTGGTGCCGATAGCCGGCCGGTGAGCAAAGTTGCAGAGTCTCTTACCACCTAGATATGAAGCAATGAATGGGTCCATATGGTCAAGCTTAATTTCTTGCAGACATGCCACATGACAGGTTGTTGCCGCAGTGGTTTCATGGATGGTGGAGCGCCGATTGATGCAATTTAGACCCCTGACGTTCCAGCATAGAAAGTTAACATTTTCTCCTAACATTGGGAAACTAGAGTTGACCCTAATACAACTACAGCCCAACTGTAATTCTGGCAAGCACAATAACCTGGGCCTAGCCACAAAGGCAAACACTAAAACACACACATGACAGCCCTATATGCGACCCACATCACTGCCATGATAATTAGGGCATGTACAATGGTGGCAGCACCTAGGTGCTGCCCCAGCCCAGCCACATGAGCACATAGAGCTGAAGCATCGTTTAATTTGGCATTCACCCAACGCACTAGTAGCCTCGTGACGTGAGCCAAACCTATTGCCCATGCGTCCGGACCACATCTCGCTCTCTTTCGTTCTGCTTTTTTTGCTCAAGCAACCGGTTCGTCTGTAAGCTACACTGACACATTTGAGGCATCTACTTTTAGTCCACGGTGGCATCTGAACCTAGTTGGCACATGGGGCACTAGATCTGGGGCTATGCATTGGCCATGCCCTTATACTTGCAGCCATGGACCACCCCTTACAGCACCTCGATGCAACGAAATGAGGTTGTACTAACACTAGTAACTATGAAACCCTTTGGCGACCAGGGTGGTCCTAAGCAGACGACGCCGTGGCCGTGGCCTCGTGGTCCAATGCAGCATCGCCCCCATGGTTGATGAGGGCCTCCTCCACGTCTCCTGCCAGTGCATCATCAACCTTGAACAAGCCCCACAAAGCTGCTATGACTGCCTCCGGAAGTTGTTCCTTGAACTGATCCTCAAACGCCTTCAGTGCCTGGTCCGTGATGTCCTCTCCATCTTGCACTATGCCAATGGTGCGATAGAGCAGCCCTTGTGACTCCTTGGCCATGGTAGTAGCCACGCCCGCACCTCGGGCCATGATCCGGGCACTATTACGTCTCGACGAGAACCCACCCTTGGAAGTGATGTGCATGCCAGCCAAAGTCTTGCGCCTGCGTGTTGGGGCCTTGATCAGGGAGGAGACTGGCGAGGGCAGCAGAGCCTGCTGCCGTGGTAGGAAAAGGGACCCCAAGCCTTACGGTATTGGTCCCCCTTCCACCGCAGCTTTGGGCGCCAGAGAGGGCGTGCAACAGAGCGTCGTGCTAGAGGGGAGGGGCGGTGTTGGTGATGCCTCAAAGACGGGAGGACGCGAGTCAGTGGGTGATGAAGTGGCCATGTGCGTTGGTGAGCACAACAGGGCCACCTGTGGATTCGCTTCAGCGATTCTCGACGTCGGCACTTCGTTCTCCACTTCCCTTCGCTTGGAGCGGGGCAAAGGCGGCATCACCGTGGTTGGCGAAGATATGGGAGAAGCCTGCAACGTGAGGCTCTCTATAGAACGGCGCCTAGCCGGGCTGTGCCCACGTCCCTCAAGCAGCGCCGACGTTGGAGCTACGGTGTCGCCTTCCACCGCGCGCACGTCCTCGTTGCTAGCCGAGCCAGATCCCGCTAGCATGCGTATCGAGGATGCTCCCTGCTTGCGCCGGCCACCGCCTCCACCTCCGCGATCCTGGCCGCGTTCACGCCCCTGGTCACGGTCTTGTGGCTGACGGAACAGAGTACGGCGAATCCTGTCGCCCCACCCTTGGCCGAGTGAATTGCAGAAAACCACAACATTGAAGGCTAAGATTGCAGAAACAACAAGTCTACGGAATTGTGCCAAAAAACACTAATTCCCAGGCTAATTTTTTGCCAAAAACATTAGTTGCTCGAATCGGCCGTTTTAAGTAAGATTATGACAGGTGGGGCCCGTTTTTGTCGACGTGGCGTAATGATTCATAGGCGATGCCGTTACTTAGAGGATTTTACACCTACATCCTTGTTCAAAATTCTAAAAAGCAATCAAGCCCTGTCCTTCACATCTCTCCTCTCCAGACGTGCCATGGGTACCGGAGTGCCAGCTTGCCCACCGGAGCAGCTGGTGCCATGGGCACCGGAGCAGCAGCCGGCGGCGGCCTCGGTAGCGACGGTTGGGTGCAGCGGCGGCCTCGGGTGCGACGGGCAGGAGCAGGAGGGGCGATGCCGGCCTCGGGCGCTATTGGCAGGTGCAGCAGCGGCCTCGGGCGCGACGGGTGGGAGCAGGAGCGACGGCGCCGGCCTCGGGCACGATGGGCGGGCACAGCGCCAGCCTCAGGCGCGACGGTCGAGAACAGCGGCGGCACCGGCCTCGGGCGGGAGCAGCGGCGAGGCCAGGCGCGTCGGGCAAGAGCAACGGCAACACCGGCCTTAGGCGCGATGGGCGGGAGCAGCGGTGGCACCGGGTGCGATGGGCAAGAGCAGCTGCGGCACCGGCCTCGGGCGTGACGACGTGTCCCCTCGCCGGCGACGAGACCGACCGGAGTGTTGTTTCTCTGCTCGTCTACTTGGGCAGCCCAAATGCAAGGGATTGATTGCATTTTTTGTTTTTGATTGAAGGTTGTCTCTGTAAACTTATAGGACTGCTTTGTAAATCAAGAAAATCCCACACCTAACGAGGTCTAATGTGAACCATTATGCCATGTCATTCATTTGTGGGACCCATCTGTCATAATCATGCTTAAATAGGTCTAAGTCATCAATAGTGTTTTTTGTAAAAAATTAGCCTGGAAATTAGTATTTTTGGCACATTTATACCCTAGCCTTCAATGTCGTGGTTTTCTGCAATTCACTCCCCTTGACCACTCCTGGAGTCATTGCGCCCATGACACCCGTCATCATCACGACGACGGTCGCAGTCTCGGTCATCATCACGATCACGCCTATGGGGGTCGACCGGCCTGGAGATGCGCTGGCTTCTGTCCCTCGGCTTCGTCTCGCCATCAACGATGCCCATGCGGTCGTCGTGGCCCGTGGACATGATGTTTGACCCCTGGGTTGGGTCCTCGTGGATGGATAGGTTGACGATCACCCGGTGCTCCAAGCCATGCCTCCCGAAGATGGGCTCACCGCCGTTCTTTGCAGGGAGCGTGACCCAGCTCACGCGAGATATCTTTGCAGGGCTGGACGTCCATGCCCACACCCCCAGCACCTCAGTCGCCGTCTTCATCTTGGAAGCCGGCTCCACATAATCCAGCGAGCAAGCGGAGCCGATGGCCATGGCGATGGGGAGCTCCTCCCAGGCGTGGAGTGGTAGCCCCTCGAGGCAGAGCCTCACATGGTGCCGCTGGTGTCTATGAATCTTTCTTTTTTTATTTTCTTTCTTTTTTACAAAAACTCTGTTCCGCTGTATGCTTTATAGTGGAACCCGGCTCCCTTGAGAGGGAGGCGTATGAAAAAAAACATGGTGCCGCTGGTTGACGTGCTCCGCATGAGCTTCAAGGCGCCATTGACGAATTTGGAGCTTGGTGGCGCCAAAGGGGATGTCGTGGCGGCCGACGGCATTGTTAGAATAGAGCATTATATAGAGATAGGAAGGTTGTTTAAACTCTTGTAATCTTTCTCCATCTCTTCTTCTATTCTATCTTCTCCCGTGTAATCCGTTACGATCGTTCTCTTCTCTTCTCTCGATCGATCGATCTCTTGTAAGCCACGACAACATCTCTATATAATACAATAGGGCCCATACGAAGGGTTCAACGCTTCCAACCAACTTTACATGGTAACAGAGCCTCTTCCTCCTCTGATCGAAGATCGCATCTAGCTACCTCTGCCGGCCGAGACAATGAGCACCCCTTCCGCCATGGATTCCGCCTTGAGCAACCTCCCACCACCGCTCCATCCACCTTCGCCTCCTCCTCCACCAACACCACCTCTGTCTCTCTCGGACCACCGCCACAAGAGAAGCTTTCGAGAGGCAACTTCCTCCTTTGGAAGGCCATTGTGCTGCCCCAGATCAAGGGCGCACAGATGGCACACCATCTCGACGAGAAGAGCCTGGCACCGCCGGCCACCCTCACCATCACCAAGGATGGGAAAGAAGAGCAGATCGCCAACTTTGCCCGATCCCTCTCGTATGTACAACAACAACAACTTCAAGGTTATTTGATGGGTTCTCTCTCCCGCGAAATCCTTGCTCAGGTCATGACGCTACAGATGCCGGCTGAGGTGTGGACGGCCATCCACACCATGTTTGCTGCCCAGAGCCAAGCCCAAGCCATCAACACCCGGATCGAGCTCACAAATCTGCAAAAAGGTACACTCACCATGGCTGAATATCTTGGCAAAATCAAAAGCCTCACAGATGAGGTTGCCTGCACCGGTGTTGCGCTCTCGGATGCGGAGATCACCTCCAAAATTCTCGCCGGACTCGATCTGGACTACAATCCCGTGGTGTCCGCGCTTGCTGCTCGAGTCGAGCCCATCTCAGTTCAGGAGTTGTACAGCCAGCTGCTGAGTTTTGATGCTTGGCTCTCTCTTCTTCACGGCACCAACCTGCGGCAATCTTCGGCAAACTCTGCCTCTCGTGGCCGCGTTCGTGGGTGCGGTCACCAGGGATAGACCCGCTCCAACGGCGCTGGACAGCATGGTCGCGGGCACCACCAGGGTGATGGAGCTCGCCCTACTTCTGGTGGCTACGGCCACAACACTGGAGGAGGCAACATCGTCCCTGCTGGGGGCGGCAGCTTCTACAACAACAGCCGTCGTTCTTCCTCCTCCCGCAACCGCCCTAGTTGCCAACTTTGCAAAAAGCCTGGTCACGAGGTCATGGACTGCTGGCATCACTATGATGAAGATTACGTTCCTGACGCTCGTCATGCGGCTGCGGCTATGCGCGAGCAAGGAGGAGATGGGGTTTGGTATGTTGACTCCGGCGCCACCGACCATGTCACAAGCAAGCTAGAACAACTTGCTCTTCATGAGAGGTACCAAGGCAACGACCAAATTCACACCGCCAGCGGTGGAGGTATGGATATTTGTCACATTGGTCAAGCTACAATTAATTCCCCTAGTCTTAAAGGTGATTTAATTCTCAATGATGTTCTTCATGTTCCACAAGCAGACACAAATCTTGCATCTATGTCTCGTTTAGCCACCGATAATAATGTCTTCTTTGAAACTCATCCTCGTTATTTTTTTTATCAAGGATCGGGTAACGAGGGAACACCTGCATCACGGTAGATGCATTGGAGGACTTTACCCCCATCACATCTGGAGCGCTTAGTCGCAAGCGTCATCATGTCTACTCCATCATCAAGCCCTCTTTGGCAAGGTGGCATCAACGATTAGGACACCCGTCATCGATCATAGTCAAACAAGTAGTCAATAAAGACAATCTTCCATTGTCCCATAGTTCTCTTTCTGAGTCTGTTTGTGAAGCTTGTCAATGTGCCAAGAGTCATCAACTCCCTTATCCTAAGTCCCATAGTGTGTCTCATGCTGCTTTGGAGCTTATTTTCAGTGATGTATGGGGTCATGCGAGAGATTCTTTTGGAAGAAAAAAATACCATGTTAGTTTCATTGATGATTTTAGTAAGTTTACTTGGATTTATTTGCTCAAACACAAATATGAGGTTTTTTCTATTTTCCAAGAATTCCAGAAACTCGTTGAGAGACACTTTGACACAAAAATTCTACCAGTCCAAAGTGACTGGGGAGGGGAGCATGAGAAACTCAACTCTTTCTTCCGCAGCATTGGCATTGCACATCATGTCTCTTGTCCACATGCTCTTCAACAAAATGGCTCTGCCGAGCGTAAACACCGTCACATTGTTGAAGTTGGTCTCTCACTTCTCGCTCATGCTTCTATGCCTCTCAAATATTGGGATGAAGCTTTTATCACCGCTACATATCTTATTAATCGTCTCCCTAGTAAGGTGATTGGAAATTCTACTCCATTAGAATGCTTGTATCATCAAAAACCTGATTACACCTCTCTCAAATTTTTTGGGTGTGCATGTTATCCCAATCTACGTCCCTACAATCGTCATAAACTTGAGTTTCGTTCCACTCAATGTGTCTTTCTTGGTTATAGTAACCTCCACAAAGGGTACAAGTGTCTAGAGATTTCCACTGGACGTATCTATATTTCTCGAGACGTTGTTTTTGATGAAACTCTCTTTCCATTTGCCAAGCTTCATCCCAATGCAGGAGCTCTTCTTCGTGCTGAAATAGCACTTCTTCCAGAATATGGCACACTTCCTGATCACGGGGGTGAATTAACTAATGTTGATCATGTGCAAAATTCCAAAGAAACCTGTGATTTTGGTGATGAATGTGCAGGCTTAGGTTGTCATTTTATGTGCGAAGAAACGGACAAAACAGGCACGGGATCCTCTGCTGATTCGGCTGATGGCGTCCGATCCGAGGCGAATCCCCGCGCCAGCCCAGTTGCTTCCATCGGCGCGCGATCCCAGGAGGATTTATCCTCCATGCATACAGCGACAAGCGGCACGGTGACCGACAACGCCGACCGGGCGAACCCCACCAGCCCAGGCGTGGGCAGGAGCGCGTCCCCTTGTGCCACGACTCCGTGGGTCGAGACAGCGGCTGAGGTGTGGACGGCGCCTGGGCCCGCTGCTGTCGCCGCGCCGAGTGCGCCTGATGCGCCTGACTCTGCGCAATGGCAGGGTGACACGCGGCGTGACTTGGATGGTGCGGGGATCGTGAGGCTGATCCCTGGCTCGCCACTTCTCTCGGATCGGGAGTCGCCTGAGGATCAGGTTGGATCTTCTGTGGCAGGTCTGTCTACTGCAGAACCTGGTGCACCAGGATCTTCTGCGCCTACAGCTACTTCGCGCAACGCACTCCCTAGCCGGCAGACAAGATCAAAGTCAGGTATTGTTAAACAAAAGGAATACACATATGGTACAGTAAGGTATGATAAAATCAAGCGTGCTTTTCTTACTACTGCCGGAGAGCCCACTCACTTGCATGATGCTCTTGCTAATAAGGAGTGGGAGGAAGCTATGGATAGTGAATATAATGCGCTAATGAGAAATAAGACTTGGCATTTAGTACCACCAAAGCATGGTAACAACATTATTGATTGTAAGTGGGTATACAAGATTAAGCGAAAATATGATGGAAGCATTGATAGATACAAGGCTAGATTAGTTGCCAAATGGTTTAAACAAAGGTTTGGAATTGACTATGAAGATACTTTCAGTCCTGTTGTTAAATCGGCTACTATTCGACTTGTATTGTCTATTGCTATTTCCAGAGGTTGGAGCCTAAGACAGCTAGATGTCCAGAACGCGTTTCTTCATGGTGTTCTTGAGGAAGAAGTGTTTATGCGGCAGCCACCAGGATATGAGGATCACAGCACACCACATTATGTCTGTAAGTTGGATAAATCCTTGTATGGTTTAAAACAGGCCCCAAGAGCTTGGTATTCCAGGTTAAGTATGCAATTACAACAACTTAGGTTGACACCATCTAAAGCGGACACCTCATTGTTTTTCTTTCATAAAGGCAATGTCACTATATTTGTGCTAGTTTATGTTGATGATATAATTGTTGCTATCTCAAGTTTAGATGCTACTACTTGTTTGCTTAAGGATCTAAAACTGGAGTTTGCTCTCAAGGACTTGGGACATCTTCACTATTTCCTTGGCATAGAGGTTAAACTGATAAAGGATGGCATACTTCTTACACAGGAAAAGTATACTATTGACATACTCAGGAGAGTAGGATTGGAAAACTGCAAACCTGTAAGTACACCAATCTCAACCTCAGAAAAACTCACAGTTGACACGCGGAGACACACTTGGAACGGAGGATGCCACAAATTACAGGAGTGTTGTAGGTGCTTTACAGTATTTGACACTTACACGTCCTGATATTTCTTACTCTGTGTCAATATTTACTTGCACCTAGCACTACTCACTGGACTGCAGTTTTCAGAAGGACTTGGATTGCAAATTACCAAATCTTCTTGTATGCTTGTTACTGCATATTCTGATGCAGACTGGGCAGGATGTGCTGATGATAGAAGATCCACAGGTGGCTTTGTTGTGTTTCTGGGAACAAATCTTGTGTCATGGAGTGCAAGAAAACAGGCTACTGTCTCAAGATCAAGTACTGAGGCTGAATACAAGGCTTTAGCAAATGCTACAGCTGAAGTAATGTGGATATAGATATTACTCTATGATCTTGGAATCAAGGCTCCTCAAGCTGCAAGACTATGGTGTGACAATATTGGTGCAACCTATCTCTCAGCTAATCCTATTTTTCATGCACGTACAAAACACATTGAAGTTGATTTTCACTTTGTCAGAGAACGAGTAGCTCAAAAGTTACTTGAGATTCGGTTCATTCCTGCAGGAGATCAATTTGCTGATGGCTTTACAAAGCCCCTCACTATGAGAAGATTGGATGAATTTAAATACAATCTCAACCTTGACAGAATTCCTTAAGGTTTAGATTGAGGGGGAATGTTAGAATAGAGCATTGTATAGAGATAGGAAGGCTGTTTAAACTCTTGTAATCTTTCTCTATATCTTCTTCTGTTCTATCCTCTCCCGTGTAATCCATTACGATCGTTCTCTTCTCTCGATCGATCGATCTCTTGTAAGCCACGGCAACATCTCTATATATAATACAATGTGGCCCAGACGAAGGGTTCAACGCTTCCAACCAACTTTACAGGCGTTGGTGTAGAGATGTTGGTGGAAGAATCGCACTAGGAACACCTCTGGGTAGTGGTGCACGACGCTGACGTCCGGCGCAAGGACGCCAATCTCTTCGGCGAAGGCCAGGACGCCAGGTAGCTGCTGTAGCGTTCTGCAGTTTCCTGTGTTTTAGACATCAGTTCATTGTTGAGATAGTTCTGGTATGTACGTTTTCTGAGAAATAAGTAAATTTTGTTTTCTGGACGTTGTTGCAGATCCTATGCGCCTGCCTCCTTCCTTCAGGTGCCTGAAGGTTAACGTGAGGAGCTGCTGAGCTAAACAAGGAGCTGGAGCAGGACGGTAGGAGGGAGGTACACTAGGGGCCGGAGCAGGAGTACAGGACAACCATTGTTTCAGATCCACTTGACTCATCCCAAGTGATTGCAATCTCTTCTTCTTATGAAATTTTTATTTACACACATAATGATAAGAGACTTATTTTTTCCAAAAGATTAGATTCATAGTCTAAAAAAAGATATGGAAATATGAAAATAAGAGCTTCCGTTCGTAAAATTTGTACATAATGTCCCTTTGCATAATGAACTTGGTTTCTAATCATACACATGTACTGCTACATGATCCTATACGTGCTGTCTAAATCAAGGAATAAAATAGGGCGTTATACAAAATAGCGGCGTCCCTGAAAATATGCTATTAGCGTGTTATAGCACGCTATATCGTGCCATTAGCGAGACATTGTACATATATCAATTTAGCGAGACAATTCTCAATATGCTATAGCGTGCTATTAGCGGCGCTATAGCGCGCTATTTTTTTCACTGGTCTAAATTAAGTGAAAGGATATTGGCATTTTATCTCTGGATTAATCAGGACTTATTGATGGGGACTTAGATAATTTCTTAATCTTGAAGTGGTTCTCACCATTGAGATTGCATACATGGTCCTTACATCAGATATGCTTCTAGATCTACAGTTATCCAAGCCTAACTGAGATTTGTTTGATTATTCTACTATTTCTTTTGAGTAATACTGACCGACTTGGTTTACGATGTTACTGTGGTCTGAAGCTTTTGTAGAAGCATTTGTGTGTTCTCGAGCTTAGGAGTAAGGAGTTCAAGGAGCAGTGATAGAATTTTGTGATGTGCTTCAGATGGATCTGTTGCTGAAAAATGATCCTTAACTCATTAGCTATCTTGATGTTCAGCCTGTTTGGTTAGTAAGGCACATTATTTTGACCAAAAAAAAAGAAGGCTCCTTGACTGGTATTATACATGTTGTTAAGTACAAGTACGTTATAAGGCAAAGGAAAAAAGATGGCTTTTATAGTCAGTTTACAGTGCCATCTATTAAGAATCAAGCAAATTCGGGCCTCTAAAAACAATCAGGTAGAGACAGTAATTTTGACAAGACGAGAGACAGTAATTTTCCTGTGTTTTCCTCTCATTAATTCTGAAATACCTTTGACAGGAAAATGTTTCCTGTTTTTTTGGTCTAACATGTCATAAGTTTGTCTCGTGGGTCGATCTATATGAGAACCTTCTCAGCGGAAGTCAAATGGTGGAACCTTCTGCTATGTAAATAACACTTGCCTTGGCTTTGGCGGCGGTGGAGCAGGATTAGTTGGAAGCCAAACAGGCCACCCGAGGAGGAGAAGAGGAGAACGCTCTGAAGAGGAGGTGTTTTGTTTTGGGTCGCGATATTCTACTATGTAGTCCCCTGGCCTCTTTGTATTCTACTATGTGTATGGGCCAGGTACAATGAGACATCAATGGGCTAGATAAGATCCAGGCAAGGAGGTACTCTTTGTAAACTAATATAAGATCTTTTAGATCACTAGCAAATTAAGCCCGTACCGGATGGTATTATTGGTTCTATTTTGAATATATAATAAACCAACATGTGCCTTATTGGTTCCAAATTAGCATAAAAATTTGCAAAACAAAGCCAACTATTGAACATGATATTACATATTTTAAAAGAATTGTTCTACTTTTTAGGCAGTACAAAGTATACGAAGTATTTCCACATTGGAAAGCACTTCTTTGCAAACAACTCTTAGTCTGACCTGACACCTTATCAGTTTCCTACACTGCAACCGATCTAAAATATTTCTATTCTGATTCTCAACACTTCACAAAAGAGCATACATGAACATCGCATGCTACAAAAAGCAAAGTGATCTCTTTTAGTTCTTGGCAAATTCTGTTTTTCGCGCCAAAAGGTTGATGCTTCTTCATTATGTCTATACAAAGGCGGCTAAAGCTCCAATCATACATGTTTGCTAAAACCTAAAGCTCCTAACTAATGAAAATATTTTGAAAGCACTCATGATTTTAAAGGTACATTTACTTAAAAAAAACCTATGTATGTTTGCTCAAACACAAAGTCACTGAAAAATGCAAATGTTTTCGGTGCGAACATGATTTCAATTGGGTCTCCGCGAACATGGTAGCAAATATTTTGTGCTATCAAAATAAATTGTGTATATACATCTCATTGTAAACGACAATCCACCGTGTTTCCTATTAAAGAGGATTAAGACATTCATATTTTTTTCATCACACACATGGATTTAGCGTGCCTCTGCGCCATTTTGGCGCAACGGGTCCACTAGTATAGCAGAAGATGGCCACCAGAGGCTGGCTATGGGACCCAAAAGGAATCAGGGCGCGCCGGGGGGGGGGGGGGGTGGCCGCGCTCTGTTGCCTTGTGGGCAGGTGGTGGCCCCCCTCTGGTATTTCTTTGCTCCAGTATTTTTTTTATATTCAATAAAAAATCTTCGTGAAATTTCAGGTCATTTGGAGTTCTGTAAAATAGGTATCTCTGTTGTAGCTTTTTCAGGTCCAGAATTCCAGCGGCCGGTAATCTCCCTCTTCATGTAAATCTTGCAAATTAAGAGATAAAAGGTATTAAAATTGCATCATAAAGTGGAAGAATGACCAAAAACAATATAAGTAATAGGAGGACATTATGATGCAAAACAGACGTATAAACATCCGCCTAAGCGTTGCGCGTGAGAGGACTAAAATCTGTAACATAAATTAATAACCAGAGTGGGGGCATCGGGATTCCCCTCCCTGCCACCGATCGACAGAGCAGTGGGAAGAGGGGAGGGGGGAATCCACGGGCTCATCTTTGAAGCATGGAGGGGAGATGTTACCCTAGCCGCCTAGGGTGAGTGGAGTAGATTTATATTCATACCGAAGATGGATTAATTTATTTTTTGAGATTTCCCAACAAAACTACAACCCCTATGTTAGTACGACACGGCCTGCACGATATGTAGACGATAGCCAATCCAACCGTCTGCTGGACTTTGGTCACATGCATGGACGAACTGTAATAGCCCAGTGCAATCCTTGCCATCTTTGTAATTTATTCCATGTGTGACGTCCCATGTTTTTTCCATCTTGTGGTTTGACTTAATAAAAAAATTGCTTCATGTCATTCTTTGTTACATCATGGCATCATATCATCATCTCATATTTTGCATCATGCTTTGTTGGATGTGATGTTGTGGGAGTGTATGTGTTGAGATGTGATTGCATGATGTGTTGTGCTTGGTTGATGCCTACAACTATTTCCTTAAACTATCCTCCATATCTCTCTCTTTTATTCAAGTATTATGAGGTGTGATGTTTTCCTTGCCCTTTTCCACTCAAATAAATGTTGCAAATCTGCCTAATATTCTGTAGTTTTTTTTAAAAGTTAGTACTTAGCCATGTGCTTTTTTCCCTTTTGTATCTTTTTTTGCAAAACAACATCAATAGTAATTAATAGGTAATTTATTTATTTTCTCTAAAAATGCCCAAACCAATTTTGTTAATTAATGCATGTTTTTGTGAGTTCAAAAATATTTTTGTTTCATCCCTAAACCTCCCTCTCCTTCCTCTGTGAATTCTTTCTTCTCTGGTTTTATTAAAAAAGGAAAACCTTTTATTTTCGAAGAGAGAGAGAGAAAGAGTTCTCAGCCCACCTGGGCCTCCTCCCTCCTCGCGGCCCAGCAGCAGCAGCGTAGCGCAGCCCAACCGAGCCCTCCACGCGCGCATCGTCGTCCTCCTCTACGACACTCCATCCATAGTAGCCACATCGGCAGTCCGGCCGATTTGACGGCCATCGGCTCCCCTAGCTGCATATAAAAGTCATACTAGCCCTAGCCCCGATCTCCTTCATCCGATTCCTCCCCTCACCTTGCCGCGCCACCGCTCAGGTAAGTCCACGCGCGCCACGCCATCGCCGCGCCCGCCATGCTCCGGCCGAGCTCGAGCTCGTGCTCGGAGTAACCCCTCCACTTTATCTTCTTCCTCTTCGACGACGTGGTTCGAAGGCCTGGAGTCCCCGGCGTCCCCTGGACCGGCCTCTCCGACCGCGTCTTCTTCCTATTCTTCCCGGTCCGAGGGTCGTCAAGGTCTGCGCTTCCTCGCGGCTTCTCCGACACGCATCCGTCCTCGCCTACATGTCCTGGGGACACTAGGTGAGCCGCGCCTCCGCCCTGCCCCTTTTTTTCCTCGATTTCATCTCGAGCGCGTTGTAGTATCCATGCCATCTTCGTGTTCCCGGAGCTCCGGCCAAGTCCGTTCTTTTTTGCTGTTGACGTTGTGCCGTGTAGTGGTCGAGTCCCCTCCGTTGCAGATGTTCCATGTGCATGCCTCGCGCACGCAGCAGCTCATCGCAAGCCTGCCGTTGCTCGCCTTGCCTGCCTTGCCTCGCGTGCCCGCGAAGTCGCTTCTTGCTCGCTGTCCGCCATGGCCGAGAGCAGCTAGCCCATGCGCCCTCGTTGCATCGTCGTGCCCAGCTTGCAAATGGATTCCCCATGGTATTCCGCAGACCCGCCGCCGCCTCGCAAGCCCGCCGTCACCACCGTTGCTCGCCGGCGTCGGGGTTCTTCTCTGTCGCAGAGCGAGATCCAGTCAGCGCCCGGGTTCAGTTCAAAAGAACCGCACCCCCCTTTCCAGCAGTAGGCTTATCCAGCCCAGCTGGTCGAGCCCCCGCTCCACCACCCGGGAGACCCGGGTTCGATTCCCCCCGGGCACCCCTTTTTTCCCCTTTATTTCTTGGCCACTAACAGTGGGCCCGAGGGCCCACATGTCACCCACACATGGCTTAGAGCCACTGCCAAGTGGCCCCCTTTTTTATTTTTGTTTTAGTGCTTTATTATTTGTTTGTGTGTTGTTGTCCATTTTAGGAAAGTTACCCGATTCAGCCATAGCCATTTCCTGCCGTTTCCAATTCGGGATATGCCAAATTTGGCATGTACTATGTTATAAGTAGTTCTTGAGTATTTCGAATTGGGTTTGTGTGAGATTTATCCATAGGAGCATAGGCTTATGATATATGAATTTGGGGTAGAAAAATCCAAGGAATCCATTGGTGGCATTAGATTGATCATTTGAGCAAGTTTGTGTGAATTCTATTTTGTGATAATATGTCATTTTGTTCTTTTTGCATGATTTAATGCTTGCACTATTTGCTAAAATTGTCAACATGAAAATTGCTCTTTGACATGTGGACTAGCCCCTGGTATTTTTGCATGCCATGTTAAACCATGTTTGGGTGTGGAATTCTTGCTGCCAACATGCTACAAAATATTGCTATTTTCACATGCTCAAATAATTCTTAGTATAGAATCTGGTTATTTTGTTGCTATGCTGTCACGATGATTGCCATGAATTTGTAGCTCCTTTAGGGTTGGCCCAATGTAATGTATTGTTGAGCGTGTTGTCCTCTGTTAGCTTGTACAAATTGCTTGCAAGTAGAGGTCACTACTGCAGGATGCTGCTAACGCGACACATCAATCAGAGACCCTTCGACAAAATAGTGTGCGATGACCAAATCGCAAACGGTATAGTTATAGCTCCGTCGCTAATGACGTTAACTGTGTGCGATGGCGTATCCATCAAATACGATCTAAAAAATAGTTGCGTGTGCGATGCTTGGCAAACAGTTGGCCTAGATAAACTGTTTGCGATTGGGTAATATAACACAAACGCTTATAAAAATACAAGTGTGTATGATGTACGACATACAGTTCACCCCGATAAACTGTTTGCGCTGATCAAGTAGAACACAAACGATTGTCTAGATGATCACGTGTGCGATAGACGGCATACAGGTCACTCAGATGAACTGTTTGTGATGAGGTAAAATGACATAAACGGTTACATAGATCAAGATGTGTGTGATAGACCGCATACATGCCTCCCCTAAAAAAAAGACCGCATACAGGCCACTAGGATGAACTATGTGCGATAAGCAAAAATAACACAAACGGTTTCTCAGATCAGGATGTGTGTGATGTACACAGGCCACTCGGATGTGTTGCGGGCAAACGGTTCTGGATATAGAACTGTCAGGGACTGATGAAATCAGCACCGTAGGAATTGGTTGTTTATTCCGTATGCGATGTGATTTGCTCAATCTACCCACAAACATCTATGCTCCATTTAGAAGAACATGATTGCATAACCAAATTAAGCATCCAATACACACATAACATTGGCGCACACCTCGGTCGTGGTTCTGCTTCTTATGGTCCGGATATTAATCGTCAATTGCATATTGATGTCCAGATATTAATCGGCCATTGCATACTAAGGAAAAGATAGTACTACCAAAATAAGAGTCTCCCTCATAAGATGTCATTTGCATGGTTGTATCACAAATGACAGAAATAGTACAAAGGTTCAAATTCCAGCATTACAAGGCTCAAATTCAAAGATTACAAGGTTAAAACCGATAATAGAAATGAAATTCAGCTTATGCAAGAAACTTTGTCATGCAGCTCTAGACGCCCACGCTGATCAGCTGAACATGAACATATATGATAGGTTCATACTGATATTACTACTAGTTTCGCAACTTCAATATTTCTACAAAGGGATCCGCCACTGACATGTCATTTATGGGCTTGGCATTAGGACTTCCGAATAGTCTGTCAAATGAAGTTACAAAACGAAATTGAGCTTCTGCAGAGAGTTTTCCATTCTGTCCTAGTCGTCGGAGCTGATCATCAAACCATTCTTTTTTGCGCGATAAATGTAGGGAAAATCTCATTATCTTTAGCACACTTGCTCTCACAACAAAGAACCTGGTGAATATAATCTCCGGTAAGGTCCCTCGGTAGGAGTTCAAAGTAATTTCTGAGAGATGGAGATCAAGGCATTCGATGGGATTGTTATATTGTATCACATTATCCACTACCGGGCCTAACCGTATCTGCGAAAGAAGAGAATGTATTAGTGCTTGGACACACAACGGACCTCTTATGATTTGCAGGGTTTCAAAATTTGAACTCCCTTGTGGTTAAAATTTAACATGAAAGAGCATCACCTTGACATATAGATTCTCCAGGCACGGAAAGAATCTCAGCAATCTGACAACTTGGCCCAGGTCAGGGCCGATAGATTCTACTGCTAAGACCTTCACTCCGCGTAGATACGGGGTCAAGCTTGTCGATATGATTTTCTGGATGACAGACGAACATACATCTTTAATCGAGAGAAAAAAATGTTAATTCAAGAATGAGAAGAGGGCGATTGTTGTACCTGGACGGTTATGGATCCAAAAACAAGTTCAGATAAGTTGACGGGCGAGTAGCCAAACACTGTCAATTTCGGCGCATGAATGACCCTGATTCTTGTTGGACCTTGTTGCTCAACAACAAGTAATCTCTCCTGTAAAGGCACGTCCACAATGACCATTTGGTGATTCACCTTGTGCGATCTCCTGTTGCAACACCAGCAATCAACACACATTGCCCGGAGACTCATGGAGGTGATGTGGATGCTACTCAACCCATTGATCGCCTGAATATGAAGGTACTCGAGCGCAGTACAGCCACAGAGCAGGCGCTCCATGTCGTCGTTGGGGATGCAGACGGCGACGAGCTTAAGGTGCTTCAGTCGAGGTAGCAAAAGAGCGGGATTGGCGTTAATCTGGGGGAAATGTCAGTTCAAGAACCTTGCGAAGCGCAACGTTGGTGTGAGGCACAGTGCGGAGGGTGGCAGCGGGCGCATATGTCCATCATTAAAATGGAGCTCCTCGAGATGATCTAGGGCTGGTGATAAGAACAACTCGTCAAGCTTGGCTCGGTCCTTGCCCATGGTAAGGCCTTTGATTGGGCCACAGTGCATACTGAGGATCTTGGATAATGCATCCAAGCGTTTGCGATAGCCAGTGCAAAGCATGTGCTCGCTGATGATGCCGAGAGGGGCGCAACGCCATAGGGGGCGCCACCGCCGAGAGAGGACGGTTGTGCGCACGCCATCTTCGATAGGGAGGAGGAAGATGATGACTCTCAACATATCGTCGGGGAGGCTACTGATGAAGTCTACACCTATCGGAGACGCTTGTGTTTCTGGCTCAGCCCGCCTCCGCTTGTTGGCAACCTCGACATCCACGTCCAGAGAATGGACGCCGGCGTATCTTTCTGTCAAGAGTGGAGCAGTGGGAGGATAGTGATTATGTAGCTAGATCAGGGTAGAAGAACAGTGCATTGGTAATTACAAGTTACTACTTACTAGGTAGGAACAGTTTTAATAGATTAAGAAAATGAAATCCCAATTGGTTGTTGAAATACTACACAGTTACATTGATATTGCTACGCAAGTCAACATTCAGATACTACAAAGAACACTTACTTCCAGCATAGCATGTACGGAGAATGTCATCGGGGAAGTTAGCATTTATCGTATGGTAAGGCTCTTTTAGGTGCAGCGTAATTTTAGTGCCAGCTTTCAGTACATAAAACTTAGAAAATTCTCCCCAAAGGCCTTCTTCAAAGTAGGAGTGACAATCTTCATCAATTTTTACAGAAACAACGATTGTAAATCCATGGTTTGTGCTCAATATGACATCCCTGGAGCCTTCAGTTATGTAAAGGCAAAGATTAAGCGCTACAGTTGTCGTTGCAACGCAAGGGATGTACTGCAGGAAATGATAAGATTGTTATAGAACCTGGTAACGTGATAGTATGAGAGTAGTAGTTAAAAGAACAACATGCACATCAGTTGATTTGAAAGGACAAAAAATTACAAGTAAACAGATAATGTAACCATGATGGCGTGCGAATATATATGAGAGTAAACGAAAGAACAATACAACATTAATTTGCCTAATATAGAAGGAGAAGGATAAGAAGAAGAAATCACATTTGACGTAAATGCTGCATGTGGCACGTTTTATCCAAATGTAGCAATCTATAGTATAGGTTCAGGAAAAGAATAGGTCATGCATGTCAACCCAGGTAGTGTGAGATTGAACATACCGTGCGCTCCGTGAAGTCGTCTAGTACGGTGAGATGGAACTCCTCGGTTTTTTGGCCGAGTCCGCATAGCCCTGACGTGTCCTTGCACTGTACACTCTGTGAATGAAAACCCTCACATCAGCTAGAAGAAACATGAATCTACGGCGATTTCTGACGGGTGATTAAAAGGGGCCGACGGACTGGGATAAGAGATGAGCGGAAATATTTCAGTAGATTAGTTACCTGGTTCTTCATGGGAAAAAACAGTACCGAAGATTCCCCAATCAGGCGAGCTGGGTTGACAGCGAGCAGCGTCGAGAAAGTCAGTGCCGATAGGCCGCGACAATCGGCAATGGAGATATGCGGTGGCGTTTTGCGGCAGCCGGTGGCGGCGACATGCGTCGAGCTAAGTGGTTGCAGCGGGGATATGCGGTGACATGCATGGAGAGTCCCGGAGTACTAGTGTTAGTGTAGGTGCTACTGGGTGGGGAGGGGGACGGGGAGGGGAGCAGGCGAGGATTTTGTGACGTGTGGGTGCTGAGTTTTTTTCTTTTCAAGTGGTACTGAGGGATTCTGTCCTAGAATAATGTGCTTCGGAGGAAACGGTTTATTAGATCTAACCGTGTGTGATAAATCCTATATAAATATTACTCTCAAGTAAACTAGCACTTCGGTGTGATGGAGATACCACATAATGAAAGTCGTCGCACAGTTTCAATCTCAGGAAAAAATATAATACACAAGCATAGATATAATACACACAAACTAGATAGATTCAATCCAACATTTTTTTCGCAACAGTCAATCCAACATCTCATCTTCATGCTTGATGGTTAAGATTCTCCAGGAACTGGGTGTACGCGGCGTGCGCTATCCTGCGAGAATACTTCTACTTGAAGGAGCCAGCAGCTCGTCCTCTTGCATGCGCCAGAACACTCGAGTACGTGTTGTTAATCTTATGGTTGCAGAATGGGCATCCATAGCCCCCATTCTTCCTGACACGCTTGTTATACTTTCCAGCCATAAGCTCTCTGAGCCTTTGCCTCTTGAACCTCTCCTGGACGTATTCATCCTCGCTGTCCACATCGTTAGATAGCACCTATACATAGTAAAAAATGTGACGTTCGTATATTTTATAATGCGAATTCGCAAGGCAAAGTTTATGAAACAAACTATATCATGCGACAACGTGAAACCTAAATCGAAGCTAACTGATTTGATGCCAAAAGTTGGCATGACATGTTTTGGTAGCAAACCAATCAGCCTATCATATGTATTTACCAAAAATGGGTATATATGACCAACCAGTTCTCCGTCCGAGTCGTTGTCATCACTGGAGTGTTCGTCGGAGTCGCTGTGGACCTCCGGCTCCGGCTGGGGAGGCGCGGCGGCGGCGACAACTTCAAGGCCGCGCTGCTATCTGCGCGATACGTCATCTCCGACGACGGCAATCTCTGTTCCCATCTTCACGCTATGCTCGGGTGCTTCGCCGGCACCGACATGGTTACTCCCTCCCATGGTGCAGGGAGGCCGCTGATGACGATTGAGAATGGCGGCGAGGATGCTGGGGGTGAGAGAGGATTGTGTGTAGCGAGAATGTTAAAGCCGACGGATAGGGCGCGGTTAATAAAGGGGAGTTGGGACATGAGAGGGAGGCGGGCGGCGGTTTAAAGGGACGGCTCGCCTCCCGGTGAGGCGCCTGTGCGCCGGACTGCTGGCATGCGCACCGTCAATTCACACGTCTGACTGCACGTCTCCCTGCGAAACTGCTTACCAAACACGCCTCCCATCAATTCAACCACCTTCTCACATGCATCCCGGTCAGCTTGCGAGGTGACCTGCTGCTAGCATGCGTCCCGTCAAATCACATCCGCTTGCAAGGATCGCGCTTGATATAGTTTGACCAACTTTAAAGAAAGAAATAAAAATAATTACCATGACAAATATATATGATGTGAAAGTACATTCAATAAAGAATCCAATGGTAATTTTAATTGTAAACGTTAACATTTTTTTCTAAATTTGGTCAAAATTTACAAAGCTTGACTTTATCCAACGCTAATACGTGTAGTAAATAAAAAAAGTTTGGATTAGTAAACCGTTTGCGATGTAAACGTGACGGTTCTGTGTTGCATTTATTAATAAGCCCCCGTTTGCAAGAAGCTTAGATGAAAACTTCTCTCAAATTGGACGATTTATTTACCATGACCTATAAGTTCCATATCATGAAATCAAGTCAATGTTTCATGAATTCTAGCTTAGCTGGGCGTTTGCTCCAAATTGATAGCCAATAGTCAATGTTTGCGGCCCCGAGAAGTTCGAAATTTATTGTTTTTCCTTCCATGGGGACTAAGGCCCTGTTTGGTTCAGCTGTGGATTTCTAAAAGCAGCTGTGAAAAATCTGCTGTGGAAAAACAGCTGTGGAAAATCTGCTGTGAAAAAGCTGTAGGTCATTTGGCAAACCAGCTGTATGAGCTGTGACTGTAGGTGGGGGCGTCCAGCGTCCAGCGGCGACGGGACCTAATCGCGAGGGTAGGTCCGAAGTGGCCCGCAGCGGAATCAGATTTTGGAAAGCACGTCCTGGGCTGCTTTTCAAAATCTGATTCCGCTGCGGATTTCTGGAATCGGATTCTGCTGGGTTCGCCCTTTGGTTCAGATTTTGCTGCGCGGCAGCGGAATCCGTGGATAAAAGCTGAACCAAACAGGGCCTAAACATGCACCCAACACAAAAAAATGAATTTCTAATCCATTCGAGCACACAACCGCCTGTGCATATAGTTCAAATTTGAATGTTATAAATTAAATACCTAAGGAATCAATTTGATGTATATAATGTCTTAATGTTCTTTACAAATCGAATTTTAACACTACACTCCTATTGTCACATGTGCACTACATAAAAAAGTTTGACATGCATGCCTCGAAGTGACGGTGGTGTGGTGGGACGAGTGGGGGTGTGGGGTCCGGCACACAATAACGTCGTATGTGCGCCACCACGTGGGGTTGTCCGTTTAGTTAGGCATCAAGCTGACAATGGGGATTACTCGGGCGGGTATATTGGAGTCCCATCCCCGTCCCCATCACCACCCTCCCATTCGTGTCACCGTCTCCGTACCCGTGCGCGGGGATAAAATGTTTCCCATCCCCGTCCCGATCACCGCCCTCCCATTCCCGTCACCGTCTTCGTACCCATGCGCGGGGATAAAATGTTTCCCATCCCCGTTGCCACTTCTTTATCCCCTTGGGGAAACCCAACATGCATTTAAGAACAACATTCGATAGTATTTCAGTAAAAAAACAGTACTCCAACGCAAATAAACAATATGTTGTGGCTAAGTTTAGGATTTCTTAGGGATATTTGGGCCAGATGGGTGGGATCGGTGGAAATTTGGGTGACTGAGGTCGCAAATTACGTGAGGTCTACTAATTTGAGAGCCCACATGTAAATTTCATGGTTAAGGCGGGTAATGCTATGTATATCCCATCCCCATCCTCGTCCTGCACGTTGGGTAAGGTATTTGACCCACCATCTTCCCTATGGGAATTCAAGCTCGCACTTCTTCGTGCCCTAATATAGTAAACACCCATGGGGATGCGGGTAACGGTTTTAACCATTGACAGCTTCAGGTGAGGCACACATGCCACGTCAAAAGTCGTGCATTGGGTATATATTTAAAGCATCTCGATCATGACCTTTTCATGCATATGTTTGTGTCTCATGCATGCGGAGGTGGGCCTCGTACACTCACTCATGCGATTACCACTGACACACCCATTCGTTGCCCCCGCGTGGTCTTTCACCTTCGATGGCGCGCGCGAGAGGGGTTTGATCAAATGTGGATTCATCTTAGTCCATGTTTCGGCGAATATCATGGTGAGATTACGAACGAAAGTTTGGGCGCATGTGTGCATGCGCGTGCTCATTGTACAAGTTGTGAACCTCCTTTTTTTCCGATTTGCGAAGGTGCCACATGAAAGATGTGCATTGGGTATTCAAAACATCACACAACACCTTCGTACATATGTTAAGGAAGCATGGAGGCGGTGGTTGTCCTAGGACACACTGCCCCCCTCGCACAATTATTAGTGTCACTCCCATTTGTGGCCTCACGTACTTTTGTACCGCAACGAGAGAGGTTAATTATTGTGGATTCTTTTTTGGTCGATGTTTGCGGTAGGCCATTGGTGTGAGATTACATGGTATAATTTGAGTGCGTGTAGGGTACGCATGAATGTCTCTCCCATCGGCTCGAATGGGGGGGGGGTATATATACCACGCGTCGTGAACCTCGCTTTCCGTGCGGACTTTAAGATTCCCGAGGAAGGTGTGCCACACTAAAGTTTTTGTGCTGGGTATGTAAACTTCACACAATACTTCCATGCACGGTGATTGTCTTTGGATATTCCTTCGCGTGGTTGTCGTTGGAAAGTCCATTACTGGGCCCGCGTGGATGCCATCACATTGACTAACAACGAGAGAGAGGTTACCATGGTGGAATCTTCAATTTTTTTGTGTTATGGTATACATTATATAGGTCATTTGAGTTTGCTTAGCCAAGTCTGAGCACACGCCTACGAATGCGTGAATCGTTCCCATCGACGCTCGGCATACTAGTTGTACGCGTCATGAACACTCGCTCGAGGGGCTGGGGGGGACTTTCCCGTTCCAAAGCATGTGACCCATCAAAGTTGCACATGAGGTATATATTAATGAATTCAAATGCAACACAACATTTCCGTATACATTTTTGCACCACCAACAGGTGATGGCTGTATTCGACACTCCACCGCGTGGTTAATTATCGGCGCCACGCCCATTCATGGGCCTCGATGGACGTCCATCCATTCGACCCACAACGGGAGAGGTTTCACCAAAAGTGTTGATTCTTTGGTCGGGATGTCCGTGTTTCGAGGCGCATGGGCCATAGTCCACCTTTGACCGGAAAAGAGATGGGATGGTTCGACCATGCTGGATTTATGTATATGTTTCATTTTCGTGTTACGACATAAGTGATACGCAATACATGTTTGGGGGCATGTATTCGTGGCTAGGATTCCCCCTCCACCGACATGAAGTGGCGACGGAGGAGACATGTGCCACATCAAAGTTGCGCATTGGGTATTTTGAACGGTCAAACCACCCTGTGCATACATATTTTTGTTCCACATGCAGGCGTGTATGTTTTTTTATACAACGCAGGCCTGTATATGTGTTCTGACCCCTTTCCAGCATTTTTTGACGAAATACTCCTTTATATTATTATTCTAGGAGTAAATAGCAAACGATTCGAATGTACAACCGTTTGCGATTGTACACTCAACAGAAACCATTCCATCTGCCGCTGGCACATCAGCACGGTCCACTGGTGGGCGCCGGACACGATTGGGTTCCACGAGACTTCCCTCGTAAAAATATCTACCACCTTGAGCCATTTGAAAAATGGCGGTTTCACAGGTTTTTCCTATTTGATAGCACACACTTATTATGTTTCGGCTATGTGCGATGTTTGTTGCTCCCATCCTGGCCGCGCCGCTTCAATACCGTAATCTAAATTTTCAGTAGCCCCGGCATTCCCGCCTAGTAAAATTTTCAGTAGCCGCACGACATTTCCTCAAACACCACCTACCCCCTCCCCACCACAAAACCTCTGCTCAGATAACGTAAAAAAGGAAAACCTCTGCTCCCGCTCGCACCACTCCTCTCCCTCGCTCGAACCATAGCTAGCCCGCCGCCGCCGCCGCCACCGCCGCCCCCGACTCCACCGTCATCCTCTATAGGCCTTCCCGTGACTATCTCGAAGTCCTCATGAAGATCCATCACAAGGGGGTTGGACTAGAGTCGTCTGTGCAGTCGACAGTAGTGCTCGTCCATGTCGAATAATGAGCGCACAACTCTGGTCCACCCCGTAGTGTCAGCCTGCGAAGCACCCTCTTCCCCGCAGATCCCCATCCCCATCCTCACCCACACTCCAGAGCGTCGCTGCCTCATCCCGGCTATGCTTACCGGGGATTTGGAGGAGCGAATGGCCAAAAAGAGGTATATCGAGCCCTGTCCGCTGGACGACAGCGAGGCCGCCGAGGCCCCCAGACGCGGGCTATGACACAGGTTAAGTATATCACCCCCGCCCCTTCGGGTTCAACCTCCTTGGATCTCCTCCATGCCTCCCCCGCGCGCTGATCAACTCTGCTTCGCTGTCAGGATTTTGCCTTCATCGCCATCGAGACCCTTTTGTCATTACTGAAGGTCGCGTTCTATATATATGGCGGTGGCTCGACATCGTCAGCTGCCAAGTCAGACCTCATTGACGACGACAACAAGGCGCCCTATCCGTCTCTTCCAAGGGGAAATAGCCCATCCACGACATCAGGGACGTCACCCTGCAGACGTGCTCTTCCAAAGGCAAGGAGATAAGCTGCCATAACAGGGAGCGCACGGTTCGCACCCCCACTCCAGGCTATTCCAAGGGGTATGAATTGTTCAAAAGTGCAATTTGATATGCTGGAGTATGAGTTGTTCAGTTCAATTTCAGTGTTGATGCGTTGGGTTATCCGTAGTGAGCATATACCTTGTTTAGCGTGATATGTGGTTGTTTGTAGTGAACATATGTCCAGTTTCATTGCTAGATTTGGTTGTTCAATCATACAATTGGATCCCGTTAAAGCTGGTGTATTTAACACGCCCTCGTTTATTTCAGTTTTCTCACAATGTGATGTTGAATCATACAATTTGATGTTTAAGCACATGATGCGTTCTATCTTCTATGCAATTTCAACAATACTGATATGAATGTTTGTTTGGTTGCTGTTAAGTCTGTTGTAGTGAGCATATGCTTCCTTTAAAGGTTTTTTGGTAGTTTATGGTTGTGATTTGTCCAGTTTCAATTGCTATATTTGGTTGTTTGTAGTATGCCTCTGATCTACTCTGCTTTGCTGTCAGGAATGTGCTATGTTGGAGTATGAATTGTAATGTTCAAAAGTGCAATTTGATATGCTGGAGTATGAATTGTTCAGTTCAATTTCACTGCCTATGTTTGGTTGTCTGTAGTTAGCATATACCTATATTTGGTTGTTTGTAGTATGCATCTGATCTACTCGGCTTTGTTGTCAGGAATTTTCCTTCATCGCCAACGGGACCCTTTTGTCATTTATGGAAGTCGCGTTCTATGGCGATGTTTTGGCATCATCAGCTACCAAGTCAGGTCTCATTGACGACAACAACTTGTCGTCGACAAGTGCGCCCTACGCTCGAGTATGAATTTTTCAGTTCAATTTCACGAACGCCTATGTTTGGTTGTCTGTAGTGAGCATATACCTTGTTTAGCTATTTTTGGTTGTTTGTAGTGAACATATGTCCAGCTTCAATTGCTAGATTTGGTTGTTCAATCATACAATTGGTTCCTGTTAAAGCTGGTGTAGTTAACATGCCCCTGTTTATTTCAGTTTTCTAACAATGTTATGTTCAATCATAGAATTTGATGTTTAAGCACATGTTACGTTCTATGCAATTTTAACAATACCGATATGAATGACTATTTGGTTGCTGTAGTATGCCTTGTTTATTTAGTTATACACCGCCTGTTTTTTTTCACTCTGTGATGTTCAATTATACAATTTGATGTTTAAGTACAAGCTTTGTTCTATGCAAATTGAACAATACCATTATGAATGACTTTATTTGGTTGTTGTTAAGCCTGATGTAGTGAGCATATGCCTATTTTAATGATTTTTGGTTCACATGGCTATATTTGTTTCCCATGTTATACTCCCTCCGCCCCATAATAAAAGACGCTAATACATCCAATATGTTTGTGCATTGGATGTAATTAGATCTTATATAGTGGGACGGAGAGAGCATCATGTGAGGTAACTAATAAAGATTGGTAGTACAATGGGTCAAAATGTGGCAATTAAACTATTTATTTACAGTTTGTCCAAGACAACAGTGATATGAAGTATATTAAGTCAGAACTATGTACCCTTTTTACTGCACATAATGAGTTGTTAGATGACAATCTCTGTATCTTTTTCCTTTGAAGTGGTTCCCAACGCAGTCTACCCAAGATCACCTCTCAAACTACATGATTGTTGGACATGCAAATGTACATGTATTTCTACCAGACTAGAATGACTATCTGGAAGTCATGAAGATTTTGAAGGATGGGCGGTCGACCATCACAAGGGATTGGGCTAGAGTCGTGTGTGCAGACGACATGGAGGAGGGCACACTACGGGCATTCCGCTTCACCTTTTACAGCAATCAGAATATATTTTTCCTCTTTCTTTGCCGTCTTTAATACAAGTATTCAACCGTCGTTCATCATTTTTTATTTGGTGCTTATGTAATTCTTTCATTGACGTAATTCTTGAGCGTATGTACCTGTGAATGGAATAATGCATTGGTTGATGAACCTATCTATGTATATCTAAAAAGCTATTCCCTACTTTCAAATTCAAATTATGTACAATTTTAAATTGTAGCGATTAGAATAATAAAAAAAAGCTCTATGGGTCATTACGCCGCACACGGTTTGTAAGTCTCAACGTTTGTGATATACCTCAAGATGCGACATGTTTCACAGATATAAAACGTGTGCGACCATGCACACAGTTACCGTTTGCGAACCGTGTGTGATTTCAGATAATATAACAAACGGTGCAACTAAATGCAACGTTGGTGATACAATCTCTGTCGCACACAGTTTAAAATGATGAACTGTTTGTGATGTAGTATGCATCGCAAACGTTGGACCACAGAATAGCGCGTGCGATACTTATCCTGTCGGACGCGAGTACGACGTTTCTTAAACCTATCCGATACTTGTACGACGGTTAAATTATAGTCTTAGTTAAATATCGCCAACGGTTCGTCCAATATAAGTGTTTGTGATATACCCCTTATCATACATGCTTCATAGTCATGAACTGTTTGTGATTAGGTGCACATCGTAAATGGTGAGCCACAGAGTAACACGTGCGATGTTAGTGTGATCTCACACGAGTTGCAAGGATGGGTCGTATGGGAAGTCCACCATATCTCAAACGGTTGACCGGTGACTCTCGTTTGTGATAGATGTGGACATCCCATACGCTTAGTTTTGCCAAACGTTTGCGTTCGTTGGACACCACCACCGACGATTATTCTGTGTCGTGTGGGATGGACCCCCCTATCGCCCACACATGCAAGGTTAAAAACCATTTGTATAGCACGTCGCTGCACCAGTGGGGATTGCATCTTTGTTAAATTTGTTGTCAAACATGTCATTCTGTTAAAATGCCCTGCTTGCCACTTGTTGAATTTTTTTAAGTCTGGGGGGGGGGTTGTTAAGTTCAATATGCCATGTTGGGAGGATGGTAGCTAGTGATCTGTGCATATTTTGATGTTGATATAATGGAGTGAATTGAAGTGCATGTTGTCCTCTATAACCCTGCTAAATTTCATGCCATGGAAGTCCCTGTAGCATGTGTGTTTGTAGCTGTAAAATGCCATCATGTTAACTCAGATTATGTAAAACTGGAATTTTCACCAAGTCCTTAAATGTTGTTTCAACATGCCATCTTGTGAGCTCAATTGCTATTGATTCTTGCTTCCATTGATGTTGTTGTTGTTAGATGATTTGTTAAGCATATTGTATACTTGATGTCCATGGTATTGTTGTGCATTGTAGCTTGATGTTGCCCTTGTTGTGTAAGTTGCAATATGGCATGTTTCTGTTTGTGGACAGATTGTGTGTATGGGTGTTTTGTGTCTAGTGAGAGTTCTACCCAATTGTTTTGCATGATCTTTAGGTCTATTCCTACTAGATTTTCATTTCCAAACCAGAGGCACCCTTGGAATACCAAGGAATTTCCCATGGCCTTCCTCATCTTGTTTTTGTCTCTGTTACCGCTAGAACCTTGTCGTGAATGTTCCGATTGTTCCGTTACTCCGTTTGCAACGTTCTACATATGCATTTGCATCGTTTTTACGAGGAGCATTCATATTTGCCATGTTCATGCATGTTCAAATAACTAATCTTGAGGTTCTGTCCAGAACATTAAAGAACTTAATAATTGCATGATAAAGTTGACTAGCATAGGGTTGCCATGTTTAATACATCAAATTGGTCATGCATCATCTTTGGTTGCGCATTGCACTTTGTTTGTATATTTATTTGGTGTTGTTTCTCTTTGGGTCGACCCGAGTGTCGAGCCTGAGTACAAGAATCCCGGAGAGAACGCCTACGAGGACCCACCTCTTTATCCCTCTGAAGAACCTACATGCAAGATGATCGTTACCCGGATCCCGATACTATTTTTGCTATGCTAGATGTCTCGCTTATACCGTTATTTTTCGTTGCCTACCACTTAAATTTCAAGCCTCCTAAATTGCCATGAAAGCCTCTAACCCCTCCACTACCTAGCAAAACATTGTTTGGCTAAGTTACCGCTGCTCAGCCCCTCTAAAAGCGTTCTTAGTTGCAGGTGCAGGTTGTTTCCATGTGATAACATGGATATCTGGAGATATCACAATATTTATTGCTATTTAATTTAATGCACCTATATACTTGGTAAAAGGTGGAAGGCTTGGCCTTTTTCCTGGTGTTTTGTTCCACTTTTGTCGCCCTAGTTACTTGTTACCGGTGTTATGTTCCATATTGAGCGCTCCTAACATGCTCGGGGTTGTTATGGGGACCCCCTACTATTCGTTTAAGGATAAAGCTTGTCTGGCAAGACCCAACATTGGTACTATTTGCTTAACAACTTAATAAAATGCATAGGGCTTAGCTATCCCGTGGATAATTAATCAACCCCCGGGCCAGTGCCCCTCATGAGTGTTGGTCCACCTACCTAGCAGTCGGCGGTGCCACCTCGGGGAAGCTCGAGGTATTTTCTTGGCCGCCGTCCACTTTGCATAGACGGATGATGCCCGTTGATAGAGAGCGCACGGCTCTAGAAGCAGATCTGGCTCACCCGGAGGTCTTGCTAGACTTGTTTTACCTTTCGTGAATGTTTTGTGCATGGGATTCCAAGGATACTTTGGGCTATCTCGAGGTTGAGGTTTTCCACCGGAATTTCCAAGGAGACCACGGGTTTTCTGCGATCGAGGTTATTCCATGCGGCGTGTGGTTAGTTTGTGATGGATGAGTTGGAGCACCCCTGCAGGGTTAAATCTTTTCGAGAAGTTGTGCCCGCGGTTATGTGGCAACTTGGAAATTTGTTTAACACCCGGTTATAGCAAACTTGAAGTAAACTCTAATAAAATACACCAATGTGTGCGTAACCGTGACTGCCTCTGCTTGTGAGTATGGACCGAGAGAGAACACGGTGGGGTTATGTTTGACGTAAGTAGGTGTTCAGGATCACTTAGTGATCGGTCTAGTTGACGTCCGTTATGCATAGACCACCATATTTATTATTGCTCTCGTAAGTTAGCCACCCAAATATATGCTTAGTGCTTGCTGCAGCCTCAGCACTTAACCATTCCTCACCCTTTGGCTTACATAGTCTCGGTACCCGGGTTAATGGGACTGCTCAGTCCCCGTGGCTCACAGATTACTACAACACTACAGGTACATGTACTGATGAGATCGATCCAATTGATGCGCCCCAGCTCCAGTGGGAGTACGATGAAGAACATGGGCGTATGTATGTGACTTATCTGGATGAGTAGGGGAGCTACTTGGTCGTGTTCCTGGGCTTAGCGAGATAGTTATCATTGTTTTTATCGTTTGATTTCGTCCGTAGTCGGACCCTGTCTTTTCGGATGATTGTATGAATGATTATGTGGATTTGTAAACTAGTTTGTGGCGAGTGTAAGCCAACTCATATACTCATCTCCTCTTTTACATGTATTGCAATGATTTCTGTACTTGCGAAACGCCGAGATGTGCTTCTATCCCCATCGAGGTCCTCGAGCCTTAATAGGGATAATACCGCATCTTGGACGTTACAAGTTGGTAATCAGAGCCATACCGACCATAGGAGCCCCTTGCTTGATCGAACTTGGCCGAGTCGAGTCTAGTGAAAAACTATTTTGAGTCTAGTTATATCGAAGAGTAGGATTCTTTTACTCCTCGTCCATACTCTTGTGAGGAATTACGACTCAGGAATTTTAATTCTACCCTCTTCTCACTCGAAAAAAATTTAGGATCACGCGGGTATTTTGGAAACTATATGATGCCGATTTGACGGAATTTTATTGTTGGTGCCTCCTGTTTCTGAGGAGTAGAGCTCTAGGGAATTTTGGCCACATCATTATCATTCAGTTCCCTTAGTATCTTGGGACGGAGGATGTTCAAAATTGCTTAAATACTATTTGTGGTGAGAGGAGTTTGGCGTCACCCAGTACTGGGGAGAACGTCCAGATGTACTGCCATGCTTGGTATCGTTGTGATTACAAGGGTCTGAGGTAGATGAATTTTCGAGGCCTCTGGTTGTGTGTTGACGTATGAGATGCATTGGAGAGTAGTATTACTTCTAGGAGTTGAGTGATGGATTTAACTCCGTGTATCCGTGGACCCGATTGCATAACCAAATATTTCAGAAGTTCTTAGGTGGGAATTCTAGTAGTTACCTAGGATCATCTTATGTCAGACGTATGATGGTTTATACATTTGTTCCGAGCAAAACTTAGCTAAGTACCTTGTTGTGTTATTCAAGTGGCTTCATGATCTAAGGATGTTATCACGATCCTGCACAAGGAGTTCTTACTAATTTTCAGTTTGAATGCAATTGATGATATTCCCGTTGTAATTTCTTTCAAGCCATTTGATTCAGCTTATTTCAATCATCTTTGTTAACGGTGTGCTGATATTCATGTCCATTCAGGATGGCTCCAGCAACTCGTGGAAATCCGGGTCGTGATGATGGGGAGCAGTCTGATCCTCCACCACCGCACCTCCAACTCCGAAGGCTTGGCACGCTCTGATGGCCGTGACCAATGCGAATACTCATATGTTGCTCCAAATGATGCAAGAGAGGAATCAGGGTCATCAAGGTCACCAAGGGAATTTCAATAATCAGCCACAGTTTGCAACTCTGAACCAGTTCCTCGCAAACCAACCCAAGCCCTTCACTTGTTGTGATCAGCCTCTTGATGCGAACGATTGGCTCCGTGACATGAACAAGCATTTCGAGTGCAGCAATGTCAGGCCTGAGATTATGTCAAGTTTGCGACCTTCCAGCTCAAGGGTCAGGCATCAGATTGGTGGCAGCAGTACAAGGGTTCCAGAGGTGACCGTGCAGTCAGTTGGGATGATTTCTGCCGTGACTTCAGAGCTCATCATATCTCGACGAGCTTTGTCAAGGGTATGCGTGAGAAGTTCAAGAACTTGAAGCAGGGAAACTCGTCTGTCTATTAGTATAACATTGAGTTTCAGAATCTGGCCCGCTATGCTAAGCAGGACGTTCCTGATGACAAGTCCAAGATTTATCAGTTCAGAGGTGGCCTCAGGGATGACCTTCAGCTTGCTCTTGTCCTTCACGAGCCTCGTGAGTTTGATCAGTTTTATAACTTGGCTCTAAAGTTTGAAGCAGTCCAGCTCAAGGTGGAAAATTTAAGGAAGCGGTTCAGAGACTCTCACCCTTCTTTGTCTAGCTCTCAGATTGTTCCTAAGAAGCAGAAGTATTGGGTTCCTCCTCCACCTCCGTTCCGTCCTCCTCAGCAGCAGAAGAAGGACGGTGGTCGTGGTCCTTCCCACCCACCCAACCCAGGTTTTCAGCAGAGGCCTCAGGCTCCCAAGTTAGCAAATGTTCCTCCTCCAGGCAACTTCCATCCGCTCTCAGAGGTTACGTGTCACAAGTGTGGTTAGAAGGGCCACTACTCAAACAAGTGCACCAACCAGCGGCGTCTTCCACCTCCTCCTCTAGTCAGACCTTTAGGCAATGCTATGGTGAAGCACGACCCCAAGTCTGCAAGAGTGAACATGGTCAATGCAGCTCAAGCAGAGGAGTCTTCTCAAGTGATATTGGGTAACCTCTTGGTAAATTCTATTCCTACAAAAGTTTTGTTTGACACTGGTGCATCGCATTCATTCATTTCATTGCCATTCACCGAGAAGCATGATTTGTGTCCCGTTAATTTGTCCAAGCCTCTATCAATAGTTTCTCCTGGCAAAGTGATGAATTCTCGTTTGGTGGTTCCGGATGTCTCTGTCAAGATGGGCAGCTATTCCTTTCTAGCCTCTCCAATTATTCTCGGCAATTCAGATATTGATCTAATTCTTGGCATGGATTTTCTGGCGATGAACAAGGCTTATGTCGATTGTGCAGCCAAAGAAGTCAAATTGACTCATCCTTCTGAAGACGTGATCATTTTCACTGCTCGCGATGACATGATTCGTCTCTTTTCTCTCAATGAGAAGGGTGAGATTTCAGCCATATCTCAAATTCTCGTTGTTTGTGAGTTTGAAGATGTCTTTCCAGAAGAATGGCCAGGAATGCCTCCTCACCGGCCAGTACAGTTTGTGACTGAACTCGATCCTGGAACTGAACCGGTGTGCAAGCATCCTTAAAAGATTGGCCCCGAAGAGCTGAAAGAATTGAAGAAGCAGTTAGATGAACAACAGCTTCTGGGTTTGATCAGAAAAGTTCTTCATCGTGGGGTTGTGGTGTTCTATTTTTCAAGAAGGATGGCACAGAACGACTTTGTGTTGATTACCGCCCATTGAATAAGAAGACAATCAGGAACAAGTATCCACTTCCCAACATCAATGAGTTGTTTGAGCAAATGAAAGGGCCAAGGTTTTCTCGAAGTTAGATCTTCGGATGGGCTATCATCAGATCCGTATCCATGAAGAAGATATTCCAAAGACTGCTTTCAGGACGAGTTTTGGCTCTTATGAGTACACCGTCATGTCCTTTGGTGTCGCAAATGCGCATCCGACGTTCTCCCGCATGATGAACTTCGTCTTGTCTCCCTATAGAAATGAGTTCGTCTTGGTGTATTTGGATGACATTCTAGTATTCTCGGAGATCAAAGAAGAGCAGGCAGAGCATCTCCGACTTGTGCTTGGCAAGTTAAGAGAGCATTGATTCTATGCTAAGTTATCTAAGTGTGAGTTTTGGCTCAATGAAGTGGTTTACCTTGGGCACATCATCTCTGCCGAGGGCATCAAGGTGCATCCTGAGAAAGTTGAGGCCATCGTGAAGTGGGAGCCTCCGCAGAATGTCAAGCAGCTTCGAAGCTTCCTCGGGCTTGCAAGTTACTGCAGAAGATTCGTGGAGAACTTCCCACAAATTGCTAAGCCTTTGTATAATATCCTCCAGAAGAGTGTCAAATAGGTGTGGACTCCTGAGTGTGATGTGGCGTTCAATATACTCAAGGAAAAGCTGACTTCAGCTCCAATTCTCACTCCTCCAGATGAATCCAAACCTTTACAAGTGTTTGTGATGCTTCCCTCCAAGGTCTTGGTGGTGTTCTCAGGCAAGATAAGAAGGTTGTAGCTTATACCTCGCATCAGCTGAAGCCAAGGGAGAAGAACTACCCCACTCATGATCTTGAGCTGGCGGCAGTTGTTCATGCTCTGATGACCTAGAGACATCTATTGTTGGGAAGACCAGTTGAGGTGTTCACTGACCACAAGAGCTTGAAGTACATTTTCACTCAACCGAATCTCAATCTTCGGCAAAACACGTTGGGTGGAAATGATCCAGGAGTACAATCCGAGCATTGAATATACCCCGGGTAAAGCAAATGTCATTGGAGACGCTTTGAGCAGAAAGGCGTACTGCAATAGTCTTATCCTCAAGCCTCTCCAACCTGAGCTTTGTGAAGCTTTCCGCAAGATCAATCTCCAAGTAGTTCCTCAAGGATTTCTTGCCAACCTTCAAGTTGCTCCAACTTTGGAAGATCAAATTCGGCAAGCTCAGCTTCTTGATGCTATGGTGAAGATAGGTGTGGCCAAGAGCATTCCAAAGTATAAGTGCTTCTGTGTTGATGACAAAGACACCTTGTTTTTCGAGGATCGTCTAGTGGTTCCAAAAGGGGAGCTCAGGAAAGTTATCATGGATGAAGCACATAATTCTCTCCTCTCCATTCATCCAGGCAGTTCCAGAATGTATCAGGATCTCAAGCAAACCTTCTGGTGGACTCGTATGAAACGTGAGATTGCTCAGTTCGTGATCGAGTGTGATGTTTGTCACAGAGTGAAGGCGGAACATCAACGTCCAACAGGTCTCCTTCATCCTTTGCCTATCCCAGAGTGGAAATTCGATCATGTTGAGATGGATTTTGTCACTGGGTTTCCTAAGTACAAGAGAGGTAATGATGCCATCTTTGTGGTCATCGACAAGCTCACCAAGGTGGCCCACTTCCTTCCGGTCAAAGAATCTATCTCGGCAGCTCAGCTAGGAGAGCTGTACACATCAAGGATAATTTCTTTGCACGGTATTCCTCAGCTTATATCTTCAGATCGTGGAAGCATCTTCACTTCCAACTTCTGGGATTCCTTCCAAACTGCAATGGGTACCAAGATCCGTTTCAGTACAGCTTTCCATCCTCAGACTAGTGGTCAAGTTGAGAGAGTCAATCAAATCCTTGAAGATATGCTTAGAGCTAGTGTGATTTCTTTTGGCATGAAGTGGGAAAACTGCCTCCCATTTGCCGAGTTCTCATACAACAACAGTTTCCAAGCAAGTTCGGGCAAGGCCCCATTCGAGATTCTCTATGGCAGGAAATGCCGCACCCCACTCAATTGGTCTAAAACCGGTGAGCGTCAAATCCTTGGTAATGATATGATCACTGAAGCGGAAGAAATGTGCCGTGTCATTCGTGAAAATCTCAAAGCAGCTCAATCCCGTCAAAAGAGCTATTATGATAGCAAGCATCGTGACATGACCTTTCAGATCGATGACTTTGTCTATCTCCGAGTGTCTCCCATGAAGGGCACTCAGCGCTTTGGCATTAAAGGAAAGCTTGCTCCATGCTTTGTGGGTCCTTTGAAGATTGTGGGGAAGAGAGGAGATCTTGCCAACCAACTCGAGCTTCCTTCCAATTTCTCAAATTTGCATGATGTGTTTCACGTCTCTCAGCTCCGAAAGTGTTTCAAGACTCCCGAGCGCACCATTGATCTCCAAGACATTGATCTCCAAGCAGACATGTCATATCATGAGCATCCAGTTGCTATCCTTGAAGAGACTGAGCCTAAGACTCACAACAAGTCAATCAAGTTTCTAAAGGTGAAGTGGTCACATCACTCCGAAAAAGAAGCCACTTGGGAATGTGAGGACCTTCTGCGTTCCGAATATCCCGAATTTTTCTGTTCATAGATCTCGGGATGAGATCCTCTTGTAGTGGGGGACAGTTGTAACAGCCCAGTGCAATCCTTGCCATCTTTGTAATTTATTCCATGTGTGACCTCCCATGTTTTTCCATCTTGTGGTTTGACTTAATAAAAAAATTGCTTCATGTCATTCTTTGTTGCATCATGGCATCAATATCATCATCTCATATTTTGCATCATGCTTTGTTGGATGTGATGTTGTGGGAGTGTATGTGTTGAGATGTGATTGCATGATGTGGGGTGCTTGGTTGATGCCTACAACTATTTTCTTAAACTATCCTCCAACTCTCTCTCTCTTTTATTCAAGTATTATGAGGTGTGATGTTTTCCTTGCCCTTTTCTACTCAAATAAATGTTGCAAATCTGTCTATTATTGGGTAGGTTTTTTTAAAAGTTAGTACTTAGCCATGTGCTGTTTTTCCCTTTTGTATCTTTTTTTGCAAAACAACATCAACAGTAATTAATAGGTAATTTATTTATTTTCTCTAAAAATGCCCAAACCAATTTTGTTAATTAGTGCATGTTTTTGTGAGTTCAAAAATATTTGTGTTTCATCCCTAAGCGTCCCTCTCCTTCCTCTGTGAATTCTTTCTTCTCTGGTTTTATTAAAAAAGGAAAACCTTTTGTTTTCGGAGAGAGAGAGAGAGAGTTCTCGGCCCACCTGGGCCTCCTCCCTCCTCACGGCCCAGCAACAGCAGCGTAGCGCAGCCCAACCGGGCCCTCCACGCGCGTGTCATCGTCCTCCTGTACGTCACTCCATCCAGAGTAGCCACGTCGGCAGTCCGGCCGATTTGACGATCGTCGGCGCCCCTAGCCGCCTATAAAAGTCGTCCTAGCCCTAGCCCCAACCTCCCGCGACCGATTCCTCCCCTCACCTTGCCGCGACGCCGCTCAGGTAAGTCCACACATGCCACGCCATCGCCGCGCCCGCCATGCTCCGTCCGAGCTCAAGCTCGTGGTTGGAGTAGCCCCTCTGCTTCGTCTTCTTCCTCTTTGACGACGTGGTTCGAAGGCCTGGAGTCCCCGACGTCCCCTGCATCGCACGCGTGCTCGCCATGGCCCCTGGACCGGCCTCTTCGACCGCGTCTTCTTCCTCTTCTTCCCGGTCCGAGGGTCATCAAGGTCTACGCTTCTTTGCGGCTTCTCCGACGCGCATCCGTCCTCGCCTGCATGTCCTGGGGACACTAGGTGAGCCGCGCCTCTGCCCTGCCCTTAATTTTCCTCGATTTCGTCTTGAGCGCATTGTAGTATCCATGCCATCTTCGTGCTCCCGGAGCTTCGGCCAAGTCCGTTCTTTTTTTGGTGTTGACGTTGTGCCGCGTAGTAGTCGAGTCCCCTCCGTTGTGGTTGTTCCATGTGCATGCCTCGCGCACGCAGCAGCTCGTTCCAAGCCCGCCGTTGCTCGCCTTGCCTCGCGTCCCTGCAAAGTCGCTTCCTGCTCGCTGTCCGCCATGGTCGAGAGCAGCTAGCCCATGCGCCCTCGCCGCATCGCCGTGCCCAGCTTGCAAATGGATTCCCCATGGGACCGCAGACCCGCCGCCGCCTCGCAAGCCTACCGCCGCCACCGTTGCTCGCCGGCATCGGGGTTCTTCTATGCCGTAGAGGGAGATCCAGTCAGCGCCCGGGTTCAGTTCAAAAGAATTGAACCCGCACCCCCTTTCCATCAGTAGCCCTACCCAGCCCAGCTAGTCGAGCCCCGGCTCCACCACCAGGGAGACCCTGGTTCGATTCCCCCCGGGCATCCCTTTTTCCCCTTTATTTCTTGGCCACTGACAGTGGGCCCGAGGGCCCACATGTCACCCACAAATGGCTTAGAGCCACTGCCAAGTGGCCCCCTGTTTTGTATTTTTGTTTTAGTGTTTTATTCTCTGTTTGTGTCTTGTTGTCCATTTTAGGAAAGTTACCCGATTCAGCCATAGCCATTTCTGGCCGTTTCCAATTTGGGATATACCAAATTTGGCATGTACTATGTTATAAGTAGGTCTTGAGTATTTCGAATTGGGTTTGTGTGAGATTTATCTAAAGGAGCATAGGCTTATGATATATGAATTTGGGGTAGAAAAATCCAAGGAATCCATCTATAGCATTAGATTGATCATTTGAGCAAGTTTGTGTGAATGCTATTTTGTGATAATATGTCATTTTGTTATTTTTGCATGATTTAATGCTTGCACTATTTGCTAAACTTGTCAACATGAAAATTGCTATTTGACATGTGCACTAGCCCCTGGTATTTTTGCATGCCATGTTAAACCATGTTTGGGTGTGGAATTCCTCCAGCCAACATGCTACAAAATATTGCCGTTTTCACATGCTCAAATAATTCTAAGTATAGAATCTGGTTATTTTGTTGCTATGTTGTCATGATGATTGCCATGAATCTGTAGCTCCTTTGGGGTTGGCCCAATGTAATGTATTGTTGAGCATGTTGTCCTCTATTAGCTTGTACCAATTGCTTGCAAGTAGAGGTATTGCATCTTGGTTAAATTTGCTGTCAAACATGTCATTCTGTTAAAATGCCCTGCTTGCCACTTGTTGAATTTTTCTAAGTCTGGGGGGGTTGTTAAGTTCAATATGCCATGTTGGGAGGATGATAGCCAGTGATCTATGCATATTTTGATGTTGATATAATGGAGTGAATTGAAGTGCATGTTGTCCTCTATAACCCTGTTAAATTTCATGCCATGGAAGTCCTTGTAGCATGTGTGTTTGTAGCTGTCAAATGCCATCTTGTTAACTCAGATTATGTAAAACTGGAATTTTCACTAAGTCCGTAAATGTTGTTTCAACATGCCGTCTTGTGAGCTCAATTTGTTAAGCATCTTGTATACTTCATGTCCATGGCCTTGTTGTGCTTTGTAGCTTGGTGTAGCTCTTGTTGTGTGTGTTGCAATATGGCATGTTGCTGTTTGTAGACAGATTGTGTGTATGGGTGTTTTGTGTCTTATGAGAGTTCTACCCAATTGTTTTGCATGATCTTTAGGTCTATTCCTACTAGATTTTCATTTCCAAACCAGAGGCACCCTTGGAATTCCAAGGAATTGACCATGGCCTTCCTCATCTGGTTTTTGTCTCCGTTACTGCTAGAACCTTGTCGTGAGTGTTCCGAGAGTTCCGTTACTCTGTTTGCAATGTTCTACATATGCATTTGCATCGTTTTTATGAGGAGCATTCATATTTGCCATGTTCATGCATGTTCAAATAACTAATCTTGAGATTCTATCCAGAACATTAAAGAACTTAATAATGGCATGATAAAGATGACTAGCATAGGGTTGCCATGTTAAATACATCAAATTGGTCATGCATCATCTTTGGTTGTGCATTGCACTTTGTTTGTATGTTTATTTGGTGATGTTTCTCTTTGGGTAGACTCGAGTGTCGATCCTGAGTACGAGAATCCTGGAGAGAACTCCTACGAGGACCCAACTCTTTATCCCTCTGAAGAACCTACAGGCAAGATGATCGTTACCCGGATTCCGATACTATTTTTGCTATGCTAGATGTCTCGCTTCTACCGTTATGTTTCGTTGCCTACCACTTAAATGTCAAGCCTCCTAAATTGCCATTAAAGACTCTAACCCCTCCACCACCTAGCAAAATATTGTTTGGCTAAGTTACCGCTGCTCAGCCCCCCTTATAGCGTTCTTAGTTGCAGGTGCAAGTTGTTTCCATGTGATAACATGGATATCTGGAGATATCATGTGACACCCTGGGCTTATGCTACAGTGATCATTGTAATTAAGCTACAGTAATGATCATGAACAGAGCCTAAGTATTTTGCTAAATGAAGTTTGTCTAAGTTGGATTAAGTTGGATGCAAAATTCAATTCAAATTCCTATTCAAAATGCCTTAGGAATTGTGGTGATAAAATAATTCCTCAAATAATAAAAGTAAAATGTTCCAAAATTGTGGAATATTCCAAAACAAATCATGTTAAGGAAAACAATATCACAAAACTACTGATGTGGACCCCCACCTTCAATATCAGTAGCTAAATGCATTTTTAATTGCATTTAAATCAATTGAGAAATACAAACAAATTATAAAAACTCAAAACTATTGTGGCCCTTTGGAATATTGCCACTAAATATTGGGCCATGTCTCACCTTTTTTGTGTGAGGACTAAATGCGAAAATAAAACAAAAACAGAAACTGAAAATGAAAAGAAACAGAAAAAGGAAAAGAAAAGAAAAGGGCAAAGGCCCTGGCCACTGGGCCAACCGGCCCAGCTAGCTGGCCCAGCCAGCCCATGCCGTCGTCTCCTACCTGCTCCCGCGCGATGTCGAAGCCGGAGTCGCTCCGATCGCTGGCGCCGCACGCGTCGCGCATCCGGCGCCGATTCGAGGGGATAAGGCCGCCCCGAGCTGCCCTCCTCTCCTCCCGCAACCCTAGCCCCCTCAGATCTCGCCCTCCCCCTCTCGTTCGCTCTACTCGAGCTCACCCGAGCGCTCCCATGGCTGCGCCCGGCTGAGCGCGTGGCCACACCCCCTCCCGAGCCCAACCAGGACACCCACAAGCCCCGCACCGTTCCCCTCTTCCTCCCCGTGCTCTGGATCGAGCCCCAGAGGCACCAACGCCGTCGCCCCCTTCCATCTTCTTCCTCGGGACCGGGAAGCTGCCGCCGTCGATTCGCCCTCCCTGTGAACTCCGGCTTCCCCGGGCCTTCTCTGCAACGCAGGTGAGCCTCCCCTGCGTGCTTCCCCCTCTCCTCCTTGCTCCTGCGGTCACCGTAGCACGCCCGCACCGTAGCCGCGTACTGGCCGCCGCCATTGTTGAAGAGCTCGAGCTCTGTGAGCCCCTGGCAACCCATGCCTGTCATAGACGCTCTCCAGAGCCTCCTTAGCGTCGACCCCGTGCCAAAACCCGAGCGTTAGCCCCCTGGTTTGCTCCCTGCCATTGACGCCCGCGAGCTCGTCCGCCGCCGTCGATGCTGTGCTCGCTGCAGGCCGCCTCCGCTCGTGCTAGGGCTAGAAATGGATGCGGCGCTCACCGGCCGTTCGAACGCGACCGGTCTCAGCCCCGGAGGTGCCCTGTGGACGATTTCCGAGCTCGCCGGAGTTCGTGGACACGTCGGACGCTCGCCGGCGCGTCTCCGGTGGCCGGTCCGACGTGGGCACATGGCCCACTCACAGTGTGGCTGCCATGTGGGTCCCCCTGGCTCCGTTTGACCGCGTTGACCACGGTCAACGCGGGGCACTGTTCACCCCAGACGCTGACATGTGGACCCGCTCGGAGTAAGTGTAATTAGCACTAAGTAATTCCCTAAAACAGTCACTGACCCTGGGGCCCACCCCCCTAATTAATCCCTGTTTAAGTTAATCTAAAATCCTAGAATAGTCTACTGAGTATGACATGTGGGACCCCCCTTGTCACTATTCCTTTGGATAAGGCTGACCTAGTCAGCTGCTGACTCAGCCCCTGGCCCCACTTGTCATTGACTGTGGCTAGCTGTGGCTGAGTATAAAAAGTAATCCCCACTGTTTTGGAAAATGTTTTGGATAATTCGAATAAAAATAATCCAGGAAATTCCAGAAAATGATTTAAACTTAGAAAATTAATAGAAAATAATCTGTAGCTCAGATCGAAAAACTTTATACATGAAAGTTGATCAGAAAAATCCCACGAATCCAAATATGCCATCCATTCATCTGTCACATGCCCCTAGCTATCTGAACATGCAACTTTTTGCCTGTTTCGGATAGGTGAATAGTGCACGTCTACCGGTTAATACATCCAAATTAAATCCTAAAAATAACTAGTATGACTTGGACATGATTTTAGGCAACCCTGCATAGCTTCTAACTAACACATGCCTCTAGCATCGCAGACATGGAACCTCCCCCCCCCTCCGATTCGTCTGTTCGATAAAACAGCAGACCCAGGAAATATCGTCAGATATTCTCCCGCGTCGTATAAGACGTGTAGTACTGCGTTAGTGCATGCCTAGCTAAACATATTGACATGTCATGCATCATGTTGCATCTGTGTGCTTTATATTTATTGTTTCTTCCCCCTCTTCTCTTCGGTAGACCCCGAAGCTGACGGAGCTGCCGATATCGACTACACCGCTGACGTACAGCCTTTTGCCACAGAGCAGCAAGGCAAGCAAAACCCCCTTGAGCATTCCGATATCACCCATCTCTCCCTCTCTTATGCTTGCATTAGAATTTTGCTACAGTACTAGATAGCTCCTATTCTGATGCATAGCCTGATTTTGATGAACTGTTACCGCACTTGTTGTTATGTCAACTGCCTAGTTTAGGTGGATCAGTGAACCCCTAAGACCCCTTAGTCCCAGTTGCCCTGCTTTCATCGACGACACCGAGGACTTGAAGACAGAAGACTCAGTCGTCATGACTGATAAGCCATTACCGACACATCACTACACACCCCTTTAGTAGGGCACTGCAGAGCTACCATCGAGTGTCGAGGGTGATACCTCACTAGCACTCCTGACGTTAATTATGTAGCGTAGTTATCGGTTATGGGCATTGAGGGTGATTCCTCTTTCCCATTTGCCGGTACCGACTCTTGTCTTACTCTTACCTCGGGTGGGATCCATCGAGGGTGATTCCTCGGATCTCCACTTGGAGTATAACCACACAGTTACTATGACCGGGTGACTGAGATATGTTAAAGACGGGTCGGCTCCAAGGGTACCCGCGAGAGATATTGGTGGGATGCGCCGCAAGGCGTCCGAAGATTTGGTGGGGTGCGCCGGAAGTCACTCGAGTGTTCTTGGCGGGGCGACGGACTGCAATATGTTCGAGCTTGCCCCGCACAACTAATAAAATTGCTAATGGGTTGAGTATTTAATCTGAGTTAGGTCGTTGGCCTAATACGCACTAACCACCACGCGGGGTAATCAGTATGGGCTGCTCGGCGGCGTACATTCTCCCGAAAGCTCTTCAGATGCCACATTTTTCGACTCGCGCCCGGGTGGTCTGGAACGCAGGGACCCTGATGGAGGGCGTGCTAGGACTGATCCCGGCCGATGGCGTAACGTGCAGGATGGCGAGGGCGATGGCCCAAGACCCCGAGCCATTAGGATGTAGACCGGCGTGCTGGCCTCTCTGTTGAGCCTAGGTAGGACTACGTCATGTCGATATGTCGAGGCCGGGTATGACCAGAAAATCGTATCCGGCCGTAGCTTATCGAGCGTGTTGGGGAATGTGGTGCACCCCTGCAGGGAAGTAAACTATTCGAATAGCCGTGTCCATGGTAACAGGACGACTTGGAGTTGTGCTCTGACCTACTACAACTAAAATCATAAACTAATTAAAAATGAATTGTGGCTCCGGGATTGCTTCCTCGCAGGGGAGTCGAGGAAGGATCTCTGGGCGTGTTACTTAATAAAATTGTTACAACAATATGACTATGAGTATGAGATACTAATCTGCACTCTTCTAATGCTGCAAGATGTTGAAGATGCTAGTCTTCGATAGGACTAGGCCTTCTCCCTATTCTTGCTTTCTGCAGTCAGTCCAGATATAAACCTTTATTGTGAATGATGCATATCTAGCATAGATCTGATGTAAGTCTTGCGGGTACTTTGGATGAGTACTCACCGCTGCTTTGCTCCTCTTTTCCCCTTCGATACGTTGCTGCGATCAGACGATGGAGCCCAGTATGTGGACTACGCTGGAGAGGCCGACTACTACTACCCCGACGGAGGCCCCTACCCGCAGGATGGAGCGTACTACGACGTTGACTTCTCCGACGTCCAGGAGTAGTTAGGAGGTTCCCAGGCAGGAGGCCTTGCCTCTTTCGATCCGCTGTTTATGTTTATGCTAGCCTTCTTAAGGCAAACTTGTCTAACTTATGTCTGTACTCAGATATATTTGCTTTCGCTAACTTGTGCTTGTCAGAGCTTTATATTCGAGCCCTCGAGGCCCCTGGCTTGTAATATTAAGCTGTATGACTTTATCTTTGTGTCTTTTGTCGTGTTGTGGTACTAATCAGTGAGTCCCTAATCTTGGCCATACGCATTGCGTGATTGATTAGCGTACGGATGAGAATGGGGGCGTCACAAGTTGGTATCAGAGCCGACTGCCTGTAGGTAGCCCCCTTTCCAACTCCTTGGCCGAAGTTTAGTCTAGTCTATGAAAACTATTTTACTAACTTGGCTGTGTGGCTTACGGGCCCACATCGCCATCGGGTGGTATTAGGATCTTTTATTCCTCGTCTATACTCTGGGCTCTGATCCCTTTTCTCTTCGGGTTAAATTTTTTATTAAATCTAACATTAGGTTCTCATGATCACATCCAACGGAGAATTGTTTTGTCGACAGTTGTTTGCTCTTGAAGTATGATACACACACTGTCATTTGACATCCTTAATCTTCTTGTTACAGATGCGTCCCGCTAGGCAGATCATCCGTCTGACCTACGCACACGATACGACTGGGTTCCCGGCCATTCTGAACGGTCTCTTGAAGACACTGGGTTATCGTTGGTACCCCGAGTACACTGTTTACGAGGATTACCACGAGTTCAACCAGGTGCAGTATGAGGCCGAGATGGTTATCTGGGATAAGCATAATCGTACCAGAGATGGGCTGCACACCTTCCGCGGCATCGGAGTGACTATTGAGATGGCAGTACAGGATGCTGCCTATGCTGCTATTGTTCGTCTCCGTGCACCGAACCTCAGCTTGGAGGATTCGGCATACCGGTACATCCCGTATGTCCCTGATGGAGTTGATACACTAGCCGACGCTGAGGTCTTGATCCCTTTTGCACGGCAGCGTACCGACCGATCCTACACTGCTATCTGCGCCCCCTATGTGAGCCGCCGCTACGACCCACGGGTTCTGGTTCAGTACACCGAGGCTCTGGATCGCACTGTCAGGGCTCTTAACTTTGAGCTATACGCCACCCGTGCTCGTCTTTACCGGGCTTTGGAGCAGTTGAGGCCAGCAGTCATTGCGGGGATGCATACATAGTTTATTCTCCACCCGCGTCCGACTGTGCTTCCTCCAGGACTTGAGTGGCCTGCTGTTGGAGGTCGTGCTCCCGCACTTGGGCCTAAGCTCCCTGTTGATATGCAGATTCTACATCCGGGTGTGCATGGGATGCAGTACTCCTTCACCAGATTTCAGGGTCACCTGCTGCTCCCCGACTATTCTCGTTGTCTCCGACGCTGATGCGTTGTTGTACCCTTCACCGCGTGCCTGCGTGCCGCCTAGTTGTCTAGTTTAATTTCATGCCGGATATATCGTCTATTTTGTAACAAACTTATGGTTTGTAATAGACTTATGTATGGATCTGTATGATGAAATCTGAACTGCTATGTCTTAATTGTGGCACTTCCTTCCTTGTGCAATTTACTTCATGAATCATTCATTGATGTTGCAATTACCAAATACTAAACTACCACTATTAAATTGACAGAATGGTTAGGCATGCTGGTCGTGGTCGTGGTGCACCTGAGCCACAACCGCCACCGGATTACATGGCTGGTATGATGCAACAGTTTGAGCTGGATCGTCAGTTTATGCAAGGGCTTATGGATCACTTTCCGAGGCCGAACATGAATCAGCCGCCAGCCCCAGTGACGCTGCAAGACTTCATGCGCCTCAACCCTACGATCTTCCGCAGCTCAACTCAGCCGCTTGACGCAGATGACTGGCTCCGTGACATCACTTATGAGCTGGAAGCTTCAGGCGCCCCAGAGGCTAGCTATGTCACTTTTGCCTCGTACTTTCTGAAGGGTCCCGCTGCTCAATGGTGGGACAGCCACAGACGCTCTCAGCCTGTTGGAACAATCATCACCTGGCCGGAGTTCCAAGCTACGTTTCGTGCTCGCCATATTCCCCAGGGAACAATGGACAAGAAGAAGCGTGAATTCCGCAACTTAGTCCAGGGCAGCAAGACTGTGGATGCTTATCAGCGGGAATTTCTGGACTTATCTCACTATGCGGAAGAAGACGTTGCAACTGATGCTCGCAGACAGGAGAAGTTCCGTGAAGGTCTTCACCCAGATATTCACCTTGCTCTTCTGGCTCACGACTTCCCTGATTTCGCCACCTTGGTGAATAAGGCTATCCAGATTGAGACAGGTCTGCAGAGGTACAAGGATCACACCAAGCGCAAGGTTGATGTGGGTTCATCTTCGGGCCCACGCCCTCAGAAGCAGAGGATCTGGATCCCCAACAACTATTGTCCACCTGTTTATGCACCGAGGCCATCCTATGTGGCGCCTCGTCTGCCCCCTCCACTACCAAGGCAGCCAAGAGTTGTACCGCCAAGAGCACCTCAGCCTCCACCATCCCGTCCTGAGGATGGACTGTGCTTCAAGTGTGGCCGTCCAGGTCACCGTGCTAGAGAATGCAGGCAGGGTCAGAATCAACTTGCGCTGTCTACCAACCAGCCCCGCAACAACAACGCCAGGCCTAACACTGGTCGTGTTCTAGCCAACAATGTTGATCTGAATCAAGTTCAAGAGCAGGCTGCTACTGTGATGGGTACACTTCTTGTTAACTCAATACCCGCATCCGTATTATTTGATATTGGGTCATCGCATTCATTCATATCGGAAGAATTTGCATGTAAGCATAACCTTAAGAGCGAGAACATGTATATTCAAATAATGGTATCCACCCTCGCGGGAAATTGTCGGAGCTCTTTGGTATGTCCCAACGTCGCCGTTGAGATCGAAGGACTAGAGTTCCTCGTCTCGCCCATTGTGTTGGAGTCTTCCAATATTGACTTACTCTTGGGAATGGAGTGGATGACAGCACACAGTGCTTCAGTCGTTTGTGCCACTAAGACCGTGCATCTTCTGCACCCTTCCAACGAGCTAGTGGTTCATACCGCTCGTCTCGTTCGTAATGCCGAGAACCAGATTCATTTCATGAACGCATTGAATGCTTCACCTCTTGAGGGGATTGAAAGCATTCTAGTGGTTCGAGACTTCCCAGAGGTGTTTCCAGAAGAACTTCCAGGCATTCCCCCTGCTAGAGCTGTCGAGTTTGTCATCGACTTGGTACCTGGTACCACTCCTATAGCCAAGCGGCCTTATAAAATGCCTCCTCATGAACTTCTTGAGCTTAAGGAAGAAATTGACAAATCGCTTCGCAAGGGTTTTATTCGTCCTAGTTCCTCAGCTTGGGGAGCACCTTCACTCTTTGTCAAGAAGAAAGATGGTACTAATCGGCTAGTCCAAGATTACCGGCCTATTAACCAAGCAACAATTCAGAATAAATATCCGCTTCCCCGGATCAATGACCTGTATGATCATCTTGCTGGATCATCGGTGTTCTCTAAACTCGACTTGAGGTTGGGTTATCATCAGATCCGTGTTCGTGAAGAAGATATTCCAAAGACAGCATTTGTCACTCGCTATGGTTCATACGAGTACACCGTCATGTCTTTTGGCTTAACAAATGCCCCAGCAACCTTCTCTCGGTTGATGAATTATATCTTCATGGATTATCTCGACAAGTTTGTAGTGGTATATCTGGATGACATATTGATATATTCCAAGAATGAAGAAGAACATGCTGAGCATCTTCGCCTTGTGCTTGAAAGGCTTCGAGAACATCAACTATATGCAAAGTTCTCTAAGTGTGAGTTCTGGCTAGATGAGGTGACTTACCTTGGTCATGTGATCTCCAAGGATGGAATTGCCGTCAACCCTGAACGAGTTCAGGCTATTCTTGACTGGACTCCCTCGAAGAATGTCAAGCAAGTCAGAAGTTTTCTCGGTCTCGCCAGCTATTGCCGTCGATTCATCGAGAACTTCTCCAAGATCGCAAAGCCCCTGACCCATTTGCTTCACAAGGGTGTTAAGTTTGAATGGACAGACAAATGTCAGGAAAGTTTCCAGACTCTCAAGGACAAGCTTACATCAGCACCGGTGCTTGCTCCTCCGGATACCAGTAAGGACTTTGCCATATATTGTGATGCTTCCCGTCAAGGATTAGGCTGTGTCCTAATGCAAGAGCGCAGAGTAGTTGCCTATGCATCAAGACAATTGCGTCCTCATGAAGAGAACTATCCAGTTCATGATCTCGAGTTAGCTGCAGTGGTCTATGCTCTATTGAATTGGCGACATTACCTTGTTGGTAATCGTTGCGAGATCTATACAGACCACCAAAGTCTGAAGTACTTGTTCACTCAACCGGACTTGAATCTCCGCCAGCGAAGATGGATGGAATCCCTCACAGACTATGATTTCGGTATTTCTTATACCCCTGGCAAGGCTAATGTAGTGGCTGATGCTTTGAGCCGTAAGTCATACTGCAACCACCTTCAGGTTCACAAGGTTCACCCTCTGCTTCAAGAAGAGTTTCGCAAGCTAAACCTCCATATAGTTCCTCAGGGTTATCTCACTCCCCCTACTGAGGAGTTCTTTAAGATGAACCTCCACGTTGTTGCTCAGGGTTCTCTTAATAGCCTGATTGCTAAACCAGATCTTGTGGACGTCATCAAGTGGAACCAGAAGTGTGACGATGAAGTCAGGAAGATTAAGCTCGAGCTCTCAGAAGGAAAGCCCTCACCCTTCACCACTACTGAAGATGACACGTTGTACTTCAAAAACCGGCTAGTGGTACCAAGAGATGTGATTCCGGAGGTCATGAAGGAAGCACATGACACTCCACTCTCTATTCATCCTGGTAGCACCAAGATGTATCAAGACATCCGTCAAAGATTCTGGTGGTCAAAAATGAAGCAAGACATTGCTCGATATGTTTCAGAGTGTGACATTTGCCGTCGGATCAAAGCAGAACATCAAAAGCCTGCGGGAACTCTATAGCCTATTTCTATTCCTGAGTGGAAATGGGATCATGTTGAAATGGACTTCATATTGGTTTTCCCAGGTCGCAGAAAGGTAATGATGCTATTCTTGTCGTCATCGACCGATTGTCCAAAGTTGCACATTTTCTGGCTGTCAAGGAAACTATTACTGCTAGCCAGCTGGCAGATCTATACATGTCCAGAATTGTTTCACTCCACGGTATCCCATCGATGATTAGTTCAGACCGTGGAAGCTTATTCACTTCAAGATTCTGGACAAGTTTCCAGGAAGCCATGGGAACTCGTTTGAATTTCAGCACCGCTTTTCACCCTCAATCCCAGGGACAAGTCGAAAGAGTCAACCAGATCCTCGAAGACATGCTTCGAGCCTGTGTCATTTCTTTCGGCAAGAAATGGGAAGAATCTCTTCCGTTTGCTGAGTTCTCCTACAACAATAGCTATCAAGCTAGTCTGAAGATGGCTCCTTTTGAGGTGTTATATGGACGTAAGTGTTGGACCCCTCTGAATTGGTCAGAAACTGGGGAACGTACACTTATTGGTCCGGATATTATCCAACATGCCGAAGAACAAGTCCGCATTATTCAAGCAAATCTGAAGGCTGCTCAGTCTCGTCAGAAGAGTCAGTATGACCATCATCACAAAGATATGGTCTATCAACCTGGCGACAAGGCTTATCTTCCAGTCACGCCTATGAGAGGAACACACCGATTTGGAATCAAGGGCAAGCTGGATCCTCGATATATTGGTCCTTTCAAGGTTCTCGAAAGGCGCGGTAAAGTGGCATACCAACTGGAACTACTGCCAAACCTGTCTCAGGTTCACGACGTGTTCCACGTGTCACAGCTTCGTCGATGCTTCAAGGATCCTATCCGAGCAGTGGACCATGAGATGCTGGAACTGCAACAAGACCTTTCCTACAAGGAGCAACCAGTCCGCATTCTCGATGAAGCAGAACGTCGGACTCGTCAGAAGGTTACCAAGTTCTTCAAAGTGCAGTGGGCAAATCATTCGGAAGATGAAGCCACTTGGGAACGCGAAGATCATCTTCGTGCAGAATACCCCGGGCTCTTCCCTTCTACTTCCTAATTCTCGGGACGAGAATTCTTGTTAGTAGGGGAGAATTGTGACACCCTGGGCTTATGCTACAGTGATCATTGTAATTAAGCTACAGTAATGATCATGAACAGAGCCTAAGTATTTTGCTAAATGAAGTTTGTCTAAGTTGGATTAAGTTAAATGCAAAATTCAATTCAAATTCCTATTCAAAATGCCTTAGGAATTGTGGTGATAAAATAATTCCTCAAATAATAAAAGTAAAATGTTCCAAAATTGTGGAATATTCCAAAACAAATCATGTTAAGGAAAACAATATCACAAAACTACTGATGTGGACCCCCACCTTCAATATCAGTAGCTAAATGCATTTTTAATTGCATTTAAATCAATTGAGAAATACAAACAAATTATAAAAATCCTCAAAACTACTGTGGCCCTTTGGAATATTGCCACTAAATATTGGGCCATGTCTCACCTTTTTTGTGTGAGGACTAAATGCGAAAATAAAACAAAAACAGAAACTGAAAATGAAAAGAAACAGAAAAAGGAAAAGAAAAGAAAAGGGCAAAGGCCCTGGCCACTGGGCCAACCGGCCCAGCTAGCCGGCCCAGCCAGCCCATGCCGTCGTCTCCTACCTGCTCCCGCGCGGTGTCGAAGCCGGAGCCGCTCCGATCGCCGGCGCCGCACGCGTCGCGCATCCGGCGCCGATTCGAGGGGATAAGGCCGCCCCGAGCTGCCCTCCTCTCCTCCCGCAACCCTAGCCCCCTCAGATCTTGCCCTCCCCCTCTCGTTCGCTCTGCTCGAGCTCACCCGAGCGCTCCCATGGCTGCGCCCGGCTGAGCGCGTGGCCACACCCCCTCCCGAGCCCAACCAGGACACCCACAAGCCCCGCACCGTTCCCCTCTTCCTCCCCGTGCTCTGGATCGAGCCCCGGAGGCACCAACGCCGTCGCCCCCTTCCATCTTCTTCCTCGGGACCGGGAAGCTGCCGCCGTCGATTCACCCTCCCTGTGAACTCCGGCTTCCCCGGGCCTTCTCTGCAACGCAGGTGAGCCTCCCCTGCGTGCTTCCCCCTCTCCTCCTTGCTCCTGCGGTCACCGTAGCACGCCCGGACCGTAGCCGCGTACTGGCCGCCGCCATTGTTGAAGAGCTCGAGCTCTGTGAGCCCCTGGCAACCCATGCCTGTCATAGACGCGCTCCAGAGCCTCCTTAGCGTCGACCCCGTGCAAAAACCCGAGCGTTAGCCCCCTGGTTTGCTCCCTGCCAATGATGCCCGCGAGCTCGTCCGCCGCCGTCGATGCTGTGCTCGCTACAGGCCACCTCCGCTCGTGCTAGGGCTAGAAATGGATGCGGCGCTCACCGGCCGTTCGAACGCGACCGGTCTCAGCCCCGGAGGTGCCTTGTGGACGATTTCCGAGCTCGCCGGAGTTCGTGGACGCGTCGGACGCTCGCCGGCGCGTCTCCGGTGGCCGGTCCGACGTGGGCGCATGGCCCACTCACAGTGTGGCTACCATGTGGGTCCCCCTGGCTCCGTTTGACCGCGTTGACCACGGTCAACGCGGGGCACTGTTCACCCCAGACGCTGACATGTGGACCCGCTCGGATTAAGTGTAATTAGCACTAAGTAATTCCCTAAAACAGTCACTGACCCTGGGGCCCACCCCCCTAATTAATCCCTGTTTAAGTTAATCTAAAATCCTGGAATAGTCTACTGAGTATAACATGTGGGACCCCCCTTGTCACTATTCCTTTGGATAAGGCTGACCCAGTCAGCTGCTGACTCAGCCCCTGGCCCCACTTGTCATTGACTGTGCCTAGCTGTGGCTGAGTATAAAAAGTAATCCCCACTGTTTTGGATAATTCGAATAAAAATAATCCAGGAAATTCCAGAAAATGATTTAAACTTAGAAAATTAATAGAAAATAATCTGTAGCTCAGATCGAAAAACTTTATACATGAAAGTTGATCAGAAAAATCCCACGAATCCAAATATGCCATCCATTCATCTGTCACATGCCCCTAGCTATCTGAACATGCAACTTTTTGCCTGTTTCGGATAGGTGAATAGTGCATGTCTACCGGTTAATACATCCAAATTAAATCCTAAAAATAACTAGTATGACTTGGACATGATTTTAGGCAACCCTGCACTGCTTCTAACTAACACATGCCTCTAGCATCGCAGACATGGAACCTTCCCCCCCCCCTCCGATTCGTCTGTTCGATAAAACAGCAGACCCGGGAAATATCGTCAGATATTCTCCCGCGTCGTATAAGACGTGTAGTACTGCGTTAGTGCATGCCTAGCTAAACATATTGCCATGTCATGCATCATGTTGCATCTGTGTGCTTTATATTTATTGTTTCTTCCCCCTCTTCTCTTCGGTAGACCCCGAAGCTGACGGAGCTGCCGAGATCGACTACACCGCTGACGTACAGCCTTTTGCCACAGAGCAGCAAGGCAAGCAAAACCCCCTTGAGCATTCCGATATCACCCATCTCTCTCTGTCTTATGCTTGCATTAGAATTTTGCTACTGTACTAGATAGCTCCTATTCTGATGCATAGCCTGATTTTGATGAACTGTTACCGCACATGTTGTTATGTCAACTGCCTAGTTTAGGTGGATCAGTGAACCCCTGAGACCCCTTAGTCCCAGTTGCCCTGCTTTCATCGACGACACCGAGGACTTGAAGACAGAAGACTCAGTCGTCATGACTGATAAGCCATTACCGACACATCACTACACACCCCTTTAGTAGGGCACTGCAGAGCTACCATCGAGTGTCGAGGGTGATACCTCACTAGCACTCCTGATGTTAATTCTGTAGCGTAGTTATCGGTTATGGGCATCGAGGGTGATTCCTCTTTCCCATTTGCCGGTACCGACTCTTGTCTTACTCTTACCTCGGGTGGGATCCATCGAGGGTGATTCCTCGGATCTCCACTTGGAGTATAACCACACAGTTACTATGACCGGGTGACTGAGATATGTTAAAGACGGGTCGGCCCCAAGGGTACCCGCGAGAGATATTGGTGGGATGCGCCGCAAGGCATCCGAAGATTTGGTGGGGTGCGCCGGAAGTCACTCGAGTGTTCTTGGCGGGGCGACGGACTGCAATATGTTCGAGCTTGCCCCGCACAACTAATAAAATTGCTAATGGGTTGAGTATTTAATCTGAGTTAGGTCGTTGGCCTAATACGCACTAACCACCACGCGGGGTAATCAGTATGGGCTGCTCGGCGGCGTACATTCTCCCGAAAGCTCTTCAGATGCCACATTTTTCGACTCGCGCCCGGGTGGTCTGGAACGCAGGGACCCTGATGGAGGGCGTGCTACGACTGATCCCGGCCGATGGCGTAACGTGCAGGATGGCGAGGGCGATGGCCCAAGACCTCGAGCCATTAGGATGTAGACCGGTGTGCTAGCCTCTCTGTTGAGCCTAGGTAGGACTATGTCGTGTCGATATGTCGAGGCCGGGTATGACCAGGAAATCGTATCCGGCCGTAGCTTATCGAGCGTGTTGGGGAATGTGGTGCACCCCTGCAGGGAAGTAAACTATTCGAATAGCCGTGTCCACGGTAACAGGACGACTTGGAGTTGTGCTCTGACCTACTACAACTAAAATCATAAACTAATTAAAAATGAATTGTGGCTCCGGGATTGCTTCCTCGCAGGGGAGTCGAGGAAGGATCTCTGGGCGTGTTACTTAATAAAATTGTTACAACAATATGACTATGAGTATGAGATACTAATCTGCACTCTTCTAATGCTGCAAGATGTTGAAGATGCTAGTCTTCGATAGGACTAGGCCTTCTCCCTATTCTTGCTTTCTGCAGTCAGTCCAGATATAAACCTTTATTGAGAATGATGCATATCTAGCATAGATCTGATGTAAGTCTTGCGAGTACTTTGGATGAGTACTCACCGCTGCTTTGCTCCTCTTTTCCCCTTCGATACGTTGCTGCGATCAGACGATGGAGCCCAGTATGTGGACTACGCTGGAGAGGCCGACTACTACTACCCCGACGGAGGCCCCTACCCGCAGGATGGAGCGTACTACGACGTTGACTTCTCCGACGTCCAGGAGTAGTTAGGAGGTTCCCAGGCAGGAGGCCTCGCCTCTTTCGATCCGCTGTTTATGTTTATGCTAGCCTTCTTAAGGCAAACTTGTCTAACTTATGTCTGTACTCAGATATATTTGCTTTCGCTGACTTGTGCTTGTCGGAGCTTTAAATTCGAGCCCTCGAGGCCCCTGGCTTGTAATATTAAGCTGTATGACTTTATCTTTGTGTCTTTTGTCGTGTTGTGGTACTAATCAGTGAGTCCCTAATCTTGGCCGTACGCATTGCGTGATTGATTAGCGTACGGATGAGAATGGGGGCGTCACATATCACAATATTTATTGCTATTTAATTTAATGCACCTATATACTTGGTAAAAGGTGGAAGGCTTGGCCTTTTGCCCGGTGTTTTGTTCCACTTTTGCCGCCCTAGTTACTTGTTACCGGTGTTATGTTCCATATTGAGCGCTCCTAACATGCTTGGGGTTGTTATGGGGAACCCCTTGAATATTCGTTTAGGGATAAAGCTTGTCTGGCAAGACCCAACATTGGTACTATTTGCTTAACAACTTAATAAAATGCATAGGGCTTAGCTACCTCGTGGATAATTAATCAACCCCCGGGCAGTGCTCCTCATGAGTGTTGGTCCACCTACCTAGCAGTCGGCGGTGCCACCTCGGGGCAACTCAAGGCATTTTCTTGGCCACCGTCCACTTCGCATAGACGGATGATGCCCGTTGATAGAGAGCGCACGGCTCTAGAAGCGGATCTGGCTCACCGGGAGGTCTTGCTGGACTTGTTTTACCTTTCGCGAATGTCTTGTGCACGGGATTCCGAGGATACTTTGAGCTATCTCAAGGTTGAGGTTTTCCACCAGAATTTCCAAGGAGACCACGGGTTTTCCGCGGTCGGGGTTATTCCACGCGGCATGTGGTTAGTTTGTGATGGATGAGTTGGAGCACCCCTATAGGGCTAAATCTTTTCGAGAAGTCGTGCCTGCGGTTATGTGGCAACTTGGAAATTTGTTGAACATTCGGTTATAGCAAACTTGAAGTAAACTCTAATAAAATACACCAACGTGTGCGTAACCATGAATGTCTCTGCTCGTGAGTATGAACCGAGAGAGAACACCGTGGGGTCATGTTTGACGTAACTAGGTGTTCAGGATCACTTAGTGATCATTCTACTTCACGTCCGTTATGCGTAGACCACCATATTTATTATTGCTCTCATAAGTTAGCCACCCAAATATATGCTTAGTGCTTGCTGCAGTCTCACCACTTAACCATTCCTCACCCATTGGCCTACATAGTCTCGGTACCCGGGTTAATCAGATTGCTGAGTCCCCATGGTTCACAGATTACTACAACACTACAGGTACAGGTACTGATGAGAATGATCCAGTTGATGCGCCTCAGCTCCAGTGGGAGTACGATGAAGAACGTGGGCGTATGTACGTGACTTATCCAGATGTGTAGGGGAGCTACTTGGTCGTCTTCCTGGGCTTAGCGAGATAGTTATCATTGCTTTTATCGTTTGATTTCGTCTGTAGTCGGACCCTGTCTTTTTGGATGATTGCATGAATGATTATGTGGATTTGTAATCTAGTTTGTGGCGAGTGTAAACGAACTCATATACTCATCTCCTCTTTTATATGTATTGCAATGATTTTTGTACTTGCAAAACGCCGAGATGCGCTTCTATCCCCATCGAGGTCCTCGAGCCTTAATAGGGATAGTACCACATCTTGGACGTTACATGAACTGACCTATCCTATCATGCAGGGATCGTCTAGGCAATGACATGTATATAACACCGCTCTAGTACTATCGCTCTTCTCTCTCTTCTAGTCACCCAGCCGACGCGCGGGGATGGGGGAGTGCGCCTATGGTCGGTTGCTCAATTACGGTCCCACATGTGATGACGCACGTTCCATTTGGTGAGTGGTGTGCCGAACCGACCGAGTGGGTGCGAGGCGAACGCGACGGGCGTGTTGTATATGTAGCATCTTGTTCTTTTGGTGTTGCTCCATGGCGCAATCCATCGATACAAAACTATATTTAAAAGGCGAGGGTGGGGCTTTTCCCGCGCGGTAGGTGGGGCAGTTTCGCCTAGTCGGATTGATAAAGAGGCAAGGAGGATGAGGGAGTAGCGGATTCAACTTACCGCGGGAAATCTCTCAAAAACAAAACTTACTGCAGGAAAGGTGGGGCTTTGTGATTTGACGGCTCATTACTGCTGGAAGGTGTGGTCTGATACATCCATTTTGCATCATGATTTCTTATTAATATTTATATTATTCTTGGTCATTATTCCACTTTATGATACAATTCTTATGACTTTTCTCTTTGAATTTACAAGGTACATGACAAAGAGGGAAATTGCCGGGAACTCGAATTCTAGACCTGAAAATCAAGAAAAAGGCCGAAAATTCACTAGACTCCAAATGACCTGAAACTTTCCAAGGAACTTTTGTGGAATATATGAGAATTTATGGAACAAAAATATACAAGAGGGGGCCACCTGTTGGTGCCAAGCCAACAGGGCACGCCCCTAGGTCCTCTGGCCTCTCTCTTCTGCTATAAGATGGGTTTTGACCTAGAAAAAACTAAGAAGATATTTTCGGCATGAAGCGTCGCCGTCTCGAGGCGGAATCATGGGTAGAGGCCCTTTTGCTCTCCAACAGAGTGATTCTGTAGGGGAAACTTCTCTCCGAGAGGGGGAAATCGAAGCCATCGTCATCACCAACGCTTCCTCCTACGTGGGAGGACCAATCTTCATCAACATCTTTACCAGCACCATCTCATCTAAAAGCCTAGTTCATCTCCTGTATTCAATCATTGTCTCAAAACCTCAGATTGGTGTCGTGGGTTACTAGTAGTGTTGATTACATCTTGTAGTTGATGCTTGTTGGTTTACTTGGTGGAATATAATATGTTCAAATCCTTACTCATAATTATTACACCTTTGATCTTGAACATGGTGATGATTTGTGAGTAGTTACTTTTGTTCCCGGGTGAGGGAGTCCTGGTTTAAGGGGTCCTCGGGGGGCCGACCTATTCCTTATGGGCCGGACTGTATGGGCCGTTGGCCGGGCACTGGATTGATCGAAGACCCTGTCTCCAGGAAGGAAGCTTCGAGAATCGTGGCGTATTCTCCACGTTTGGAGTAGTGAATACGCATGTTTATCCCTTCGACGTGTAACCGACCATGTCTAAACCCTAGGTACCCTCGGCGTCTATATAAGCCGGAGGGTTTTAGGTTGTAGACCAACAGAACTCATCTAGGGTTTAGTCATACGATCTCGTGGTAGATCAACTCTGTAATCCTTATACCATCAATATAATCAAGCAGGACGTAGGGTATTACCTCCATAGGAGGGCCCGAACCTGGGTAAACATCGTCTCCCACTTCTCCTGTTACCATCGATTCTAGTCTCACAGCTCGGGACCCCCTACCCGAGATCCGCCGGTTTTGACACCGACATTGGTGCTTTCATTGAGAGTTCCGCTGTGATCGCCAGAAGAAATCGATGGCTCGCAATACGGACACTTTCGTCCCCGGACAGATCTTCGCCTTCGGCAGCATTGTGCTGCACGCCGACCCGACCGGCCATCTAGGCCGCGTCGGAAGTTTCGCCCCTGATCAAGAGGTAAGATTCGGGAACCTAGAGTTCTCTGTAGATTCTCGGGGCGACCTATTGCTTACCAGGCTCGCAGTCTCGCCTGCCACGCCCGAAGACTCTGAGGCTTCAACCTCAGATCCATCTTTCGGCCCCGCCCACGGGATCTACCCCGACGAGGACCCGACTCTCAGTCCGGACTCGGTCATAGTGCCGGACGTCCGGACATCTGTTCTTGCCGAACACTCTCCCCGCGTGGACGCATCGGAGGTTTACTCCACAAGCTCTGGGCAGGCCGACCCGATCGAGCTCTCAATACTCAACGAGGCTCTAGATCGAATCTCGTCGATGAAGATTACCGACGACCCAACCCCGATCTGTTCTCAGATCGGGCTTCAGACGGGTCAGGACGAATTTTTCGTCCCACCCACCACCCACTTGGTAGCCACTGTCGAGGATTTAACCGACATGTTGGACTATGCTTCGGAGGAAGCAGAATACATGGATGAGGAGGATCGTGCCCTCACCCCCGTTAACACCGGGCGGTGGATTGCCACCTCCACATATGACATCTACATGGTGGACACTCCGAAAAACGATGGCGACAAATCGGATGAAGCGCCGTCAAGACGCCGAAAGCCGCATAAACGATCAAAAGGAAAAAGGGAAGAAAAGCTATCGATGGCACCGGGGACGGAGACACCCCGGAAGACCTCGGCGACCCCGAAATCCCCGAACACCCGTTAGAGGGTCAGGAGAGGCCGGAAGACCAGCGCAACCCCGACGATCTAGATGATCCCGAGGACGACGATTACCTCCACTCTGTCGAGGGGGAGGACAATGCGGAAGCCGATGACTTCGCCATCCCCGATAATCCCGCAGATCAGGAACTATTCAGGCAACGGCTTATAGCCACGGCCCGCAGCCTGAAAGCAAAAGAACGACAGCTTAAAACCGAACAAGATGACCTCAACGATCGATGGACGAGAGTCCTCTCAGCTGAGGAAGGATACGGTACAGGTCCATCGGACCAACCTAAGAGTTATCCACGCAGAAGGCTGCTGCCACAATTCGACGACGAGCTCACTGATACGCTGTCTCCCAAACATACCCCATACGACAAGCCAGACCGCCCTCCTCGAGGACGAGACAGAACGGCTGACGACACCGGCTATAGGCCGACGATACCTCGTAGACGAGGAAAAGAGCCACTAGTGCCCGATGACATGTTCGACCTGCGACACGACCTGGACTACAGAGCAGGTCGTACGCGATCCATCTATGGATCCAGAGGATACTCACCCGATAGACAGGAAGGGTACCGGCCTTTGTTCGACCGCAACAATGAAGGTCGGGAACAAAACCGAGCTAGGATAGACGCCGATCACCGGAGCGACATACCTCGGGTCAGAGGCGCTGCCCACCCACTGTGCTTCACGGACGAGGTGATGCGGCATCAGTTCCCGGAAGGGTTTAAACCCGTAAACATAGAACAATACGATGGGACAACTGACCCAACCGTATGGATCGAGGATTTCCTCCTCCACATCCACATGGCGCGAGGAGATGACCTCCACGCCATCAAATACCTACCCCTGAAGCTTAAGGGGCCAGCTCGGCACTGGTTAAATAGCCTCCCCGAAAATTCCATTGGGTGCTGGGAAGACCTAGAAGAAACATTCTGATCTAACTTCCAGGGCACTTATGTGCGGCCGCCGAACTCCTCCGATCTAAGCAACGTCGTCCAGAAGCCAGGAGAGTCCACGTGGCTATTCTGGAATCGTTTCTTGACCAAGAAAAACCAGATCGTGGACTGCCCGGACGCCGAAGCAATAGCCTCTTTCTGGCACAATATTCGGGATGAATGGCAGGCTCGTCAGCTCGGCCAGGACAAACCAAGGACAATGTCCGCCCTCACATCACTCATGACCCGCTTTTGCGCGGGCGAGGATAACTGGCTAGCAAGACGTAGCCACAACCCCGAAGACCCCGGAACCTCCGAAGTTCGGTATGAAAACGGGAAACCGAAGCACAACAAGAACAAGCGCCGGCACAACAATAGTGATGCCAATGACACGGCTGTTAACGCCGGCTTCCGCAACTCCCGGCCTGGGCAGCGGAAGAAGCCTCCTAAAGGCAAACACGACGGACCCACCCCGCTGGACAAGATCCTGGAGAGGCCTTGCCAGATCCACGGCACTCAAGAGAAGCCTGCCAATCACACCAACCGTAACTGTTGGGTCTTCAAACAGGCCGGCAAACACGCATCCGTGGACCAAGGCAAGAGCCCACACAGCGAGGACGAGGATGAGCCCCGCGGTCCGATCGGTGGGGTACAAAAGAAATTCCCTCCAGAGGTGAAAACAGTAAACATGATATACGCCACCCATATACCCAAAAAGGAGAGGAAGCGCGCCCTTCGAGATGTCTACGCCATAGAGCTTGTAGGCCCGAACTATAACCCATGGTCGGCATACCCGATCACCTTCGATCGACGTGACCACCCGACCAGTATCCGTCATGGGGGTTCGGCCGCCCTAGTCCTAGACCCCATCATAGAAGGGTATCACCTCACTAAAGTCCTAATGGACGGAGGAAGTAGCCTCAATCTGATTTACTCAGATACGGTGAAAAAGATGGGCATAGATCCGTCAAGGATCAAGCCTAGCAACACTACCTTTAAAGGAGTGATCCCAGGCGTTGAAGCCCGGTGCACGGGCTCTGTAAGCCTGGAAGTAGTGTTCGGCTCGCCCGATAACTTTCGAAGCGAGGACTTGATCTTCGACATCGTACCTTTCCGCATCGGCTATCACGCCCTGCTCGGCCGTACAGCGTTCGCTCGCTTTAACGTCGTCCCGCACTACGCATACCTCAAGCTCAAGATGCCCGGACCCAAGGGGGTCATTACTGTCAATGGAAACACATAGCGCTCCCTCCGAACTGAGGAACATGCGTTGGCTCTGGCGGCCGAATTCCATTACACTGATGATCGGCAAGCGCCGACATCTGCCGTAAAGGCACCCAAGGTTGGGAAGCGAGCTCGGTCTCAACCCGAAGTACCAAAACTTCCCTCTCCCCATAAATAGGGACTCTCCCCCATCGCACGGCCCTAGAACCGGCAAAGTATGTGCCGAGGAGGCACAACTTCGCGCTCAAAATTCCATGGGCAGCGGTGGGGAAAAATTATCAAAGGGTAAGTGTTCGGCTGGACCAAACTATCACCACCAACACGTCTTCGGACATACTACAGGTACCATTAAGCACCTGCTACGGCGTAAAGCTCATTCACATTTCAGCGACTTCTCAAGACTTTTCTCCAGAGTCCGCTCGCCAAACATTACACCCATCGCGGTATACAACTCCTTGGGAGACGCAGGAGCGGACAAGCGACAGGGCACATCGAGGACGTCAGGTCACCTATCGAAGACCCTTGGTACAACCCCTCCTGTAAGGTTTATATTTCATTTTTAATACCTGTCAATAGTTGTATCAGCAATTTGAATAATAAGAGCTGTTGAGTAAAATACAGATGTATCATGCATGATCGTTTCGCTGTTTTTGGCGCACTCTCTATTTTCCCTCTCTTCTTGCGAACCTGTTTGGTATACTTTACGATGCAACCGGCTAATAGACCGGGGGCTCGAACTTAAAAATCGCCCTAAGCACAACTGATTTTGCGTTCGGCGTCTTGGAATTCTGCTTTATATGCATTGGTTCCGAACTATGTCTTGGGTCAATAGTTGGGTTGCCTGGCTCCTGTGCTTGCCCCTTTATGTTCCGCTCATTCGGCTAAAGGGGCAAAGGGAGCACCACTGCGATTGTGCTTCCGGCTACCCTGGTCAAGCACCTTAGTGGAGAAAGCCGAAAACTGACTGTCATAGTATGCGAGAACTGGTCTGCGAATCCGAGCTTAAATAAACTTCATTAGAGGTGTTGGTATTAGTACAAACCAGGTGATATCGGCTTTGGCCACGGTTCTTCCGAACATCACAAACACCTGGGGGCTAGTCATCAGCCCCCCGCACTCCTTTCTCGCGCCCCTACGGCTAAGTGAAAGCAATAAAGCATTATGGTCTGATTGCCTTGTCCGCCCCACACTACCGCCTTCGGGTGCCGATAGTTCGGCTAAGGGTCACAGTGCGATTGGCAGAAACACCCCGCATAGTATCTACATGGGGGCTGAAGCCGATAATGACCCACAAGTATAGGGGATCTATCGTAGTCCTTTCGATAAGTAAGAGTGTCGAACCCAACGAGGAGCAGAAGGAAATGACAAGCGGTTTACAGTAAGGTATTCTCTGCAAGCACTGAAATTATCGGTAACAGATAGTTTTGTGATAAGGTAATTCGTAACGGATAGCAAGTAACAATTGTAATAAAGGTGCAGCAAGGTGGCCCAATCCCTTTTCTAGCAAGGGACAAGCCTGGACAAACTCTTATATAAAGCAAAGCGCTCCCGAGGACACATGGGAATTTCTGTCAAGCTAGTTTTCATCATGCTCATATGATTCGCGTTCGTACTTTGATAATTTGATATGTGGGTGGACCGGTGCTTGGGTGCTATCCTTACTTGGACAAACTTCCCACTTATGATTAACCCCTCTCGCAAGCATCTGCAACTACGAAAGAAGAATTAAGATAGATCTAACCATAGCATGAAACATGTGGATCCAAATCAGCCCCTTACGAAGCAACACATAAACTAGGGTTTAAGCTTCTGTCACTCTAGCAACCCATCATCTACTTATTACTTCCCAATGCCTTCCTCTAGGCCCAAATAATGGTGAAGTGTCATGTAGTCGACGTTCACATAACACCACTAGAGGAGAGACAACATACATCTCATCAAAATATCGAATGAATACCAAATTCACATGATTACTTATAACAAGACTTATCCCATGTCCTCAGGAACAAACGTAACTACTCACAAAGCATATTCATGTTGATAATCAGAGGAGTATTAATTATCATTAAGGATCTGAACATATGATCTTCCACCAAGTAAACCAACTAGCATCAACTACAAGGAGTAATCAACACTACTAGCAACCCACAGGTACCAATCTGAGGTTTGAGACAAAGATTGGATACAAGAGATGAACTAGGGTTTGGAGAGGAGATGGTGCTGATGAAGATGTTGATGGAGATTGACCCCCTCTCAATGAGAGGATCGTTGGTGATGACGATGGCTTCGATTTCCCCCTCCGGGAGAGAAGTTTCCCCGGCAGAACAGCTCCGTCGGAGCCCTAGATTGGTTCTGTCCAAGTTCCGCCTCGAGACGGCAGCGCTTCGTCCCGAAACCTCCCTTATGATTTTTTCCAGGTGAAAACCCTCCATATAGAAGAAGATGGGCACCAGAGGCCTGCCAGGGGGCCCACAAGCCTGCTGGGCGCGCCCAGGGGGGTAGAGCGTGCCCCCCTGGCTTGTGGCCACCTGGTGGGTCCCCTGATGTATTTATTTCACCCAATATTTTTTATATATTCCAAAATAATTCTCCGTAGATTTTCAGGACTTTTGGAGTTGTGCAGAATAGGTATCTTAGATTTGCTCCTTTTCCAGTCCACAATTCCAGCTGCCGGCATTCTCCCTCTTCATGTAAACCTTGTAAAATAAGAGAGAAAAGGCATAAGTATTGTATCATAATGTGTAATAACAGCCCATAATGCAATAAATATCAATATAAAAGCATGATGCAAAATGGACGTATCAACTCCCCCAAGCTTGGACCTCGCTTGTCCTCAAGCTAAAGCCAAAATCGATAAATATGGCCACATGTTTTAGAGATAGAGGTGTCGATAAAATAAAATAAGGACATGAAGGCATCATGATCATCTTTAGAACAACAACATATATTGACATATAATTTCTTATGCTAGAGTAACAATTCATTCACAAGGTAAAGTATGAATCAAGAACTCTATTGAGAACCAACAAACTGTGATCTTAGTCATTGAAGCAATTCCGATTTATCATAATGTAGGAAAGAGTCAATATGAGAGCTTGTAAAGCAAATCCACATATTCAATCATCTTATAGTCTTTCATAATTGCTAACACTCACGCGGTACCTATGAGCTCAAAGCTTCAATCGGACACAGAGAAAGATAGGGGCTTATAGTATTGCCTCCCAACTATTTACCTCAAGGGTAATGTCAACAGTAATAACTCATGCTCACCCACATCCAAGTGGATATATGTGTCTAGATCATTCCCCAACACATGACGCTTGCCAAGAGATAAAGGCGAAATAAAGGAAGTGGTGAAAATCACCATGACTCTTGCATAAAGGTAAGTACTAGAAAATAAAAGTAGCAGATAGGCCCTTCGCAGAGGGAAGCAGAGGTTGTCATGCGCTTTTATAGTTGGATGCACAATCCCTTAATGCAAAAGAACATCACTTTATATTGCCCCTTGTGATAAAGAACTTTATTATGCAGTCCGTCGCTTTAATTTCTTCCATATCACAAGTTCGTATAAAGTTTATTTTCCTCACACTAATAGATCACACATATTTAAGGAGCAATTTTTATCGCTTGCACCGATGACAACTTACTTGAAGGATCTTACTCAATCCATAGGTAGGTATGGTGGACTCCCATGGCAAAACTGGGTTAAAGGTGTTTGGATGCACAAGTAGTATCTCTACTTGGTGCAGAAGTTTTGGCTGATATGGGGTGGAAGCAAGCGACACATGTTGAAGGATCTATAACCATATAGCTTCTATTCGGAAATAAGTAAACATAACTCATTATGTTGTCTTCCTTGTCCAACATCAACTTCTTAGCATAAAATATTTTAATGAGTGCTCACAATCATAAAAGATGTCCAAGATAATATATTTATATGTGAACCTATCTTTCTTAATTACCTCCTTTTAATTGCAACAATGACCAATAGCTATGTTTGTCAACTCACAACAGGTTTCAATCGACATACTTCTTATATGTGAAGTCATCACTCCCCATAAGATCATCATATATACTCTTTGCTTTTATTCTATACTTCTTTCTATTTCTTTTTCTCAAGATCACAACAAACAAGCAAAGCCCTCAACTCAAAACTACTCTTTATTATATAACTCTCAGACTTGCTTACATAGGGGGAACATAAAGCAAAACTCAAAACTAGATCACACAAAAAACTTTATTCTACTAGATCAAGATATAACCAAAAGGATCGGACTAAGAAAAACGGTAAAAGTAAGAGATGTGATGGTGATACGATACCGGGACACCTCCCCCAAGCTTGGCACAAGCCAAGGGGAGTGCCCATACCCATGTGTTTAGTTGCCTTGCTTCGGAGGTGATGGTGTAATGTTCTTGGCGATGATGCCCCTCAGAATGCGATTCTCCTCCTCAAGCTTATTATTATGCTGTCTGAGATCCATTATTTCCTTGCGAAGTTTTCCAGTGAAGGTTAGAGCTCCCATAACCCATGGATGTTTCATTGCTGCGGGGGAAGAAGCAACACTCTTTTTCATATTTTCATAAGTAAGAAATTTAGCATTGGGAGGGATAACCGAATTCGGAATTGCCGAGCTCTGAAGTTCTTCCAACATGGCTCCGGGTTGTAGACGAGAGGTAACTTTTTGGTCTTCCTCCATGGCGTCTATCCTCTTCAAGTCGGCCTCCATCTCTTCCTCCGTGGCCTGCCCGAAGTGGTTGGCTTTGCTGCATTCTCCGGACCCCGGTGCCAGGTGAGAGGCACGGCTCTCCCCGACTGACTCTTGCGAAGACATCTTGCTCTAAATCTGCTGCATAAACAGCTCAAAATGAAAACAGGAGATATTGTCGTGATACGAGGGTCAAAACCTTCGGGAGATTATATAATGAATTTTTACCGAACCGAAGGAGTATACCACAAGAAAACGGAGTCCGGAGGGTACACGAGGTGGCCACAAGCCACAGGGGCGCGCCCAGGGGGGTAGGGCGCACCCCCCTGGCTTGTCGCCTCCTCGTGCGCTCTTCGGACTACTTTAAATTTTCCTAATTTTTTTAATATTCCAAAACGGAGAAAAAATTGCCATTGGAAAAGTTTTGGAGTCGGTTTGCTTACCGTACCACATACCTATTCCTTTTCGGAGTCTGAAGCATTCTGGTAGGTCTCCCTAATGTACTCCTCCGGAGTTATGGTATTAATAATATTGGTTTCAACATTTATGGGAGTACCTGAGATATAATGTTTGATTCTTTGACCGTTCACCACCTTCGGATTTGTGCCTTCGGGGTTGTTGATTTTGATGGTGCCGGAATGATACACTTCTTCGATAATGTAAGGCCCTTCCCATTTAGAGAGAAGTTTTCCTGCAAAAAATCTTAAACGAGAGTTGTATAGCAAGACATGGTCACCTACATTGAATTCACGCTTTTGTATCCTTCTATCATGCCACCTCTTAACCTTTTCTTTAAACAACTTGGCATTCTCATAGGCTTGGGTTCTCCATTCATCAAGTGAGCTAATGTCAAATAACCTCTTCTCACCAGCAAGTTTGAAATCATAATTGAGCTCTTTAACTGCCCAATAAGCTTTATGCTCTAGCTCTAGAGGTAAGAGACATGCTTTACCATAAACCATTTTATACGGAGACATACCCATAGGGTTTTTATAAGCAGTTCTATAAGCCCATAATGCATCATCAAGTTTCTTAGACCAATTCTTTCTGGATCTATTAACAGTCTTCTGCAAGATCAATTTAATTTCTCTATTACTCAATTCTACTTGACCACTAGACTGAGCATGATAAGGAGATGCAATTCTATGATTAACATCATACTTAGCAAGCAATTTACGGAAAGAACCATGAATAAAGTGTGAACCACCATCAGTCATTAAATATCTAGGGACTCCAAATCTAGGGAAAATAACTTCTTTAAGCAATTTAATAGAAGTGTTATGATCAGCGCTATTAGTTGGAATAGCTTCTACCCACTTAGTAACATAATCAACAACAACTAGAGTATGAGTGTACCCGTTAGATTGTGGAAAAGGTCCCATATAATCAAAACCCCAAACATCAAATGGTTCAATAACAAGAGAGTAATTCATAGGCATTTCCTGACGTCTACTAATATTACCAACTCTTTGACATTCATCACAAGACAAGACAAACTTACGAGCATCCTTGAAGAGAGTAGGCCAAGAAAAACCAGATTGTAATACCTTGTGTGCAGTTCTATCTCCAGCGTGGTGTCCCCCATAGGCCTCAGAGTGACCCTTGCGTAGGATATGTTACTGTTCATGCTCAGGTACACAACGTCTAATAACACCATCTACTCCTTCTTTATAAAGGTGTGGGTCATCCCAAAAGTAATGTCTTATATCATAGAAAAACTTTTTCTTTTGTTGGTATGTGAAACTAGGCGGTATAAATTTAGCAACAATGTAATTAGCATAATCAGCATACCATGGAGCATTATGCGAAGCATTTATGACAGCTAATTGTTCATCCGGAAAGCTATCATCAATAGGTAGTGGGTCATCAAGAACATTCTCTAATCTAGACAAGTTATCTGCTACGGGGTTATCGGCACCCTTTCTATCAATAATATGCAAATCAAATTCTTGTAGCAGAAGAACCCATCTAATAAGTCTAGGTTTAGCATCTTTCTTTTCCATAAGATACTTAATAGCAGCATGATCAGTGTGAACAGTCACTTTGGAATCAACAATGTAAGGTCTCAACTTATCACAAGCAAACACAACTGCTAAAAATTCCTTTTCAGTGGTAGCATAATTTCTTTGAGCACTGTCTAGAGTTTTACTAGCATAATGGATAACATTTAATTTATTATCAACTCTTTGTCCTAGAATAGCACCAACAGTGTAATCACTAGCATCACACATAATTTCAAAGGGTAGGTTCCAATTAGGTGGTTGAACGACAGGTGCAGAAATCAAGGCTTTCTTAAGAATTTCAAATGCTTCTACACAATCATCATCAAAAACGAATGGAACATCTTTTTGTAAAAGATTAGTAAGAGGCCTACAAATCTTAGATAAGCCTTTAATAAACCTCCTATAAAAACCAGCATGACCAAGGAAACTTCTTATACCTCTGATATCCGTGGGACACGACATTTTTTCAATAGCATCAACTTTAGCTCGATCAACCTCAATATCCTTTTCGGAGATTTTGTGCCCCAAGACAATACCTTCATTTACCATAAAGTGGCACTTTTCCCAATTCAAGAAAATATTAGTTTCTTCGCATCTCTGCAAAACTCGATCAAGGTTGCTCAAGCAATCATCAAAAGAAGTTCCGTAAACAGAAAAATCATCCATGAAATCTCAAGAATCTTTTCACAAAAGTCAGATAATATAGCCATCATACATCTTTGAAAGGTAGTAGGTGCATTGCATAAACCAAAAGGCATACGTCTATAAGCAAAGGTACCGAAAGGGCAAGTAAAAGTGGTCTTTTCTTGATCCTCTTTTGACACAGGTATTTGAGAGAAACCAGAATAACCATCTAGAAAGCAAAAATGTGTATGTTTGGATAACCTTTCTAGCATTTGATCAATAAAAGGTAGAGGGTAATGATCTTTCCTAGTAGCTTTATTTAGTTTCCTAAAATCAATTACCATTATGTAACCTGTAACAATTCTTTGCGGGATCAATTCATTTTTATCATTAGGAACAACGGTAATACCTCCCTTCTTAGGGACACAATGAACGGGACTAACCCATCTACTATCAGCAACAGGATAAATTATACCTGCCTCTAGAAGCTTTAGTATTTCATTTCTTTCCACCTCTTTCATTTTAGGACTCAACCGTCGTTGGTGATCAACAACTGGTTTAGCATCAGGCTCCATATTAATTTTATGCTGACATAGAGTGGGACTAATGCCCTTAAGATCATCCAGAGTATATCCAATAGCAGCACGGTGCTTCCTCAAAGTTTTCAATAATCTCTTTTCTTCATGCTCTGAAAGGTTAGCACTAATAATAACAGGATATATCTCGTTTTCATCAAGATAAGCATATTTCAGAGTATCACGTAATTGTTTAAGCTCAAACACGGTATCACCCTTGGGTGGAGGAGGATCCCCAAGTATTTCAACAGGCAGGTTGTGTTTCAAAATAGGTTGCTGATCAAAGAAAATCTTATCTATTTCATTCCTTTCATTCATATGCATATCATTTTCATGGTCTAGCAAATATTGTTCTAAAGGATCAGTAGGAGGCACAGCAATAGAAGCAAGACCAATAATTTCATCTTTACTAGGCAATTCTTTGTCATGGGGTTGTCTACGAAATTTAGAGAAATTGAACTCATGAGACACATCCCCAAAACTCACAGTAACAGTTTCTTTCTCACAATCAATCCTAGCATTAACAGTATTCAAGAAGGGTCTACCAAATATAATGGGACAAAAATCATCTTGTGGGGAACCAAGAACAAGAAAATCAATAGGATACTTTATTTTCCCGCACAAGACTTCAACATCTCTAACAATCCCAATTGGTGCAATAGTATCCCTATTAGCAAGCTTAATAGTAACATCAATTTCTTCTAACTCAGCTGGTGCAATATCATTCATAATTACTTTGTATAAGGTAAAGGGAATTGCACTCACACTAGCACCCACATCACATAAGCCATGATAACAATGATCTCCTATTTTAACGGAAACAACAGGCACGCCAACAATAGGTCTATGTTTACTCTTAGTATCGGGTCTAGCAATTCTAGCAGCTTCATCACAAAAATGAATAACATGCCCATCAATATTATAAACCAAGAGATCCTTAACCATAGCAATACTAGGTTCAACTTTAATTTTTTCAGGAGGCGTAGGTGTTCTAGTACAACTCTTACGAACCACAGTTGAAGCTTTAGCAGGTTCCTTCATTCTAACAGGGAAGGGTGGTTTCTCAATATAAGCAGTAGGAATAACAGGATCAGCATTAAAATAATAGTTTCTTCTTCAACTTTAATGGGTTCAACTACTTTAACTTCAGTGGGAGGATGATATTTAAACCACTTCTCCTTGGGGAGATCAACATGAGTAGCAAAAGATTCACAGAAAGAAGCTACTATCTAAGAGTCAAGTCCATATTTAGTGCTAAAATCACGAAAAGCATCGGTGTCTATAAAGGATTTAACACAATCAAACTTAAGGTTTATACCTGACTCCTTACCTTCGTCGAGTTCCCAATCTTCAGAGTTGCGTTTAATTCTTTCCAATAAGTCCCATTTGAATTCAATATCTTTCTTCATAAAGGAACGAGCACAAGAAGTATCGAGCATGGACCGATCATTATTAGAAAGCCGAGCATAAAAATTCTGAATAATAATTTCTCTCGGGAGCTCATGATTGGGGCATGAATATAACATTGACTTAAGCCTCCCCCAACCTTGAGCGATACTTTCTCCTTCACGAAGCCAAAAAATATAAATATAATTCCGATCACGATGAACCAGATGCATAGGATAAAACTTCTGATGAAATTCCAATTTCAATCGGTTGTAGTTCCATGATCCAATATCATCACATAGCCTATACCATGTCAATGCCTTCTCCTTCAAAGATAAAGGAAAAAACCTTCTTCTTGACATCATCCTTGGGCAAACCTGCAAGCTTAAATAATCCACAAACTTCATCCACATAGATTAGATGTAAATCAGGATGTAGTGTTCCATCTCCTGCATAAGGATTAGCTAGCAGTTTCTCTATCATACCCGAAGGAATCTCATAATAAATATTTTCAGTAGGTGAAGTAGGTTGAGGAGCATCTCTTTGTGCTTCCGGTCGAGGTGAAGATACCCCGAACAAACCCCTCAAAGGATTATTTTCCATAGTGACAAGTGACAGTAAATTTCAGCACAGTATATAACTTTTTCCTTACCAAGTTCCACTCACCAAAGGCGCTTCACTCCCCGGCAACGGCGCCAGAAAAGAGTCTTGATGACCCACAAGTATAGGGGATCTATTGTAGTCCTTTCGATAAGTAAGAGTGTCGAACCCAACGAGGAGCAGAAGGAAATGACAAGCGGTTTTCAGTAAGGTATTCTCTGCAAGCACTGAAATTATCGGTAATAGGTAGTTTTGTGATAAGGTAATTCGTAACGGATAGCAAGTAACAATTGTAATAAAGGTGCAGCAAGGTGGCCCAATCCCTTTTGTAGCAAGGGACAAGCCTGGACAAACTCTTATATAAAGAAAAGCGCTCCCGAGGACACATGGGAATTTCTGTCAAGCTAGTTTTCATCATGCTCATATGATTCGCGTTCGTACTTTGATAATTTGATATGTGGGTGGACCGGTGCTTGGGTGCTGTCCTTACTTGGACAAACTTCCCACTTATGATTAACCCCTCTTGCAAGCATCCGCATACGAAAGAAGAATTAAGATAGATCTAACCATAGCATGAAACATGTGGATCCAAATCGGCCCCTTACGAAGCAACGCATAAACTAGGGTTTAAGCTTCTGTCACTCTAGCAACCCATCATCTACTTATTACTTCCCAATGCCTTCCTCTAGGCCCAAATAATGGTGAAGTGTCATGTAGTCGATGTTCACATAACACCACTAGAGGAGAGACAACATACATCTCATCAAAATATCGAACGAATACCAAATTCACATGATTACTTATAACAAGACTTATCCCTTGTCCTCAGGAACAAACGTAACTACTCACAAAGCATATTCATGTTCATAATCAGAGGAGTATTAATTATCATTAAGGATCTGAACATATGATCTTCCACCAAGTAAACCAACTAGCATCAACTACAAGGAGTAATCAACACTACTAGCAACCCACAGGTACCAATCTGAGGTTTGAGACAAAGATCGGATACAAGAGATGAACTAGGGTTTGGAGAGGAGATGGTGCTGATGAAGATGTTGATGGAGATTGAACCCCTCTCAATGAGAGGATCGTTGGTGATGACGATGGCTTCGATTTCCCCCTCCGGGAGAGAAGTTTCCCCAGCAGAACAGCTCCGCCGGAGCCCTAGATTGGTTCTGTTCAAGTTCCGCCTCGAGACGGCGGCGCTTCGTCCCGAAAGCTCCCTTATGATTTTTTCCAGGTCAAAACCCTCCATATAGCAGAAGATGGGCACCGGAGGTCTGTCAGGGGGCCCACAAGCCTGCTGGGCGTGCCCCCCTGGCTTGTGGCCACCTGGTGGGTCCCCTGATGTATTTCTTTCGCCCAATATTTTTTATATATTCCAAAATAATTCTCCGTAGATTTTCAGGACTTTTGGAGTTGTGCAGAATAGGTATCTTAGATTTGCTCCTTTTCCAGGCCAGAATTCCAGCTGTCGGCATTCTCCCTCTTCATGTAAACCTTGTAAAATAAGAGAGAAAAGGCATAAGTATTGTACCATAATGGGTAATAAGAGCCCATAATGCAATAAATATCAATATAAAAGCATGATGCAAAATGGACATATCAGCCGACGACTCGCAGCTTTCAGTTTTAACGGCCACACAGGAGTTATAAAGTATGCAAAACATAAAAGACATGACAAACCATGCATTTTAAATATAAACGCGTTAAAAGGTCTTCGAACATATTACAACGCATTCACTCATAAACGTTTCCTCCCGAACATTGAGCCTCTATTGCCCGAGCACCCTCCATTACTTCGGAGAAGTACAACTCGGGGCACCTATGCTCCTTTCCAGGAGGCGGAGGGGCGGTGGCTATCTTCATCGGATCCAACCCCGGCCAGTGCACCTTGGCCTTCGCAAAGGCCATCCGAGCTCCCTCAATACAGGAGGACCGCCTTAGCGCGTCGATCCGGGGCGAGGCGTCGCTCAGCTTCTGCACCAGGCCGAAGTAGCTGCCCGGCAGTGGCTCGTTGGGCCATAGTCGGATGCAGAGATCCTTCATGGCTGGCTCCGCCATCCGGTGTAGCTCCATTAGCTGCTTCAGCTGCTCTACAAGGAGAGGAGAGCGCTCGGGGGCTTCAAACTGCGCCCAGAATAGAAGAGCTTCATCTCCTTCTCCCCGCGAAGCATAGAATTGGTTCGCGTCCGCTGTGCTCTTCTGGAGGTCCGAGCAGGTGCCTGAGGAGCGCCATACTTGGGTAAGCAACTCGAACTTGCTATCCCCGAAGACACACTGCAATAAATACGGCTTACCATCCATGATAGCCTTGGCATGGTTGAGTTGCTCTTCAAAAGACCGCCTATCCACCCGCTCCTTTTGGAGATTGGTTTTCAGGGTGGATAGTTTGGCGGCCTGCTCCTTGCCTTTGCACTCAAGGTCCTCGCACTTTTGGCCAGCATCCTTGAGCTCCTGTTTGATTTCCTCCACCCGAGCCTCATGCTTGTCGCTGGTGGCTCTCAGGGCGGATAGTGCGGTAGCCGCTTCTTTGGTAGCCGCCCTCTCAACCGCAGCCTCCTGCTTCGCCTTCTCAAGCTTGGCCTTGAGCTTCTCAATCTCCTTCGATGAGGCTGCGTCAAGCATTAACCATATCAAAAATACTGCGTTGACAGTACAACAATGAAGAATTTGGATACTCTAGTCCGGCTTACCTTGCGCCTCGTCGAATCTCTTGTTCAGAGCGTCAAGCTCGTCTTCAGAGCTCTTGAGCTTCCGATTTAGCTCGTCCAGCTCGGCAGCATTAGCAGCCGCCGCCGTCGATCAAGCCTGTAAAAAACAAAACTATATCAAGTTACATGGGTTCAAAACTTCTGAACTATCATAAACATGATCCTGTGTCCGGTCCTCTTAAAGGCTGTTAGCACGTTCTGTACGTAGTTCCGAACATATATTGTCTTGTACATAGTTCGGATATTGATCTATGATCGACCCCCAGGTAAGTTTTTCCAAACTCACCTAGGGCTCGGGGGCTGCCATGTATATAATGATAACTCAAAGAAATTAATATTTCAAAAATAGAGCATCACGCGTCTCACCTGAAAGCCCGTCAGGAGACCGTTGAAGGCCTCCTTCAGTCCGCTGTCAACGGACTGAATGCTCTGCAATACCACACCCATAAGGGTGTGGTGCTCCCCAGAGATGGAGGCGCTTGACAGAGCCTCCCCCATAGCCGGCCACCCATTGGTCGGTGGCGCCGGTGGGGATCGGTTGACCCGATCTCCAACCGGGGATTGAAACAACGCCTCCGGAGGCATGGTGCGCTCCGGAGACAGCCTTGGATGTAAATGGACATCTCCTCGTCCGGTCTCCTCAATGTTCGGGAGGGGCTCGTCCCCCCGGTCTTCGGCGGCCGAGGCGTTAGCCTCGACCATGATGTCGTCGCCTCCACCTCTGGTGTCCAGCTCCAAATGAACCTGCTGGGATGACACCTCTGTGGCATCCTTCGTGGCGCCCGAAAGAGAGGGGCGCTACGCGGTCTCGCTCTCCGCTAGCTCGGCGGGCGGGGTCTCCCCGTCCGAAACTTGATCGGTGGGGAGAACACGCGGTGGGCTGCAAGTCAATAGGCGCTCACATGTCAATAACACTTAAAACTTAGCACTAATAGCTCGGGAGGTCTTCGTATCTGTACCTTCGAGCTGGGGACTTGACCCTAAGGCTCCTTCGTGGGACCCTCTTGAAGTCCTCGGACTCAGTATCCGAGGCTGAACTGTCGTCGGACAGGACTACCTGTGTCCGACGCGCTTTCTTCTGGGCGGGAGGAGGTACATCCTCTGAGGCGTCCGATGACGCCGCCCTCTTTCCTGCGAGGGGGGAATCGCCTCCCCCCTCACCCTCGTGCTCCTCCTCTTGATTCGAGGAGGCATGGGTTTCTTCGGACACAGCCCCCGGCTGGTCCTTGATGCGCAGGCCGGTTCGGCCTAGTTTCTTCTTCTCTTTCTTCTCTGGCGCCTTGTAAGGCGCCACAACGAGCATCTCCGACAGCAGCTGGGACCTGGGGTCCTCGGGCTGTGGAGCCGGGCATTTGATGCCCGTGGCCTTGCTCAACCATTCCTGCGGAAGTGATCGGAAAGTACTTAGATTTTCTTCAGGAAAACGGAGCCGATCTAATGAAACTATGTCATACCTCAGAAGGGGGTTTATCGACGCGCAGACCCTGGTCCTCCTTGGCCGGCCAGTTCTCCTGCACCTTGAACAGCACCTTCCATAGCTTCTCCCGTGTGGTGCTGAAGAGTTGACGAATCGTAGGCTCATCGTCAGTCCGATAAGTCCACATAGGAGAGCCCCGGCACTGGCAGGGGAGGATGCGCCGCCGAAGCATAACCTGGACCATGTTGGTCAGCTCGATTCCATCCTTGATCATGGAGGCGATGCCCCTTTGTAGGTCATCCACCTCTATATCCGACCCCCAGTAGAGGCCCTTGCGGACCCATGAGGTCAATCTGGTCGGGGCCCGGATCTGAATTCGGCAGGAACAGTTCCGCCCTCCTCCCTTGGCTCGGTGATGTAAAACCGATCTTTTTGCCAAGTCTTGATGGTGTCGATGAAGGTGCCGGATGGCCACACTGCGTGTGGAAGCTTGCTGATGACCGCCCCGCCGCAGTCTGCGTGTGCGCCTGTGACGCACTTCGGCTTGATGTTGAAGATCTTAAGCCATAGTCCGAAGTGTGGTTCGACCCGCAAGAAGGCCTCTCAGACGATGATGAAGGCCGATATATGCATGAAGGAGTTCGGCGGGAGGTCGTGGAAGTCGAGTCCATAGAAGAACATGAGGCCCCTCACGAAGGGGTGGAGCAGGAAGCTCAATCCTTGGATGAAGTGAGGAATGAAAACCACCCTCTCGCCTGGTTTGGGGCTGGGAATCACCTGGCCCTCCTCTGCGGCGCGGTGGAAGATGTTGGCGGGGAGGTAGCCGGCTTCCTTGAGGTCCCGGATGACCTGGTCTGTGACTATGGAAACCTCCCACTTGCCATCGGAACCAGAGCCGGCCATGGCTGAGCTCGGAGGGGGAAAGGTGGAAAACCTAGATCTGGGCTCTGGAGGCTCAGGAGATGGGGGAAGCAGGGATGCGAATGGGAAGCGTGGTTAGGCCTTGGGGTTTACTGTCCCTTTTATTGGGCTTGTCGCCGGTTAGCCTCCCTTCACTGCGCCGTGATGTTGGGGAACGTTGCATGGGAAACAAAAATTTTCCTACGCACACACAAGATCTATCCATGGTGATGAGCATCTACGAGAAGGAGAGTGAATCTACATACCCTTGTAGATCGCTAAGCGGAAGCGTTTAAGAAACGCGGTTGATGTAGTCGAACGTCTCCGCGATCCAAATCGCACGTCGTCCCTCGATCCGATCACGAACTAGTGCCGAACGGACGGCACCTCCGCGTTCAACACACGTACGGCTTGATGACGCCTTCACCTCCTCGATCCAGCGAGCGATGGTGAAGTAGTGGTTGAGTTCCAGCAGCACGACGGCGTGGTGATGGTGGTGAAGAACAATCTCTGCAGGGCTTCGCCAAGCGCTACGGAGATTATGACGGAGGAACTAGAGGGCTAGGGTTGCCGGCACACGGCTTGGGAAATCCTGATGTATCACGTGTGCTAGCCCTGCCCCTCTATTTATATGTTGAGCCTTGGGGTCTAAACTTGGAGTAAAAGTCTCTTCCAAGTCGGTTTTGCCCGCACAAGGTCGGTTTGGCCCGCAGGAAAAGAGTCCAACTCGGATCCCTGCCGAACCGTGCACAGCCGCGCACAAGCGGTAGTACTGCTCACAAGCGGTAGTACCGCTTGGGCGGTAGTACCGCTTCACACAAGCGGTAGTACCGCTCGGGCGGTAGTACCGCTTCCAACAAGCGGTAGTACCGCTTACGCGGCAGCAAAACTACTTTTGCACTTTCCAATACCTCGTGGGCTTTTATCCCTTGGCCCATATAAAGTGTTGCTGCACCCGAACACTTCGGTAAACATCCGGAACCCCTTCCGGTGAACTCCGGAACTCTTCCGGAGATCAAAACACTATTATCACATATATCAATCTTTACCTCCGGACTATTCCGGAGATCCTCGTCATGTCCGGGATCTTATCCGGGACTCCGAACAACCTTCGGTCACCAACATAATAACTCAACTATACTAATCGTCACCAAACGTTAAGTGTGTAGACCCTGCGGGTTCGAGAACTATGTAGACATGACCGAGACACCTCTACGGCCAATAACCAATAGCGGGACCTGGATGCCCATATTGGCTCCTACATATTCTACGAAGATCTTTTATCGGTCGAACCTCTATGTCAAGGATTCAGTTAATCCCGTATGCTGTTCCCTTTGTTCTTCGGTATGTTACTTGCCCGAGATTCGATCGTCGGTATCACTATACCTAGTTCAATCTCGTTACCGGCAAGTCTCTTTACTCGTTCCGTAATACAAGATCTCGTGGCTAACACTTTAGTCACATTGCTTGCAAGGCTCATTGTGATGTTGTATTACCGAGTGGGCCCTGAGATACCTCTCCGTCACACGGAGTAACAAATCCCAGTCTTGATCCATGCCAACCCAACAGACACCCTCGGAGATACCTGTAGAGCACCTTTATAGTCACCCAGTTACGTTGCGACATTTGATACACACAAGGTATTCCTCCGGTGTCAGTGAGTTGCATGATCTCATGGTCAAAGGAATAGATACTTGACATGCAGAAAACAATAGCAATAAACTGACACGATCAAATGCTACGTTTACAGTTTGGGTCTTGTCCATCACATCATTCTCCTAATGATGTGATCCCGTTATCAAATGACATCTCATGTCAATGGCTAGGAAACCTTAACCATCTTTGATCAACGAGCTAGTCAACTAGAGGCTTACTAGGGACACAGTGTTGTCTATGTATCCACACATGTATTTGAGTTTCCAATCAATACAATTATAGCATGGATAATAAACGATTATCATGAACAAGGAAATATAATAATAACTAATTTATTATTGCCTCTAGGGCATATTTCCAACACGTGAATCCCTCTGCTTCCCAAGACGTGCGTGCCGTTATACGCGCATGATTAAACATATCCCGTGTAAAACGGAGCACGATCTGTGCATTGATGGATCGTGCTAGTAAAAACGGCCTCGAACCGCGAATCGAGCTTTTTTGACTGGTTCAGCGGTCGTGGTGGGCCGTGACCTTTCATCTGAAAGGTTGTCAGAGAGCACTATTGACTCCTTGACGTTTGGCCTTTAGGGCCGAATTATTCATGATGTTCGGACGATCTATGATCGGAAAAACTACACGTCGTCGGAGGCCAAACTAAAACTCGGCCGATCACTATTTGGAGAAAGGAACTCGCCTCGCAAGCCAAAGACTCTGATCATTTGAAGCAGCTGGAGCTTGGACCCTTGGCGTTGGAGGCTAGTTCGGGGGCTACTGAGGGAGTCCTGGTTTAAGGGGTCCTCAGGGGGCTGACCTATTCCTTATGGGCCGGACTATATGGGCCGTTGGCCGGGCACTGGATTGATCGAAGACCCTGTCTCCAGGAAGGAAGCTTCGAGAATTGTGGCGTATTCTCCACGTTTGGAGTAGTGAATAGGCATGTTTATCCCTTCGACGGGTAACCGACCATGTGTAAACCCTAGGTACCCTCGGCGTCTATATAAGCCGGAGGGTTTTAGGTTGTAGACCAACAGAACTCATCTAGGGTTTAGTTATACGATCTCGTGGTAGATCAACTCTGTAATCCTTATACCATCAATATAATCAAGCAGGACGTAGGGTATTACCTCCATGGGAGGGCCCGAACCTGGGTAAACATCGTCTCCCACTTCTCCTGTTACCATCGATTCTAGTCTCACAGCTCGGGACCCCCTACCCGAGATCCGCCGGTTTTGACACCGACACCGAGGACATGGGAGAAGTCTTGTTATAAGTAATCATGTGAAGTTGGTATTCCTTCGATATTTTGATGATATGTATGTTGTTGCTTCCATTAGTGGTGTCATGTGAACGTCGACTACATGCCACTTCACCATATAATGGGTCTAAGGGAAGGCATTGTGGAGTAATAAGTACATGATGGGTTGCTAGAGTGACAGAGGTTAAACCCTAGTTTATGCGTTATTTCATAAGGGGCTGATTTGGATCCAGATGTTTCATGATATGGTTAGATTTATCTTAATTCTTCTTTCGTAGTTACGGATGCTTGCGAGAGGTGGTAGTCATAACTGGGTTTGTTGTTCAACTAAGCACATCACCTTTGCACCGGTCCACCCACATATCAAATTATCAAAGTAACGAACGAGAATCAACTCAACATGATGAACATGACTAGACGGAAATTCACATGCGTCCTTGGGAGCGCTTTGCTTTATATAAGAGTACTTTCAGGCCTATCCTTTGCTACAAAAAGGATTGGGTTATCATGCTGCACACTTGCTACTTTTGTTACTTTTCACTTGTTACGAATTATCTTGCTAAAAAATTATGTATCACTGTCACTTACAGCACTTGCAGAGAATACCTTGCTAAAAACTTCTTATCATTTCCTTCTGCTCCTCGTTGGGTTCGACACTCTTACTTATCGAAAGGACTACGATTGATCCCTATACTTGTGGGTCGACTCTTTTCTGGCGCCATTGCCGGGGAGTGAAGTGATACGTGTCTGTCGTATCTACTTTTCGTAATGCTTTTGCTCTTGTTTTGGACTCTAATTTGCATGATTTGAATGAAACTAACCCGGACTGACGCTGTTTTCAGCAGAACTACCATGGTGTTGTTTTTCTGCATAAATACAAGTTCTCGGAATTGAACGAAACTTTTTGGAGAATTATTTTACAATAAATAAAAAATATTGTAGCGAAGAACCATCGGAGGAGGGGCCCTGGCTGGGCACGATACACCAGGGCACGCCAGTCCCCCACGCACGCCCTGGTGGGTTGTGCCCACTCCGTGGCCCCGCTGACCCTAATTCTGGCACTATAAATTCCTATTGCTGGATAAAAAAATCAGAGAGGAAGTTTTATCGCGTTTCACGAGACGGAGCCGCCGCCACCTCCTGTTCTTCATCAGGAGGCCAGATCTGGATCCCGTTTGGGGCTCCGGAGAGGGGAATCTTCGGTCTTCGTCGTCATCAACCCTCCTTCATCACCAATTCCATGATGCTCCCCATCGGGAGTGAGTAATTCCTTCGTAGGATTGCTGGTCGGTGAGCAGTTGGCTGAGATTCATCATGTAATCGAGTTAGTTTTGTTAGGGCTTGATCCCTAGTACCCACTATGTTCTAAGATTGGTGTTGCTATGACTTTGCCATGCTTAATGCTTGTCACTAGGGCCCGAGTGCCATGATTTCAGATCTGAACCGTTTATGTTATCACCATTATATCTATGTTCTTGATCCGATCTTTCTAGTCATATGCACCTATTACGTGTTATGATCCGTAAACCCCAAGGTGACAATAGTTGGGATACTTTCCGGTGATGACCGTAGTTTGAGGAGTTCATGTATTCACCATGTGTTTATGCTTTGTTCTGGTTCTCTATTAAAAGGAGGCCTTAATATCCCTTAGTTTCCTTATGGAACCCGCTGCCACGGGAGGGTAGGACAAAAGATGTCACGCAAGTTCTTTTCCATAAGCACGTATGACTATTTACGGAATACATGCCTACATTACATTTATGAACTGGAGCTAGTTCTGTGTCGCCCTAGGTTATGACTGTTATATGATGAATATCATCCAACGAATACACCGATCCAGTGCCTACGAGTTTTCCCCATATTGTTCTTACTAAGTTACTACTGTTGTTGTCACTGTTGCACTTGCTACAAAACCATTGCTATCACTATTACCGTTACTACTGCTGTTACCACTGCTATCAAACTATCATATTACTGTGCTACTGATCACTTTGCTACAGATATTTAATCTCTAGGTGTGGTTTAATTGACAACTCAGTTGCTAATACTTGCAAATATTCTTTGGCTCCCCTTGTGTCAAATCTATAAATTTGGGTTGGATACTCTACCCTCGAAAACTGTTGCGATCCCCTATACTTGTGGGTTATCAAGACCTTTCTCTGGCGCCATTGCCGGGGACCATAGCTATATTTGCTGAGTCACTTGGGATTTATATCAATTTATCACTATGAAGAATCTGAAGGATACAAGAACCAAGATCGTTCCCTCTAAGACGAGGGGAGGTACGGATTTCCCGTCACACTCTGTACTTGATTCACCTTCTGTTATTAGTAGACTTGCAACACCACCACATGCTATTAATCCTGATATGTCGCAAGTTATTGATGATGCTACTTCTGCTATGAATGATCCTTATGATGATGCTAGTACCTTGCCTGATGATACTGTGCCACTAGGTGAATTTCTTGATGAACAAATTGCTGGAGCTAAAGAGAATGGAATTATTGAAACTGATGAAACTATCGAAACTGATGAAGTCCTTGAAACTGAGAATTATGAAACACCTATTAGACCTAGCTCTCCTAGATTTGAATTGTCTAAGATACCCGAGGGCTATGTTATGGATGGAGAAGTAGCTAGAGACATCCTTGCTTGTAGGGATAGAGATGATCTTAAGAAATTACTATGCAAGTATAAAGAAAGGCTAGAATGAAATGTGATCCTAAATTTGCTACTTCACCTATCTTTGTTACCGATAAGGATTATGAATTCTCTGTCGACCCAGAGTTAATTACTTTGGTTGAATCTGATCCTTTTCACGGCTATGAAACTGAAACTGTAGTGGTACATCTTACTAAGTAGAATGATATAGCTACCCTTTTTGCTCATGATGAGAAGATTCGCTACTACTATATTCTCAAATTATTTACATTCTCATTAAAGGGTGATTCTAAGATATGGTACAATACTCTTGCTCCTGGTTGTGTGCGTAGTCCCCAGGATATGATTTACTACTTCTCTGGAAAAAAAAATCTTGCTCATAAGAAACAAGCTGCCTTATAGGAAATATTTAACTTTGTGCAAATTGAAGAAGAGAGTCTCCCACAAGCTTGGGGGAGGCTTTTCCAATTGCTTAATGCTTTGCCTGATCACCCTCTTAAGAAAAATGAAATACTTGATATCTTATATAGTGGACTAACTGATGCTTCTAGGGACTTCCTAGATAGTTGTGCTGGTTGTGTTTTCAGGGAATGAATTGTTGAACAAGCTGAGGAAATATTGAATAATATATTGAAGAATTATGATGATTGGACTCTCGCTGAACCGCCACTTGAACCCATTCCGAAGAAGAGGGGTATCTTATTTCTTAGTCCTGGAGATATGCAGGAGGTAAAGAAATGTATGAAGGAAAAAGGTATTAAAGCTGAGGATGTTAAGAATTTACCACCTATTGGAAAAAATACATGGCCTCGACACACCACCACCTCCACAGGTGGTAGAGGTAAAATCTTTATTAAAGTTTGATGAAGGTGACATCCCTTACAATAAAAATCCTAGTCAATGCTTATATGAGTTTGATAACTACATTAGGAAACAAGATAGCTTCAATGCAAATGTTCTGAAACAATTGAAATATAATTCTGATATGATTGCTCACTTGAGTGACTTGTTATTTAGAATCAGTAATGATGTTAGTGGTGTAGGAAAACATGCCTCTATGGTTCAAACCCAGTTAGAACAAGTTGCTAAATCTCAAAGAGAATTGCTTAATGAAATGAATAATAATATGAATGATTTTGTTGTTAGAGTAGCAACTAGAGGAGGTAAAATGACTTAGGAACCACTTTATCCTGAGGGACACCCTAAAATAATTGAACAAGACTCTCAAAGAATTAATGCTGATGCACCTAGTCTTTCTAAAAAGAAAAAGAAAAAGAAAAATGATAGGACTGTGCATACCTCTAGTGAACCTGAGATAGAAAAACCTCCTAAAGATAATGATGTCTCTATTTCTGATGGTGAAACTCAATCTGGTAATGAACATTCACCTAGTGATAATGGAAATGATAATGATGATGTTCATGAGGATACCAAACCAAACAATGATAAAGAACCAGATAATGATGTAGAAATAGAACCTGCTGTTGATCTTGATAACCCACAACCTAAAAATAAACGATATGATAAAAAAGACTTTGTGCCTAGAAAACATGCATGGTAAAGAAAGAGAGCCATGGGTTCATAAACCCATGCCTTTTCCACCTAAACCATCCAAGAAAAAGGATGATGAAGAATTTGAACGCTTTGCTGAAATGATTATGCCAGTCTTTTTGCGTACCCGCTTAACTGATATCTTAAAGATGGCCCCTTATGCAAAATACATGAAAGACATCATCACTAATAAAAGAAAGATACCTGAAGCTGAAATCTCCACCATACTTGCTAATTATTCTTTTAAGGATGGAGTACCTAAAAACTTGGAGATCCTAGAATACCAACTATACCTTGCTCCATTAAAAGAAATTATGTCAAAACTGCTTTGTGTGATTTGGGAGCTGGTGTTAGTGTTATGCCTTTCTCTTTATATAAAAGACTTGATTTGAATAAACTCACACCTACTGAAGTATCTTTTCAAATGGCTGACAAATCAACTGCCATACATATCGGTATTTGTTAGGATGTGCCCGTTGTTGTTGCAAATGTTACTATCTTAACAGACTTTGTTATTCTTGAGATGCCCGAGGACGACAACATGTCGATTATCCTTGGTAGACCCTTTTTGAATACTGCAGGGGCTGTTATTGATTGCAATAAAAGCAAAGTCCCTTTTCATATCAATGGTAATGAGCATACAGTGCATTTTCTGAAGAAACAATTCCAAGTGAATGGTGTAAATGTTATTGAAAATTCTCCGACACTCACTATTGGAAGTTTTCAACTACCTCTACCTACTGCCAAAAAGAAATATGATATGCTTATGGTTGGGGATATGCATGTCCCCGTTGAGGTAACTTAGTGTTTTACGAAAGTTCTTCGGTTTCATGCTAATCGAAAGTGGTTGTTAATAAGACTTGATCAACCTTATTAATGGATAATTTTTTAGAGGTATGAAGTTGATGAATTTAGTAGACACCACCTTGTGTACCCATTTTTTGTTTTTTGTTTTTCTTAGTGAAATAAAATAAAATGCCATGTTTATCGTGTTTTCTGATTTCTCCGTGCAATAAAAAATGACCCAAAAATAATAGTTCTCAGAATGTCCTGAAAATTTAACACGATTTTTTTCTGAATATTTCTGAATTTATGGTGCAAATAACATCAGAGGGGGTTCACCTGGTGTCCACAAGACACCAGGGCGCGCCAGCAAGCCCAAGCGCGACCTGGTGGGTTGTGATCCCCACGTGGGTCTCCTCACTTACCTCTTTAGCCCATCTCATCTCCTACCTCTAGAAAAAATCACCATAGCTCTTACTCTCGTGTTCTTGCTCACAAACCCATAGATTTTGATCTCTTTGCTCGAAGCTCCATTTTCGAAACTGTTTTGGGGGATTGCTTCTTGGTATGTGACTCCCTCATTGCTCCAATTAGTTTTTGGTTTAGTGGTTTATTTTCAGAATAATTAGCTACTCTTTATGCTGCTGTAGATGGGCTTGCATGTTGAATTCCTAGAGTTCTAAGTAGTTTGAATGCTTGATATTGCCTCTAGGCATCCTTATGAGTAGCTGCTATTAATCTTACGAAGTTTTATTGACAAAAAATTTGTAGACTAAAATTTTCAGAAATTTATTTATAGGAATAAGATGAGTTTCTTTAGGAAGTTTTCCTCCGAGAGGAATGCTAAAGGAGTCATTGGGGAATCGTCGGACAATGATCTCAACACTTCGAGAAAGGCGGAGGAGCGGCCGTGCGAATGGCCGCATAATCCTTTTATGGAGGAGGCCAGGTTCCATCAAGAGTTTGCCCAATTCATTGCAAATGCTGGGCTGACCGACTTCCTCACAGATGAGTGTGACCAACACCACCTCCTTACAAATTCCTTTGTGCAAAGTTTTCATTTTCTGAGTAAGAGTAATCCTCCTGAGGTGCAGTTTGATATATATGCTGAAACCCGTCAGATAGCACTTACCGACTTTTGTGACATATGTCTGATCCCTTCTGACGGGGAATTAAGAGAGCCTAGACCAGCGGAGTTTGAGGACTTTATCCTCACTTTGACAGTGGGTGATGAAAGAGGCGTGTCAAATGCCACTGCCATCAGTTTGCAGTTTCCTTCTGTGCATTACTTTGCTTTATTCACCGCGAAGTCTTTAACCGCTAGGGAGAAGGTCGGTGCACTCAGTGCCCCTGACCTCGCTATTTTACGCCGTGATACGTCTCCAACGTATCTATAATTTTTTATTGTTCCATGTTGTTATATTATCAATATTGGATGTTTTACAATCATTTTATAGCAACTTTATATCATTTTTTGGGACTAACCTATTGACATAGTGCCAAGTGCCAATTGCTATTTTTTGCTTGTTTTTTACTTTGCAGAATATTAGTATCAAATGAAGCCCAAACACCGTGAAACTTTTTGGAGATTTTTTTGGGCCAGAAGACACCTGGAGGACCAAAGAAGTACTAGAGAGGAGGGCCGAGGAGGCCACAACCCACCAGGGCGCGCAGAGGACCCTGGCGCGGCCTGATGGCTTGTGCCGTCCTCGGGACGCCTCTCCACCGCCTATTAGCTCTATAAATACCCAAATATTCCAAAAACCCTAGGGGAGTCGACGAAACACAATTCCAGCCGCCGCAAGTTCCAGAACCATGAGATCCAATCTAACACCATCACGGAGGGGTGCATCGTCTTCATGGGTGCCTCTCCGATGATGTGTGAGTAGTACACCATAGACCTATGGGTCTGTAGGCAGAAGCTAGATGGCTTTCTCTCTCTCTTTTGATTCTCAATACAATGGTCTCTTGGAGATCTATTTGATGTAATGACTTTTTGCGGTGTGTTTGTTGGGATCCAATGAAGTTTGAGTTCATGATCACTTTCTATCCATGAATATTATTTGAGTCTTCTTTGATCTATTATAAGCATGATTACTTATAGCCTCGTATTTCTTCTTTGAATCTTTGGTTTAGTTAGGCCGACTAGATCGATTTTTCTTGCCATGGGAAGAGGTTCTTTGTGATGGCTTCGATCTTGCGGTGTCCTCTCCAAGTGACAGAAGGGGAAGCGAGGCACGCATGAATCGTTGCTATTAAGGATAACAATATGGGGTCTATTCCTACATGAATAGATCCTGTCTACATCATGCCATCGTTCTTATTGCATTACTCCGTTTCTCCATGAACTTAATACACTAGATGCATGCTGGATAGCGGTCGATGTGTGGAGTAATAGTAGTAGATGCAGAATCGTTTCGATCTACTTATATTGGACGTGATGCCTATATAATGATCATTGCCTTGGATATCGTCATGATTATTTGATCTTCTATCAATTGCCCAACAGTAATTTGTTTACCCACCGTGTGCTATACTCATGAGAGAAGCCACTGGTGAAACCTACGGCACCCGTGTCTATCTTCCAACATATTGCTTTCCGATATATCGTTTTGCCGCTTTTGTTTTTAGATCTATTATTCCAAAAACCCAAAAATACATTGCTGCACGTTTTATTTGCTTCTTTTATTTTGTGTTCTTGTGCGATCTATCCATTCAATCTACTACAAACCAATCTATCTTTTTACCGTGGAGAGATTGACAACCTCTCTTACGCGTCGGGTTGCAAGTATTTGCTCTTTGTGTGCAGGTACCGTTTACATAGTGTTGTGTGGTTCTCCTAGTGGTTCGATAACCTTGGTTTCATAACTGAGGGAAATACTTACCGTCGTTGTGCTGCATCATCCCTTCCTCTTTGGGGAAATACCGATGTAGTCTCAAGCCACGTCAAAGGAATTTATGGCGCCGTTGCCGGGGAGGTTGTACGAAAGTAGTCTCCCGTCAACTTGCCAATTTCTGGCGCCTTTGCCGGGGAGACATCATCAACATCTATCAGGTTCCTAATCACAAATCTCATCTCCTTGCAATTTACATTTTTTGCCATTTGCCTCTCGTTTTCCTCTCTCCCACTTCACAAAATTTGCCGTTTTATTCGCCCTCTTTTTCGTTTTCCTTTTTATCGTCAGATCTCTTGTTTTCTAGCAATCTTGTTTGTGCAGTCACCATGAGTTAAGAAAATACCAAATTGTGTGATTTTTCCAATACCAATAATAATGATTTTATTAGCACTCCGATTGCTCCTCCCGCCACTAGTGCGGAGTCTTGTGATATTAATGCCGCTTTGTTGAATCTTGTCATGAAAGATCAATTTTCCGGTACTCCTAATGAGGATGTCGCGTCCCATCTAAACACATTCGTATAATTGTGTGATATGCAAAAGAAAAAAGATGTCGACGATGATATTGTGAAGTTGAAATTATTTCCTTTCTCCTTACGGGATCGTGCAAAAAAATTGGTTTTCTTCTTTGCCTCGCAATAGTATCGATTCTTGGGATAAGTGCAAGGATGCTTTTATTACTAAGTATTTTCCGACCACGAAAATTATTTCCCTTCGAACTCAAATCATGAATTTTGAGCAACTTAAGCATGAACATGTTGCAAAATCTTGGGAAAGAATGAAATTGACGCTAAGAAATTGTCCTACTCATGGTTTAAATCTTTGGATGATCATACAAATTTTTTATGCGGGATTGAATTTTGTCTACATAAATCTTTTAGATTCCACCGCGGGTGCTACTTTTATGGAAATTACTTTGGGTGAAGCTACTAAATTGCTAGACAATATTATGGCAAATTATTCACAATGGCATACTGAAAGAGCACCTACTAGTAAAAAGGTTAATTCGATTGAAGAAATTAGTACTTTGAGTGAAAAAGTTGATTCTGTTATGAAGATTGGTTGCTAGTAAAAATGCTCCTATTGATCTTAATGATGTGCCTTTGTCTACCTTGATTGAGCAAAATAGTGATTCCCTAGATGTGAATTTTATCTTGCGAAACAATTTTAGTAACAATGCTTATAGAGGTAATTTTAATCCTAGGCCTTTTCCTGGAAATTCCTCTAATAATTATGGTAATTCCTATGGTAATCTATCTATTATATTATTAAAACGATAGAAAACGTACGGCTTAGATTTAACAGTAAAAAATAGTTAAGAAGAACGGCTCTGATCTATAGGAAAGAAGTACGTATATGCATGTCTCCTAATCCCATACGTTTACAACCAGCCTAAAAGTTTCGGACGAAAGAACAATCCCTATGCAAAAGGGAAGCTAGAGTCCGGACCCAATGCCTTTCCTTATCTCATAGTAAGTGCTTTTTTGTACGTGGAGTCATCATTAAGCGCTAATTAAAAGTATGGCCACCAGCCGGATTTTATATTTGTGCATTGGACACGCACAACAAAACAAATTAGGTACAAGAAGTGGTAGAGTCTGACTTCACGTATGAGAAAAGAAGTCCAATAACATTACGATAGAGGATAGACATCATTGATTAAAGTTGATGCAGCACGCTCATGCAAAAAAAAATCGTCGGGCTCTCCGCAAAAATATTTGTGCATGGATCTTTTGATGATCCCCGCGGAGCCACAGCAGTAATCTCCTTGACAGTCGGCACTTCCCTGCTTCGCCTTCTCCGGTCGAGAGCACGGCAGCTTCTCTCCATGTCCCCACCGGCATATCAACGGCGGCATATTCCGACTATGAGGATGACCAGTGAGGCTCCCGTCACCAGCTACCTATTTTTTGGTTTCTCCCGAGGGACATGTTACCGTCTATTCGCATGCCTCCTTCTATACATGACCCCTATGTATCCTGATCGGTTTGAGATTCCATCCTGTCTTATGTGAAACTTTTATCCACAACTGATTGAACTGAAATATCATGAAACATCTAACAAATTTGTTTCCTTAGATTCTTCGGTTAGCATCCATCTCTTCTATGTGAATAGAGACCAACCACGATTATTCTGGCAAACAATGGCCTCGGCACACACTCACTATCCTTTCTAGGTTGTTTAAGATGAAATTGTAGAAGACTTTTGAGAGAATGCATGATCCATTATAGACCACTTTATTCTCCATTAAGATTTGGTAGATTTTTCTGTTTTACATAATCGAAATATATTTTTGTGTTTCACAAGTTAGTCTTTCTTTCTGCTGCAGCCAGTACGTTTTTGGTTATGCGAAAAGTTATATCTAATGTCTATGTATGTCCAAATATATATAAGTGGGTGTTGTTAACACTGAGTTTGTATTTCTTAATGGGCGTACATGTTTAATTTCCTTTTTCTTTTATTTTTGATTTGGTCAGGACTTGAGATCTTGAGAGGATCACAACAAGGATATAAAAGTACGCATAGCACAACTATGGTTACTTTCTTACTAATAATTTTATAGACATCTGCATACTAAGAGTGGTCGTCTTTTCATTCGTGAGAAAACATAATATATACTTTTGTGAAAAAACATATGCAATGTTCCATCCTGTCTTATGTGAAACTTTTATCCACAACTGATTGAACTGAAATGTCATGAAACATCTATACGAATTTGTTTGCTTAGATTCTTCGGTTAGCATCCATCTCTTCTATGTGAATAGAGACCAACCACGATTATTCTGGCAAACTATGGCCTCGGCACACACTCACTATCCTTTATAGGTTTGTTAAGATGAAATAGTAGAAGATTTTTGAGAGAATGCCTGATCCATTGTAGACCACTTTCTTTTCCACTAAGATTTGGTAGATTTTTCTGTTTTACATAATTGAAATATGTATATTTTTGTGTTTTACATTGAACTATTGCGTGCCCTTGCTCAATTTTTTTGCACAACACCTCATATTCTTGATACTATCTATAATATCAACCTAGGATTGTCACATCTCAAGAGATCCTATTTTTATCTGATGTCCAAAAATGATTTTTAACTATGTTATTATAACTTATGTTCTTCAATAGGTACTCCCGCCAGAGACCGTGCCTAAATGGATGTTTACCAAAGGTGATTTGCATATTAGTTTACAACCAATGCCGATGAGTTACCCTGGTAAATACAAAATATCTCGAAGTCCACGCGTCCTGAAAATCAAAGGATGGAGCAAGCCAATAAAAGCATCTAGGCAACCACTTGGAGACTATCACTTGCGCAAGCCACAAGTTGGAGATAGGTTGATCTGTATTCTTCAATGGGGGGATGCAGGAGTTCACCTTTTTTATGCTATCTTACCTAGGAGAGAGCAGTAGTAGTGTTTCTAACTTATGATAACTTGATCACTTGCTAGTATGGTAACAACCAGAATGATGAGAAGTTCACCTTTTTTATGTTATTTTACCTAGAACGATGAAGAGTTGATTAAGATGATGATGAGTTGTTATATGACATATACCGGTACAAATTAGATGGATGCAATAGACCAACTTGGTCTATTGCATCCATCTAATTTGTACTGACGTTGGATGTTATTCTTTCATAATATATACAACATTAATATGTGTAACCGCGTGAACATACAATATAATTATAAAAGAAAATGAAAACACAAAATGAAAAAGTGACAAGCTTTTGAAGGAAAAACGAGTATATGTGTTGACAATCATGTGTTTCTAATGTATTTCCGGCGAAGGAAAGAAAATACTAAATATGAATTTGATGTATCGATACGATTGGATTTGTAGTACAAGGAAAAAATTTGTCTGGAGTAGAACGGAGACAACATTCCATCTGTGTACCAATTGTCCTTATCAGTGATGAATACATGATAGACTGATTTCTCTCCATGTATGACATCCTATAAGAATAAATGTTGGTTGATGTTAATGTGATATATGTTTATGTAAGAATAAATGTCAATTGATGTTAATTTGGTATATGTTTATGTGAGTGCATCTCATAAGGAAAGCTACACAATATTATGGCACTAGCGAGAAGCATATGCATGCGCATTGCGCAACTCTATATGACCTTTACTGATTAAAATAATATATATTATCATTAAGAGCATATGGTGACAAAAAATGTCCCATATTCACTAGAGATATACGGTGAAAGTTAATTTGGATAAAACAATCGGAAATATATACGACCGTGTAAAAGAACGATTAGATATGCAAAAGATGATGATATGAGGAAATAAACATGTAAATTTTGGTGAAAGAAGTATATTGTTGTACATGAGGCCACTGATTTCATGCAAGTGTCCACTAATTGTCACTTACCGTCGTTTTTACCAACAATATACATATTCCAAAACAATTTCTATAAAATAAAACCATATTTCTTAATCTCATCTCATCTCAATCAATCAATTATCAATCATCAAACAATCAAGTCAAGACTAATAAAGCAAGGTGCGTTTCTCTGATTTTTTTACATCCATTCACCTTCATCTCCTATATTCAAAATAAATGAGGCGATGCTAATTCTTCTTCTTATGTCAATGTTTCGTTTGTCCGAGCCAGGCTAACAAAACAGCCCACCTATCCTGTTCGAGGAACATTTTCTAATGCATAATAACCCATTGAGCCCTTCAAAGATTTAAACTGTTGTCATATATACTAAATGATTTGAATATCCTTTACATGTGATAAAACATGTTTTAAGATATTTACTTCCAACAAAATATAATGTAATATTTATAAAAAATATATAGTATAATCTAACCGCACAAATGCGCGGGTGGCCCAGTTGGTTCTTCTTACAATAATAATAGGAACCCCTCTGATCTTGACAGTAATTTTAAAGAATTTATAAATGCCCAAAAAGTTTTCAATACAACGATAGAAGAAAAGTTGAATAAGATTGATGATATGTCTAGAAGCATTGATAGAATTTCCCATGATGTAGAAAATCTCAAGTTGCAAGCTTTTCCACCTAAGATTAATGAATCGATTAAAGCTTTATGTGTTTCTATGGATGAAAGTAAGAAAAGAACCGCTATGCTTAGAGCTAAAAGAGAATTTTTAGAAAAAGCGTTTTCTTGCAATTGCTTTCATAAAAATGATGAAGATCTTAAAATGATTGGTGTTTGTTCTATTGATTCCTTGTTTAGTAATGTTGAAATTAATGATAAAGGGACTAAATAAGAGTAAACTTTAGCTAGAAGGCATCCCAATAATTTGGAGGGTGAAAATCTTAATGAAAAAATTGATGAAAGTGGGTTTGGAGAGGTCAAAACTTTAACTAGTGATGTGACCACTATTTTGGATTACAAAGACTTTAATTATGATAGTTGCTCTTTGGTTGAATGTATTTCTTTGTTGCAATCCATGATAAATTCACCTCATGCTTATGAACAAAATAAAGCTTTTACTAAACATATTGTCGATGCCATGATGAAATCCTTCGAAGAAAAGTAGGAATTAGAGATTTCAATTCCTAGAAAATTGCATGATGAGTGGGAACCTACCATTAAAGTCAAGATTAAAAATTATGAGTGCTTTGCTTTATGTGATTTGGGTGCTAGTGTTTCCACAATTCTGAAATCTCTATGTGATGTGCTTGGTCTTACCAATATTGAGAATGTTCTCTTAATTTGCACTTGGCGGATTCTACTATTAAAAAGCCTTTGGGAAGAATTAATGATGTTCTTATTCTTGCAAATAGGAACTATGTGCCCATAGATTTTATTGTTCTTGATATTGATTGCAATCCGTCTTGTCCCATCATACTTGGTAGACCGTTTTTACGCACTATAGGCACCGTGATTGATATGAAAGAAGGCAATATTAAATTTCAATTTCCACTTAGAAAGGGTATGGAACACTTCCCTAGAACAAGAATTAACCCACCATATGAATCAATCATGAGGGCCTCCTATGGAGCAAAAACTAAAGATGACAATACTTGAATCTATGCATTATGCCTAGCTAGGGGCGTAAAACGATAGCGCTTGTTGGGAGGCAACCCAATGAATAAAATTTATTTTACCTTTTTATTTCTGTTCTTGAGTGTTTACACAATTATTCTACTATTATGATTGTGTTTTTATGTTTTAATTTGTATTTGTGCCAACTAAAGCCTTTAGGATGATATACAAATTTCTGATGTTGTACTAATTTTTCAGAATTTTTTGTGTTATAGAAGTATGGTTAGAGTACAGATTACTACAGACTGTTCTATTTTTAACAGATTCTACTTTCATTGCATTGTGTGCTTGTTTTGATGAATCTATGGCTTGTATTGGAGGGTATAAGTCAAGGTAAATTTAGAATACATTAGATATAATGCAAAAATAAAATGTGAATGGGTTTGCAACAGTACTTAGAGTGGTGATTTGCTTTATTACACTAACGGATCTCACGAAGATTTTGTTGAGTTTTGTGTGATTGAAGTTTTTAAGTTTTGGGTGAGATCACGATGGATGAAGGAATAAGGAGTGAAAAGAGCCTAAGCTTGGGGATGCTACAACACTCAAAGATGATATACAAAGAGGAACAAGCAACTAAGCTTGGGGATGCCGAAAGCACAGTTGCTCCCTTGGTGGTTTTGGTAATTAATAACAACATATATCTCATTGGACTCATATTTCCACTAAGTATATTTCAGGAAAAGTCCAATGATGGGATGGCTATAGATTGTGAGGAGACCCCAAGATGCAAGGAATGGATTGGCAAAGCTTGAAGCAAGAAGACTCTACATTTTACTTAGTGAGAAATCACTTTGAGTCCATAGGAAAGCCACTACTATTAAAAGGGGGTAAGGTAATGTTGGTGAACAAATTGCTCCACGTGCACAAGTGCTAGCTACCAAATACACCCATAAGCTCTCCCACAAAAATACTCTGTCTAAACCCTATCATACAAAATCGGTGCCACCAAGTTTCCCACTTGGCCCTACCGAATTTCTCCCCAGACAGAACCCTAGTCAAACCCTAAATTCTCGGTACAACCAAGTACTACATCGGTGCAACCGAGTTTCCGAGTTTTATGGATCGGCCTCACCGAGTTTGGAAACTGCCCTCGGCCACTCATATCGGTACTACCGAGAATGTCATATCGGTCTCACCGAGATTCCTAAAGTTGCCACATTTTAAACAGGTCGGTACAACCGAGTTTTGCTTTGGTTTCACCGAGTTGGTCAATAATGTTGTAACGGTTGGATTTTTGGAGATGTCTATATATACCCCTCCACCACATCCCACTCGCAAGAGAAGCACTCAGAACAGTTCCCCACTTCCCATATCTAAATTTCTGAGAGAGAACCACGTACCCTTGTGTTGAGATCAAGATCATCCACTCCAACCATATGGATCTTGATTTCTAGCCTCCCCAAGTTGCTTTCCATCCAATAAATATCTTCTACCAAGCCAAATATGTGAGAGAGTGATTGAGTGTTGAGGAGTCTATCCTCTTGAAGCACAAGAGCAAGGAGTTCATCATCACTATCAAGCCTATAACCTTTTGGAGGGTGGTGCCTCCTAGATTGGTTAGGTGTTGCTTGGGAGCCTCCTACTTTGTGTTGTGCAGTTGAACCAAGAAGTTTGTACGGGCAAGGAGGTCGCCTACTTCGTGAAGATCTACCCATAGTGAGGCTAATCCTTCGTGGACGGAATCCGTTATGAAATAGTCAAGGTTGCTACTTCGTGGACCTTGTGGGTGGAGCCCTCCATGGACTCTCGTGTCCGTTACCCACCATGGGTTGAAGACTCCATAAACATGTATGTACGATAGCGCCACCTATTGGAACCATGGGAAAAATCTTCGTGTCTTCAATTGCGTTTGATTCTTCTAACCCTACCCTCTACTACATGTGCTTGTCTTTACTTTCCGTTGCTATACTCTTAGACATGCATGTGTAGGGTGTGCTTGACTTGCTATCATTGCTAAAATCTGCCCACAACTAAAATTGGGAAAAGGTAGAATTTTTATTTGGTCAGGTGGTCTAATCACCCCCCCCTCTAGACTTACTTTCGATCCTATAAGTGGTATCAGAGCTTTGGTCTCCATTGCATTGGTTTCACAACCTAGGAGAGTATGGTGTCTAGTGAGGGAAATTATCACCGTAGAGGTCCATACTTTGATGGTACAAATTTTGCTAGTTGGAAGCATAAAATGAAAATGCATATTCTTGGTCATAGCCCCGCCGTTTGGGCTGTTGTTCGTGTGGGCTTGCAAGGTGAATTCTTTGGTGATGGAAAGGAACCGGATCGTGAAGCGACCGCGGAAGAATTAAAGATGTTGCAATATAATGCTCAAGCATGTGACATTCTTTTCAACTGCCTATGCCCCGAAGAATTCAACAAAATCAGCCGTCTTGAGAATGCAAAGGAAATTTGGGACACTTTGGTTGATATGCACGAAGGTACCGAGTCCGTCAGAGAATCTAAGTTGGATGTGCTTCAAAGTCAACTTGACAAGTTCAAGATGAAGATGGTGAAGGAGTCGTGGAGATGTACTCTAGGCTACCTCTCATTACTAATGAGATCGCCGGCTTAGGAAGCGAAGAAATGACCGACAAATTCATCATCAAGAAGATACTAAGAGCTTTGGATGGAAAGTATGACACCGTGTGCACATTAATACAAATGATGCCCAACTACAAAGATCTCAAGCCTACGGAAGTGATTGGAAGGATTGTTGCTCATGAGATGTCACTCAAAGACAAGGAAGAACTTCACAATAAGTCTAGCGGAGCTTACAAAGCTTCAAGTGATGCTCCCCCTACATCAAGCGACAACCTTGTTACCAATGAAGAGATAAGCCTCATGGTCAAGAAATTCAACAAGTTCTACAAAAGTAGAGGCAAAGAGAGGAACTCCAACTCAAGATATGAAGAGAAACGTTCATCTAGTCGTGACCGGAATTGTTACAATTGTGGAAGGCCCGAACACTACTCTAATGAGTGCACGACCCCCCACAAAAGGAGGGAAGAGTCACCTAGAAGAAAGAGCTCAAGAGATGAGTCACCTCAAAGAGAGAGAAGGAGTAGAGATGATCGTTATGAACGAAGACCCTCAAGGAGAAGTAGGGACTCGGAGAAGAAGGACAAGTACACCAAGAGCTACTCAAGAAGAAGACATCAAGATCACGTTGGTGAATGAGTTTCCGGCTCCGAATCTGACAACCACTCCGAGAGAAGCTATCACTCCGACTCCGACTATAGTAAAGATGAAGGTGTTGCCGGACTTGCACTCGTTTCCCCCAACTCCTACGACATATTTGATTCACCGAATGAAGGGAGTGGAATTTGCTTCATGGCTAAAGGCCCCAAGGTATCACACCCCAAATATCTTGATTTCAATAGTGATGAGGATGACCTGTTAGGAGATGATGACTTGTTATTTGACAAATCTAGTGATATTAGTCAAAATGAACTTCTTAGTAATCACTCTAGTCAAGATAAGTCGTGTGATGATGATAAGTTGGAAATAGAGCGACTAACTAAAGAACTAAACACTCTTAAGTTAGCCCACGTGTCTACTCTAGAAGATCATAGAGAACTTGTAAGGACTCATGAGAAGCTCCGCTTCGAGAAGCTCAATTTGGAGCAACAGCATGAATTTCTTAAAGCTATCAATGACAATCTTCGAAAGAAGACTTCCTCTTATCTAGCCAAACTACTTCTCGTGTCTACATTCATTCCACAAGTTAAGGCTAAGCAAACTAGTAACAAAGGGAAGAAAGGTTCTTCAACTAGTAGCAATAAAATGATAAATCCAATGATATTGCTTCTAGTAGTTCTATTGATTCCACTAACGACTCTCTTAGCCAAGTTACACTTGAGCAAGAAAATGATCTATTGAAAGGGATTATAGAGAAGGGTATCTACAAAAGTCTTGCCGGATGTAAGCAATTTGAGGAAATTGTACGCAAGCATGGAGGATACCGGAAGAACCATGGCATTGGCTACCTCAATGCAAATGGAGTTGAATGGGAAGAAGGTCAATACCCCAAGCCCAAGTTTGTTCCTCAAAGGGAGAAGTATGAACATACTCTTCCCAAGGGAACAAAAGCTCAAGATGACCTTCCACCACAAGACCACAAGCTCAAGGGGAAGGACAAGCTTCAAGAGGAGATTGACTCGTATGAAGATGAATCCCAAGCTTTTGTCAAATGGGTTCCCAAGGCTTCTACAAGCTCAACTTCTACAAGTGCCACTTCAACTCCAAGGATTCCCATCAACTTGATGTGGGTCCCCAAGAAGAAGAACTAGAGAAGTTCTTGAGGGGTGACTCCGCCAATGAAATTCACTCACATTCATTATTGGCAAGGACTAGTTGCAATCAACATCAACATTATGCAATAGTTCAAGGAGTCACACATTCCCTCAAAGGTAAGCAAGAGACAAGGTAATTAATGAATCCATGGACATCATCATATATGCTTTGCACTCCATGTCCATAGACATCCTTGTATTTGTCTCTTGTGTGTGGGACTAACCCATGTAGGTGAGGAGAGTAAGAAACAAAAGGATTGCTCCCAACTCAAGATGATCTTCATCAACTATGAGCATCCACCACTACATCACCCACATGAAGTCTTCTACGACAAAACCCAAGGTTAGTTTATCCCTCTTAGGGGGGATGTCACATCAAGGGGGAGCTTTACTCTAAGACTTGAGTTAAAGCATCTCTTAGAATGTGACAACATTAACAAGCTTTATGTAAAAGTGGCAACCCCACTTGTGCTTAAACGATGAGTATGACCTATGATCAAGTATTCTTACTTGGCTCCTAAGTCAATATACTCATATATAGATAACCACGTCATCGCCAAAGTACTTGATAGATACTAGAGTGTTTGTGCATGTTTGCCATGATTTCTTTTGACATCTTATTGTGTGAGCATGTTGGTCTGCATATCTTTACTCATTCGAGGATATCCAATTGTAGCTATTTGGATTTTGATTTTCTTTTTGCCAATTGGATGTAAAAGAATGCCTAGGACCCCTCTCTAGCTATCTATGCTTTCTCGTCTCAAGTTCTATTCATGCTACATCACAAAACTTGAACAAGCACTTCTCGAACCCTCTGTGTGAGGAGCACTCGGAGTACCGTGTCGACAAGAGCTGCATTCCAAAACCTCTTTACGAATCTCGGTGTAACCAACTCCACAAACTCGGTTCCACCGAATCACTGAGTTGATCTAGGTTTTTGACCTTGGTACAACCGATCGGGAATTCTCGGTCTCACCGAGTCACTCTGTCTCCTGACAGTTAGGCAACTCGGAGACACTGAAACATTCCAATCGGTTTCACCGACAGTGAGGGGTATATATCCTGGCGGATTCGACTTTTGAAATTCACTCACCAAAAGTCTTTTCCTCCAAACTCCAAACTGCCGCTCCGGACCCCCTGGTCGTCGCCCTTGCTTCCCCGTGCGCCTCCTCCGTTGGGAATCACCGTCGTCGTCGCCGTAGCAGATTCATCACCGAACTAGGGTATGAATCCGGCCCCTTGTGCGCTCCTCTATCCGATTCATGCGCATTAGGATATTTCCATCTATAAACCAGCGTTTGCAAACTTTCTATCCCACAAGAAAAATCATTAGATTAGCGAACGAGAAGTTTTTAAGTTTAGCCATCCGCAAAACGCATCTCGGTGACACCAAGTCACAAAAATCGGTTCTACCGATTTGGTTCTAGGATTTCTGAGAATGGTCTCGGTGAAACCGAGCGGTCATTTTCGGTGACACCGAAGTGATTGCCAAGTTTCTGTAAAGCAGACCATATGTCTCGGTGCATCCGAAAATCTTGACTTGGTTGTACCGAAATCTATTTTGCTGAAAGTTAAAACTAAGAATTTCTTTGTTCAAATTTAAAAAATGTCCGTGTTTTGTGATGACTCAACCCCACTGCTCTTCTATACTCTTTTCACAGGGTCAGCATGTCAGATTCAGTGGACAGCCAGAATGACTTCAGTGAGCCGAGTATTGATGCAGATCCAAGCACTAGTCCTGAGGCCAGTTCTTATTTAGAAGATCCAGGCACCCCAAGTTCTCATGGGTTGCCCAAGGCTGCTACAAGAGCCAGGAGGAAATTGAATTCAGATGAAGAAGTTTAGACTTTGTGCCAGATGAAGTTCTTGCCAAGAAAAGGCAAGACAAAGCAGAGAGAGCTGCTAATAAGTCTGCAACAGAGGCCACCTCATCTAGGAGGCCAGTAAGGAAGGAGTATGCCAGTTCTGAGGCAATGAGAGCACCAGAGAGTGCTAGGGCTTCCATGTCTATTGAGCCTGCCAGGAGCTCTATGCCCAAGAAGCCAGCTGAGAAGAAGAGGAGTAGGAAGAGGATTGTACATGCTCTTGGAAGACCAACTTCTATGTGTGAAGATCCAGAAGTAGCTGAGGGAGAGGAAGAGCCAGCTGCCAAGGCTCCTCCCAAGAAGAAGAAGAAGCTGCTTGTTGATGCCATGCCCAGTCACGCCCCATCCAAGAGCAAGACAGCTGGACCCAAGAAGCCCCCAGCTCCTAAGCCCAAGAGGACAACCAGAGACATTTCAGCTGCAGCCAAGAACAAAGGTTCCACCTCTAGAGATGCTGCTGAAGAGGAAGAAATGACTATTTTGAGGAAGCTAAGACCTCACCTTCCAGAGCACAATGACAACCATCCTGTTGCTGAGGACATGAAGAAGAAGAAGGATTCAGGGCAAAGAGAATGGAGAGCTAATGATCCATATTCTCAGAGGAGAAGGACTAATGTAGACTATAGATTCTACACCAAAGAGCAGCAAGATTTCTATGAGACCATTCTCCTAGACAAGAGCCCAGCTGTAAGTGATATGAGATATGTAGACTGGGGCTACATTAAGGAGAATGAGGATTACTTCCCCCATGTGCAAGACAACTTCAAGTGCATTGATATTGCAAATTTTGTTGGTAGAGAGTTCACCCCTTGGAATGATGAGATGATCATGCAATTCTACTCCACAGCTCACTTTTATGGTGATGGTATAATTGTTTGGATGATAGAAGGTGTCGGGTATGAATCAACAATGGAAGAGTGGGCTACCATCTTAGGAGCCCCACAAGTACAAGATGGTGACTTGGATGTGTACTCTGAGGCCAAAATGAATCATAACACCATGGCTAAGATGTACAAGGAGATCCCTGCTGACTATGTGCATTCACATAAGTTTGGCTCAGTATACTATCTGCAAGCAGGTTTGACCACTACCAACACCATCGTGAGGTATATTTTGATGCCCAAGTAAGGAGATGACAAGATGATCCGAGGATACTCCATCAACATGCTGCATCACATTGACCTTCACACCAGATTTAGGGTCATGGATTGATAGTTGAGACTGTGACGAGGACTGCAGTTGATCAGAAGATATCATGTGGATATGCTCCATACATTCAAATGCTTATCAACTCCAAGCTTGAAAAGAATGTATATGCACTTGATCGACCTCATATACCACTCCAGCCTGAGTTTGAGGATAATGATGTGGTGATGAACCCAGATCATCCCACTTCATCTACTGCACAGGCAGCAGCTGAGGCAGCCAGAGCCACTAGTGCTCCAGTGCCAAGGACAAGGAATGAGCAGCTGGATCTTATTCTTAGTTCTATCCAGGGCATGCAGAAGGATATCACAAACATCTTGCAGAACCAGAAGAGTCTGGAAAGGATTGTTGAGGACAAGTTCCACACATTGAACAACAAGGTTGACGGGATAACAAAAACTGCTGATGAGCTTAAGAAGGAAGTGGATGTTGTACCCCTTCCTCAAACCTTAGATGATGATGATGATGATGATGATGAAAGTCACCCTCTTAGGCCCAGCACTCAGTTCAAAACCCAGGCCAGATCTGCGACAGTGCCAGCTCCAGAGATGAGACCATCTTCATCAGCACCTGCTGCAGCTCCTTTAGTTCCATCAGCTCCTTTAGCACCTCCAGTGTCTAATCCAACACCTTCCATGACATCTGCAGAAGTCTTCGCAGAAGCGGTTCTCTCGACTCCTACATCGACAACCAGAGGAGATCATCCCCAGATAGACGATTAGTCATATACCTTCAAACTTTTTGGTAACTTGTTGCCAAAGGGGGAGAAGTTGTATAGATCATAGGGCTTCGTGAGAGAGAGTGTGTTGCTTTTTATCGCTCTCTAAAACTTTAAAAGCCTTTGGTTTACCGTTTGTGTTAACTTGTTGGTGTTTGATCATACACTTCTTATATTTTGAGATGCTTATGAGATGATCATTCACTTCTTGCTTGATGTGTTGTTCTATGTTGTTCACTCATATTATTCTTGCACACCACCAAGTTGTATGTGACATGGAAGAGTGCCCCATGAACCTAATCGATTGTGCATTTGCATTCAAACGCAAATTCAAAATAGTGCACAAATTTAGGGGGAGCTCTTGCTTATCACATACTCCTCAAAGCGATGATACTATTCATTGATTATTTCATATGTAGAAGCTTTGATATATATGTTGTCATCAATTACCAAAAAGGGGGAGATTGAAAGCACATTTGCTCCCTTGGTGGTTTTGGTAATTAATAACAACATATATCTCATTGGACTCATATTTCCACTAAGTATATTTCAGGAAAAGTCCAATGATGGGATGGCTATAGATTGTGAGGAGACCCCTTGATGCAAGGAATGGATTGGCAAAGCTTCAAGCAAGGAAACTCTACATTTTACTTTGTGAGAAATCACTTTGAGTCCATAGGAAAGACAATACTATTAAAAGGGGGTAAGGTAATGTTGGTGAAAAAATTGCTCCACGTGCACAAGTGCTAGCCACCAAATACACCCACAAGCTCTCCCACAAAAATACTCTGTCTAAACCCTATCATACAAAATCGATGCCACCAAGTTTCCCACTCGGCCCTACTGATTTTCTTCCCAGACAGAACCCTAGCCAAACCCTAAATTCTCGGTACAACCCAGTACTACATTGGTGCAACCGAGTTTTGGTGACCAAGATTCGGGTGACCAAATTCATGGAATCGGAATTTCTGAGTTTTATGGATCGGTCTCACCGACTTTGGAAACTGCCCTCGGCCACTCATATCGGTACTACCGAGAATGTCATATCGGTCTCACCGAGATTCCTAAAGTTGTCACATTTTGAACAGGTCGGTACAACCGAGTTTTGCTTCGGTTTCACCAAGTTGGTCAATAATGTTGTAATGGTTGGATTTTTTGAGATGCATATATATACCCCTCCACCACATCCCACTCGCAAGAGAAGCACTCAGAACAGTTCCCCACTTCCCATATCTAAATTTCTGACAGAGAACCACCTACCCTTGTGTTGAGATCAAGATCATCCACTCCAACCATATGGATCTTGATTTCTAGCCTCCCCAAGTTGTTATCCACCCAATCAACCTCTTCTACCAAGCCAAATCTGTGAGAGAGTGATTGAGTGTTGAGGAGTCTATCATCTTCAAGCACAAGAGCAAGGAGTTCATCATCACTATCAAGTCTATTACCTTTTGGAGGGTGGTGCCTCCTAGATTGGTTAGGTGTTGCTTCGGAGCCTCCTACTTTGTGTTGTGGAGTTGAACCAAGAAGTTTGTACTGGCAAGGAGATCGCCTACTTCGTGAAGATCTACCCATAGTGAGGCTAGTCCGTCGTGGACGGAAGCCGTTATGGAATAGTCAAGGTTGCTACTTCGTGGACCCTTATGGGTGGAGCCCTCCGTGGACTCTCGCAATTGTTACCCTCCGTGGGTTGAAGACTCCATAAACATGGATGTACGATAGCGCCACCTATCAGAACCACGGGAAAAATCTTCGTGCCTACAATTGCGTTTGATCTTCTAACCCTACCCTCTACTACATGTGCTTGTCTTTATTTTCCGCTGCTATACTCTTAGACATGCAAGTGTAGGGTGTGCTTGACTTGCTATCATTGCTAAAATCTGCCCACAACTAAAATTGGGAAAAGGTAGAATTTTTATTTGGTCAAGTAGTCTAATCGCCCCCTCTAGACTTATTTTCGATCCTACAGATGCCACGAGTGGCATCCCCTGTTTCTTCTAACGACCATCGGTATTTTACTTGGAGCTATATTTTTATTCGTCACATATCATGAGTTTTGCTTGGAGTGTCTTGTATTATATGATTCTTTGCTTCATTTGCTTTATATTTTGTTACAAGTATCCTTGCTGAACACACCTATTTGAGAGAGCCAAAATTATGTTATGATTTGTTAGAATTGCTCTATATGCTTCACTTAAACCTTTTGAGCTATGGAATTGCTCTTTATGCTTCACTTATATCTTTTTGAGCCCAGCGTGCTTTACATTTTTGAAGAAATACTCTCATGCTTCACTTAGATTAATTTGAGAGTTAGTAAATTATGAAGAAATTATCTCATGCTTCACTTATATTATTTTGAGAGATGAAATTTTTTATGCTCATGTTCTTCACTTAAATCTATGTGAGCTTGTCAAAAGCAATGGCAATATATTGAACTAGTCCCAAAGTGATATATATTCAAGAGGGATATAATAAAAACTTTCATGAAGATCACTGGACAAATTAAACTTGATTCCTTGTAATAGTTTTGGGACATGATGATAGTAATATGTGAGTTATGTTGGTGACTAATTATGCTTTAGTAAGAATATTGGTGTTAAGGTTTGTGATTCCCTATGCAAGCACAAAAGTCAATAGTTATGCAATGAAATTACATCCTACTTATGGTGCATTATTCAGTATTAGTGATGCTTAATGCTCGCTTATGTGAATTTCTGTTTCTTGGTTGGTTGCTTCTCAATCTATTTGCTAGCCTTCACTTGTACTAAGTAGAAATACTACTTGTGCATCCAAAATCCTTAAAACTAGTTTTGCCATATGAGTCCACCATACCTACCTATATGCGGTATTTCCATGCCGTTCCAAGCAAATTTGTATGTGCCATCTCTAATTTTCAAAATGAATTTTCTTTTTGTGTGCTCGTACCGCTCATGAAGTGGAAGGGGGTGACCGATGTTTTTCCATGCTAGATGTGTTATTCTCAAGATGAGTGTTTATTCATTTGTCATTGCATGAGAGTATGGCAGTAATAGGGATGCCCAGTCCCGAAATGAAAAAAGAAATTACTTTATGTTGTGAAATAATAAATTCCTTGGAAAGTGTTGGTATGTAAGGCAACCGTGGATTCTTCTAGCCATGGATTGTGAAAGAATGGTGGAAAAAGGAATAAACTTTATTTTCTGTTTGGGAACCGCTTATGATATATCTAGCATGGAAGGTATTGAAAGCTCTCAATCGTTTTTGTTGACAGGAAAGGCATGCCACCCAAAATATTTTTCTCTCTCAATTTAAACCTTGAGCTCTGGCACCTCTACAAATTCCTACTTCCCTCTGCGAAGGGCCTATCTATGTACTTTATGCAATTTTTACTTTTATTTGAGTCTCCATCTTTTATCAATTGCCCAACAGTAATTTGTTTACCCAACGTGTGCTATACTCATGAGAGAAGCCACTAGTGAAACCTATGGCCCCCGGGTCTATCTTCCAACATATTGCTTTCCGATCTGTCTTTTTGCCGCTTTTGTTTTCAGATCTAATATTCCAAAAACCCAAAAATACTTTGTTGCACTTTTTATTTTCTTATTTTATTTTGTGTTCTTGTGCGATCTATCCATTCAATCTACTACAAACCAATCTATCTTTTTACCGTGGAGAGATTGACAACCTCTCTTACGCGTCAGGTTGCAAGTATTTGTTCTTTGTGTGCAGGTACCGTTTACATAGTGTTGCGTGGTTCTCCAACTGGTTCGATAACCTTGGTTTCATAACTAAGGGAAATACTTACCATCGCTGTGTTGCATCATCCCTTCTTCTTTGGGGAATATCGACGCAGTCTCAAGCCATGTCACGCCGCGCACTGCACAATGATCACACCTTTAGCCTAGGGGCTATTATTGTGTGTCGCCTACACCTTAACAGGACTAAAGGCAAGATACATGATGGTATTTATGCTACTCGCTTAACGAGTCATTTTAATGTTCAGATACGCCCACATGACTATCCTTTGCCCCGAGCTTATCTAGATCACACGGCATTGGAGGATCATAAATTTATTGATGCAACCGATTCTTTTCATAACATTCGCTATAACTTAGTATTCAGCGAGGTTACCTGTGATATTATATCGTTGCCTGCACCTGCTTTGTTTGATTCTATTGCCAGGAACGGATACAGGATAATGCCAGAGGACATTATTGCCTACCGGAACAACCAGGCAGCGGCAAAGGAGGAGCCCCAGGAGTGGGACGCTCAGGTGCCGTCGCCACAACATTTCTACATGGGACCTGATGGCTATCAGGGATGGTGATTACCAGGCTAGGCCAAAAGCCTAAGCTTGGGGGAGTACATGTTTCCACCGACATTATATTCATGTCCACACATTTCATTCCAGTTGTCGGTGTTCACATTTTTTCATTGTATTATCCATGCTAGATTTATTTTATTGCTTTCTTTTTGTGTGTTTGAAAATTTTGAGAAAATCCAAAAATATCTCTTTCTTCTTTTTGGTTTTTCTTCTTAGTTGTAGTATTTAAAGAAAACCCAAAAAGATTTCTTGCTTTTTCCTGTTGGGAGTTCTCCCGTGTAAATAGTTTTTCTCGTTTTTGTTTTTCCTTCTTTAATTTGCTTTCTTCCAGAAAAACTAAAAACTCCAAAAATATTTCAGTGTGTTTCTCTGAAATTCTCTTCCTTTTATTGAGTCATACTAAGGAGAAGACCATGATGAAAATGTTGAGTGGCTCTCATATGCACTACTATTGATCTAACAAAGAGCCCATATTACCTTGTCTTCTCCTCTTGAATAAAATGCTTGCAGATTCCAGCTTAGTCCACGACACTCTTGTACTATTATTATTTTCATATCATTCGGTTGTGCAAGTGAAAGGCAATAATGACGATATTTGATGAAGTGACTGTGGTAGAGAGAAGCGGGTATGAACTGAACTTGTTTTTGTTTTTGTAAATATGTTTAACCTGGTATCCATGATTCAGCATATTATGATCAAACATGTTTGCAATGACAACTAGAGATTATAGTTGCTCATGCCATGCTCAAGTAGATAGGAGTGGATAATGATTTATCTTTGATGTCAACATGCATTAAAATGGTTGTGACGTAGTATGATGATATGGTATCCTCCTCTGAATGTTTCAAGTGGCTTGACTTGGCACATGTTCACGCATGTAGTTGAATCAAAATCAACATAGGCTTCACGATATTTATGTTCATGGTGTCCATATCCTACTCATGATAACATTCAATGTTTATTATTCATAATGCATGTTCATGGCTGTTTTCGCTCTCTTGCTGGCCGCTTCTCAATCTATTTGCGAGCCTTCGCATGTACTAAGCGGGAATACTGCTTGTGCGTCAAAACCCTTAAACCAAAGTTATTCCAGTGGAGTCCACTATATCTACCTATATGCGGTATTACCCTGCCGTTCCAAGTAAATTTGCATGTGCCACCTCTAAAATTTCAAATGAACATCTGTTTTGTGTGCCTGGACCGCTCATGGAGCGACAGGGGGTGGTCAGTATCTTCCATGTTAAGTGGGTTATTCTCATGATGAGTGTTTATTCACTCGTCCTTGCACGAGAGGGGCGGTAGGAGGGATTCCCAGTCTCGAAATCAAAAATGCAAATAATTAAACAAAACTCCCCCAGGAATGTTGTTGGTATCGACGGTACCCATGGATTCAGCTAGCCGTGGAGTGTGTTTGTTGGTGGAGGGGGAGTAAAGCTTTACTTTTACCGCTTGGGAACCACCGCTAATGTGTTTAACATGGAAGATATTGATAACTCTTGGTCGTAACGTTGACAGAAAGGGTGCACCTACAAAAATTATATTTATCTCTGATTTAAGCTTTGAGCTATGGCACCTCTGTAAATCCCTGCTTCCCTCTGCGAAGGGACTATCTATTTATTTTTATGTTGAATCATCACCTTCTCAAATAAGCGCAGATCTGAGAGCACTATTGTCATCCTCATGCATTGTGTATAGTTAATGTTGGATGCATCATGACTGGATCTTTTCTACCATGAATTACAATGTTTAGTCGGTGCTTGAACTTTGGAGCTGCTCTGCATTTATGTTTTGCGGTGTCAGAAAGGGCTAGCGAGATAGCACTATTGCCATATTATATCATGATTGTTTGGACAAAGTGTTTGCATTTGAGATATTTTATTATTGCTCGCTAGTTGCTTATGTCATTGATATGAGTTAATATAATTTTTAAGAGTTATTTTTGACATGGTTAGCCATAATCTTTGCTGAAAACCTGGGTGATACTTAAGCATATGTATGTCAACAAGAACAAAAGAATTCGTAAAAGTTTTTTCTTTATCACTTTCAGTTTGTCAACGGAATTGCTTGAGGACAAGCATTGGCTTAAGCTTGGGGGAGTTGATACGTCTCTGTCGTCTCTACTTTTCCTAACGCTTTTGCTCTTGTTGTGGACTCTAATTTGCATGATTTGAATGAAACTAACCCGGAGTACGTCGTTTTCAGCATAACTACCATGGTGTTGTTTTTGTGCAGAAATAAAAGTTCTCGAAATTGAACGAAACTTTTTGGAGAATTATTTTACAATAAATAAATAATACTGGAGCCAAGAACCACCGGAGGAGGGGCCCTGGCTGAGCACGATACACCAGGGCGTGCTAGCCCCCCCAGACGCGCCCTGGTTGGTTGTGCCCACCTCGTGGCCCCGCTAACCCTAATTCTGGCACTATAAATTCCTATTTCCAGAGAAAAAAATCAGAGAGGAAGTTTTATCGCGTTGCACGAGACGGAGCCGCCGCCACCTCCTGTTCTTCATCGGGAGGCCAGATCTCGAGCCCGTTTGGGGCTCCGGAGAGGGGAATCTTCGGTCTTCGTCATCATCAACCCTCCTTCATCGCCAATTCCATTATGCTCCCCACCGGGAGTGAGCAATTCCTTCGTAGGCATGCTGGTCGGTGAGGAGTTGGATGAGATTCATCATGTAATCGAGTTAGTTTTGTTAGGGCTTGATCCCTAGTATCCACTATGTTCTAAGATTGATGTTGCTATGACTTTGCCATGCTTAATGCTTGTCACTAGGGCCCGAGTGCCATGATTTCAGATCTGAACCATTTATGTTATCACAATTATATCTATGTTCTTGATCCGATCTTGCTAGTCATATGCACCTATTACGTGTTATGATCTTTAAACCCCAAGGTGACAATAGTTGGGATACTTTCCGGTGATGACTGTAGTTTGAGGAGTTCATGTATTCACCATGTGTTAATGCTTTGTTCCGGCTCTCTATTAAAAGGAGGCCTTAATATCCCTTAGTTTCCTTATGGACCCCGCTGCCACGGGACGGTAGGACAAAAGATGTCATGCAAGTTCTTTTCCATAAGCACGTATGACTATTTATGGAATACATGCCTACATTATATTTATGAACTGGATCTAGTTATGTGTCTCCCTAGGTTATGACTGTTACATGATGAATATCATCCAACGAATACACCGATCTAGTGCCTACGAGTTTTCCCCATATTGTTCTTACTAAGTTACTACTGCTGCTGTCACTGTTGCACTTGCTACAAAACCATTGCTATCACTATTACTGTTACTACTGCTGTTACCACTGCTATCAAACTATCCTATTACTGTGCTACTAATCACTTTGCTGCAGATATTTAATCTCGAGGTGTGGTTGAATTGACAACTCAGCTGCTAATACTCGCAAATATTCGTTGGCTCCCCTTGTGTCGAATCTATAAATTTGGGTTGAATACTCTACCCTCGAAAACTGTTGCGATCCCCTATACTTGTGGGTTATCATGAAGCGCCTTTGGTGAGTGGAATTTGGTAAGGTAATATTTTTGGTATGTGCTGAAATTTACTGTTGCTTGTCGCTATGGATAGTAATCATTTGAGTGGTTTGTTTGGGGCATCTTCGCCTCGAACAGAAGTGAAAAAAGCCTCTCCCAACCTACTGAACTTTCTGAAAATATTTATTATGTGATTCCTTCAGGTATGTTAGTTAAACTGCTAGCTAATCCTTATGCAGGAGACGGTACAACTCATCCTGATTACCACTTGATATATGTAGATGAGATTTGTGGATTATTTAAGCTTGTAGGTTTATCCAAGGACAAAGTCAAGAAGAAGGTTTTCCCTTTATATTTGGAGGGAAAAGCATTTTATTTGGTATAGGCTATTTGATGATATTGGATCATGGAACTCGAATCACTTGAAGTTGGAATTTCATCAGAAGTTTCATCCTATGCATCTAGTTCACCGTAATCAAAATTATATATATTATTTTTGGCCTCGTGAAGGAGAAAGCATCGCTCAAGCTTGGGGGAGGCTTAAATCTATGATCCACACTTGCCCCAACCATGAGATCTCGAGAGAAATGATTATACAAAACATTTATGCTCAGCTTTCTCATGATGATAAATTAATACTCGATTCTTCTTCCACTGGCTCTTACATGAAAAGAACTATTGAATTCAAATGGGATCTCCTGGAAAGAATTAAATGCAACTTTGAAGATTGGGAACTCGACAAAGGTAAAGAGTCAGGTTTTATGGAAACTAATACTTTTCATAAGTTTAGCAATAAATATGGGCTTGACTTTGAGATAGTAACTTCTTTGTGTGAATCATTTGCTACTCATGTTGACCTCCCTAAGGAGAATTTGTTTCAATTGCATCCAGCTATTAAAGAATTGCAAGAGGAACCCATTAAGGTTAAGGAAGAGATAATTGTTTGACATGTTGATCCAGTTGTGCCCACTGCTTACATTTAGAAACCACCTTCTCCTGTTAGGATTCAGGAACATGCTAATGCTACAACTGTGGTTAATAAAATTCATATTTGGACACCTAAGCCCTCTGAACAAATAAATGTAGAACCTAATATTGCTATGGTTCAATATCTCCTAGTTGATAATATTGATGGACAGGTTATTTACTTCTGTGATTAAGGTGCTAGAATTGCAAAACCTGTTAGAAACAAGCATGATGAGTTAGATAAAAAACAAACCAGTTGTTGGCATGCCTCTTGTTTTTCTTAAGATTTGAGATCATTGTTATCATGGCTTGTGTGACATGGGTGCTAGTGTTAGTGCTATACCTTTTACCTTATATCAAGAAATTATGAATGACATAGCACCCTTTGAGATTGAAGATATTGATGTCACTATTAAACTTGCAAACAGATACACTATTTCACCACTTGGGATTGTTAGAGATGTTGAAGTCTTGTGTGGAAAAATTAGGTACCCCACTGATTTCTTAGTACTTGGTTTGCAACAAGATAATTTTTGTCCCACTATATTTGGTAAACCCTTCTTGAATACCGTTAATGCTGAAATTAATTGTGTCACAGAGAAGGTTAAAGTAAGCTTTGGTGATGTGTCTCATGAATTTAATTTCTCTAAGTTTGGTAGACAACCACATGAGAAAGAATCATCTAGTAAAGATGAAATTATTGGTCTTGCTTCTATTGCAGTGCCTCCAATCGATCCATTAGAACAATACTTGCTTGACCATGAGAATGATATGCATATGAATGAAATAAATGAAATAGATGAGATATTCTTTAGACAAACACCTATTCTTAAACAGAACTTGTATGTTGACATTTTAGGGGATCCTCCCCAACCTAAGGGAGATTCCATGTTTGAGCTAAAGAAATTACCTAATACTTTGAAATATGCTTATCTTGATGAAAAGAAGATATATCCTGTTATTATTAGTGCTAACCTTTCAAAGCATGAGGAAAAGAGGTTACTCAAAACTCTAAAGAAGCACTGAGCTGCTATTGGATATACTCTTGATGATCTTAAGTAGTCCCATTCTATGTCAGCACAAGATTAATATGGAACCGGATGCTAAACATATCGTTGATCATCAACGTCGCTTGAATCCTAAAACGAAGGAAGTGGTAAGAACTGAAATATTAAAGCTTCTCGAGGCAGGTATAATCTATCCCATAGCTGATAGTAGATGGGTAAGTCATGTTCACTCTGTTCCTAAGAAAGGAGGTATAAGTGTTGTTCCTAATGATAAAAATGAACTTATACCACACTAGAAAAGATCATTACCCCTTGCATTTTATTGATCAAATGTTAGAAAGATTGTCTAAGCACACACATTTTTTCTTTCCTGATGGATATTCTGGTTTTTCTCAAATACATGTGTCAAAAGAGGACTAAGAGAAAACTACTTTTACATCCCTATTTGGAACTTATGTTTATAGACGTATGCCTTTTGGTTTATACAATGCACCTCCTACCTTTCAAAGATGTATGACTGCTATATTCTCTGACTTATGTGAAAAGATTGTTGAGGTATTCCTGGATGATTTTTCCGTTTACGGGACTTCTTTTGATGATTGCTTGAGCAACCTTGATATTTATATTATTCCGTTTACTTCCATTTTGCATCAAGATTTCTTATTACTATTTATATTATTCTTGGTCATTATTCCACTTTATGATACAATTCTTATGACTTTTCTCTCTGAATTTACAAGGTACATCACAAAGAGGAAATTGCCGGGAACTGGAATTATGGACCTGAAAACCAAGAAAAAGGCTGAAAATTCAGTGGACTCCAAATGAACTGAAACTTCACGAGGAATTTTTGTGGAATACATGTGAATTTATGGAGAAAAATATACCAGAAGGGGGCGACCTGTTGTTGCCAAGCCAACAGGGTGCGCCCACCCCCTAGGCGCCCCCTGATAGCTTGGGGCCACCTCCCAGGTCCTCCGGCCTCCCTCTTTTGCTATAAGATGGGTTTTGACCTAGAAAACGATAATAAGATACTTTCGGGACGAAGCATCACCGTCTCATGGCGGAAACCTAGCTAGAGGTCCTTTTGCTCTCTGGCAGAGTGATTTTGTCGGGGGAACTTCTCTCCGGGAGGGGAAATATAAGCCATCGTCATCACCAAGACTTCCTCCTTTGTGGGAGGACCAATCTTCATCAACATCTTCACTAGCACCATCTCATATCAAACCCTAGTTCATCTCTTGTATTCAATCTTTGTCTCAAAACCTCAGATTGGTACCTGTGGGTTACTAGTAGTGTTGATTAGGTATTGTAGTTGATGCTTGTTGGTTTACTTGGTGGAATATAATATGTTCAAATCCTTATTCATAATTATTACACCTCTGATCTTGAACATGGTGATGATTTGTGAGTAGTTACTTTTGTTCCCGAGGACATGGGAGAAGTCTTGTTATAAGTAATCTTGTCAAGTTGGTATTAGTTCGATATGTTGATGATATGTATGTTGTTGCTTCCTTTAGTGGTGTCATGTGAACGTCGACTACATGACAATTCACCATATAATGGGCCTAAGGGAAGGCATTCTGTAGTAATAAGTAGATGATGGGTTGCTAGAGTGACAGAAGCTTAAACCTAGGTTATGCGTTATTCCATAAGGGGCTGATTTGGATTCACATGTTTCATGCTAGGGTTAGATTTATCTTAACTCTTCTTTCGTAGTTACGGATGCTTGCGAGAGGGGATAATCATAAGTGGGTTGCTTGTTCAAGTAAGAACAACACCTTAGCACCGGTTCATCCACATACCAAATTATCAAAGTAACGAACGCGAATCAACTCAACATGATGAACATGACTAGACGGATATTCCCACGTGTCCTCGCGAGCTCTTTGCTTGATGTAAGAGTACTTTCAGGCATGTCCTTCGCTAAAAAAGGATTGAGCTATCTTGCTGCACACTTGCTACTTTTGTTACTTGTCGCTTGTTACAAATTATCTTGCTACAAAATTATCTATCACTCTCACTTACAGCACTTGCAGAGAATACCTTGTTGAAAACTGCTTATCATTTCCTTCTGCTCCTCGTTGGGTTCGACACTCTTACTTATAGAAAGGACTACGATTGATCCCCTATACTTGTGGGTCATCAGGGCCTTACGATTTGACCGCTCATTATAGCCATTATTACTGACGTGCAATGACCGGGGTGAGTCTCCCCTTCACTTCCGCACTCTAGGTGCATGACACATCGATCCGGATAATGCATGTCCTACATGTCGGTGAAGGAAGTATAATTGTTGTCGAGGACCTAAGAAGGAGCAAAGAACCGTGTGGTATACTCTAGTTTTCCACTCAAGTACTAGCACTACGGAGGAGTGCGAAACACGGAAGCCAAGTGTGATATGGCGATAAGAAATGATGAACAGTCCAACCATTAATATCGTTCCTACCATGTCCCATAAAGTAGAAAGGTAGCATCCATAGTGTGATGCTACCAAATTTGCGTATTAAACGAGATGTGGCATCGCCACCAAATTTTGCATCGTCTCTACAAACCAAAGGAGGCCTTGGTACTCCACTATGTAGGCCAAACCCGGTGCCATATTCACTTTTGATTCTTTTGGCATCGTTGCCTTAAGAATTGTTTTGGGAACCGGAGCAAGTAACTGCTCCGATGCCAAATTCAGTGAGACAATAAAAAATCCATATCTTGCATGCAGACTAGATGGAAAGAGATCCGTATGGGAGGGAGACTAGTAGGAGTACTTCGGTCGATTATTTTGCTAGATGTAGGCCAATCTTTCACTGGTGCCAAATTATCTACACTGTGAGGGAAGTGCCAAAAGCGTTTCATCTGACATCGATGTATACGTGGTACACTTGTCAGAATTTTGGCACCAGGTGCATAGTGGAGGGTTATAGTTGTTCCCACAACTAATTAGATTAGGATAAAAATCCGTCCATCTCTCTCCTCACGTAGTGGTTCTCCTCCCGCTGCATGCTACGTCCAAGGGCTCCTCTGGCCAAATATAGTTTTTAATAGCCTAGGGCTAATTTGGCATCGGCAAACATAGAAGTATCGGTTCGCTCTTTCTTCAATTTAGCACCACCCTCCATAAATGGGTCAAACCGATGCCAAAAGCTATTTTAGCATTTGTCACCAGCAATTTCGCATACATTGTGGATCCTAAGAGCAAGTACTAGTGGGCTAAGCCCGCTTACATGGCATTTTTGCATATGTGGAGGAGAGATACAAGCAAAAAAGGGTGGGAGTGGGCTTAATGCAATAAGTTGCCTCTTCACGTGCTCCTACGTAAAATTAGTAAATGAGAGGAAAGACAAAGAGAGAGAGTAAAAAAATCACTATCCTTTGAGCCAACCCTATTATATGAGTGGATGATATTTCTAGCTCTTAATGACATGGCAATCTTTTACATAGAGGTGGATCGATCGGTGTGTGTCAGAGAACGATCTGAAGAAGAGTTAATCACTGAGTTGTAAAGAAGAGTGTGAATCAACGCCATGCATGCCTACCAATACACGTGTGAGCATGCAACCGTGCCTCCACTGGTGGGGATTCACTGGCGGAAAAACTCGAACGCGGGCGATGCTAGAGGGATGGCCGGCGGTGGCAAGACGGGTGGCGGTGAGAAGTTCCGGGGAGGGCGGGGTAGCGAGGCTTCACGGGAGTGCCGCTGGCCGCAGTTGGTGGTCGCAGGTGGTTCGGTCGGTGACCCGTATGACGGCCAGGGGAAGAAGGAGCTGGACGAAGAAGGGTTGCCACCGTTCAATCTGCATCCAATGAACAAAAACAATCGACTGACCCATAGCCATTCCCTTAATATTCATGATAATAATAACTTAAAAGGCCACATGCAGCGACGCTCGAAACAGACATGGGAAAAAGAAGAAGGAAAACACAAAAAACAATCTGGGTCATTGCTCGCTACTTGGTCTCCAACTACCATAATTGGTGAGGGAGTCCAGGACTAAGGGGTCCTCGGGTCGCCCGCCTATCTCCTATGGGCTGGAGAGGTGGGCCGCTCTATGTCCACCGCATGGAAGCCGAACTATGAGAAAGGCCCGTGTTTGGGAAAGAAATCTTCAGTGACTTGGTGTGTCCTCCAAGTCAAGACGGCAAGGTCGGCGCATTTATCCTTGATGGTAACCGACTATGTGTAACCCTAGGTACCCCTAGTGTCTATATAAACTAGAGGGTTCAGTACATAGAGGACCATTCCGACTCATCTAGGGTTTAGTTCCTTTTATCTCGTGGTAGATCGACTCTGTAATCGTCATACACACATCAATACAATCAAGCAGGACGTAGGGTTTTACCTCTTTGACAAGGCCTGAACCTAGGTAAACATTGTCTCCATGTTTCCTATTCCCCATCGATCCAAGATACACAGGTCGCGACCCCATACCTGAGATCTGCCGATTTTGACACCGGCATTGGTGCTTTCATTAAGAGTTCTGTTATTGGATCGCCAGAAGGGTCGATGGCTCGCTTGATCATTAGCAATGACATCCCCACCGGGGACATCTTTGTCCCCGACAGGTCGCTTGTGTCCGGCGGTGTAATTCGATGTGCCGATGCTGCCGACCATCTCGACTAGACCAACAGCTTTACCCCAGGGCAGAAGATCAGGTTTGGCAGCCTAGAGTATGCCGCCGACGCCCGGGGCGATCTGTTCCTGGCTGGGCCCATGGCCTTGCCCGATGAGCCCAAAAACCCTGAAGCTTTAACTTTGAACCCCCTCCTCAGCCCCATCTTTGGGTTGATCCTTATCCCGGACCCATCTTCAAGCTCGGATCCGATCATTGCCTCCGGAGATCTAGGCTTGGCCTTGGCCGAGAATCAACCTTGTATCGACACTTCGGAGATCGACTCCAACAGAATCCGGAATACAGATCCAGCTGACAGCTTGCTATTAAACGAGACCCTCTCCCGGATCCATGCGATGAACATTACATACGACGCGTCCTCGACCCATGCCCAGAGCGGTCTTGAGGCTAATTATGGGGAATTTTACGTCCCACCTACCACCCACTTGGTAGCCACTATCGAAGACTTACCCGATATGTTGGACTACACCTCGGAAGAAGCCAAAGACATGGAGGAAGAAGCCGACGCCACTGCCCCTCCCACCACTGGACAATGGACTGCTACTTCCACGTACGACGTCTACATGGACACCCCTAACACCGCGCTGAAGGATAGCGACAACACCCCCGGAGAAAATGGCAACGGCCCCGGTGAAGCACCTCCTAAGTGCCGACGCCAGCACAAACGATCCAAGGCTCGCAAGGGCAGGGAAAGCAACACGGCCACTGGAGAGGATGATACCCCAGATAATATGGAGAACCTCAAAGACCCCGCCGCCCCCGAACACAATCTCAATTTTTCGGAGGGCCACGCAGATAAGTACAGCTCCGAGGACCTCAAGGACTCCGAGGATAGCAACTACCTTCCATCCTCTGAAGATGAAATTAGCCTCGGAGCTGAGGATTTCATCGTCCCCGAAGACCCTCTAGATCAAGAGCGGTTCAAACGACAATTTATTGCCATCGCCCGAAGCCTAAAAAGAAGCAGCAACAGATAAAAGCTGAACAAGATACCCTCAATGATAGATGGACAAAAGTCCTAGCAGCAGAAGAAGGGTATGATAATGAATGGCCGGATCAAAACAAATGTTACCCGCGCTGACGTATGCTGCAACAATTCGACAATGAGGTCCCCGAGCTCGCACCCCCGAGGCGCACTCACGACGACCAGCCAGACCGCCCCCTCGAGGACGGGATAGGACGGCGGCAAGAACCGACGATCGACCTATCCCCCCCCCCTCCGCAGGAGAGGAAAGGAGCCAATGAATGAGAACCCATACGACCTACAACATGGTAATAGCCCAAGTGTAACCCAAGCTTGTAACCATATTCTTGAGACCGTCATATGGAGTGGATGCTATGTTTGTCTTGTGTTGTTGCACCATGCACATCATCATCACATCTACTCATGACCATATTTTTTTGTGTGTTTTGCATTTTACATGCCATGATTGCCTTATGTTCAGGAGTTATTGCCATGTGATCTTGAGTCATATTGTTTCATCATGCATGTTGATCAACCTGGTGTTATGGTGTTGTCATTTTTTTTCTTGTTGTTGCCATCGTCATGAGACTTGCCTTATTGCATGCTATTTATTGTTGTGGATGTGTCTCTTGTTAATTGTTTGTTTGCATCATGCATCATACCATCATGTCATGTGTCGTCTTGTTATTTTGTTATGTTTGTATGAGTGTGCCCCTCTCTTCCATGTATGCATCAACCTCAAGCTCTTTCTCAAGTTTCAAACATCAAGACTACATGAAATTTCCACTTCTTTTCCCTTCAGTTTCTTGGTGACACTTTTCTGTCCCAGAAAAATGTTCACCCTTTTCCTATAAATCCTACAGCATGTCAATACCCTCTCCTCAAAATTTCAGCTCATTTGAAGTTGTTTTGGTTGGACTAATAAATTATCCAAGTTATGAATTAATTCCCTACTTGCATAATTTTTCAGTCTCTAAAAATTGCCAAATCAATTTTATCAAATAGAGCCAAATCTCAAGGTCTCAGAGATATTTGCATCTCTCCAGAACTCTCCTCCTAGACCTCCCTTTTTGTTTTCTCTTTTGCTGTTTCATTTAGATAAATAGCAGGGAGAAACAAAGGAAATAAATCGACCTTACCTCCTATCGCAGCCCACCTAGGCCTCCAGTCGCTAGCCGACCCAGCTTGACTTAGCGGCTACCTGCTCTGTTGCATCACCGTCTTCTGCCTTCAGTGCAGCAACAACTTCACCGCCGTGAAGAAAGAACAGACGTCGAGCCAACGCCGTCTGGCCCCTCCTATAAGACCTCGCGCCTCTCCTAGGGTTCCACCTCCTTCCTCGCACCGCCGCCACCTCTCTTCCCTTCCCCTCGTTCTTCCTGGTAAGCTTCAGAGAGAGTGTTCACAAAGATTCAGAGAGCAGCAAGAGCCGCGTCGCCCATCGTCATCGTCATCCTCGCCTCCGGTCGGCTTCCTCCGCTTCTACATCATGTCGTCCAGCATCCCAGCTCCGTCTCGACCGATTCCCGGCATTAGGCGGAAGGGAGCTTTTCCACGGCGCCCGCTCCGTCGTCGTCTTCCTCGGATTTAACACAATCAAACTTAAGCTTTATACCTGACTCTTTAGCTTTGTCGAATTCCCAGTCTTCAGAGTTGCGTTTAATTCTTCCCAGAAGATCCCAATTGAATTCAATAGTCCTCTTCATGTAGGAACCAGTAGAAGAAGAATCGAGTAGTAATTGATCATCATGAGAAAGCCGAGCATAAATTTTTTGTATAATCATTTGTCTTGAGAGATCATGGTTGGGACAAGTCTGCATCATAGATTTAAGCCTCCCCAAGCTTGAGAAATGCTTTCTCCTTCACGAGGCCAGCAATTATATATAAAGTTCTGATCGTGATGGACTAGATGCATAGGATAAAACTTCTGATGAAATTCCAGCTTCGAGCGGTTCCAGTCCCATGATCCAATATCATCCAATAGCCTCTACCACATTACTGCTTTTCCCTCCAAAGATAATGGGAAAACTTTCTTCTTAACTTTGTCTCCAGATAAACCTGCAAGCTTAAACAATCCACAAATCTCATCTACATATATCAAATGGTAATCAGGATGAGTTGTACCATCATAAGGATTAGCCAGCAGTTTCTCTAACATACCCGAAAGAATCTCATAATAAATATTTTCAGTAGGTTCAGTAGGTTGAGTGGCAACTTTTTCCACTTCCGATCGAGGCAAAGATGCCCCAAACAAGCCACTCAAAGGGTGACCGTCCATAGTAACAAGCAATAATGAATTTCAGTACGTATCACAAATGGTTCCTTACCAAGTTACACTTATGAGAGGCGCTTCACTCCCCGGCAATGGCGCCGAAAAAGAGTCTTGATGACCCACAAGTATAGTGGATCAATCATAGTCCTTTTGCTATGTAAGTGTCGAACCCAACGAGGAGCAGAAGGAAATGATAAGCAGTTTCCACTAAGGTATTCTTTGCAAGTGCTGCGTGTAACAGTGATAGATAGTTTTGTAGCAAAGTAATTCGAAACAAGTGACAAGTAGCAATAGTAACAAAGGTGCAGCGTGGTAGCCCAATCCTTTTTGTAGCAAAGGACGGTCCTGAAAGTACTCTTATATTAAGCAAGCTCTCCCGAGGACACATGGGAATTTCTGTCTAGTCATGTTCATCATCTTGAGTTGATTCGCGTTCGTTACTTTGATAATTGGATATGTGGGTGGATCGGTGCTAAAGTGATGTTCTTACTTGAACAAACAACCTACTTATGATTACCCCCTCTCGCAAGCATCCGCAACTATGAAAGAAGAATTAAGACAAATCTAACCATAGCATGAAAAGTGTGGATCCAAATCAGCCCCTTATGAAGTAACGCATGAACTGGGGTTTAAGCTTCTGTTACTCTCGCAACCCATCATCTACTTGTTACTCCACAATTCCTTCCCTTAGGCCCATAACATGGGGAAGTGTCGTGTAATCGATGTACACATGACACCACTAAGAGAAGCAAAAACATACACATCATCAAAATATTAAACGAATACCAACTTCACATGATTACTTATAACAAGACTTCTCCTCGGGAAGAAAAGTAACTACTCACACATCATCAACATGTTCAAGATCAGAGGTGTAATAATGGAGATCAAGGATCTAAACATAATATCTTCCACTAAGTAAACCAACAAGCATCAACTACGAGATGTAATCAACACTACTAGTAACCCACATGTACCAATCTGAGGTTTTGAGACAAAGATTGAATACAAGAGATGAACTAGGGTTTGAGATGAGATGGTGCTGGTGAAGATGTTGATTAAGATTGGTCCTCCCACGAAGAAGGAAGCATTGGTGATGATGATGGCTTCGATCTCCCCCTCCCAAAGGGAAGTTTCCCCGGCAGAATCTCTCCGCCGAAAATCAAAAGGGCCTCCGCCCAGGTTTCCGCCTCGAGACGACGGCGCTTCGTCCCGAAAGTATCCTTATTTTCTAGGGTAAAACACACCATATAGGAGAACAGGGGGGTCGGGAGACCTGATGGGCCCCCACAAGGCAACACGGCATGCCTAGGGGGGTGGGCGCGCCCTGTTGGCTTTTAGCCAGCGGGTGCCCCCCTCAAGTATATTGTTGGCCCAATAATTCTTGTATATTCCATAGAAATTCTCGGTGAAGTTTCGGTTCATTTGGAGTCCAATGAATTTTTAGCCATTTTCTTGGTTTTTAGGTCCAGAATTCCAGTTTGCAGTGATTTCCCTCCTTGTGATGTACCTTGCATATTCAGAGAGAAAAGGCATAAGAATTGTATCATAATGGGTAATAATGGACATAATAACATAAACATCAATAAGAACTCATGATGCAAAATGGACGTATCAGCCCCCCTCTGGCAGGTCTTCGTTCCAGTATTTTTTATATATTCCACAATAATTCTCCAAATAAATTCATTCGATTCTGAAAACTTTTATTTTTGCACAAAAATAACACTATGGTAGTTTTGCTGAAAACAACGTTAGTCCGAGTTAGTTTCATTCAAATCATGCAAATTAGAGTACAAAACAAGAGCAAAAGTGTTTGGAAAAGTAGATATATTGGAGGTCTATCAACGCCCCCAAGCTTAACTCATTGCTTGCCCTCAAGCAATTCAGTTGACAAACTGAAAGTGATAAAGAAGACTTTTACAAACTCTTTTGTTCTCGTTGTTATAATTATGTTTAACTCAATGTTCAGGTTTTCAGCAAAGATCATGAACTAACCATATCAAGGATAACAATTAGGTCTGACATATACTCATGACAATAACATGACCAACTAGCGAGCAATAATAAGATATCTCGGATGCCAACAATTTTTCAAAACAATCATGATATAATATGACAACCTGGTATCTCGCTAGCCCTTTCTGAGACCGCAAAACATAAATGCAGAGCACCTTTGAGGTTCAAGCAGCGAGTAAACATTGTAACTCAGCGTAGACGAGATCCAGTCATGCTGACATCCAACATTAACTTGACTCAATGAATAAACATTACAATAGCGCTCCTAGGTCTGGTGCTTTTAATGAGAAGATGATGACTCAAGAATAAAAGTGAATAACATAAAAGTAAATAGAATGGCCCTTCACAAAGGGAAGCATTGACTTGCAGAGGCGCCAAAGCTCATGGTTTAAAACAGAGATGAAAGCATTATTTTGGGTGGTGTGCCTTTCCTGTCAACGTCACGATAAAGGATTTCAGTATCTTCCATGCTAAACACATTATAAGCGGTTCCCAAACAGAATTGTAAAGTTAAGTCCCAACCACCATACCAACACGAGCCATGGCTAACTGAATCCGCGGGTGCCCTCCAACAGTTCATCAATCCAAGGGAGTTTGTTTAATTTACTTTTGATTATGCAGGACTGGACATCCTTTTTACCAGCCTCTCTCTCGTGCAATGACAAGTGAATAAACACCGTCGTGAGAACAACCCGCTTAGCATGGATGATACTGGCTGCCCCGTCGCTCCATGAGCGGTACGAGCACACAAAAGAGATGTTTATTTGAATGATTTGAGGTGGCACACGCAAATTTACTTGGAACGGCGGGGTAATACCGCATATAGGTAGATATAGTGGACTCATGTGGAATGACTTTGGTTTAAGGATTTTGGATGCACAAGCAGCATTCTCGCTTAGTACAGATGGAGGCTAGCAAATAGACGAGGAAGCGACCAGCTAGAGAGCGAAAACTATCATAATCATGCATTGTGACTAATTAACATTGAATATTAGCATGAGTAGGATATAAACACTCTGAACATAAATATCATGAAGGATGCATTTGATTTGATTCAACTACATGTTTGCACACATGCCAAGTCAAGCCACTTGAATTACTCATAGGAGGATACCATGCTAACATACTACATCACAACCATTTAAATGCATGTTGAGACACAAGATAAATCATTATCCACTCCTAGCTATTTAAGCATGACATGAGAAACAATAATCTCGAATTGTCATCACAAACATGTTTACTCATAATATGCTGAATCAAGAGCGACTGAGCTAAACATATTTACCTCAATCACTTCATCAAATATCGTCATTATTATCTTTCACTTGCATGACCGAATGATGTGAAAATAATAATAGTCAAATGTGCGTTTGGACTTAGCTGGAATCTGCAAAACATTTATTCAAAGGAGAAGACAAGGTAATATGGGCTCTTCATTAGGTCCACAATATAGCATATAAGAGCCACTCAACATTTTCATCGTGGTCTTCTCCTTTCGACAACTCAAGTAAATGAAAACAATTTTAGACAAACACAATGATTTTTTTTTTTGAAGTTTTTAGTTTTCTGAAGAAAACAAATTAACGAGGGGAAAACGAAAGTGAGAAAAACTATTTACATGGGAAATCTCCCAACAAGTAAACGAAGAAACGGGAAATCTTTTTGGGTTTTCTTTTAATACTACAAACTAATTAAAACAAGAAATAAAAACCAAAAAGAAGAAAGAAATATTTGTTGGTTTTCAAAGTTTTTTCAAACACAAAAAAATAAAACAAAAATAAAACTAACATGGATATATAATGAAAAAGGATGATCACCGATGAATTAAATGTGTGAACAATGTAATATCGGTGAGTAATACGTACTACCCCAAGCTTAGGCCTTGGCCTAGCTTGGTAGTCCCCATCATTGGTCTGGATAATAATCGAAATGATAGCTTGTGGAGGCGTTCCGCGCTGCCTCCTTGGCCAAACGAGCGGCCTCCACTGCTGCATTGTACAAATGCACTTCGTTCTCATAAATGAAATATCTTTGTTTGCTCTAAAAATCAAAGAGTGCAATTGCAGGCAAAATAACAGAGACAACATTATATTTATCAAATCTCAAGTTACAATCATATATGTGAGCTCCGTCCTTAATAAAATCATGGCGCTGCATCGCCTCAAAGTCTAGGTATTTCTCAGGTAATATAGGATCATTGGGTCAAGGTGAGACCCCTAACTTAGTGGCTAAACGAGCAGCATAAATTCCTCCATATAAATCTCCATCGCCTGCCTTGCGGTGCAACCAACGGGCAATAATTGCCCCAAGGTTGTAACGTCTACTGCTAGTTAGAGCGGTGTGAATGATGCTCAAGTCAGGAGCGCACAACGCATTGCAGTCTTGTTTTTCAATAATACAGTTTCCATTGAAAAGTGCAAAGTAACGGATAGAGGGAAATTGAACACTTTTTATTCTAGCTTGAGTAACTCCTCTATCCTCACCATTGCAAAGACTTCTAAGGAACACTTCATAGTCAGGTTTTGGAGGTTCACTAAGTGAGCCCCCAATATGGAATTTTGCATGCATCACAGAATTCTTCTAGAGACATACCAAATGATTTATCATATAGATGAAACAAGACTCTAGAAGTGCGGGAATGGTACTCAAAATTTTGCGTGAACTTATAGGTGAGATTATAGTGTTGAGTGCACTTATCTGCGAGGAAGGCGGTGAGCTCAGTCTTATGAATATATTGATCAAATTCTTCCTTAATACCATCCCCAGTCATAAACTCTTTGCAAGGCCAACGACATGATTTGGCTTCAGCCATTCGTGCTGAGCTTGCCCTAGGTTCAATGTATGCTTGCCGCACCGAACTCTCACTCGATGACTCAGTAGAGCACCTTCTCCTTGAAGAACTTCTAAAGATGTTCATCTTCCTAAGGACAAGTTTCTGAAATTTTTGGACCACAAAATTATGTCAACAAAACTTTGTAAGATTGATAGAAACTACTCATAGGGATGCCTAGAGGCCATATCAAGCATTCAAATTACTTGGAACTCAAACTCAACATGCAAGCTCATTTTCAGTAGCACCAAGTGTAGCAAAATATAATCCACTAAAGCAATGGAGGAGTCACATACCAAGGAGCACCTCAAAATAGTTTCTGAAATGGAGTTCCGAGCAAAGAGATCGAAAATCTCAGGTTTGGGAGCAAGAACACGAGAGAGAGAGAGAGAGAGAGAGAGAGAGAGAGAGCTACCAAGAATTTTTGCTAGAGGTAAGAGACGAAGTGAGTTAAAGGGATAAATGAGTGGGTCCCTGTGGGACCCACAAGGTAGCTAGGTGTGCCCATGGGGGTAGCCGCACCCAGGTGCCTTGTGGGCATCTGGTGTACCCCCCCCCCTCGGATGTTTTCAGCTCCAGAAATCCTAATATATTCTGCAAAAATTCACGTTAAAATTTTGTGGCAATCTCAGCACTCTTATTTTTGGGTCATTTTTCTATTGCACGGTTTATTCAGGAAACAGGAAAATCGTGGCATTTTTCTTAATTAAACTACAAATAACATAGAGCAAACTACAGTTACATAAAGTTGTGCCTACTAAATTTATCGACCACATGCTTTTCAGAAAGAATCCATTAACAAGGTTGATCAAGTCTTATTAACGAACCGTTTTCGATTGGCATGAAACCGAATTTTTTTCATATGACACTAAGTTACCACAATGGGGATATGCATTTCCCCAACAATAAGAATATCATATTTCTTCTTGGCAGTGGGTACAGGAAATTTGAATTCTCCAAAAGTGATTGTTGCCACTTGCTCAATAGAATGTATATTATTAACCATAACTCGTTTCTTCAGAAAGTACACCGTATGCTGATTTCCATTAACATGAAAAGTAACCTTGCTTTTGTTGCAATCAATAATAGCCCCTGTAATATTCAAAAAGGGTCTACCAAGGATAATCAACATGTTGTCATCCTCAAGCATCTCAAGAATAACAAAGTCTGTGAAAATAGTAACATTCGCAACAACAACGGGGACATCCTCACAAATCCCAATAGGTATAGCACTAGATTTATCAGCCATTTGCAAGGATATTTTAGTAGGTGTGAGCTTATTCAAATCAATTCTTTTATAAAGAGAGAAAGGCATAACACTAACACCGGCTCCTAAATCACATAAAGTAGTTTTAACATAACTTCGTTTAATGGAGCAAGGTATAGTAGGTATCCCGGGGTCTCCCAATTTCTTTGGTACTCCACCCTCAAATGAGTAATTATCAAGCATGCTGGAAATCTAAGTTTCACATTTTTTTTCTTTTATTAGTGACAATATCTTTCATATATTTTTCATAAGGAGGCATCTTCAGAATATCAGTCAAACATGTGCACAAAAAGACTGGCGTAAGCATTTCAACAAAGCACTCAAAATCTTCCTCATCCCTATTTTTAGAAGGCTTATAAGGGAATGACATGGGTTTTTGAACCCATGGCTCTCTTTCTTTACCATGTTTTCTAGCAATGAAATCTCTCTTATCATAACGTTTATTCTTTGGTGGTGGGTTATCAAGATCAGTTGCAGGTTCTATTTCTACATCATTATTAGATTGTTTATCATTATCTGGTTGAGCATTAACATGAACATCATCATTCTCATTATCACTTGGTGCATGTTCATTACTAGATTGTGTCTCGGCATCAGAAATAGAAACATCATCATGATTCTCAGAAGGTTTTTCTATCACGGGTGTCGTGGGAGTGATCCTGATAATAGTACTAGGGGTACGAATGAGGGGCGGAGCCTAACTACGGCACAAATATAACACTCATATTTTATGAGTTCAGGCCCCTCTCGGAGGAGGTAAATACCATACGTCCCGTGCCTGGAGGCTTGTGTTTTCTCTGGGGGGTGTGATTACAACAGAGTGTTGAACCCTTGTCCAGGAGCTTGGGGGTGGCTTATATAGAGTGCGCCAGGACCCGCCGAGCGCCATTACAAGGGCATTAAATGAGAGTAACTAAAGGCGTTACTAGAAAATGCCGCCTTAACTAAGGGCGTTATAGGTAACGTTCGTCTTGATAGCATTTCATGTATGGTTTGAAGTTCCTCGAACGTTGCAGCTCCCACATCGTCCATACATCCTCTCTGTCCGAGTGCTGGTGCTTGGCCGACTGACGGGGTGACGCCCGAGTGACTTGGTGGATCCAAGTGGATCCTGAGTATGCATCTGAATACATCCATTGTCTAGAGACTTTAATGATCGTGCGGGACCCTAGGTGGGCCCCGGATGTACGGTCTGTGACCCTACCTTTTGTAGGTGACCTCATCATTACCCCCCCCCCCGAATCAGTTGAGGTTTGATAGGGCGAGTGAGCAACACTCCGGAGCGTCACCGGTGCATAGGGGGTTCCTCGAAAGCAGTTAATAGCGATTTCCACTCGGTCCAAGATGAAACCAAAATGGATTCAGGATTGAAGGATTCCGACTGGTCGGAATGGTTTGACTGATAGGCACAGTCAGATGGCATCAGATTATCTCTCGGGAGAATTAAACCCAACGGTCCATGCGCAAGTCCATTGGGAACTCCGAGTGACCGCGAAGGAGCGAAGGTCGACCTTCCAAGTGTCCCTGGGGAACTCCTATGATCACTTCTATGAGAACCCGAGTGAATGGGGACCTATGACGGGTATTCGGCGGACCGATATGCGATGATTTGGACAGGTGGGAACGGAGACCACTTGGTCCAATTCGCTGCGAAATTTTTGCGGGTTTGAAATCGTGGGCGACGCGCGCACGACCGTGGAAGCGGTTGCGTCGCGGAAGTGGGGCAAGTGGGCGAGGCGCCTCGATTACTGTGCCGGGAATGTCGCCATGTGTCCCCAAAGAGATGTCCAAGGGATCTCACATATCTCACACTGCGTGCAGATTGATGGCTCGATATACGCCGGGCCGGCGTATAAAAAGAGGTGAGTGGGGGAGTGATAACCCACAAGTGTAGGGGATCGCAACAGTTTTCACGGGTAGTATTTCACCCTAAATTTATTGATTCGACATAAGGGGAGCCAAAGAATATTTATTGGCCTTGACAGTTGAGTTGTCAATTCAACTGCACCGAGGATATATCTCTGCAGCAAAGATTTAATAGCATCGCAAATAGTAGTAACAAAAGTAACAGTAGTAGTAACAGTAGCAGTTTTGTAGCAGGTGTGACAGTAGCAATAGCAATAGTAACTTAGCAAGATTCAGTATATGTAAAGCGTAGGCACGTGGATCGGTGATGGGTAATGATTTAGATGACATTGATCATATAACAGTTACACAGTAGGGCGACACAGAACTAGCTCCAATTCATCAATGTAATGTAGGCATGTATTCCGTATATAGTCATACGTGCTTGTGATAAGAACTTGCATGACATCTTTTGTCCTAGCCTCCCGTGCCAGCGGGCTCCTATTGGAAACCAAGGGATATTAAGGCCTCCTTTTAATAGAGAACCGGAACAAAGCATTAACACATGGTGAATACATAAACTCCTCAAACTACGGCAATCACCGGAAAGAATCCCAATTATTGTCACCTTGGGGTATGCGGATCATGACACGTAATAGGTGCATACAACTTGCAAGATAGGATCCAAATCACTCTTATATTCATGAAAACATAATAGATTTAGATCTGAAATCATGGCACTCGGTCCCTAGTGACAAGCATTAAGCATAGCAAAGTCATAGCAACATCAATCTCAGAACATATTGGATACTAGGGATCAAGCCCTATCAAACTTAACTCGATTACATGATCAATCTCATCCAATCCCACCATCGTCTAGCAAGCCTACAAAGGAATTACTCACTCCCGGTGGTGAGCATCATGGTGGTGTTGATGGAGAAGGGTTGGTAATGAGGACGGCGACGATTTCCCCTCTCTGGAGCCCAAAACACGCTCCAGATCAGCCCTCCGGAGGAAGAACAGGAGGTGGCGGCGGCTCCGTCTCGTGAAACGCGATGAAATCTTCTCTCTGATTTTTTTCTCCGCGGATGTGAATTATAGGACTGGAATTAGGGTCGGAGGGACCACGGGGGCCCCACAAGCCATTAGGGTGTGCCACTAGGGGTGGGGCGCCCTGATATGTGGTGGCCCCCTGGCACACCCCCTCCGGCAGGTCTTCGCTCCATATTCATCATATATTCCAGAAATAATTCACAAAAGTTTCGTCCAATTCCGAGAAGTTTTATTTCTGCACAAAAATAACACCAAGGTAGTTGTGCTGAAAATAGCGTCAGTCCGGGTTAGTTTCATTCAAATCATGCAAATTAGAGGCCAAAACCAGAGCAAAAGTGTTTGGAAAAGTAGATACGTTTGAGACGTATCAACTCCCCCAAGCTTAACTCATTGCTTGTCCTCAAGCAATTCAGTTGATAAACTAAAAGTGATAAAGAAAACTTTTACAAACTCTTTTGTTCTCATTATTATACACAGCTTAGCTAGTGCTCAGGTTTTCAGCATAAATCATAAATAGACATGTCCATAACAACAAATAGATATTATGTTAACTCATGGAAATACTAACCAGCTAGAAAGCAATAATAAAAGGGATTTCTATTCGTGTGCCCCTGGTTCCTTAGTTGTACTCATTCATCCCCACGCTCTTAAATTTTGCTCACCTTTCCCCACTCCCTTGTCCAAAACTGTCAGAAACGGTCACAACGGAGGATGCCGTCGGGTCAATGGTTTGACCGTTAATTCTGACGTGTGGGGCCGTGCTGGACTTTGTCGCCCGTTGGACCTGCCAAGTGGGTCCGCGTTGGACTGTGTCGCCCTCCTTTGACCATTCTGACATGTGGGGCCTAGCTGGACTGTGTCACCCATTGGACTTGCCAAGTGAGGCCGCGTTGGACGGTGGCGCTGGTTGGACCGTTGGGCCGTGGTTTCGTTTGGGCCATTACATTAAACGCCCGCGTGCATGCGCTGATGCACGCCGCCACGATAAGCCTGCTATGCATGCGCGACATGATCCAGCTAGCCTGCCTGCATGCACCGATGCGCGCTGCCACGGACGCAGCCTTCCTGTGAGCCGCCACGGACGCAGCGACTGTCGCTGCTACCGGTTCGTCTCTTCTCGCATGCGCCTTCTCGATCGATTCATAGTTCACACCGTCTCAGCCTTTGACCTTCGCAGCATCAATTCAGCGTGGCAATTAAAGTCTAGGGCATACCGATCGACGTGCGGCGTTTGAACGTAGCAAACATGCGGCCGATGCCCTTATTTAAACCACCCACCCCTCCACCTATTCTCCACACATCCATTTGCGCCGCTCCCCTTCTCTTCTTCACCCAAATCCAGAGCACTCTCCAAGCTAGGTGAAGATGCAGTACTACGGCCCCACCTTCCAGATGCCACCAGTCAGGCCAGAGAGGCGGTACCCCGCCGGCGTCATCGTCGAGAAGACGCTCCGTGTGTGGACGATCTCATGCTGGAGGACTGGCTAGGATTTGGCCATGTGGTTCCTCCGTGCGGGCTTCGACCACCTCCCGGCGGGCTCGCCGGTCATGTTCCGACTGGAGGAACTACGTCCAAACTCCAGCTCTATGCCGTCAGGGCTCATCGCCACCTTCAGCAACAGGTTCGTTGCGTTCCACCTTCTCGGGAAGGTGTTTTGGTGTGGGTGCGAGCTCATCGCATTCACAACCTACAACATCTTCACGGATGTGGATATGATCTTCTCCAACCGCAACGTCATCCACAACCTCCCCTACCTCCTCGGCGAGAATGGCAGGGAGGCGGAGGAGTGAAGAGGAGGCGTGAAGCAGCGAAGAGGAGGCGCGGAGAAGCTTGTCTTGCCCTAGGGTGTTAGACCCTAGGGCTTTATTTCTATGTTATATGTCGTCCTTTGTAAGAAATATCTATTTTATGTATGTCGTGTTATATAATGTTTTATGTAAGAACTATCTATCTATGTTATACTTGCTACCCTAATTATATATGGGAAACCATTATATATCTATGTTATGCTTGCTAGTTTTCTTTGTTATTTTGTAGCCCATTCGGTTATATTTAGACCTTGGCTTCAAACAACGCATAAAACATGTTCCCTCACCGTATCAAAACATCAAGCAGACGAGTCCTCTTCTTCAAGAAGAGTTTTTCATTTAACTCCTCCGCATCCCTATATTTTATGGGTTCGAGAGTTTTGGTCCTTTCGGCACGCGCGGCTAATGGGCTAGTTGAAGTGTCAAAAATGATAAAAATGAGCCATGTCGATGTTGAAAAGAAGAATAAAAAAAGCTAAATTTTTTGAATTGTCGTCGGCGGTCTAGGGTTTGTAGATCCTGCCGGGGGTGGAGGGGACAACTGCAGGCTTGGCTTTGGAAGGGTGGAAGCTACTCCCTCTGTCCAGTCGTTTGCATACAACCTGTGCATGCGAACGGCAACGCTTAATTAACACATGTGTATGCAAACAACAACGCTTGGTGGTTGGCTGCCTAAGTGCATTGTCCCAAAATAGTTCATTAAGTGCGTGTAAAAACACATGCTAATTAATGTTTTTAGTCCAATCCATACTGTACACGCCTAGGATATGCACCTGGACGGAGTACTGTCCACGGGTTTCCACTCAAAGAAGAACGACGACCCGAACATGGGTGGCTGACTACCGGGGCCCGCCGCGCATGCGCATTTACTTCGGGTTGTGGGTGTAGTTGGAAGGCTGCCACGCGTCCCCGAGGCGGACGAGGAGAAAGCGCGTGCATGTACGAATCAAATCAATAAGCCAAAAAAACAGAACCAGGGCATGCACTATTTTCTAGGCCTCTTTTTTCTTTGGGCCTTCGACATCCAACGTCATGCGACGGCCCAACCAGAGCTGGAGACAGTGACATAGTTTTAGCAACCCAGAGAGCACATGATCCACAAATTAAGCTTACACCACACTAATAACATCTCTAACGAGTGATGACCAGCAAGTAAGTAAATCCTAGGGCAACTATACAAAAATAAAATCCTAAAGCTATCAGATTCACCTGCTTGTTCAATTGAATCATGTGCCTCAAGTTCTTGTTCATATTCTTTAATTCTCCCTTAAGATCCGCATCCCCAACTGTCGGAGCAGCACTTTCAGAGACCAAATTCCACACGGCTAACGATAGATTGAGCTCCCAGGTTGCAGACCCATTGAATTGAATCAAGCCCTCCCCTTGAAGCCTTAGAACGTAGTCATCTAGCCATTCAAAATGTGTGCACTTCTTCACGATCTGAAACGAAATCATGAGCCCTAAATCCCAGATCCAACAAAAAAAATTAAAAGGCAAAGAGGAAAATCATGAGATCTAACCTGCCCCTCTGGCTTGCTCTTGCATTTCACGAACTCGCGCCCAAAGTTGTCGTTCCTGTCCTCCTTCGAAGTCAACTGAATCAGTGGCGCAGTGCGTGGGCAGTCAGGACATGGCTGCATGGGCAGTTGACCATACTGGGTCCACGCGGGGCTGGAGGCTGAGGTGGAGCTCGACATATCTCGTCGCCGGGGAAGACGAAGCAGACGAGGGGCTCCTGTCGTCACCACAGAAGAAGAAGCAGAGGAAAGGGGAGGCAATGCCGCATTGGTGGGCGAGCAGAACCAACCTCTCGCCGTCTCGCGGATCGCCCAACGATCCAACGGTGCGGAGCAGTCCATGTGATCCAATGGCGCGCAGACTGCCCGTAGAATTCCTTCTAGAAGGCCATATCTGAGGGTTGTCGCTTGGCGCTAGGGTATGATCGGACAGCTGCAGTTCGACGCTAGGGTTTGGAGAGATGCTGCGGGGTTTTGAGCCGGTCAGCGGGGTTATTTTAGGTTTGACCAACTTTTCAAATGACCTTAACTAAATAAAAAAAATAAAAAAATATGAAACCTTCGCGGATCGTCGTTTTATAAGACATAGTTACCATTAAAAAATATAAACTTGGTTTAGGGTCATTTTTATGAAAAATCTTTTTTTAGGTGAGCTACCATTTCCAAGTTCAAATGAGCATAACTAATTTAAAGAAAATCAAAAAAATGGAAAATCTGCGCACAATGTCGTTGTATGTGACATGGTTATGACAAAAAAAATTAGTTTATGAACATTTTCATGAAAACTCCTAAAAATGAGCTATCACGTACGAGGTTGTATAGAGTTCGAGAAGAGAGTGATAGTGGGTTTAGGTTTATGATTTTTTGTAAAAAACAAGAAAATCATCAAAGCTTCGTCTTAGTGTCAATAAAAAGGATCTGAACTTTTTTTTCATTATTCAAATTTTGCCACGCGTAATAATTCAAATTTTGCCAACATCATCATCATCAACAACAACAAAGCCTTTGGTCCCAAACAATAATTCAAATTTTGCAAACATCACATCACAGAGCAATGGACTTCAAATGTTGCCTCCAATTTCGAATTATTACAAATCCTTAGAATTGAAAGGTTAGTTCAAATTCAAATTTCGCCTCTAATTTTGAATTATTACAAAGCCATAAAGTTCAAAGTTTACAAATTGCATTCAATGTTGAAAGTTCACATCTTTGCCTTGCTCCTTGTGTTCCTAGACGGTTTAACAAACTTGCTCCTGGTTTCCCTAGCTGGGATATCCACCCTCGTCTTCTTCCTTTTGGTCTTCACTTCGGTTGGTGGCTGTTGAGGTGCTGGCGGAGAACTTCCACTGGCCAGCTGATAGGGTTCAATATCTTCAAAACCTTCATAAGCCATGGTGATGACCCACAAGTATAGGGGATCAATCGTAGTCCTCTCGATAAGTAAGAGTGTCGAACCCAACGAGGAGCAGAAGGAACTGACAAGCGGTTTTCAGCCAGGTAATTTCAGCGAGCACTGAAATTGTAGGTAACAGATAGTTTGATAGCAAGATAATTGGTAACGAGCAAGTAACGGTAACGGAAAATAAGGTGTAGCAAGGTAGCCCAATCCTTTTGTGGCAAAGGACAGGTCGGAACAATCTCTAGTAATAGGCAAAGTGTTCTTGAGGGTACACGGGAATTTCATCTAGTCACTTTTATCATGTTGGTTTGATTTGTGTTCGCTACTTTGATAATTTGATATGTGGGTGGACCGGTGCTTGGGTGTTGTTCTTACTTGAACAACCTCCTACTTATCGTTAACCCCCTCGCAAGCATCCGCAACTACGAGAAATGTATTAAGATAAATCTAAACATAGCATTAAACGTTTGGATCCAAATCAGACCGTTACGAAGTAGCGCATAAACTAGGGTTTAAGCTTCTTCTACTCTAGCAACCCATCATCTAATAACTACTCCACAATGCATTCCCTTAGGCCCATGAATGGTGAAGTGTCATGTAGTCGACGTTCACATGACACCACTAAGGGAATCACAACATACATATCATCAAAATATCAAACACATATCAAATTCACATGATTACTTGCAACATGACTTCTCCCGTGACCTCAAGAACAAAGGTAACTACTCACAAATAATAAACATGCTCAACACCAGAGGGGTATTAAATAGCATAATGGACCTGAACATATAATCTTCCACCAAATAAACCAGATAGTAATCAACTACGCAAGGTAATCAACACTACTAGTCACCCACAGGTGCCAATTTGAGGTTCCGGTACAAAGATTGAACACAGGAGATGAACTAGGGTTTGAGAGGAGATGGTGCTGTTGAAGATGTTGATGAAGATTGGCCTCCCAAAGATGAGAGGGGTGTTCGTGATGACGATGGCTTCGATTTCCCCCACCGGGAGGGAAGTTCCCCCGGCGGAATCGCTCTGCCGGAGGGCAAAAGTGCTCCTGCCCAAGTTCCGCCTCGATGCGGCAGCGCTTCGTCCCAAAAGTTCTCTACTTATTTTTTCTTGGTCAAATGTGACTATATACTAGAAGAGGAGCACCGGAGGTGGGCCGAGGAGGGCACAACCCACCAGGGCGCGCCTAGGGGGGCCTGGCGCACCCTGGTGTCTTTTGCCCACCAGGGTGGCCCCCTCCGGTAGTTTTTTGCTCCAGTATTTTTTATTATTCCAAAAATAATCTCCGTAAAATTTCAGCTTCATTGGAGATGTGTAGAATAGGTATCTCTGATGTGCTTTTTTAGGTCTAGAATTCCAGCTGCCGGTATTCTCCCTCTTTGTGTAAACCTTGCATATTATGAGAGAAAAGGCATTAGAATCACTCCCTAAAGCATTATTATTCAACAAAACATAATAAATAACAGTAGGAAATCATGATGCAAAATGGACGTATCAACTCCCCCAAGCTTAGACCTCGCTTGTCCTCAAGCGAAAGCCGATATTGAAAAGCATGTCGACATGGTTTGAGAGAGAGGTGTCGATAAAAACAAAATACGGACATAGTAGCATCATGTTTATTATCATAACAGCAACAAACTCTATCATAAAACTTATTCATATACTTTCATCATATAACTTCCCATGAATAAGTAACAATTCATCACAACATAGAAGTATGAAGCATAAACCTTATTGAAAACCAACAAACTATGTTCTCAGTCAACTTTGCAACTACAATTCATTATATTTTCAGGAAGGGTCTCATGTCGGAGCCTTTTGGCAAGTCCACACACTCAACCATCATTTAGTCTTATATGATTGCTAACACTCACGGCATACCCATGAACAAAAAGTTTCAACCGGACACATAGGAAGATAGGGGCTTATAGTTTCGCCTCCCAACGTATTCACCTCAAGGGTGATGTCAACAATAATAACTCATGCCCACTCATATCCAACTGGATATATGTGCCTAGATCTTTCCTCACCACATGATGCTTGCAAAAGGAAAAAGTAAAAAAGGAATAGGGAAGAATACTTTGACTCTTGCATAAAAGTAAATACATAAAAGTAAAAGATAGTCCCTTCGCAGAGGGAAGCAGAGGTTGTCATGCGCTTTTTGGTTTGTATGCCCAATCCCTTAATGTAAAAGAACGTCACGCTATATTGCCCCATATGATAGCAACCTTTATTATGCAGTCCGGAGCTTTTATTACTTTGCCATCATAAGTTCGTATAGCGCTCAATTTTCTCTTACACTAATTGATCAAAACACTTTTAGAAGCAATTTTTATTGCCTTATTGCACCGATGACAACTTACTTGAAGGATCTTACTCGATCCGTAGGTAGGTATGGTGGACACTCAAAGAATGAATTTGGGTTTGGGTTTTTGGATGCACAAGTAGTATCTCTACTTAGTGCGGAATTTTTGGCTAGCAAAGATATTGAGCAAGCACCACATGTTGAAGGATCTATGACAATATAACTTATATGTGGATATGAACAAACATAAATCATTATGTTGTCGTCCTTGTCCAATGTCAACAATTTTGACATATAATATTTGACGGGGGCTCACAATCATAAAAGATGTCCAAGATAGTGTATTTGCATGTGAATCTTCTCTTCCCTTATTAATTCTTTCATGAATTGCATCATTGATCAATGCTATGTTTGTCAATCTCCAATAAATTTTACTACTTATACTTTTCCTTATGTGATGTCATTACTCACCATAAGATTAGCATATGATTCTTTTCATTTATTTCTCTTTCCTTTATTTAATTGCAACAAGAAAGTAGAGAGGAAAAAACTCAAACTAAACTTTATTATATAACTCTCACTCGATTACATAGATAGATAGGCCACGAAACTAACACACGAAAATAGATCATGCTAAACTTTTATTCAACTAAAGCAAAGATAAACTAAATATCAAGCTAAAATAGGTAAAGGTGAATAAAAGTGATGGTGATACGATACCGGGGCACCTCCCCCAAGCTTGGCTCAAGCCAAGGGGAGTGCCCATACCCGTGTGCTCAAGTCTCCTTTGGTGGTGGTGATGAAGCAGGTGGTGGTGATGATGTGGTAGGCTTGTCCTCCAGCTTCCAGGGCAAGGGTTCCCCATCAAAAGTTGACGCAAGAGTCCCCTGAGTCCTGCAACTAGCAGCTAAACTCATACCTTTAAATCTTGCTTCATATTCAAAGACTTGGTTTTGAAGATCATAAACTTGGCTCTGTAGAAAATTAATTTGCTCGTTGAGGGTGGAGATGATGTCCTTCACAAACCGGCCATCCACCATCTGATCACGGGTGAATTCCATGATCATGGAGTGATTGGCACTAAGTCCACGCTCCACCATCTTCTGGCACTTGAAAATTTCCTGTTCAACCGCCTCGAGCCTAGTCCCCTGAGGTGCCCCGGAAAATGCCCTGGTGTATCGTGCTCACCTCAATCACCTTCCGGTTTATTTCTTTGTTTCCAAATTTTTTTAATATTCCAAAACTGACAAAAAATATTTTTGCGGATTTTTCGGAGTCCGTTTACTTACCGCATCACGTACCTCCTATTTTTTTAGAATTCTGGAGTGTTCCGGAAGGTTTCTTTTATGTGTTCCTCCGGTGTCATGGTTTGGATAACATTGCTTTCAACGTTAATAGACGTACCTGAGATGTAATGCTTAATTCTTTGTCCATTGACCACTTTCGGGTTAGTACCTTCGGCGTTATTAATCTTGATAGCTCCAGAATGATAAACCTCTTCGATAATATAAGGTCCTTCCCATTTGGAGAGAAGCTTACATGCAAAAAATCTTAAACGAGAGTTGAACAAAAGAACATAGTCTTCTATTTTGAATTCCCGCTTCTGGATTCTTTTATCATGCCATCTTTTTACTTCTTCTTTAAATAGTTTGGCATTTTCATAGGCTTGGGTTCTCCATTCATCTAGTGAGCTAATATCAAATAGCCTCTTCTCACCGGCAAGTTTGAAATCATAGTTAAGTTCTTTAATTTCCCAAAATGCCTTATGTTCTAATTCTAGAGGCAAATGACAAGCTTTTCCATACACCATTTTGTATGGAGGCATACCCATAAGATTTTTATAAGCTATTCTATAGGCCCAAAGTGCGTCATCTAATTTCTTAGACACCAATTCTTACGAGACCTATTGACAGTTTTTTGTAATATCAATTTTATTTCTCTATTGCTAAGTTCAACTTGACCACTAGATTGAGGATGATAGGGTGATGCAATTCTATGGTTAACATCATATTTAGCAAGCATCTTACGGAAAGAACCATGAATAAAGTGTGAACCACCATCAGTCATTAAATATCTAGGGACTCCAAACCTCGGAAAGATAGCCTCTTTAAGCATTTTAATGGAGGTGTGGTGATCAGCACTACTAGTTGGAATAGCTTCTACCCACTTAGTGACATAATCAATAGCAACCAAAATATGAGTGTACCTGTTAGAGGAAGGAAAAGGCCCCATATAATCAAAACCCCAAACGTCAAATGGTTCGACAATAAGTGAATAATTCATAGGCATCTCCTGACGCTTACCGATATTACCAATGCTTTGACATTCATCACAAGACAAGACAAACTTACGGGCATGCTTGAAGAGAGTAGGCCAATAAAAACCAGATTGCAATACCTTATGAGCAGTTCTATCTCCCGCATGATGTCCTCCATAAGCTTCGGAATGACATTTATGTAGGATTTGTTCCTGTTCATGCTTAGGTACACAACGTCTAATAATACCATCTACTCCTTCTTTTTAAAGATGTGGGTCATCCCAAAAGTAATTTCTCAAGTCATAGAAGAATTTTTTTTCTTTTGTTGGTATGCGAAGCTAGGTGGTATATATTTAGCGACAATGTAATTAGCATAATCAGCATACCAAGGGGTGTTTTGTGAAACACTTATTGCAGCTAACTGTTCGTCAGGGAAACTATCATCAATAGGTAGTGGGTCATCAAGAATATTTTCTAACCTAGACAAGTTATCAGCTACGGGGTTCTCAGCTCCCTTCCTATCAACGATATGTAAGTAAAATTCATGAAGCAAGAGAACCCACCTAATGAGTCTAGGTTTAGCATCTTTCTTTTCCATAAGATATTTTATAGTAGTATGATTGATACGTCTCCAACGTATCTAAAATTTATGAAGTATTCATGCCATGTTTACAATAATTCTATATGATTTTGGTATGATTTTATTAGAACTAACCCGGACTGACACTGTTTTCAACAGAACTACCATGGTGTCGTTTTTTGTGTAGAAATAAAAGTTCTCGGAATGGGCTGAAAATTTACGGTGATTTTTTATGGACCAAAAGAGACCCCCGAAGCATTGGAGTTGGGCTAGAAGAGCCACGAGGCCGCCACAAGCCTACAGGGCGCCCCCCCCCCCCTAGGGCGCGCCCTCCTAGCTTGTCGCCGCCTCGTGGCCCCCCTTGACGTGAGACCGACGCCAAAAATTCCTATAAATACCAAAGCCCCCAGAAACAAACCTAGATCGGGAGTTCCGCCGCCACAAGCCTCTGTAGCCACGAAAAACCAATCGGGAGCCCGTTCCGTCACCCTGCCGGAGGGGGAAACCATCACCGGAGGCCATCTTCATCATCCCGGCGGTCTCCATGACGAGGAGGGAGTAGTTCACCCTCGGGGCTAAGGGTATGTACCAGTAGCTATGTGTTTGATCTCTCTCCCTCGTGTTCTTGAGATGGCACGATCTTGATGTATCGCGAGCTTTATTAATATAGATGAATCATATGGAGTTTTCCCCTCTCTATCTTCTTGTGATGAATTGAGTTTTCCCTTTGAAGTTTTCTTATCGGATTGAGTCTTTAAAGGATTTGAGAACACTTGATGTATGTCTTGCGATGGGATATCCGTGATGACAATGGGATGTTCTATTGATCCACTTGATGTATGTTTTGGTGATCAACTTGCGGGTCCCGTGACCTTGGGAATCTATGCATAGGGGTTCTCACATGTTTTCGTCTTGACTCTCCGGTAGAAACTTTGGGGCACTCTTTGAAGTTCTTTGTGTTGGATTGAACATGATGAATCTGAAATTGTGTGATGCATATCATATAATCAAGCCCATGGGTACTCGTGGTGACATTGGAGTATCTAGGTGACATTAGGGTTTTGGTTGATGTGTATCTTAAGGTGTTATTTTAGTACGAACTCTAGGGCTGTTCGTGACACTTATAGGGATAGCCCATACGATTGATCGGAAAAGATAACTTTGAGGTGGTTTCGTACCCTATAATAATTTCTTCGTTTGTTCTCCGCTATTTGTGACTTTGGAGTGAACTCTTTGTCGCACGTGAGGGATTTACATATGATTCAACTATGTTAGTACTGTTGAGAGAACTTGCACTAGTGAAAGTATGAACCCTAGGCCTTGTTTTCAAGCATTGCAATACCATTTTTGCTCACTTTTGTTACTTGCTACCTTGCTGTTTTTATATTTTCAGATTACAAAAACCTTTATCTACCATCCATATTGCACTTGTATCACCATATCTTCGCCGAACTAGTGCACCTATACAATTTACCATTGTATTGGGTGTCTTGGGGGACACAAGAGACTCTTTGTTATTTGGTTGCAGGGTTGTTTGAGAGAGACCATCTTCATCCTACGCCTCCCACGGATTGATAAACCTTAGGTCATCCACTTGAGGGAAATTTGCTACTGTCCTACAAAACTCTGCGCTTGGAGGCCCAACACGAGTCTACAAGAAGAAGGCTGCGTAGTAGACATCAAGCTCTTTTCTGGCGCCGTTGCCGGGGAGGTGAGTGCTTGAAGGTATATCTTTAGATCTTGCAATTGAATCTTTTAGTTTCTTGTTTTATTACTAGTTTGGTTTTATAAAAGAAAACTACAAAAAAATGGAGTTTAGGTTGCATAAATTGGTTCGTCTTTTTAATGTCTTTCGTGAAAATGATGGTTCAGAAAATTGTGCTCAATTGGTAGAGGAAGAAATTATGATAATACTTATTGAGAATTCCTTGAATGATGAGCATGATTGCAATATTGCTAGTATGAATTCTCTGAATATCCATGATGCTAATGATATGCAAAGCCACAAGCTTGGGGATGCTATGTTTGATGAAGATGATATTTTTAGTCCCCCAAGTGTTGATGAGCAAAACTATTATGATGATGGCATGCCTCCTATCTATGATGATTATTGTGATGACACGTATGATATAAAGAGTGATAGTAATCATGAAACTTGTCATCATGATTTTAATATTCAAAGTGGTTATGTCAATCAAGTATCTCATGAAAGTTATTTTGTTGAGTTTACTCCCACTATTAGTCATGAGAAGAAATTTTCTTGTGTGGAGAGTAGTAAAATTTCTATGCTTGTAGATCATGAAAAGAATGCTTTATGTGCTGCTTATATTGTGAAATTCCTTCATGATGGTACTGAAAATTATTATGAGGGAGGAACATATGCTTGTAGGAATTGCAATAATATCAAGTTTCCTCTCTATGTGTTCAAAGTTTTGAAGTTATGCTTGTTTTGCCTTCCTATGCTAGTTGATTCTTGCTCCCATAAATTGTTTTATCACAAAATCCCTATGCATAGGAAGTGGGTTAGACTTAAATGTGCTTGTCATGAGATTCATGATGCTCTTTTGCATGTTTCAACTACTATTCTTATATGAGCATCATTGAAATCATCATGCCTAGCTAAAAGGCATTAAAGAAAAGCGCTTGTTGGGAGGCAACCCAACACTTTTACTTTATGTTTTTGTGTGTTCACATGATTAAGCTACTGTAGTAATCATGTTTTGTGTCTTTTATTTCAATAAAGTGCCAATTAAAGCCTTTGGGATGACTCACAAGATGAGTAGAATTGATGCTGAACCAAAACAGAAACTTTTGACTCCAGTACAGGAATTTTAATTTTTTACTGGAGAGCTATAATGATCTGAAATTTTCACAAAGTCTTAATATACAAATTCTTCAGGTTTTCCTAATTTTTCAGAATTTTTAGAGACGGGGAAGTATGGTTACACTACAGATCTTCACAGACTGTTCTGTTTTTGACAGATTCTGTTTTGCATGCATAGTTTGCTTGTTTTAGTGTTTCCATAGCTTATATTTAGCGGTATAAATTATGGGAATGATAGAATACAGTAGGTATAATGTGGGAACAATTATGAATCTTGTCTTGATAGTACCTCAGTAAATGATTTTTCCTTATTATACTAACCCTTCTCACGAGTTCCGTTAAGTTTTGTGTGATTGAAGTTTTCAAGTTTTGGGTGAGACACCGATATGAGGAGAATAAGGAGTGGAAAGAACCTAAGCTTGGGGATGCCCAAGGCACCCTCAAGGTAATATCCAAGGAAGACTCAAGCGCTTAAGCTTGGGGATGCCCCGGAAGTCATCCCCTCTTTCGTCTTCAACATTATCGGTATATCTTACTTGGAGCTATATTTTTATTCGTCACATAATATGAGTTTTGCTTGGAGCGTCATTATATTTTGTTATTTTCTGTTAGGTGTTATTTATAATCTTGTTTTTCAATAAAAAGTTCCAAGAATTACATTAGGATGCTTGCATTGCATGTTTTGATATGTGCTGTGTAAAAACAGGAACTTTTTCTGTAGTGTTTGAATTTTCATATTTTACTGGAACGTGAAAAGTCCCTGAAATTTTTACACAGTATTTTCATATAAATTATTTAGCATGTCCTAAATTTTAATAATTTTTTTAGTTACATAAGTACACTGGTTTAATAGATTTCTACAGGCTGTTCTGCTTGGACAGATTGCTGTCATAGTTTCGTTATCTACTTATCCTATAGTTTCCATAGCCTATATTGATAGATATAAATTGTGCAAATGATAGTATACAGTACATAATGTTTGAAAATTATTGTGCAACTTGTCTTGGCAGTACATAAAGAGTTGATTTATTCTTATGTGTACTAACCTATCTCACGAGTTCTTTTCGAGTTTTGTGTGGATGAAGTTTTTGAGAATAGATGAAACCGGGATATGAGAGGATTGAACGAGATACAAAAGCTCAAGCTTGGGGATGCCCAAGGCACCCCAAGTAAATATTTCAAGAAGTCTCAAGCATCTAAGCTTAGGGATGCTACGCATCCCACCTCTCTTCATCAACAATTATCGGTTAGCCTATGTTGAGCCTAAATTTTTATTCGTTCACATGTTGCGTCCTATTCTTGGAGTGCTATTTTTTTTCTTTTGCTTGCTGTTTAAATAAAATACTCAGATCTGAAAATATTTATTGAGAGAGAGAGTCCTCACATAGCTACTTAATTGTTTGACTACTCGTTGATCTTCACTTATATCTTTTGAGAGTAGCTTGTCATTTCCTCTCATGCTTCACTTATACCTTTTTGAAGGATGAAATCTTTATGCTCATGTGCTTCATATTAAATTTGTTTGAGCTTGCCAAAAAGCAATGGCAATATATGAAACTAGACCCAAAGTGATAGATATCCAAGGAGGATATCATAAAAAAATTCATGAAGATCATGGGACAAATTAAACTTGATTCTTTGTAATAGTTTTGAAACATGATGATAGTAATATGTGAGTCATGCTAGTGAGTAATTATGCTTTAGTAGGAATATTGGTGTTAAGGTTTGTGATTCCCTATGCAAGTACGAAAGTCAATAGTTATGCAATGAAGCTACATCCTACTTGTGGTGCATTATTCGGTGTTAGTTATGTTCAATGCTCACTTATGTGAATTTTCGTTTCTTGGTTTGGTTGCTTCCCAATCTATTTGCTAGCCTCCATTTGTACTAAGTAGAAATACTACTTGTGCATCAAAAATCCTTAAACCAAGTTTTGCCTTATGAGTCCACCATACCTACCTATATGCGGTATTTCCATGCCGTTCCAAGCAAATTTGTATGTGCCATCTCTAAATTTTCAAAATAAATTTTCTCTTTTGTGTGCCCGTACCGCTCATGAAACGGTGCGGAGTATCCAATACTTTCCATGCTAGGTGTGTTATTCTCACGATATGTGTTGATTCACTATCATTCACGAGAAAGTGGCTGGTATTCGGGATGCCCAGTTCCATGCTCAAAAAACAAAATCAAAATATAATGAAACAAAAACTCTCCCAGGATTGTTGTTTGTATGGACGGTACCCGTGGATTCGGCTCGCCGTGAAGTGTGATTGATTGGTGGAGGGGGAGTAAAAACTTTACCATTCTGTTTGGGAACCGCCTATAATGTATCTAGCATGGAAAGTATTGTGAGCTACTTTGTCGTTTTCGTTGATAGGAAAAGCATGCCACTCAAAATATTTTTCTCTCTCAATTTAAACCTTGAGCTCTGGCACCTCTACAAATCCCTACTTCCCTCTGCGAAGGGCCTATCTATTTACTTTATGCAATTTTTATTTTTGCTTTGAGTCTCCAACTTCTCTTATAAGCACCAACTAGGGGGCACTATGATCGTACTTGAGCATTGGGCATAGCTAATATTTGAGTGTGTTTCATGAATGGATCAATGATTGAGCATGATGGGCTAGGGATAACTTTCTTTATTGTTGATATTTTGAAAGACATGGTTGCTTGTTGACATGCTTGAGTATTGAAGTCATTATGTTAAAACTAGACTATTGCTTTGAATCATTTACAAGTCCAAATGTCCATGCTATACAAAGAAGAAAAGAATGTGACAAAAATGTAGCTAGGATTCACACTTCATAAATTATTTCTTTTATCATTTACCTACTCGAGGACGAGCAGGAATTAAGCTTGGGGATGCTGATACGTCTCCAACATATCTATAATTTATGAAGTATTCATGCCATGTTTACAATAATTCTATATGATTTTGGTATGATTTTATTAGAACTAACCCGGACTGACGCTGTTTTCAGCAGAACTACCATGGTGTCGTTTTTTGTGCAGAAATAAAAGTTCTCGGAATGGGCTGAAAATTTACGGTGATTTTTTATGGACCAAAAGAGACCCCCGAAGCATTGGAGTTGGGCCATAAGAGCCACGAGGCCGCCACAAGCCTGCAGGGCGCCCCCCCCCCCTAGGGCGCGCCCTCCTAGCTTGTCGCCGCCTCGTGGCCCCCCTTGACGTGAGACCGACGCCAAAAATTCCTATAAATACCAAAACCCCCAGAAACAAACCTAGATCGGGAGTTCCGCCGCCGCAAGCCTCTCTAGCCACAAAAACCAATCGGGAGCCCGTTCCGGCACCCTGTCGGAGGGGGAAACCATCACCGGAGGCCATCTTCATCATCCCGGCGGTCTCCATGATGAGGAGGGAGTAGTTCACCCTCGGGGCTGAGGGTATGTACCAGTAGCTATGTGTTTGATCTCTCTCCCTCGTGTTCTTGAGATGGCACGATCTTGATGTATCGCGAGCTTTATTAATATAGATGAATCATATGGAGTTTTCCCCTCTCTATCTTCTTGTGATGAATTGAGTTTTCCCTTTGAAGTTTTCTTATCGGATTGAGTCTTTAAAGGATTTGAGAACACTTGATGTATGTCTTGCGATGGGATATCCGTGGTGACAATGGGATGTTCTATTGATCCACTTGATGTATGTCTTGGTGATCAACTTGCGGGTTCCGTGACCTTGGGAATCTATGCAAAGGGGTTGGCACATGTTTTCGTCTTGACTCTCCGGTAGAAACTTTGGGGCACTCTTTGAAGTTCTTTGTGTTGGATTGAACATGATGAATCTGAAATTGTGTGATGCATATCGTATAATCAAGCCCATGGGTACTCGTGGTGACACTGGAGTATCTAGGTGACATTAGGGTTTTGGTTGATGTGTATCTTAAGGTGTTATTTTAGTACGAACTCTAGGGTTGTTCGTGACACTTATAGGGATAGCTCATATGATTGATCGGAAAAGATAACTTTGAGGTGGTTTCGTACCCTACAATAATTTCTTCGTTTGTTCTCCGCTATTTGTGACTTTGGAGTGAACTCTTTGTCGCACGTGAGGGATTTACATATGATTCAACTATGTTAGTATTGTTGAGAGAACTTGCACTAGTGAAAGTATGAACCCTAGGCCTTGTTTTCAAGCATTGCAATACCGTTTTTGCTCACTTTTGTTACTTGCTACCTTGCTGTTTTTATATATTCAGATTACAAAAACCTTTATCTACCATCCATATTGCACTTGTATCACCATCTCTTCGCCGAACTAGTGCACCTATACAATTTACCATTGTATTGGGTGTGTTGGGGACACGAGAGACTCTTTGTTATTTGGTTGCAGGGTTGTTTGAGAGAGACCATCTTCATCCTACGCCTCCCACGGATTGTCAAATCTTAGGTCATCCACTTGAGGGAAGTTTGCTACTGTCCTACAAAACTCTGCGCTTGGAGGCCCAACACGAGTCTACAAGAAGAAGGTTGCGTAGTAGACATCAATGAGCGGTGTGGACAATAACTTTGGAGTCAACAATGTAGGATCTAATTTTATCACAAGCAAACACAACTGCTAAAAATTCTTTTTCAGTAGTAGCATAATTTTGTTGAGCACTGTCTAGAGTTTTACTAGCATAATGGATAACATTCAATTTCTTATCAACTCTTTGTCCTAGAATAGCGCCAACAGCATAATCGCTAGCATTACACATAATTTCAAAAGGTAAGTTCCAATCAGGTGGTTGAACGATAGGTGCTGAGGTTAAGGCTTTCTTGAATGTTTCAAAGGCTTCCACACAATCATCATCAAAAACAAAAGGAATATCCTTTTGCAAAAGATTAGTAAGAGGCCTAGAAATTTTAGAGAAGTCTTTAATGAACCTCCTATAAAAGCCAGCATGACCAAGGAAACTTCGAATACCATTAATATCTTTAGGACATGGCATTTTCTCAATTGCATCAACTTTAGCTTTATCCACCTCAATACCTCATTCAGATATTTTATGCCCCAAGACAATTCCTTCATTAACCATAAAGTGGCACTTCTCCCAATTCAAGACGAGATTAGTTTGTTCACATCTCTGCAAAACTTGATCAAGGTTGCTTAGGCAATCCTCAAAAGAAGTTCCGTAAACGGAAAAATCATCCATGAAAACCTCCACGATCTTTTCACAAAAATCAGAGAATATAGCAGTCATATATCTTTGAAAGGTAGCAGGTGCATTGCATAAGCCAAAAGGCATACGTCTATAAGCATAGGTTCCAAAAGGGCAAGTAAAGGTGGTTTTCTCTTGATCAGATTGTGGCACAAGTATTTGAGAGAAACCAGAATATCCGTCTAGGAAACAAAAGTGTGTGTGCTTAGATAATATTTCTAGCATTTGATCAATGAAAGGCAGAGGGTAATGATCTTTCTAGTAGCTTTATTTAACTTTCTAAAATCAATTACCATTCTATAACCAGTGACAATTCTCTATGGAATGAGTTCATATTTATCATTGCGAACAGCAGTAATACCTCATTTCTTAGGGACACAATGAACGGGACTTACCCATCTACTATCAGCAATGGGATAGATTATACCTGCTTTCAGAAGTTTTAATATTTCAGTTCTTACCACTTCCTTCATCTTAGGATTCAATCGCCGTTGGTGATCAACAACGGGTTTAGCATCAGGTTCCATATTAATCTTGTGCTAACATAGAGTGGGACAAATGCCCTTAAGATCATCAAGAGTATATCCAATAGCAGCCCGGTGCTTCCTTAGAACTTTTAATAATCTTTCTTCTTCATGTTCTGAAAGGTTAGCACTAATAATAACAGGATATATCTTTTTCTCATCAAGATAAGCATACTTCAAAGTGTCAGGCAATTGCTTTAATTCGAACACAGGATCACCTTTAGGTGGAGAAGGACCTCCAAGAGTTTCAATAGGCAAATTGTGTTTGAGGAGAGGTTGTTCAAAGAAAATTTTATCTATTTCGTTTCTTTCACGCAAGTGCATATCATTTTCATGGTCAAGCAAATATTGTTCTAATGGATCAGTAGGAGACACAACAATAGAAGCAAGACCAATTATTTCATCCTTACCAGATAAAGCTTTATCACGAGGTTGTCTACTAAACTTGGAAAAAATAAACTCATGAGACACACCACCAAAACTGACACCGACAATTCGTTTTTCACAATCTATCTTAGCATTGACGGTGTTCAAGAAAGGTCTACCAAAAATAATGGGACAAAAGTCATCTTGTGGGGAACCAAGGACTAGAAAATCAGTAGGGTATTTTACTTTCCCACACAAGACTTCAACATCTCTAACAATCTCAAGTGGTGTGATAGTGTCTCTATTAGCAAGTTTAATAGTAACATCAATGTCTTCTATTTCAGCACGTGCTATTTTATCCATAATTTCTTGGTATAAAGTAAAAGGGATAGCACTCACACTAGCACACAAATCACATAAATCATGATAGCAATGATCTCCTATTTTGACTGAGACAACAGGCATGCCTTCTATGGGTCTATGGTTTATCTTTTTCATCGGGTTTAGCAATTCTAGCAGCTTCATCACAAAAGTAAATAACATGCCCATCAATATTTTCTACCAAGAGATCTTTAACCATAGCAACACTAGGTTCTACTTTAATTTGCTCAGGGGGCTTATGTGCTCTTATATTACTCTTACGAACCACAGTTGATACCTTAGCGTGTTCCATTATCCTAACAGGGAAGGGTGGCTTTTCAATATAAGTGGTAGGCACAACTGGATCAACATTGTATGATGGTCTCTTCTTTAGCTATGACCGGTTCTTTAATTTCTTCTTTAATAGGGGGGTGATATTTAAACCACTTCTCCTTAGGGAGATCAACGTGAGTAGCAAATGCTTCGCAGAAAGAGGCTACTATCTCAGAGTCAAGTCCATATTTAGTGCTAAACTTGTGAAAAGTATCGGTATTCATAAAAGATTTAACACAATCAAACTCAAGCTTTATACCTGACTCGTTACCTTCATCGAGTTCCCAATCTTCAGAGTTGCGTTTAATTCTTTCTAAGAGATCACACTTGAATTCAATAGTCTTCTTCATATAGGAACCAACACAAGAAATATCGAGCATGGATTGATCATTATGAGAAAGCTGAGCATAAAAAGTCTGAATGATAACTTCTCTCGGGATGTCATGATTGAGGCATCTATCTATTATATATAAAAAGTATTTGACGGGTTAATCAAAAAAAGATAAATAAACTAGAAAATCTCACAAAAATCAGAGAAATCTATCCTTTAATAATATATTAGAAAAAACCACAACCGTTAGATCCACTTTTACAACTGAAGAAATAACCCACCATTACCATCCTCTCTAAATTACCCACCATTGCCATTACGTAAAACTTATGGCCCTAAATAATTTTCCTCACATCTAACTAGAAGAATCACGTGTCAATGTCAAAAAAAAACGCATCCTCTAGCTAAAGAAAACCATGTGTCCAGGTAAAAAAAATATCCTAACGTGCCCTGATCAAAAGAATCACATGTCCAGGTAAGAAAAAAAACACCCGTCTACCTAAAGAAAATCACGTGCCCATAAAAATCAACCGTCCATCTAGCGAATAAAAACCAACCGTCCATCTAGCGAACATTTTTGCATACGTACATCCATCGTGTGCATACCGATACATGCATGTGTTGCATTTTCTTTCCGGCCGGCCGGGAGCGAATCAATCACGAGCTTAGGACAGACGAGGGAAATATTTGCTTCATGTTGTGTACGTGCGTGTTGAGCCTAGGACAAAACAATCAGCTAGCATGGCTAGCTTTCGGTCAGCTTTGAACACTCGTGTGTACGTGTGCGCTGAGGCGTTGAGGCCAGCTCAATCTGTTAATCCATAGTGCGTCTCGGTTGTATGTAATCTATAAAACTTTATCAGCATCACCATCGAGAATGTAGAACAAGAGGTCGATATCTATGATAGCTATGTGCATACTGTAATATGAAAGAGTCATATAACCATGCACGTACGAATTGAAGCATATGAAATGAATTGTGCTTAAATAATATTTTATAAATATAGAGTGACTTGGGCCAAATTTTCTCTAATGTCGTAATGAAAAAGAGTAAATCAAACAAACCAAAATCTCAAAATTCGCCAGGCCTAAATGGTCCACTCGAAATTGACCAAAACAGATAATTCTGTACAAAAATTAATTGATTTCTCCTCCAAACCTAGATATATAATCTATTACCGCCTAGCAATTAGCGGTCATATCTATCTATACAGATACAATTGGGGTAGAAGACAACTTGATTTTCCACAAGACTATTAGCGCATCATAAACAGAGAAAAGAAAACCTAGGGAGGGCCGAAGTAATCAAAATTTATGAAGAAAGCGGAACATGTAGCATGCATGTGGACGGGGTGACCGGAGAACCAGCTGTACATACACAAGGATATCGAAGAAGACATCCTAGGATCGTGAATAGGAGCATCTATGCCTAAGCCGACACGGACAAATTGTATCCATCTCAGGAGATTTCACCCTGGTATGATAGAATTTCTCATGCAACTGTATTTCTACTATCATGCCAATCTCATGCTTCGTCAAAATTCATGGCAACATGATACAATGGCTGGCAGCGATGACCAATGGCGACATCGAAAGTATCAAATCAGCTTTGCTTTCTCTATCTATCAAAATCTTGTCATGAAAACAAACTAAGTATCTGCACCATCATTGGTCTTCTCACGCTGTCAACATGTTCTATTGTACAACATATAAGTGAACAGTGATGCACCACAAACGTAACATAAATTACGTTCCAATCAAAAGTAAGATAATGTTGTTTATAAATGTGTTATATTATATGGTATGTACTTCTTTACATCATCAACCAAAATATCTTGCATCTTGCCCACTAAATAAAAGAATAAATAACAGGAAATACGAGAAGATCCAATATCATGATTGCTTCTTATTTATGTTGAAAAGTTCCTAAAGGTGCTCGCCAACATGGAATTTATTTATCATGTGCCAAGTTTCTGATATACAGTGGTGATTTCTTCGCATATTTTATCATCCTTTGTAGCTTAAAAAAATAAGTCATTTTTCTATTTTTGCAACATTAGAAGGGTCATAATGTTGTGGCGCCTATTATGATTTATAACCATAGAGAAATACCCCAACCAGAGCATTTCTATATTGAGGAATAGTACATGCAATTTTTAATTACTCTTTGTACTATTCCCAATACAATGCAAAGTCATTATTTAATTATCATACAAATATATGAGACATAAATTTGTATGTAGTTGAGCACCAATGACCTCGCTATAATTGCTTCCATTTAATCACCTACATCATGGTAACTGACAAAAAAAGAACCATATTCTTCCATATGTTGTAGTACATGAGTTGTAATGGGTGTTTTCTTTGTGAATTTAATACTCATTTATTACTATGAATTTTCTGGAGTCACGTGTTCTAAAGTGTACACATATAATAGCATCCAAGTAAATGTTGTAATTCTTTAGAGTGCAAGACTACACGCAAAACAATAAATAACAATGTCCATGATGTTTAATCTCCTTCAGAGATCTAACAAAATTAATCTCTGGAAAAAATTAATTGGTGGATTTGGAAGTTTTCAATAAAATTTTAGTACATCTGGGTGTGAAAAGATAAATTCACGTTACTGCTTATTCATTAGGATCTGATTTATTATTACTAATATGTACGTGTCACAAAAGAATCTTATATCTTATATTTACTAATTGGATGCACCATACGAGGCTCCACGTTAATTCTTGAAAACTAAGAAAATTATCCGTCCGATCTAAGTATATTTACTAATTGGATGCACCATACGAGGCTTCACGTTAATTCTTGAAAACTAAGAAAATTATCCATCCGATCTAAGTAATGATTGTCTACAGCCGTTCGATGGTTTTAGGAGTCCTCGACCGATGTCCCACGTCCTCCCACAAGAATTAGCCCACAAACTGCAGAAAAAAAAGAAACCGGAAAAATTACTCCACGGATACAGAAACCACCTTCCTCACGGGCAAAAAGAACACCTCGCTTGCAGACTATTTCCTCTCCGCCTCCACGGACGCATCATCCACACCCGTAGCCCTGCTCCTCCTCCTGTACTTTCTCCACTCTTCATAGGGCAATCATCTAGAACGGTCTAGCCACCCTCTGCCCAATCCCTGCCTCAGCGATCTTTGAATCTCCACTTTCCCAGCCTGCCTCAATCTATCTTGGCTAAGGAGGTCTCTCCAATCTCTGCTTTGTGCCCGATCAAACTGAATCGAATGCAATGGAGACGGCATCCAAGGAAGTTTGTATAAGATCGGACCACTGCAATTGTTGGTGTAGCTAGAAAGTTGAGGAAGTAAGTCAGACCGGCTGAAGACTCTTATGGTTTTGATTTTTGAGGATTTTTACTATTCGGTCTACTTCTCTCTGTTTCTCGCCGCCTTCTGGAGTCTTGCATGCCTCTGCCCTAGCCATGCCGATGTCGCCCGCCTCTCCATCCCCAACCTAGCAGCGAACTCTACCAATTCTTGGCTCAAGTTTATAAAGTTTGTGCTTTGCAGGATTATTCTTATGAATTCATTGGCAAAGTTCTGCTCTGTTCGAATTGAATTTGAGAAGCCTTCCAGGGAGCAACGCCATCTCCATCTTGACTCAGGCTGTCCAAACCTGAAACGTTATGTGAATATTCAGACTTTCAGAGTACAGGTAGACTGTCTTTTGTTACCTACAATCCTATAACTTAATTTTTGCTAAATGTACGTGTTGACGTTTCTACAAGACGATACAGAAAGTTGATTGCAAATAGGTTGTCGAACATGCATGATGTAGATATGTTTATAATATTTTCCAATACCGGGATTTGTTCAAATGCATGCAGTGCTCTACGAGAAAATAGCTCCATTTGCTTACTATTGTTGCTAACTAATTGTTTTTGTGGTATATAAGGGTGTCATGCCAACCACCACACCTGGGAGTCGTCTCCGCCGAAGCATCCACCTTGGTCGCGTGTCTAGAAGTAATTAATTTCATTCACTCAATTGGATGAAGATGCCCTCTTATATGTGGTTTAGTCCGTTTCATGCAGGCTACTCCTAAGACGTTTATTGATGTTAGATAAAGCTGGGAATATTTCATTCTACTTAGAATTTGTGCACCTTTTTCTGCCAGTTGAATTCCTGAAATGAATGTTTTCTGTCAATAGGATTGCCCACGGATCTTAATTTAATACATTCTTCATGTCTTTGTTTCATGTATCAGATGATTAGTTGGTTTTTGAGAACATGCATACCCACGCTTTCCATGATAATCAAGGAAGTTCAGATCTTAAATTTGAATGTTAAGCCACGAGGAGAACATTATTGACCAAATTGTAGGCCACCATAGTTAGTTCTAGGTATGCGATCACCAGTCCATTGTGATTGGCTGATTACCAAAGGCCATGGTTTCCACAAGACACAAGCAAGTCAGATACTTGACATGAATTTAAAAGATCCGGGGAACTTAATTGGCTCATTTCTGGGCCACCATAGCTAATATTTCTCAAGCATTTGTGCTTTATGATGCAAAATTTTGAGCCGCTGATAATAGCCTCTTAGGTTTATACACATAAGTTATGCATATTTAGTCAAATTACATTTTACAACTGCTACCGAGGATAATCACTAAGTGCATAATGCCTTTTTAGTTTTTTATATGTAAATACTTTAGGTTAATAGATAAAGATATAGTATCCATGTTTAGACAGTGCCAAGTATTAGATGTACCGGATTCACATTGGTTTCTTTCCTGCTTTGTTGGAGTTTTACCATGTCCTCCTTATATAAAATACAACGTATGCCCTTCCAGGATTGTTCAATTCTCTAGAGATAAATTGGTTCGTGTTGTTCATGGGCTTATTTCTTCGGTATGAAATTGCTTCCCCTGTTCCCGTGCATATTGTGTAGAGAATTAGCGGAATGCTTATTACTGGCTACTTCCCCTCACCCCAAAACATGATTTGTAAGCAAATGGAATTAGCTAGCGTCCTTATTTTAATTATGATGATGCAGCCGACAGAGTAATATGACTATCCTAACCACAGTAGCAAATGCTGTTAGTTAGGTGGATTCCCTACAGCTCCCTGTAAAAAAAGTTAGCTTCTATATGGCTTCAACACTTCATTTAGGTGCTATTGTCTGCTTTCAGTTGCTGAAATAAATGAATGATGTCATTGTCATGCCATGAAAGTATGGTTTCAGTTTGCTGTGCTCAAAAGATTTTGCATTGCCATCTATGAGGCGACTAGCAAATTTATGATAAGTGCAGTCAAATTAGGTATATGTCAACTTCTATGCTCTGGGATATCACCTAGCTCTCTAGATCTCAGTTTCAGTTTCTGTTTAGCTAACTGGCGATGCTGACTTTTTGTTCTTTGCGGAAAATGCGAATGAAATAAATTGGATAGCCCACACATAGTTTAGTTGCAAAATAGGCAGATGATAAGGGTATTTATTGGTTGAAAATATGGCGTGTACACTTAATTTCATATAAATTTTACAAGAAGAAAACCCATCGTTTTCGTGCTATTGGATATTACTCAAATCGGTCTATCACATAATCGCATTCTAACTTGGCATCATGAGAGATGTAAAATGTCATATTCATCTTGATTGTATACTTATACCCCAGATTATTGCTTTCCTATTTTATTCAGTAACGAACCCCTTGGTGGTTCTGGAGTTATTTTTATGTTACTATTGTTGTGCTCCAAGTGATGTAAGATTTCTTGTGTGAAGTTCACAGTGGTTAGGGTAGAGTATTTAGCCATACATTTATGGTAGAAACCATCACCTTATATGCCTTTTATTAAACTGGCCAGAAGCTTAGCCTGTGGTATATACTTTTGCTTTTTTACATATCATATCTAGCTCAGTAGAAAGAATGTTCAGTAGAGAGCCTTCTAACGATTGCACTAGCAGTGCCCATTCCATGCTACTGTTGTGTACATGGACAATAAGTTTTCGTGAGAAAGAGGAGCATGCTTGGTGCCTTTCATCTAATGTCGTGTGTTCCTATTTCCTTTGTCGAACTGACGATTCACACCTCTAGCTTCTACTACTATATCCTTTTGGACAAAAGCTTTTGTAGCCATGATGTTTCACATGCTGCTACATAAGTACACGCTTCAATAAAAGTGGCAGAATTTATATTCGTACATACTAAGCTAATATTCAGTAACAACTTTTTGTCCTGTTTTATATTGCAAACCACTTTATTCATTGGAAGGAAGAAAATTTATTTGCAGCTGGAACCAAAGCGTACAACAGACCAATTTACTTGGTGGGAAGAAATTGGCAAATGTTGCACTTACACATAATAGGAAGTGGTGTTCTAAGTCTTATCTCACCCAACTGGGCGTCATTATAAAATTTGCTATAGATGTAGAACCGTTGACGGGAATTTTTTGCGTTGATTATTTGTCATATTTTCTTACTATATATCATACCTTTGTAGTGCTTACAAAAAGTGAATAGATTTATATATGTACTGTTGCTTACTTCCTCCGTTCCTAAATATAAGTCGTTTTAGAGATTCCACTATTGCACTATATTTTATTTCATTTAATCATTGGAGGTAACATAAAAAATAGTGGATGCAAAACTTTCGCAGGAAGTATTCAATAATCCTTAAGGAAAATTCATGTGGGATTTAATCTTACAGATCACACAACCCATATGACAATCCTAAGAATTTTAATCTTCAAAATTCCGAAGATCTCTTTCAAATTTCATATCAAGAGTCTTCGAAACAAAAAGTCCAAGAATATCAATGTAGATGTTGGATATATAATACATGTGTTTTAAGTTATAAAGCCTTAGCAACAACCTACAATAAGGACAAAACCTCCTTAAGCGTGTAGGATAACCTTTTTTTAATCTTTGACACCGAATTAACATAACAATTTGGATTTTTTGGTTCAGGATAGTACTTCGAATTATATATAGTTTATAAAGCTTAAGTAATATCTCCATATAAACACATCGGGCCAAATTGCATATTCACTACCGCATCTATATCAAAAAAATCAATGCATTTTAGGATGCAGATAGTTAAAAACTATGTTCCTCGCAAAAAAAAAGTTCAAAACTAGGTGTCCTATGAAATATCTAATTTTGAACTGACTATGGAAACTTAAACTCTTTTTTTCATAGGCGTGATCATGAAATTTTTTGAATGTACTCTATAATAATTTTTGAAAGCAAATCCTCGAGCTAATATTAAGTATCACAACCTTCTTACTTAATGTGTCACTACAAATTAAGCTAGCCCGTGCGGTAAGCACGGGTTGATGACTAGTGAATGATAATCAAAATATTCGAATGGATTCTAGATTACTTGCAATCTCACGTTATATAAGAATCTTTACGATAAAATACGAGGGGTGGATATATATAATTTCGATCACGATGAACTAGATGCATGGGATAAAACTTTTGGTGGAATTCCAATTGCAAACGATTCTAGTTCCACGATCCAAGATCATCACATAGCCTATACCATGTCTATGCTTTTCCCTTCAAAGATAAAGGGAAAACCTTCTTCTTAGCTTCATCTCCGGGTAAACCTGCAAGCTTAAATAATCCACAAGTTTCGTTCACATATAATAGGTGCATATCAGGATGTTCAGTTCCATCTCCTGCATAAGGTTTAGCAAGCAGTTGTTCTACCATACACGAAGGAATTTCATAACCAATATTTTCAGTAGGTGCAGTAGGTTGAGGGGAAACTAATTGTGATTCCGGTCGAGGTGAAGATACCCCGAACAAACCCCTCAAAGGATTGCTTTCCATAGTGGCAAGTAGCAATAAATTTCAGCACGTAGTATACATTTTTCCTTACCGATTTCCACTTACCAAGAGCGCTTCACACCCCGGCAACGGCGCCAGAAAAGAGTCTTGATGACCCACAAGTATAGGGGATCAATCGTAGTCCTTTCGATAAGTAAGAGTGTCGAACCCAACGAGGAGCAGAAGGAAATGACAAGCGGTTTTCAGCAAGGTAATTTCTACAAGCAATGAAATTGTAGGTAACAGATAGTTTGATAGCAAGATAATTGGTAACGAGCAAGTAACGGTAACGGTAAATAAGGTGCAGCAAGGTAGCCCAATCCTTTTGTGGCAAAGGACAGGCCGGAACAATCTCTAGTGATAGGCAAAGTGTTCTTGAGGGTACACGGGAATTTCATCTAGTCACTTTTATCATGTTGGTTTGATTTGTGTTCGCTACTTTGATAATTTGATATGTGGGTGGACCGGTGCTTGGGTGATGTTCTTACTTGAACAACCTCCCACTTATGATTAGCCCCCTCGCAAGCATCTACAACTACGAGAAAAGTATTAAGATAAATCTAACCATAGCATTAAACGTTTGGATCCAAATCAGCCCCTTACGAAGTAGCGCATAAACTAGGGTTTAAGCTTCTGTCACTCTAGCAACCCATCATCTAATAACTACTCCACAACGCATTCCCTTAGGCCCATGAATGGTGAAGTGTCATGTAGTCGACGTTCACATGACACCACTAAGGGAATCACAACATACATATCATCAAAATATCGAACACATATCAAAGTCACATGATTACTTGCAACATGACTTCTCCCGTGACCTCAAGAACAAAGGTAACTACTCACAAATAATAAACATGCTCAAGATCAGAGGGGTATTGAATAGCATAATGGATCTGAACATATAATCTTCCACCAAATAAACCATATAGTAATCAACTACGCAAGGTAATCAACACTACTAGTCACCCACAGGTACCAATCTGAGGTTCCGATACAAAGATTGAACACAAGAGATGAGCTAGGGTTTGAGAGGAGATGGTGCTGTTGAAGATGTTGATGAAGATTGGCCTCCCAAAGATGAGAGGGGTGTTGGTGATGACGATGGCTTCGATTTCCCCCTCCGGGAGGGAAGTTCCCCTGGCGGAATCGCTCCGCCGGAGGGCAAAAGTGCTCCTGCCCAAGTTCCGCCTCGAGGCGGCGCCGCTTCATCCCGAAAGTACTCTCCTTATTTTTTTTTCTAGGTCAAATGTGACTATATGCCAGAATATGGGCACCGGAGGTGGGCCGAGGAGGGCACAACCCACCAGGGCGAGCCCTGGGGGGCCTGGCGCGCCCTGGTGTCTTGTGCCCACCAGGGTGGCCCCCTCCGGTAGTTTTTTGCTCCAGTATTTTTTATTTATTCCAAAAATAATCTCCGTAAAATTTCAACTTCATTGGAGACGTGCAGAATAGGTATCTCTGATGTGCTTTTTTAGGTCCAGAATTCCAGCTGCCGGTATTCTCCCTCTTTGTGTAAACCTTGCATATTATGAGAGAAAAGACATTAGAATCACTCCCTAAAGCATTATTATTCAACAAAACATAATAAATAACAGTCGGAAATCATGATGCAAAATGGATGTATCACATGGCTTCTAATTCTGCATCGGATGATGGCTGAACCGAAGTTTCATTCTCTCTTGGCCTTTTCTCTCCTTTTCCTTTAATTTCCCTAGAGCTAGATCAAACAGAAAAAAGAGTATAAGCCATCGATAAAAAATAGAAGAAATGCACAAAAAGGGAAGGTTGTTGCACACATACCAAGCTGCCGGCAGTGCTAATTCAGTTGCTTCATTCTCCTCTAATGTTGCATTATCCTCTAGATTAGCTGCAATCTGCTATAATGCTTCATCCTCCTCTGGATTAGCTGCAATCTGCTGTAATGCTTCATCCTCCCCTGCATTAGCTGCAATCTGCTCTAATGCTGCATTATCCTCTACATTTGTTGTTGCCCATTGTTCCTCTTCTCCAAATGAAGCATCCACTGGATTGGTACATTTCCTAGCAATGTGCCCTAGGGTTCCACATTTTTTGCACTTACGCTGTCTTTTTACATGACCCTCTTCACCTCTTCTGTACCTGTTCTTCCTTGGTCTTCCTAGTGGTCTAGTCAGTACAGGAAAATGTAGTTTGAACCCTGGATCTACTATGTTCCATTGGTCTTTTCCCAAGAGTGCAGGCACATTGGAAGCATAAGCAGTCCTAAATTTGGCAACAGAAAAATATTCAGAGATGTATTGATCAACTTCACCATCTTCACCACCGATAATAGTCATCAGATGTAGGGCATGTATGCATGGCTTCCCGCGGAGCTGCCATTGCCTACAACTGCATTCCCTAGTTGCTAGGTTAACTGGATACATCCATTCCCTGTTTTTACTGTCAGTATATGTTACCTCGGCCTCATGTGTCGCCGCTCGAATGCATTTCATTCTGTTCAGTCATCTTGCCTTGGCATGCAATGCCTTAATAAGAGATGGGAGCATGAGATGGCCAACATATTCTGTTTCTGCAATTCTTTTGCGAAGAGCCATCTTTATCATGATCATCTGCCAAATCTTATCAAATATTTGCCATATCAGAAGCCCTTTCAATGACTTGATCTTTGCATTGAAACACTCTGCCAGGTTGCTGGTCACATAATCCACTTTGCATATTGTATTGAATTTGCTTCTTGACCACAACTTTCCATGATGTGCATCTAGGTACTCCTTCACAAGAGGATTGTGAGCATACAACACTCTCAAATGATGCTCATGCTTCCTCTCAATGCATGTGTATGATGCTGGCCATAAGTTCTCATCATAAACTTTACCTTTGAATTTCCTTCTGAAATTCTGCGCTAGTGTCGCATACATTCCCTATTCTCCACTCCAAGGAATACAATTTCCGCTGCACTCTCCAAACCCTTGCAAGCATCTGTGTGTATAGCTAAACCTAGGGGTGTACCTATAAGGTTGCGCAAATGCTGCACAAACCAGACCCAACTTTCCTCGTACTCTGCCTCCACCACACCAAATGCAACTGGGAATAGCCAGTTGTGTCCATCAACTGGAGAAGCTGCCACCAATTGTCCTCTCCACCTTCTATTCAAAGCAGTTGCATCAAAAGCCAAATAGGGCCTGCAACCATCCAGAAACCTCTGCCAACAAGCCTTGAAACAAACAAAAGCCCTCCTGAAGCACTCCTTCTCAAATGACTTCCCTTTTATTTTGTATGGAACTGTATGCTTCTCAATCTCTACAACACTCCCTGGACTAGTAGCTTCCACTTCAGCTTTAAATGTGTAGAGCAACTAAAAGCTCTCATTCCAAGGACCATTAATCCCGTCAAGAGCTATTTCCTTACCATAAAAAATCCTCATGTAAGGTACAACAATCTTGTACTTATCAACTAGCTTCCCTTGGAGTTCTGTTGGACCAAGTGTTGGTCTTTCTCTCAACCAATCCAAAATTGCATCTGCCACCCATCTACTCTTTGCTAGCTTTGTTTTAGCCTTCCCCCCTCCCCCTCCAATTGGACAAGTGTGCTGGTGTGGGTTCCTTTTTATCTGAAAAAATGATCTGAAAACATTACACAATGATCTGAAAATAGAATATGTATATACTGAAATACACAAACCTGGATGAACTTGCTCCTCAACATACGTGATGCATGCAACCTCCATCTACACCTATCATATGGGCAACAAACAGTGAACCTTGATGGCTCACTCCTTTCAATCACATATGTATTTTGTGTGAGAATGCGGTATGTAGTCACTGCATTACGGTAGTCCACCATCGACTGGAATATGGTGCCGACACCAAGCTGATGATCTTCCCTGTTCCACTCAATTGTTGGCATGTCCTCACCATCATATTCATCTAAAACTAAGTTGTCGATGTTCTCCTCCCTCTCTTCATCGACAGTGTCATCAAATCTAGCACGGCTGATAGGTTGCTCCTGAAATTCATATTCCATTGCTTGTTTACTGGCAATATCTACAAGGTCAGGGAACATATTCTCATCCTCGTCATCATGTTGAGGCACCTCTTCGTCTGGCTCTCCATTCTGTACTACATCGGCTGCGGCAGCGACAGGAGAAGCGGCACAAGAAACGACAGCAGATATATTGTGACTTTCAGAACCACTAGCTTTGCTTGGTTTCGACCTACAAGGAGTGCCAGGGCGCTCTCCGTTAGCAGAGGCAGAAGATTCCTGAACACTCTTCCCCTTCTCACGTTCATTGCGTGGCTGAAGCACCTCGATATGGATTTTACCGAAGCGGCTTTCAGCATTCAAAGAAAAGAGCAATCCCAGATGCTCATCGCAAGTTAGTGGTATAAATTTTTGCTCGGTACTGCTGAAAAATTTCAGTTCAACAGCATCGGGAGGGCTCCATCCATATGGAGAATTTCGGAGCGCCGCGAGCAAATCTTTGAACGACATACTGGTTTCTACCACCTTCGGATAGAAAAATCCAGTAAGCATATGCAGTTTTCTACCGCGCAGCACACTTACTTCCATCCTAACAGACAGCCGGAAAGCAAGCGCAGGATCAATCCTATTCGATTCAAATAAGGGGTGTTGTTAGGCCGGGAACAATTCAGCAAAATTTGAACGATTCAAGCGACTAGCGGTCAAAAAGGGTCGAATTTACGAATCAGCAAATCAGTTAGAGGGGAAAACGATGCTTACCCAGGTGTAATCCATGAATTATCCGCCGCCGATTCCACCCAATCCTCTCCACGGTCGACGGGCTTGAGAGCCTACTCCCCCGACATCGCTGCTCAATCCAGATGGGGATGTGGGGGTATATCTGGCGAAGGACACGACGGTGGCAGAGGCGGAATGGGGTTAGAGGTTGAAGGGCACGACGGCGACGGAGGGGGCGGAGCACGGCGGCGGAGGGGGCGGAGCGGCGTGGTGCTGTAGTGCTCAAACTCGAGGTTCAGACAAGCCCATCCGACGTGTCTCAATGCGGCCCCACACGTCAGAATGGTCAAAGGAGGAGTCGTTCCGACATGGCCCCACTCGTCAGAGTTAACGGTCAAACCATTGACCCGACGGCATCCTCCGATGTGACCATTTATGAGGGTTTCGGACAAGGGAGTGGGGAAAAGTGAGCAAAAGTCAAGAGCGTGGGGATGAATGAGTACAACTAAGGAACTAGGGGCACCGATGTAAAAAAACCATAATAAAACATCTCCTATGACAACATTTTGTCAAAACAATCATAATACAATATAGTGACATGGTATTTCGCTAGCCCTTTCCGAGACCGCAAAACATAAATGTAGAGCACCTCTGAGATCCAAGCAGCAACTAAACATTATAATTCAGGGTAGAAAAGATCCAGTCATGCTCATATCCAACATTAACTACACTCAATGCATAAGGATGACAATAGTGCTCTCGGGTCTCGTGCTTTAGTAAGAGGATGATGACTCAACATAAAAGTAAATAGATAGGCCCTTCGCAGAAGGAAGAATTGATTTGCAGCGGTGCCAGAGCTCGAAGCTTAAAACAAGAGTGAAAATATAATTTTTGAGTGGTGCACTTCTCTTGTCAACGTTACGACAAAGGTTTTCAACATTATCCATGCTAAACTCATTATTGGCGGTTCCCAAACACAATAGTAAAGTTTACTCCTATCCACCATCCATACACAAACCATGGCTGGCCGAATCCACGGATGCCTGCCAACATACAATTGTCCCAAGGAGTTTGTTTGATTTATTTTGATTATGTGGGATTGGGCATCCCTTTTACCAGCCTCTCTCGTGCAATGACGGCGAATAAACGACCGTCCTGAGAATAACTCGCTTAGCATGGAAAATATCGATCGCCTCGTTGCTCCATTAGCGAGAAGAGTGCACAAAATAGATGTCTATTTGAATATTTAGAGATGGCACATGCAAATTTACTTGGAACGGCAGGGTAATACCGAATATAGGTAGGTATGGTGGACTCATGTGGAATAACTTGGTTTAAGGATTTTGGATGCACAAGCAACATTCCCTCTTAGTACAGGTGAAGGCTAGCAATAGGTTGAGAAGCGACCGGCTAGAGAGCAACAACGATCATGAACATGCATTTTGAATAATTAACATTGGACGTAGCACGAGTATGATATGGACACTCTGAATTTAAACATCATGAAGGCTATATTGGTTTTGATTCAACTACATGTTTGCACATGGGCCAAGTTAAACCGCTTAAATTTCTCAGAGGGAAATACCATGCTATCATACCATATTATAACCATTTTAATGCATGTTGAAACATAAGATAAATCATTATTAACCCCTAGATATTCAAGCATGGCATGAGAAGCTATAATCTCTAATTGTCATCACGAACATGTTTACCCATGATATACTGAATCAGGATCAAAGTGGCTAACATATTTACAAAAACAGAAAACAAGAAGAGTTCATACCAGCTTCATTTGCCACGGTCACTTCATCAAATATCGTCATTATTGCCTTTTCACTTGCATGATCGAATGATGTGATAATAATAATAGTGCGAGAATGTCATGGACTAAGCTGGAATCTGCATGGCAGTTTAAGACAAAGGAGAAGACAAGGTAAAATTGGCTCTCTGTTAGATCATCAACAAGGCATATGAGAGCCACTCAACATTTTCATCGTGGTCTTCTCCTTTCGAGGGCTCAACAAAAAGAAAAGAAATTCAGAGAAACACACTGAAATATTTTTGGAGTTTTTGTTTTTCTTAAACAAGGAAACAAACTAAGGGAAAACAAGAACAAGAAAAACTATTTACACGGGAAAGCTCCCAACAAGCAAAGGAAATCTTTTTGGGTTTTCTTTTTAGTTCTACAACTAAAGAAATGAGGAAATGAGAAACCAAAAAGAAGCGTGAAATATTTTTGGATTTTCAAAGTTTTTGTCAAACACTCAAGAAGAAAGCAAGAAAAATAAAGCTAACATGGATATACAATGAAACAGGATGAACACCGACAATTTATATGAAGTGTGAGAACATGAATGTAATGTCAGTGAGAAATACGTACTCCCCCAAGCTTAGGCTTTTGTCTAGCTTGGTAATCACCACTGCTGATCCGGGTAATGGTCGAAGTGATAGCTTGTGGAGGCATTCCTAGCCTCCTCCTCTGCCAGATGAGCAGCCTCCGCTGCCAAGCGAGCAGCCTCCACAGCAGCATTGTGCTCTCGCACCTCGTCCTCAAGAACATAATATCTTTGTCGAGCCTGAAAGTCAAAGAGGGCAGGTGCAGGCAAAAAAACAGACATAGTCGTGTGTTTTCTAAATATTAAGTTGTACTCATAGCCTGTAGCACGGTTCACAAGAAATTCATGATAACGCATAGCTTCATAATCTAAATATCAATCAGGCAAAATGGGGTCATTAGGTTGGGGTGACACTCCCAAATGTGCAGCTAAGCGGGATGCATAAATGCCTCCATACAATTCTCCATTGCTAGAGTAGGAGTGCAACCGTCGGGCGACTATTGCACCAAGATTAAAATGGCGTTCACCCGTTACAGCAGTATGTAGAATACTCAATTCAGGGGCACAAAGTGCATTGCATTCTACTACGCACTTCCCGTTGAACAATGCAAATTAACAGATAGAGGGAAACTGTATACTCTTAATTCTAGTCTGCGTCACTCCCCTATCTTCTCCCACACAAAGACTCTCGAGAAACATATTATAATTAATTGTCGATGGTTTCTCGAGTAGACCCAAGAGTGGAAGTTTGCAAGCAACTGAAAATTCTTCTAGGTCCATGCTAAAAGATTCATCATATAGTTTAAATAACACCCTAGAGTTACCTGCTTGAAAGCGAAATCCATCCGTGAATGTACGGGTAAGGTTATCGTGTTGGACACACTTACCTGCAAGGAAGTCGGTGAGGCCGGTGTTCTCAATAAAATTATCGAATTCCTCTTTGATACTCGTACCTATCATGAACTCATCGCTTGGCCATCGACAAGATTTTGCGTCAGCCATGACTATTTGATTAGCCCTGGGCTCTATATAGGCTTGTCGAACAGAGCTTCCGCTCGACGACTCGCCCAAAGAACGCCTCCTTGAAGTGCTCCTCCTAAAGAAGCTCGTCTTTCCGAACACAAATTTTTGAAATTTTTGAGACTCAAATTTATGTCAACAAAACTTTGTAAGAATGGTAGCAACTACTCATAGCGATGCCTAGAGGCCATATCAAGCATTTATATTACTTGGAACTCAAAGAATTCAACATACAAGCTCATTTTATGTAGCACCAAGTGCAGCAACTTATGCAAAATATAAAGTACTAAAACAAAAACTAATTGGAGGAATGGGAGAGTCACAAACCAAGGAGTTATTCCTCAAAACAGTTTCGGAAACGGAGTTCCGAGCAAAGAGATCGAAAATTTCACTTTCTGGGTGAAGAACACGGGAGAGAGATGGATAGGGAATTTTTGCTGGAGGTAGAAGGAGTGGGATTAAGGGATAACGCAGGGGGGCCTGTGGGCCCCACAAGCCAACAGGGCGCGCCACTAGGGGGGGCTGTTATGTGGTGGCCGACTAGCACACCCCCCTCGAGTGATTCTTACGCCAAAAATTCTAAAATATTCTAGAAAAATTCATATCAAAATTTTGTGGCATTCTGAGACTTTTTTATTTTTGGGGTATTTTTCATGCACGGGAAAAAACAAGAAACAGGAATTTCATGATATTTATTTTTATTTAACTAAGAAAAACAGAGAATAAATTTGTGATACAGAGAGTTGTAGATACTCAATTCATCAATCACATGTCATTCGAAAAGGACTCATTAATAAGGTTGATCAAGTCTTATTAACAACCGCTTCTGACCAACACAAAATAGAAGAATTTTTGTATACCACTAGGTTACCTCAATAGGGATATGTATTTCCCCAACAATGAGATCATAATATTTTTTTGTTCTTGGCAGTAGGTAGAGGAATTATAATATCTCCAATGATAATCGTGGGAATAGGATCAATGACATTAATATTATTAACCAAAGTTTGCTTCCTCGGAAAATGCACGGTATGTTGCTTGCCATTGATATGAAAGGTAACCTTGCTTTTATTGCAATCAATAACAGCCCCTGCAGTATTTAGAACGGGTCTACCAAGAATGATCGACATATTATCGTCCTCGGGCATATCAAGAATAACAAAGTCTGTTAAGATAGTAACATTTGCAACCACAACGAGAACGTCCTCGCAAATTCCAATAGGTAAAGCAGTGGATTTATCAGCCATTTGCAAAGATATGTTAGTAGGTGTGAGTTTACTCAATTCAAGTCTTTTATAAAGGGAGAAAGGCATAACACTAACACCGGCTCCTAAATCAAATAAAGAAGTTTTGACATAGTTTCCTTTAATAGAGCAAGGTATTGTGGGTATACCCGGATCTCCCAACTTCTTAGGTACTCCACCATCAAAAGAATAATTAGCAAGCATGGTGGCAATTTTAGTTTCAGGAATCTTTCTTTTGTTGGTAATAATGCCTTTCATATACTTAGCATACGGAGGCATTTTCAATATATCAGTCAAACGAGTGCGCAAATGGACAGGTCTAATCATTTCAGCAAAGCGCTCAAAATCTTCATCATCCTTACTTTTAGTGGCCTTACGAGGGAATGGCATGGGTTTTTGAACCCATGGATCCCTTTCCCTTCCATGTTTCCTAGCAACAAAGTCTCCCTTATCACACCGTTTATTTTTAGAAGGTGGGTTATCAAGATCCTCAGCAGGTTCATGATACGTCTCCATCGTATCTATAATTTTTGATAGTTTCATGCCAATATTATACAACTTTCACATACTTTTGGCAACAATTTATATGATTTATTGGACTAACCTATTGATCCAGTGCCCAGTGCCAGTTCCTGTTTGTTGCATGTTTTTTGTTTCGCAGAATATCCATATCAAACAAAGTCCAAACACGATAAAAATTTACGGAGATTTTTTCTGGAATATTTGTGAATTTTGAGAAGTGGAATCAACGCAATCGGAGGCCCACAGCCCCCACGATACACCAGGGCACACCACTAGGGCCCAGGCGCGCCCTGGGCGTGCTGCCCACCTCGTATGTCGGTGGGAGCTCCCCTTTGGCCACAAGGAAGCTAATTTTTGGATAAAAATCCCCTCAAAATTTCAGCCCGATCGGAGTTACGGATCTCCGAGAATATAAGAAACGGTTTTCGGCCAGAAAACAGAAACGCGAAACAGAAGAGAACAGAGAGGGAGATCCAATCTAGGAGGGGCTCCTGCCCCTCCGCCGCCATGGAGGCCATGGACCAGAGGGGGAACTCTTCTCCCATCTCGGGGGGAGGCCAAGGAAGAATAAGGAGGGGGGCTCTCTCCCCCTCTCTCCCGGTGGCGCCGGAACGCCGCCGGGGCAAGCATCGTGACGGCGATCTACTCCAACAGAGGAGGTGGCGTAAAAAGGAAGGAAAAAGGAATTCGAAATCCGTCCCTTCCCACAGAATCATCGGGCTTGACTTTCCTTACTTTCCCAACCCTTCGCCGCCGTCAACACCAACTCTCTCCCCCTCTATGCAGTGGTGTAACTCTCCTTCTCCCCGCTGTAATCTCTACTTAAACATGGTGCTCAACTCCATATACTATTTCCCAATGATATATGATTATCCTATGATGTTTGAGTAGATCCGCTTTGTCCTATGGGCTAATTGATGATCGTGGTTGGTATGATTGTATATTTTATTATGTTGCTGTCCTACGATGCCCTCCGTCTCACGCAAACGTGAGGGATCCTCACTGTAGGGTGTTGCAATGTGTTCATGATTTGCCTATGGTGGGTTGCTTGAGTGACAAAAGCATAAACCCGAGTAGATGGGTTGTAGCATATGGGAGTAAAGAGGACTTGATACTTAATGCTATGGTTGGGTTTTACCTTAATGATCTTTAATAGTTGCGGATGCTTGCTAGAGTTCCAATCATAAGTGCACATGATCCAAGTAGAGAAAGTATGTTAGCTCATGCCTCTCCCTCATATAAAATTGCAAGAATGATTACCGGTCTAGTTATCAATTGCCTAGGTTGTTTGACAAAAGCTTTCTACTAAACAACTAACTTTTATTATCTTGCTTTTTACTCGTAGTTTTATTTCCCGCTAAGTACTTCTAGTTTTATTCGTGCAAACTATCCTATCACCTACAAAGTAGTTTCATACTTGTTCTAGGTAAAGCAAACGTTAAAGTGTGCATAGAGTTGTATCGGTGGTCGATAGAACTTGAGGGAATATTTGTTCTACCTTTAGCTCCTCGTTGGGTTCGACACTCTTACTTATCGAAAAAGTCTACAAACGATCCCCTACACTTGTGGGTTATCAAGACCTTTTTTTGGCGCCGTTGCCGGGGAGCAATAGCGTGGGGTGAATATTCTCGTGTGTGCTTGATTGCTTTATCACTAAGTAGTTTTTATTTTGTGCTCTTGTTTCCTATCTTTTGATATGGGTGGGAAACGCAAAAATACCAAAAAAAATAGATGTACTTGCTGCTCCAAAAGTTGAGGAACCACTAGTGTTCCGTACTACCGAAGAATATTACTTGGATCATCTTCGATCCATTTGTGCTCGTGCTGAAAACCCAACTAGCTTAGTTGAGGGAAAATCATTAAATGAGCATGCTTATTATGTGCGACACCACATATCTCAAAAAGGGAAATTCTTGTGGCATCAAATTAATACTTTGTGTTGCTATGCTTGGAATCTATGCGAAATACATGATTTTACTTGTTGTTCTAAAGAAACTAAAAAACACCTTCCATACCAATGTGTGTTTAATGATAATGAAATACTATCTTCTTATGCCAAGGAAGCCTATTGTTATTTTGATGTTGAACAAATTGAAGAATTTGTTGCTTTTAAGGGTGCATATGAAATTGCTTCTTTGATTGAAAAGTATGATGCTACTCTTTACAAATCTAAAAAAAATTCCATACTTAAATATTGCTATAAAAACTATGCCTCTAATGCTTATGTTAAAGAATTTATTGAAGGAATGACCGCTGCCTTGGAAGAGACTAATATTTTGCAGGAATCTATGGAAGAGGAAGTTGCTGAAATTGTGAGCTCATTAGATGAAAAAGATGAGGAGGAGAGCGAAGAACAAAAGGAGGAAGAGCGGATTAGCTACCCGTGCCCACCTTCTAATGAGAGTAACTCTTCAACTCATACATTGTTTAATTTCCCTTCGCACATACCGAAGGATGAATGCCATGATGAATGCTATGATGATTGCTATGATCCCTTGGATTCATTTGAAATATCCCTTTTTGATGAACTTGATGCTTTCTATGCTTGTGGCCATGATGCCAATATAAATTATGCTTATGAAGATGAACTTGCTATAGTTCCTTATGTTAAGCATGAAATTGTTGCTATTGCACCCACACATGATAGTCCTATTATCGTTTTGAATTCTGCCAACTACACTATCGGAGAAGTTTGCTCTTATTAAGGATTACATTGATGGGTTTCATTTTGCTACTACACATGATGATTTTGAAGAATATAATATGCATGTGCTTGCTGCTCTTACTTGCAATTATTATGAGAGAGGAACTACATCTTCACCTCTCTATGTGTCCAATACTATGAAATTGCAAGAAACTGTTTATACTATGCATTGGCCTTTACTTAATGTGCATGAATTGTTCTTGTATGACATGCCGATGCATAGGAAGAGAGTTAGACTTCGTTGTCACATGATATATATCACTTTGTGCTCACTACTAAATTACAAATCATTGTTGATTAAAATTGGCTTTGATATACATTGGGATCCGGGTGGATCCATTACTTGAGCACTTTATGCCTAGCTTAATGGCTTTAAAGAAAGCGCTGCCAGGGAGACAACTCGGAAGTTTTAGAGAGTCATTTATTTCTGTTGTGTGCTTTTATAAAGTTTAAAAACAAAAAAATATAGGGGGGAACCTAAAACTTCACAAAAGGAAAGGTGAAAGTGAGAGAGATGATGAGCATCGTTGAAATGGGGGACGTCCTTGAACTTTTGTTCATGCCCTTGGAAACTTTGTGAATCTTGAATCACGGAAACTTTTCCAACAAAAATAATTATCCCCTTGTACAAATCCATTGTATTATAAAATAATGTGCCAAGATTTGCCTTTAGGATGATTAGATTGCTTGTTGGTATGTGCGGTGTAAAAACAGAAACTTTGGCTGTAATACGTGAATTTGCATTTTTTACTGGAATGTCAAAAGTTTCTGAATTTTTTACACGGTATTGCTATTCAAATTTTTTTATTTTTCCTAATTTTTCAGAATTTTTGGAGTTACATAAGTATCGTCAAAGTTCAGATTACTACAGATTGTCCTGTTTAAGACATATTCTGTTTTTGATGCATTGTTTTGCTTCTTTTGATGAAACTATCGATTTTATCGGTGGTGTAAGTTATAGAAAAGTTATTATAAAGCAGGGATAATGCAAATATAAAATATGAATTGGTTTTCAACAGTACTTAAAGTAGTATTTTTCTTTATTATACTAACGGGTCTTACCAGTCTTCTGTTAAGTTTTGTGTGGATGAAGTGTTCGAAAATCGATGAGGTCTCGATATGAGGAGAAGAAGGAGAGGCAAGAGTTCAAGCTTGGGGATGCCCAAGGCACCCCAAGTAAATATCCAAGGAGACTCAAGCATCTAAGCTTGGGGATGCCACGGAAGGCATCCCATCTTTCTTCAACAAGTATCGGTATGTTTTCGGATTCGTTTCATTCATGTGATATGTGCAAATCTTGGAGCGTCTTTTGTGTTTAGTTTTCACTTTTATTTTATGCACCATGCTGGTATGAGATAGTCCATGGTTGATTTATAGAATGCTCATTGCACTTCACTTATATCTTTTGAGTATGGCTTTATAGAATGCTTCATGTGCTTCACTTATATCATTTGAAGTTTGGATTGCCTATTTCTCTTCACATAGAAAACCGTTATTCGTAGAATGCTCTTTTGCTTCACTTATATTTATTATAGCATGGTATTTTGTAGAAAGAATTAAACTCTCTTGCTTCACTTATATCTATTTAGAGGGTCAACGGGAATTGGTCATTTGCATGGTTAGTCATAAAATCCTACATAAAACTTAGGGATCACTGAATATGATATGTTTGATTCCTTGCAATAGTTTTGCGATATAGAGATGATAATATGTGGGAGGTATTAGTGGATGATCGTGTTTAGTAAGATATTGGTGTTAAGGTTTGTGATTCCCGAAGCATGCACGTATAGTCTCCCGTTATGCTAGGAAGTTGGAGCACAATTTATTCTTGATTGTCTATCTTTGTGTGAAGGTCGGGGGCGCGCGATGGTTAACTCCTACCAACCTCCCCCCTAGGAGCATGCGTAGTAATACTTTGCTTCGAGAGAGCTAATAAAACTTTTTCAATAAGTATGTGAGTTCTTTATGACTAATGTGAGTCCATGGATTATACGCACTCTTACCTTTTCGTAATTTGCTAGCCTCTACGGTACCGTGCATTGCCCTTTCTCACCTCGAGAGTCAGTGTAAACTTCGCCGGTGCATCCAAACCCCGTGATATGATACGCTCTATCACACATAAGCCTTATTATATCTTCCTCAAAACAGCCACCATACCTACCTATTATGGCATTTCCATAGCCATTCCGAGATATATTGCCATGCAACTTCCACCGCCTCCATTTTGATGACTTGAGCATTCATTGTCATATTGCATTACATGATCGTAAGATAGCTAGCATGATGTTTTCATGGCTTGTCCGTTCTTTGATATCTTTGCTACGCTAGTTCATTGCATTCATATAGATTCATACTTTGTATTGTAATATTGAGTTGTAAGTAAATATAAGTGTGATGATCATCATTATTCATTTTTAGAGCATGCCCCAGTGATGAAAGGATGATGGAAACTATGATTCCCCCACAAGTCGGGATGAGGCTCCGGACAAAGAAAAAAGAAAAAAAGAAAAAAAGGGGGAAAGAAAAAAAGAAAAAAAAAGAAAAAAAATGAAAGAAGTAGAAGGGGCATGCTAATTCCACACTTGTGCTCAAAGTAGCACCATGTTTTTCATATAGAGAGTCTCCTGTGTTGTCACTTTCATATACTAGTGGGAATTTTGCATATAGTTAGATGCATACCCACTTAGTTTTCATATTGAGCTTTCATACAGTTATAGCTCTTAGTGCATCCATTGCATGGCAATCCCTACTCCTCGCATTAATATCTATTGATGTGCATCTCCATAGCTCGTTGATACGCTGAGTTGATGCGAGACTTTCTTCTCTACTTTTACCCCTTTGAAACCTACCACCATATTCTATTCCACCCATAGTGCTATATCAATGGCTTGCGCTCATGTATTGTGTGAGAGTTGAAAATGCTGAAGTGCGTTAAAAAGTATGAACCAATTGCTTGGCTGACACCGGGGTAGTACATGATTTATCATTTGTGTTAAGAAGACAGAGCGTGACAAGGCTATATGATTTTGTAGGGATAGCGTTCTTTAGCCTTGATATTTTGAAAGACATGATTGTTTGTTGGGATGCCTAAGTATTAAAGTCTTTATGTCAAAACTAGACTACTGCTTTGAATCACTTGTGTCTTAATATTCATGCCATGATTAGATATATGATCAAGATTATGCTCACTACCAGACTTTAATCATTTACCTACTCGAGGACGAGCATCAATTAAGCTTGGGGATGCTGATACGTCTCCATCGTATCTATAATTTTTGATTGTTTCATGCCAATATTATACAACTTTCACATACTTTTGGCAACAATTTATATGATTTATTGGACTAACCTATTGATCCAGTGCCCAGTGCCAGTTCCTCTTTGTTGCATGTTTTTTGTTTCACGGAATATCCATATCAAACGAAGTCCAAACGCGATAAAAATTTACGGAGATTTTTTTTGGAATATTTGTGAATTTTGAGAAGTGGAATCAACGTAATCGGAGGCCCACAGCCCCCACGATACACCAAGGCGCGCCACCAGGGCCCAAGCGCGCCCTGGTGGGTGCTGCCCACGTCGTATGTTGGTTGGAGCTCTCCTTTGTCCGCAAGGAAGCTAATTTTTGGATAAAAATCCCCTCAAAATTTCAGCCCGATCGGAGTTACGGATCTCCGGGAATATAAGAAACGGTTTTCGGCAAGAAAACAGAAACGCGAAACAGAAGAGAACAGAGAGGGAGATCCAATCTAGGAGGGGCTCCTGCCCCTCCGCCGCCATGGAGGCCATGGACCAGAGGGGAACTCTCCTCCCATCTAGGGGGAGGCCAAGGAAGAATAAGAAGGAGTGGGCTCTCTCCCCCTCTCTCCCGGTGGCGCCGGAACGCTGCCGGGGCAAGCATCGTGATGGCGATCTACTCCAACAACTTCACCGCCGTCAACATCAACTCTCTCCCCCTCTATGCAGCGGTGTAACTCTCCTTCTCCCCGCTGTAATCTCTACTTAAACATGGTGCTCAACTCCATATACTATTTCCCAATGATATATGGTTATCCTATGATGTTTGAGTAGATCCGCTTTGTCCTATGGGCTAATTGATGATCGTGGATGGTATGATTGTATATTTTATTATGGTTCTGTCCTATGGTGCCCTCCGTCTCGCGCAAACGTGAGGGATTTTCGTTGTAGGGTGTTGCAATGTGTTCATGATTTGCCTATGGTGGGTTGCTTGAGTGACAGAAGCATAAACCCGAGTGGTGGGTTGTAGCATATGGGAGTAAAGAGGACTTGATACTTAATGCTATGGTTGGGTTTTACCTTAATGATATTTAGTAGTTGCGGATGCTTGCTAGAGTTCCAAACATAAGTGCATATGATCCAAGTAGAGAAAGTATGTTAGCTCATGCCTCTCCCTCATATAAAATTGTAAGAATGATTACCGGTCTAGTTATCAATTGCCTAGGGACAAATAACCTTCTTGTTTGACAAAAGCTTTCTACTAAACAACTAACTTTTATTATCTTGCTTTTTACTCATAGTTTTATTTCCTGCTAAGTATTTTTAGTTTTACTCGTGCAAACTATCCTATCACCTACAAAGTAGTTTCATACTTGTTCTAGGTAAAGCAAACGTTAAAGTGTGCGTAGAGTTGTATCGGTGGTCGATAGAACTTGAGGGAATATTTGTTCTACCTTTAGCTCCTCATTGGGTTCGACACTCTTACTTATTGAAAAAGTCTACAAATGATCCCCTACACTTGTGGGTTATCAGTTCAATCTCCACATCATTATCATTCTCTTTGTTATCATCTGGTTGAGCATCTAGGTGAGTATCATCATTATTATCATTTTCATTATCACTAGGTGTATGCTCACTACCAGACTATGTCTCAGCATCAGAAACAGAAACTTCATTATGTTTCTCAACAGGTTTTTCTATAACAGGTTCACTAGAAGCATGCAAGTTCCTATCGTGTTTCTTTTTCTTCTTCTTAGATGAACTAGGTGCATCTTCATTAATTTTTGAGAATCTTGTTCAATTCTTTTAGGGTGACCTTCAGGACAAAGAGGTTCTTGGGTTATTCTACCTCCTCTAGTCACTACTCTAATAGCATGATCATTTATATTATTCATTTCAGCAAGCAAATCATTTTGTGATTTAGCGACTTGATCTAATTGGGTGTGAACCATAGAAGTATGTTTGCCTAAAACTTTCACAACATTTGCAATTCTAAACATCAAGTCACTTAAACGGTCCATCATCATAGCATTATGTCGCAATTGATTCTTAACATAATTGTTGAAGTGTTCTTGCTTAACAACGTAATTATCAAATTCATCCAAGCATTATTCAGGAGTCTTAGTATAAGGTATATCACTTTTCTTAAAGGAACGGAGAGAGTTTACCTCTACTACCTGTGTCGGGATGTCAAGTCCATGTATTTCTTCAATAGGCGGTAATTTCTTGACATCATCAATTTTAATACCTTTCTCTTTCATAGATCTTTTTGCTTCTTGCATGTCTTCGGGACTAAGGAATAGAAATACCTCTCTTCCTTTGAATAGGTTCTGGAGGTGGTTCAAGAAGTGTCCAATCATCGACGTTTTGCATTATGTTGGTCAATAATTCTTCAGCTTGTCCAATAGTTCTTTCCCTAAAAACACAACCAGCACAGCTGTCTAGGAAATCCCTAGAAGCATCGGTTAGTCCATTATAAAATATATCAAGTATTTCATTCTTCTCAAGAGGACAATCAGGCAAAACTCGCAGTAACCGGAGAAGCCTCCCCCAAGCTTGAGGGAGATTCTCTTCTTCAATTTTAGCAAAGTTAAATATTTCCTGTAAGGCAGCTTGTTTCTTATGAGCAGGAAAATATTTTGCAGAAAAGTGGTGAAGCATATCCTGGGGACTACGTATACAACCAGGAGCAAGTGAAAGGAACCATTCCTTTGCCTCGCCTTTTAGCGAGAAAGGAAAAAAGCTTAAGGATATAATAGTAGCGAATCTTTTTATCATTGGTAAATAGAGCAGCAATATCATTCAGTTTCATAAGGTGTTCAACAACAGTTTCATTTTCATAACCATGGAAAGGATCAGACTCTACTATAGGAATTAACTCAGGGTCTATAAAGAATTCATAATCCTTATCAGTAACAAATATAGGAGAAGTAGCAAATTTAGGATCACGTTTCATTTTCTCCATCATAGATTTTTTCTTTCAGTTTGCATAATAGTTTCTTCACGTCATCTCTATCCTTACAAGCAAGAAAGTCCCTAGCTACCTCACCATCCATAACATAACCTTCAGGTACAAAAGGCAATTCATATCTATTAGGTGAGCGAGGGGTAATAGGTGATTCAAAGTCTTCCTCAGTTTCAGCATTCTCAAGTTCCCTAGCTTTAGCGATATGAGCATCAAGTAATTCATTCAGTGGCACAGGTTCAGTTTCAACATGTGTATCAATAGTTTCATCATTAATTTCAGAAGTAGTATCATCAAGTTCATGTGACATATCACGAGGATCAATAGCTGGTGGTGTAACAAGCTGATCCAAAACAGTAGGTGAATCTAAAGCAGAGCTAGATGGCAGTTCCTTACCTCCTCTCGTGCGAGAGGGGATGATCTTAGTTTGATTATCTTTCAGATTCTTCATAGTAGCAATTGGATATCCTTCAAGTTAACACAACAAATAGAGCTATGCTCCCCGACAAAGGCGCCAGAAAAATGTCTTGATAACCCACAAGTGTAGGGGATCGCAACAGTTTTCACGGGAAGTATTTCACCCTAATTTATTCATTCGACACAAGGGGAGCAAAAGAATATTTATTGGCCTTGATAGTTGAGTTGTCAATTCAACCGCACCGAGGATATCTCTCTCCAACAAAGATTTAGTAGCACAGCAAATAGTAGTAGCAAAAGTAATAGTAGCAGTTTTGTAGCAGGTGTGACAGTAGCAATAGCAATAGTAACTTAGCAAGATTCAGTATATGTAAAGCGTAGGCACATGGATCGGTGATGGATAATGATTTAGATGACATTGATCATATAACAGTTACACACTAGGGCGACACAGAACTAGCTCCCATTCATCAATGTAATGTAGGCATGTATTCCGTATATAGTCATACGTGCTTGCAATAAGAACTTGCATGTCATCTTTTCTCCTACCTCCCGTGGCAGCGGGGTCCTATTGGAAACTAAGGGATATTAAGGTCTTCTTTTAATAGAGAACCGGAACAAAGCATTAACACATGGTGAATACATGAACTCCTCAAACTACGGCAATCACCGGAAACAATCCCAATTATTGTCACCTTGGGGTATGCGGATCATGACACGTAATAGGTGCATACAACTTGAAAGATAGGATCCAAATCACTCTTATATTCATGAAAACATAATAGGTTCAGATATGAAATCATGGCACTCGGGCCCTAGTGACAAGCATTAAGCATAGCAAAGTCATAGCAACATCAATCTCAGAACATAGTGGATACTAGGGATCAAGCCCATGATCAATCTCATCCAATCCCACCACTGTCCAGCAAGCCTACAAAGGAATTACTCACTCCCGGTGGTGAGCATCATAGTGGTGTTGATGGAGAAGGGTTGGTGATGATGACGGCGACGATTTCCCCTCTCCAGAGCCCAAAACAGGCTCCAGATCAGCTCTCCGGAGGAAGAACAAGAGGTGGCGGCGGCTCCGTCTCGTGAAACGCGATGAAATATTCTCTCTGATTTTTTTTCTCCGCGGATGTGAATTTATAGGACTGGAATTAGTGTCGGAGGGGCCACGAGGGCCCCACAAGCCATTAGGGCGCACCACTAGGGGGGCGCCCTGATATGTGGTGGTCCCCTGGCACACCCCCTCTGGCAGCTCTTCGCTCCATAATTCATCATATATTCCAGAAATAATTCACAAAAAGTTTCGTCCAATTCCGAGAACTTTTATTTCTGCACAAAAATAACACCAAGGTAGTTCTGCTGAAAACAGCGTCAGTCCGGGTTAGTTTCATTCAAATCATGCAAATTAGAGGCCAAAACCAGAGCAAAAGTGTTTGGAAAAGTAGATACGTTTGAGATGTATGAGGGAGAGAGAGGATCAGATCTCACTTTCCCCTCTCGACTCCTCCGGCACTCTTCCAAACCCCTCTGAGTGCTCTTCGTCTTCGACTCGTCCTCAGCGCCAACCCGCCCGAGGGAGATGATGTGAAGCTCAATTATGAAGGCCGAGCGGGCGAAGAAACGGTCGCGCGGGTCATCCTCGAGCACTGGCGCGCAGTCTAGGTGGATCCAATGCGATTGAATGGCACCGCGGGTCAGCGAGCGCCGTCTGCAGGAGCTGGGGTGCCAGGGGCTCTTAGCCGTCGGGAGCTGGCGGCTGCCGGAGGAGGGGGAGATCGAGCTGTCGCCGCGAGGAGACGAGCGGGTCCTCCTCATGACCCACGTTGAGCGAGGTTTCTCCCTGCCGCCACATCCGTTTTTCTATGCTTTTCTTGCTTATTTCGGAGTGCAACTTCACCACCTTCTCCCCAACGTTGTCTCCTATCTGGCTGCCTTCATCTATCTTTGCGAGAATTTCATAGGATGTCACCCGCACTGGGACTTTTTAAGCATCTTTTCACCTGTCGCGCCATGACCGTGAAGAAGTCTTCTCCGAGTGGGGAGAATACTAATGTCAATCAGCTGTGCAGAGGTTTAGGCATGTAGCTCAGGGGTAAGGTTAGCTTCCCCACCATGGCATTTCCTGATTTGGTGAAGGGGTGGCAGGATTCGTGGTTTTATTGCAAGGACATCCTTGTCGCCGAGGGTCAGTCGGGCATGCCGCCGTACTCGGCAGAGCGAGTGCGGTCCCCTCCGCCCTTGCTCGTGGCCAAGGAGGAGAAGACGGATGTGGACATCCTGGTGACTGCGGTGATGACCATCGTCGGGAAAGAAATTAACGGGTTAGACCTCCTGGAGGTTTTCCTTCAACGTAGGATTCAGCCCCTGCATGCCAGGGCCCGCCCCATGTGGATGTACGAGGGGCCGAGTGACTCCATGCGCGTTCACCCGGAGGAGCTCGACACGAAGACGGTGGAGGCGAAGATCAAATACATCACTTCCGCGCGCGACAACCCGAGGGGCAGTCGGCTGGTTCCTCCCTTCGACATAGAGCATCCGCCAATCAATGTGAGTTTGAACCTTCTCAATCAGGGTGTGTATAGTGTTGTTGTCCGACTGAGGTTAATGCAGCTTCTTTCTTCACTCGGTATGTTTTCCAGACGTTGATCAGCCCGGTGCCGGTCATGAACCGCGCCCAAGGACGTGGCCAGCGACACCGAGTGCCAGGAGGTCTCGGACGACGAGGACGACGATGGGGAGGAAGAGACGGTCAAGGAGTACAACTCCGAGGAAGGGGACGAAGCCGAGTCGTCCCCATCAGAGAACGTCCCGACCGAGTGCCGCTCGAAGATGCGGCAGGACTCGAGCACGCGTGCCAGGGTATTGGGCGTCTCCAAGCCAACTGCTCTAGCTCCTCCCACGCGCAGCTCCAAGCGCACACGAGGCGAAGCTGCCGAGTCGCCCGAGTGAGCAACCAAGCATCCCAAGGTTACGGCGGTCAAGCCCCGGAAGGCCGCCCTACCGCGAATGAAGGTGGAGGTGCTCGTGGCTTCAAAGTGAGTACTAAGAATGTTCATTTTATTTAATATCTTAAACCTCTCCCTTCTGAGTGGTTGTTGACCGAGTGACTGGCTTGTCGCGGTGCTGATACTTCAACCGCTTCACTCGACCCTAAGGCTCCAGAGAAGGGCCAGACAGAGGCAGATGCGGCGTCCTTGAAAGGTAGTTTCCGAACTTGCTTGGAGTTTGTTCGTTTGTCGAGTTTTTCTTCTAACGCCCGAGTGTTCTTGATGGCTTGCAGGGCCACATGAGATGATCGAGCTCGACGGGGATGACAAGGTCGACCCGCCGAACTCTTCGGTCGACGAGGACGTCGTGATGCAAGATGCATTCCCGCCTCGATTGAACAGGGCTTCTCCAGCCAAGGCCCCGACTCCAATTCAAGGTGCTACTCCGAGGGTCGGAGCCGCACCCGGAGTCGGCTCGTCGGCCCCTTCGTCGGTCTCACCAGCGACCAACATCTTCACGCTGCACCATGTCCGGGAGGATCAGGTGGGCGCGGGCAAGGAGGCCTTGATCCAGGTGGAGCTGATGAACAGCCGGCTGAAGGAGGCGTACGACGTCAGCGAAGCCCGGAAGAAGAATGTCCGAGTAAATACTATCGTAAGTACCAACTTCAGTTTGGAGTTTCGATCTGCATGAAGTTTTGTTTTCATTTTGGGTACCGAGTGGGTTTGCATGGGGCACACCCACTGGGTGTTCTCCAGTTCCAGTGGGGGCGCGCTGAGCGCACCCACTGGGTGTAGTCCCCGAAACCGCCATCGATTGTTGCATTCGGTGGGAGTCTTAGAGTCTTTATAAGTTCGATGTGGACCACCGGGGTGTAGAACATGTTGCTTAGCTTGTCGAAGTAGCCGGAGTGGTACTTGTTGAAGAGGATGCAGTGATGGTCCATGGACTAGAGCTTCTCAACGTTGTCCATTGGGGTGTAGAACTTGTTGCTTAGCTTGTGGAAGTATCTCATTCCGACCCTGTCGAAGTAGCCGGAGTGATACTTGTCTACAGGCCAATTACCCTTCCAGTGGGGGCGCGCCGAGCACACCACTGGGTGTAGTCCCCGAGACTGTCGTCGATTGTGGCAGTCGATGGGAGTCTTAGAGCTATTTGTTTTTGTTTCACTTGAATAACCGAGTGGTTTTCATATCCGACTGATATTATTTGCGTCTCCTTGCTTCTCATTGGCAGAGTGTTTGTGAGCTTGGAGCCCGATACAACCGCGTGGAGAAGGAGGTACAGGACCTCAGGATCAACTTGGAGGCCGAGAAGGCCAAGAGCATGCGTCAGGAGCAGGAAAAGCGTTCACTCGGAGGTAAGCATATCCCGTCTGACTGTATCTCAAACTTTGTTTCTTCTCCCAATCCGACTGAACTTGTCCCGCCAGATGTTCATAGCGAAAATTTTCAACTTGCTCAGAGGCTCGGGACTTCTATTTCTTTAGACACCATGAAAGAGGCCCTCGAGAAGAAGGATACGGAGTTGGCGTCTGCGTGGAAGGAAGCCAACGCCAAGACCAAGGTGGCCGAGGACAAGATGAAATCAGTCAAAGAACTCGAACAGGAGAACAGGACCCTGAAGGTCACGGCAAAGAAGTCTGCGGAGGAGCTTGCCGAGATCAAGTAGCATTATGCTAAGTGGGAATCAAAATTCAAGCACCTCTCTTCCAAGAAGCTCGAACTGGAGTAGTATGTCGAGGAGTTCGGCAATGAGATGAGTGAGAAACTTAAAGGTAAGCATCGCTCCGAGTGATTCTTGCATTTCTTTTGACGCCTTGTCCGATGTTGATTTTCTCCATTCTGTAGTGCCCAGAATTCTGTATTGACGTCAAGTTCGAGACGGAGAAGATTGAGAAGGAGCTGGATCCATCTCGGCAAATCCTCAGGGACATCTGAGCCCTGGCTGTTCTCCGACTGGAGGAACGCATCGAGAAGGTGATTGGCTACCTCAACCGGCTTTGCTCGGCCGTCCTGAATATCGACCAAGACGTCACCCCTGGTGAGGAGTTCTTGAATGACCTGGAGTCTATCATGGACCGAGTGAGGGACGCTCCGGCCCGAGTGCAGTCACGAAAGAAGTAATCGGCTCGATGTGCAGCCGACATGGCCCTCTCGCTCGTCTGTGTCCATTGCAAGGGCGTGGATGAAGAGAGGCTGAACTCACTCAAGGTCATCAACAAGAAGCACGCCAAGTTCGGCGACTTCATGGAGACGTTTTTGGAGGCTGCCACTCGGATTGCCAATGGCATTGATCTCAACACCTTCGTCGAAGCTGTGGCTCCTTCGCCAACCGAGTGGTCCTCGAAAAAAAATTAAATTTGATTCGCCTCGGGATGCTGAGTGCTTTATGTAACCGTGAACTTTAAGTGGGCATGGGGTTCCCGCCGTTTGCTTTTGGACAACATGCTATCTATTTGCTTCATCTTCGTTCGGCTTCTTTAATGTCTTTCACTCGTGCCTTGAATGGACGAGACCGAGTCCCCGAGTGTAGATGATGTCCGTGCTTGGTGTATTTTTAACTTAGGCGTGTGTTGGACCGCAGCTAAGCCCGCGAGTGCAGATGATGTCCTCGCTCGGAGGATCTTTTAACTTAGGCAATCATGGGGTCGCAACTAAGCCCCCGAGTGCGGATGATGTCCTCACTCAGAGCATTTTTCAACTTAGACGAAGTCAAGTTCACAGCTAAGGTTCTCGAGTGAACAAATCTTCTTACACTCGAAACGTTTAAAGCTCAGGCGAAGTCAGGTTCATAGCAGAGCCCCCGAGTGCGGAAATCTTCCTCACTCGAAACGTTATAACTTAGACGATAGCGAGGTCACGGCTAAGCCCCTGAGTGTCGAAATCTTCCACACTCAGGATTTTCTAACTTAGACGAAGTCAGGTTCGCAGCTAAGGTTCTCGAGTGAAGCAATCTTCTTACACTCCAAATGTTTTAAAGCTCAGGCGAAGTCAGGTTCGCAGCGGAGCCCCCGAGTGAGGAAATCGTCCTCACTCGGAACGTTATAGCTTAGACGACAGCGAGGTCGCAGCTAAGCCCCGAGTGTGGAAATCTTCCACACTCAGGATTTTCTAACTTAGACGAAGTCAGGTTCACAACTAAGATTCTCGAGTGAAAAATCTTCTTACACACAAAACGTTTAAAGCTCAGGCGAAGTCAGATTCGCAGCGGAGCCCCCGAGTGAGGAAATCCTCCTCACTCAGAATGTTATAGCTTAGACGACAGAGAGGTCGCAGCTAAGCCCCCGAGTGTGGAAATCTTCCACACTCAGGATTTTCTTAACTTAGACGAAGTCAAGTTTACAGCTAAGGTTCTCGAGTGAAGAAATCTTCTTACACTCGAAACATTTAAAGCTCAGGCAAAGTCAGGTTCGTACCGGAGCCCACGAGTGAGGAAATTGTCCTCACTCGAAACGTTATAGCTTAGACGACAATGAGGTCGCAGCTAAGCCCAGAGTGTGGAAATCTTGCACACTCAGGACTTTCTAACTTAGACGAAGTCAGGTTCGCATCTAAAGTTCTCGAGTGAATAAATCTTCTTACACTCAAAACGTTTAAAGCTCAGGCGAAGTTAGGTTTGCAGTGGAGCCCCCGAGTTAGGAAATCCTCCTCATTCAGAATGTTATAGCTTAGACGACAGCAAGGTCGCAGCTAAGCCCCCGAGTGTAGAAATATTCCACAATCAGGATTTTTGAACTTAGACTAAGTCAAGTTCGCAACTAAGTTTCTCGAGTGAAGAAATCTTCTTACACTCGAAATGTTTAAAGCTCAGGCGAATTCAGGTTCACAGCGGAGCCCCAGAGTGAGGAAATCCTCCTCACTCGGAACATTATAGCTTAGATGACAGCGAGGTCATGGCTAAGCCCCCAAGTGTGGAAATCTTCCACACTCAGGAGTTTTTAACTTGGACGAAGTCAAGTTCGCAGCTAATATTCTCGAGTGAACAAATCTTCTTACACTCAAAACATTTAAAGCTCACGCAAAGTCAGATTCGTAGCGGATCCCCCGAGTGAGGAAATCGTCCTCACTCGGAACGTTATAGCTTAGACGACAACGAGGTTGCAGCTAAGCCCCCGAGAGTGGAAATCTCCCACACTCAGGATTTTTTAACTTAGACGAAATCAGGTTCACAGCTAAGATTCTCGAGTGAAAAAATCTTCTTACACTCAAAACGTTTAAAGCTCAGGAGAAGTCAGGTTTGCAGCGGAGCCCTCAAGTGAGGAAATCCTCCTCACTCGGAACGTTATAGCTTAGACGATAGCGAGGTCGCAGCTAAGCCCCCGAGTGTGGAAGATTTTCCACACTCGGGATTTTTTTAACTTAGACGAAGTCAAGTTCGCGGCTAAGGTTCTCGAGTGAAGAAATCTTCTTACACTCGAAACATTTAAAGCTCAGGCGAAGTCAGGTTCGTACCGTAGCCCCCGAGTGAGGAAATCGTCCTCACTTGAAACGTTATAGCTTAGACAACACCGAGGTTGCAGCTAAGCCCCGAGTGTGGAAATCTTCCACACTCAGAAATTTCTAACTTAGACGAAGTTAGGTTCGCAGCTAAAGTTCTCGAGTGAAGAAATGTTCTTACACTAGAAATGTTTAAAGCTCAGGCGAAGTCAGGTTCGCAGTGGAGCCCCCAAGTGAGTAAATCCTCCTCACTCGGAATGTTATAACATAGACGACAGCAAGGTCGCAGCTAAGCCCCCGAGTGTGGAAATCTTCCACACTCGGGATTTTTTAACTTAGACTAAGTCAAGTTCGCAGCTAAGGTTCTCGAGTGAAGAAATCTTCTTACACTCGAAACATTTAAAGCTCACGCGAAGTCAGGTTCGTACCATAGTCCCCGAGTGAGGAAATCGTCCTCACTCGAAACATTATAGCTTATACGACACCGAGGTCGTAGCTAAGCCCCGAGTGTGGAAATCTTCCACACTCAGGATTTTCTAACTTAGACGAAGTTAGGTTCGCAGCTAAGGTTCTCGAGTGAAGAAATGTTCTTACACTCAAAATGCTTAAAGCTCAGGCGAAGTCAGGTTCCCAGTGGAGCCCCCGAGTGAGGAAATCCTCCTCACTCGGAATGTTATAGCATAGACAACCGTGAGGTCGGAGCTAAGCCCCCGAGTATGGAAATCTTCCACACTCAGGATTTTTTAACTTAGACTAAGAGGCGAAATAGTATCTCTGTTTGCAAGTTTAATAGTAACATCAATATCTTTCATAGTCGAGTGTGCTATGTCGTTCATAATTTCTTGATATAAGGTAAAAGGTATATCATTGACACTAGCACCGAGGTCACACAAGCCATGATAACAATGATATCTAATTTTAACTGAAACAACAGGCATGCCAACCACTGGTTTGTTTTTGTCTAATTCATCATGTTTGTTTCTAGGAGGTTTCGCAATCCTAGCAGCTTCTCCACAAAAATAAATAACCTGACCCTCAATGTTATTATCTAAAAGATCTTTAACCATGGCAACCTTAGGATCAACATTTATTTGTTCAGAGGGTATAGGTGTCCTGACATGACTTTTATTAACCACAGTTGTAGTCTTAGCATGTTCCTTAATTCTAACAGGAAAAGGAGGTTTCTCAATGTAAGCAGTGGGAACAATTGGATCAGCATTACTAACAATTATTTCTTCCTCCTTAATATTAATAGGTTCCTCTAATGGTTTTTCAATGGGAGGATGATATTTAAACCACTTCTCTTTGGGAAGATCAACATGAGTACCAAATGATTCACAGAAAGTAGCTACTATTTCAGAGTCAAGACCATATTTATTGCTGAACTCATGGAAGGTAGTAGTTTCCATAAAAGATTTAACACAATCAAAATTAAGTTTTATACCCGACTCTTTACCTTCGTCGAGTTCCCAATCTTCAGAGTTGCATTTAATTCTTTCCAGGGGATCCCGTTTGAATTCAATAGTTTCATTCCTATATGAGCCAGAAGAAGAAGAATCCAATAGTAATCGATCATCATGAGAAAGCCGAGCATAAAATTTTTGTATAATCATTTCTCTTGAGAACTCATGGTTGGGGCAAGTGTGCATCATAGATTTAAGCCTCCCCAAGCTTGAGCGATGCTTTCTCCTTCACGAGGCCAGAGATTATATATATAGTTCCGATCACGGTGAACTAGATGCATTGGGTAAAAACTTCTGATAAAATTCTAGCTTCAAGCGATTCCGGTTCCATGATACAATATTATCCAATAGCCTATACCACATTAATGATTTTCCCTCCAAAGATAAAGGGAAAACTTTCTTCTTAACTTTGTCCCTAGACAAACCTGCAAGCTGAAATAATCCACAAACCTCGTCGACGAATATCAAATGGTAATCAGGATGAGTCGTTCCATCATATGGATTAGATAATAGTTTTTCAAGCATACCCGAAGGAATCTCATAATAAATATTTCCAGTAGGTTCAGTAGGTTGAGGAACAATTTCCTCATCTTCCGTTCGGGGCGAAGATGCCCCAAACAAGCCACTCAAAGGGTGACCATTCATAGTGACAAACAACAGTAAATTTCAGCACGTATAGAAAATGTTCCCTTACCAATTTCCACTTACCAAAGGCGCTTCACTCCCAGGCAACGGCGCCAAAAAAGAGTCTTGATGACCCACGAGTATAGGGGATCAATCGTAGTCCTTTCGATAAGTAAGAGTGTCGAACCCAACAAGGAGCAGAAGGAAATGACAAGCGGATTTCAGCAAGGTTTTCTCTACAAGTGTTGTCAGTAACAATAGTAGATAGTTTTGTAGCAAGATAATTCGTAACAAGTAACAAGTGACAATAGTAACAAAGGTGCAGCAAGGTAGACCAATCCTTTTGTAGCAAAGGACAGGCCTGAAAATACTCTTATATTAAGCAAGTGCTACCGAGGACACATGGGAATTTTTGTCTAGTCATGTTCATCATGTTGAGTTGATTCGAGTTCGCTACTTTGATAATTTGATATGTGGGTGGACAGGTGCTAAGGTGCTGTTCTTACTTGAACTAACAACCTACTTATGATTACCCCCTCTCGCAAGCATCCGCAACTACGAAAGAAGAATTAAGATAAATCTAACCATAGCATGAAACATGCGGATCCAAATCAGCCCCTTATGAAGCAACACATAAACTGGGGTTTAAGCTTCTGTCACTCTCGCAACCCATCATCTACTTGTTACTCCATAATGACTTCCCATAGGCCCATAGCATGGTGAAGTTTCATGTAGTCAGACGTTCACATGACACCACTAAGAGAAGTAACAACATACATATCATCAAAATATCGAACGAATACCAACTTCACAATATTACTTATAACAAGACTTCTCCCATGTCCTTAGGAACAATAGTAACTACTCACACATCATCAACATGTTCAAGATCAAAGGTATAATAATAATGATTAAGGATCTGAACATAATCTCTTCCACCAAGTAATCGAACAAGCATCAACTTCAAGATGTAATCAACACAACTAGTAACCCATAGGTACCAATCTGAGGTTTTGGGATAAAGGTTGAATACAAGAGATGAACTAGGTTTGGAGATGAGATGGTGCTGGTGAAGATGTTGATGAAGATTGGTCCTCCCACGAAGGAGGAAGCATTGGTGATGACGATGGCTTCGATCTCCCCCTCCCGGAGAGGAATTTCCCCCGCAGAATCTGACTGCCGGAGTGCAAAAGGGCCTCTGCCCAGGTTTCCACCTCGAGACGACGGCGCTTCGTCCCGTAAGGTTGCTTATGATTTTTTCTAGGGTAAAATACACCATATAGGAGAAGAGGGGCCTCGGAGGGCCAGCAAGGAGCCCACAAGCCATCAGGGCGCGCCCCAGGGGGGGCGCCCTGTTGGCTTGTGCCCTGCTGGTGGCCCCCCTCTAGTATATTTTGGTTCCAGAAATTCTTAAATATTCCAAAAGTATTCTCCATGAAGTTTCAGGTCATTTGGAGTCTGGTGATTTTTCTGCCTTTTTCTCGGTTTTCCGGTCCAGAATTCCAGTTTCCAGATATTTCCCTCCTTATGGTGTACCTTGCATATTCAGAGAGAAAATGCATAAGAATTGTATAATAATGTGGAATAATGGACAAGAATGAAGGAAATAGTAATAAGAATTCATGATGCAAAATGGACGTATCAAGGTTGGACTTTATTCCTTCTCCATTTATACAGCCGTCTTTGTTTTATTCTTCCCAACGTACTTTTCAAAAGTTTGACTTTTCTATAGAGGAAATATATGATTTTGAGTTGGTGTCGAGTTCGTTCTCTCCGTTCTCGTAAATGCCTCTTTGTTTTTCCCCTCTTCAATTTATAAAGTTTGGAAATGGATGTCGTGTACTTAGATCCACTCGCGAGATATGCACGGTCGTCTAGTAGGACCCACGGAGGGAGAGCATCGTCGGCGCCGGATTTGGATTTTCTTGCCCCTTTATAAACTTGGATTTGTTAGACAAGTATTATAGAGTTTGAACTTTATTCCTTCCCTATTTATACACCTATCTTTGTTTTGTTCTTCCCTTCGTACTTTTTTAAAGTTGATTTTTTTTCATAAAAGGAGAAGTGTGGTTTTGAGTTGGTGTTAAGTTCGTTCTTTCCCTATTCCTAAATGTCTCTTTGTTTTTTCCGTCTCCAATTTATAAAGTTTGTATATTTAAAAACAGCTAAGGTGTGGTTAGATCCGCTCGCCACGTATACACGGTCATTAGTAGGACCCATGGATCGTCGGTAACAGATTTAGATTTTGGTGCCCACTTTATAAACTTGGATTTGTTAGACAAAGAGATTACAGAGTTTGGACTCTATTTGCTTCCCTATTTATACACCTATCCTTGTTTGTTCTTCCCTACGTACTTTAAAAATGATAGAGTAAATATACAGTTTTGAGTTGGTATCGAGTTTGTTCTCTCCGAGTTCCTAAATGTCTTTTTGTTTTTTCTTTCTCCAATTTTTAAAGTTTCAATATACTGAAACAAATGTTGTGTGGTTATATCCGCCTACGAGGTATGCACAATCGTCGAGTAGGACCCATGGAAGGAAAGCATCGTCTGCGCCGGATTTGGATTCTTTTGCCCACTTTATAAGTTTGAATTTTTCGACAGAGATTGTGGAGTTTGGTGTTTATCCTTAACGTGGATTTTTGGCTCTGGAGAGCATATGCTCCCTAATGAACAGTAAAATCAAAATAAATAGTATTTTTTTTAAAAAAAATCTGATTTTTTTATAGATGTACATATTAGTGTGGCAAGTGTGCTTGCCAATTTTCATGCCATATGGGATAGTGGTGCTTCGTCGATAAAAAAACAAAATTAAGTGTAACATTTGGAGGTAACGTTTGGCGTTCGACTTGTTTTTTTTTGCACATGTCAAAATGCTTAAGTTTTTCACTTGCAAATTTGCATGTACCATTTGGGTGTGACAACGAACACATCTATTTTAAAAAAAAAATTGTTGACATTTATAAAATCCATTTTTGACACGCAGGAGCATATGCTCCCTAGAGCCAAAATGAATATCTGGTTTATCCTTCCCTATTTATACGCTTCCCTTGGTTTTGTTCTTTCTTACTACCTTTGTTTCTAAATGTAAGACATATTGCAGTTTAAATTACACTGCAAAAAAACACCTCTTACATTTAGGAATAGAGGATGTACTTTTCAAAGTTCGATTTTTCTCAAGAGCAAATATACCGTTTTGAGTTGGTGGCGATTTTCGTACCCTCCCTGTTTTAAAAATGTCTCTATTTTTTCTTCTCCAATTAATAAAGTTTGAATGTTTTTTTAATTGAGCAAATATAAAGTTTGTAGTTGGTGGTAGATTTACTCCTTCCCTACTTTTACATCGGTCGTTATTTTTTATTTTCCCACTTTCTGAAGTTTGTTTTTTCCCATAGAGCTAGAGGTAACACTCTGGATCTTGCTCAACATGGCCCTACCGCAGTCAGCAAGCTACGAGCCGCTGCTCTTCGGCTTGATGCAGAAGATATTCTGCCATAGGCCCAAGTGCGGCTTGATGAAGAGGAACGCCTCACATACAGTGATGAAGGCGGCGATGTGGAAGATGGAGTTCGAGGCTAGATGGTGGAAATCTAACTCGTAGAAGAAAAGTAGCCCCCTCACGAAAAGATGGAGGGGGAACCCCAAACCTCAGATGATGTGGGGAATGAAAATCACCCTCTCCCTGGCTTGGGAGTGGGGATGGCATGGCCTTGCTCAGGAGCCCGACAATCGACTCCTTCGGGGAGGTAGCCTGCGTCCTTGAGCTTCAGGATGGTGCCATTCATCATAGTGGAGGCCACCCACTTGCCCTTGTCGTCCATGATGAGTGCAAGCGGACGAAGAACTGGAAAGCGGATCCGGGGCGCTGCATCTCTAGAGGATGCGAGCAATGGCACAGAGAGTGAAGACGTAGGGAAAAGATGATTTACCCCCTATGCTTTTATAGTATGGTGAAAGACCAAGAGTCCCCCCCACTGCGTCGTGCAATCGCCACGTTCTAACCCATTGTGCTATTAAACCCGCCTCGGTTGAAACAAATCTATTGATTATATCCCTTAAAAACCGGGGCACGGTCTCTACTTTGATGGGACGTGCCAATGACGAAACTACCTCGAAGCGCGATTCTATTCGCTATAACTGGCCCAAATTGCCTTTTAGGTGGTGGCGGTTCTGTAATGGTTGTCAGACAAAAATTATCGTTCACACTTCTGTGGCGACCCTTCAAGGTTAAGCGATCCTGAGGACATCGGATTCGAACACTGCCAGCTGTGAGGAACTCGCGTGCCAAGCCGAAGACATCAAGTGGAGGAGATAAATCCAAGGAGTACAGTCATCCATGGTGATTGGAGTCTAGTTCAGGGGCTACTGAGGGTGTCCCGGACTAAGGGGCACTAGCCCGAGGCGCTTTATGCTCATGGGCCGAACCAGGGTCCAGTAAGCCACCGCTTGGAGGATGGTCGAAGCCTAAAGACTTACTCGTGAGCAAGTTGGAAACTGTCGAAGACTTGGCGGACACTCTAAGGACAACCTTGTATTCGGCACATCGGCAATCGACCCAATGTGTGACCTAGATACCCCGAGCATCTATATAAGCCAAGGGTTTTAGTCCGTAGGGACACAATTACTCACCTTAGGGTTTAGAACTTACACAACCGATCTCGAGGTAGATCATCACCCTATAGTCGATACCCCATCATCAATAGATCAAGAAGGACGTAGTGTTTTAGCTCTTTGAGAGGGATCAAACCTGGGTAAACATTGGCTCCCTTGTCTCCTGTTACCATTGATCCCAGATCCACAGCTCGGGACCTCCTACAGAGATCAGTCGGTTTTAGTACCGATAATAGCCATCGCCAAAAATCTAGTTGTTACACACTTTATGCCCAACTCGGTGGAACCGATATGAGATCTCGGAGGCGTCGAGTAGTGCAAAAGATTCGAACGGTAGACGTTTCGGTGAGACCAAATGGATCCACTCAGTGGTACCGATATGTGATGACCTGAGCAGTTCCTCACTTTGGTAATTAGAATTGGTTTCACTTGATGGTTCCGAAGTGAAAACAATGGATAACAGAAGCTTGGAACATGCACTTCAATAAGACCAAATGTTATCTCGGTTACACCGAACTTCTAGAGTTTAGGAAGTGTCTCGGTGGGTCCGAATGGTTCTGTTTCGGTGGGACCAAGATTGACTGGAGATTTTGGACATGTTTGAATGTGAGTGTGGCTGAGGGTTTTGGAGAAATATCTTCAAGCACTTGAGCAATTGAGTCACGATCAAAACCTCACCCCTTTTTAATAGTATTGGCTTCAATGTGATCTTGGGTCACTAAACCAAAAAGTAGAGTCTTGGAGCTTTTGCCAATGCTTGTCCTTTGTAGCTTGAAGGGTCCACATCTCCATCCATTTGCTTGCCTAGGTTTGAACTTCTCCTGAAATATACTTGAGGAAACCATTAGTCCAACAACATGTATCTTGACATGAATTACCAAAACCACCAAGGAAGCAAGTGTGCTTTCACAGCCTCCACGGGGTACTGATCATCCACCGCCAACTGCCTACGGCCTCCATGGGGTCATGTTCGTCCACACCCAACCGGTTGGGGTGTGGCGTACCGCAGCACCACCTCCTTGATCGATCAGGGTCCTATTCATCTAGTGCCAACCGCCTACTACCACGGGGTCTTGTTCATCCAACCCCTACCGGCTAGGGTGCATGGGGCGTGCATGCCTACGACAGCTAGCAACGGGGATTGTTCATCCACAACCAACCAACCGACTAGGTCAACACGTTTGTGCAAGGGGCTCGATCGATGCGCGCGGCAAAAATGGGGACTGTTCATCAAGAGGCAACCAACTGGCCGCTAGGTCAACTCACATCTCGCACGAGGGTTAGATGCTTGTAATGCATCAATCGATCAGGCCAACACGAGTCTCACATTGATCGCTCGGGTTCAATAAGCATGGAGCTCAATCACTCGGGTTCAGTAGTGCGAGGGATCGATCGCTCAAGTTCAGTAAGCGAGCGACGGACTTGCTCGGGTCCAGTTAGCGAAGGGATCACACACACACGTACGAGAGAAACACGCAAACCACATTGCGTCGCTTGAGCCCGACCACCCACCGATTGCCCATTGTATACCGGGAAATCCTAAAAAAAATCCCGCCCTCACTTCTACCATGATTTTTTATGTCATGTATGGTCCGAAGAACGTCATGCAAATCCAGCTCCGGCCTACCCAGGATGAAAAGCCCATTTTCTATCATATTTTTTACCATAAAAGTAGGAGCCCACCGCATCAATGATGGTACATGTTTTTGGCACAACTATCGTCACGTAACTGTCTTTTCGTTCGGGCCTAATCTCACGGATGTGTCTTTTTTTTGTGAGTGTGGTAGATTAAAGGACGCACATATGCGGCAAAATCATGAACTTCCTACAATTATTATGCAAAAACAAGGGTAAAAGGCGATGCAATGATGCAAAATAGACTCTTCACTCCACCTTTTAGTCTGCTCGAGTGGAGAACTATGACTAGTTCAATTCGTCTGTGCGACACTCCCTCCTCACTTCCTAGGGCTATACATTATGGCAATTCATCGTTGCACTTTATATGTAACCTATAACACTTGCATCTATATGGAACATGTTTCCAACCACCAAACACAAATGCTTGTGTTTCTGCTCACCTGGCTGGAGGGGATGCGGGCAAAATAAATTACTCCTCTGCTCTATGTTAGTTGTCGCTCAAACGAATATATCTAGCACTGTCTAGATACATCCATTTAAGCGACGAGTAATATGGATAGGAGGAAGTGTACAAGACATGATTTTTAGTTTGTATTCACTTAGACTGCCTAAGTCGGCTACACATGCAAAGTGTCCAACATTCATTCAGGTAACCAAGCTGCTAGGGTAACATGTTGCCATCACTTTTATCAAAAATCACAAGTTACCACCACTTCCACGACAAGAGTAACAAATCCCACTGATTCGAAACAGAGCCGCGAGTAAGCACAAAACTAATTGGTTGGATCCACATGTGAGGTCGACATGGCATATCTACGTGGACAATACGTTCAGGTGGCCAAGGGGCCCACATGTCAGCTCCGCACCTTCTTCTTCCTCCTCCTCACATCTTCCTTCCCCCTCTCTCCCCACTGCGGTGACCCTAACGAGCACTCCCGGCATCCCTCTTCCCTATCTCTCATTTTCCAGTAGCTCTCTCCCCCCCCCTCTCTCTCTCTCTCTCTCTCTCTCTCTCTCTCTCTCTCTCTCTCTCTCTCTCTCTCTCTCTCTCTCTCTGTCATGTATGCAGGAGACCTTCCTATGGCGTCATGGAGCTTTGCAGACGTTGTTGTGAACCGCCGAACTCCGTATCTGACCGAAATCGTCCCCCTGCCTCCAAATCCGCCCTCCGCCATTGTTTCCCGTCCAAAACGGGCCCAACCACCGTCGTAAGGCCCCTGCATATGGCAACAAGCTCATGCCTCGCCATCGACTTCCGTCGCCTCCCTACTCTTTGGATCTTGCAGCACCATCGAACTCAGGCCAACTGGGACGTCCACAAGTCGAGTGACGCCGACGATGCCAGGTAGGAAGAGAGGGGGGAGATGTGAGGAGGAAGATGGATGTGTCGGGCTGACATGTGGGACCCTTGGCCACTGTCGGATTTCGGGCTCCGCAAAACCCTCAAGGTTCGAACACAGGGGCGTGTGCGAAGCTTCCCTGCGGCCTCGCCCTACTTAGCTCGCTACACGATGGTGACTACGGCAAACTCGCACGATGAAGAGGAAGAAGATGAACACGGTGGTTTACCCAGGTTCGGGTCGCTGCGAAGCGTAATACCCTACTCATGCTTTGGTGGATTGCCTCTCGGGGAGGTGTGGTGGATGAACTAGTACCGTGGTTTCGAGCCTCGCGAGGGTGCTCGAGCGGTGTTCTTGGCTCTCTGCCTTGTCTTGTGTTGGTGTGTTCGTCGTCCCCTCTACGGTGCGGCCTAGTCTCTATATGGCGGGAAGGGATCCCACAACGGCCAAATTTGAAGGGGGACAGGAGTACATCCCCACCCTATCCAAAGGTGGTCTTCGCCTGCAAAGTAGCTGTCGATGATGCAGAGGCGGGCTCGGCGATGACATCCGTCCTGCGGGGCTCGTGGTCGTGGTCTCGTTGCACCAGAATGGAAACCTTTGGGGGATGCTTTGGGAACCCGCGTACGTCCTTGCTCCCTTTGCACCAAAGGGGAAACTGCTCCGCTTGGCGTGCTGGCGCCCGCCTGTCCTTCCTTGCGTCATCTTTGACTCCTGAGGCCGGGTCCTGCATAGAGATCTCCGCCGCTCCGGAGGGGGCTTAAGGAGGCCCATTCCTTGCTGGTCTTGGTGTCGCCTCCCTCGCGAGGCTAGGGCCCTCGCGAGGGCCTTGTCCTGAGGGGTGCCCCGCCAGTCGTGCTCGATGAACAGGGATGGGCCATGCCCTGGGCCGTAGGCAGGCAAGTCTGGGTACCCCCGTTCCCAGAACGCCGATAGCCACCTCAACGCATTGTCCATGTAGCTATGCCACATCGCCCGCCATGTGGGTTCAATCGATCAGTTTTGTGCTTAGTCACAGCTCAATTTTGAATCAATGGGATTTGTTATTCACTTGCCGTGAAAATGGTGTTAATTTATGATTTTTGACAAAAGCGATGCGACATCTTTTCCTATCCACGAATACTATAGTTTGGAGTAATTTACTCTGACCGAGCGCTAGCGTGAAGAAAGACCAACATTGGGATCCATTTTTAACTTTACCCCCTCGCGTATGTAAAACCCTAGGTGGTAGGTAGTGGAGTGAAGCGCCGCGCCGCGCCGCCACCTGAAGCCAAACACACAGAGAAGAGAAGAGAAGAGAAAGCGACCTCCTTTCCTCGTGCGTGTGCTGCGACTGCCGGTGAGCCGCCATGGCGCCCAAGCAGGAGCAGAAGCAGAAGTGGCGGCGCAAGCTTGTTCAGCCGGTCGACGGTGCAGCGCACCCCCCCATCGCCGATTCACCGCCGGTCGACGGCGCATTGCAGCCCCCCCAAGTCGACCAGCCGGCCGTCCCCGATCCGCTGCCTTCATCGGCGGCGGTCATCGGTACCTCATCGGCCGACCGAAACCAGCCGTCGCCGTTGGGAGCACAGCATCGGCTGCAGCAGGGCAGCACGGGCCGCTCTCCTCGGGGCCGCTCAACTGGGGGCCGCTCAACTGGGGGCCGCTTCTTCCCGTACCACCCCTCACGCGGTCGCGGTCGCGGAACCCAACCACCACCACACACTTCGCCGCCGCCGCCGCCTCCTCACCCCTCCCCCCTACACCGGACAGCCCAGCAGCAGCATCTGGTCTCACCACACATTTCGCCGACCACCACGACCTCACCGAACACCCCCTCCTCCCTTGGGACTCCTCAGCAACCGCGGCGGGTCACCAGGACCTCACCGGCCGCCACCTCCCCCTCCTCCTCCCTGCAGACACCTCAGCAACACCAACCGAATAGCAGCAGCCGCTCTCCACTTCAGGATCACACCGTCTCCTCTGGCAAGACCTGTGTTGCGAGGAGTCCGAGTGCGTGGGCCAAACCGCACTGTCCGGTCGACGGCGCATTGCGGGCTCCCCAAGTCAACCACCCGCTCGTCCCCGATCCGCTGCCTTCATCGCCGGCGGTCATCGGTTCCTCATCGGCCGAACAAAACCAGCCGTCGCCGCTGCGCCCCCAAAACCGGCCATCGACTCTGTCTCCCCCGCCGGGAACAGTACAGCAGGGCAGCACGGGCCGCTCGTACCATCCACCCCCCTCGCGTGGTCGCGGAACCCAAGAAGTACCACCGGGCAGCTCCGCCTCTCAACACCGCTCGCCGCCCCTTCCCCCTCTGCACAGAGCCGGGCAGCATGAGCAACAACAGCCCGGCAACACCAACATCTCACTGGCAAACTCACTTCTAGATATTCTAAGAGGGTATGTGTGCTCAGATAGACAGATTGCGTGTCATGTTGAGGAAATGTCTTCCCACTCCAGTTACTGATCTATGTGTTTCCCATGTAGCTTCATACTCGATGGCGAAAAATGCGCCTTTTACAAGGCAGAGGTTGCCTCACTGGCTAAACGAGGCTCTTCGGTTCTTAATGTCGATTTTGAGCATCTTCTTATCGATATTGATCTCGCTGTTGAAATTGCCAATGACAATGACAGGTAAAATATAACACTTCCCTTAATCACTTACATGCACATGTATTCTTTTTCGTCTTCTTATGTTGAACTTGTGTATGAATTCAATTACTCCCTCCTATCCATATTAATTGATGTAGCCTCTATACAAATTGTATAGAGGCTGCGTCAGTTAATTCGGATCGGAGGGAGTACGACTTTATTTGGCTGTGACATGTAAATGAGGAGGATATGTATTAAATGCTGGACCTTTGAACGAAGATGGTTAACCATGAAATATGGTAAAGGCATGTACTAAAGGCTAAAGCCACTCATTTGATGCTGAGTTATTTAGGCTTGGTTAGACATATGTTTGGTGTTATCTCAGCTGTCTTATTTAGCAATGGTGCTCATCATTTGGTTTGATTTATGTCTTCAGTATTGTGGATTTTTTAATTGCTCTAACAGAAAACAGTAAAAAAGAGTACATGGCCCAGCGGTAAAAAGTTTAGAGTGCCAACATCCTTTTCCCAAGTGTTCTCAGTTTTCTCGCGATGCTTAAGAATAACGAGTTGCGTCATGTTGCATGGATTGCTCCAGTTAGCCTTCTAATAAAAACCTTGATTTAAATAGGTGCTAAGTTATTCAGGCTTCGTTTGAGATCTGTAATGCGCTTCCTGAGTCGGTATTTACCTCACCTCTCTTATTTAGGCTTTGGTGTACTCATGTTTGTTTTATGTTGCAGCTCATATCAGTGGCTGAGATCAGCGGTACGTACCTTCTTCAGTGAGCAGTGCAATGAGATGAAGAACGAGCAGAAGAAGGAATTTATTGAGGGGGCTAGTGTTTCTTTTAGTAACAAGCCTGAGTCTATGTTTTCACTCAAGTATGTCAAGGCAAACAAAGAAGAGCTTGTGAAGGTCATCCAAATCATCCGTGGACAGGAAACATGCAGAGCTGCAAGTATGTTTGGCACAGAAGCATATCTGGCTATCTTGATATTTGTGATTGGGAAGCACAAGATTGGGCAAAGCTGGGATGGCGACTTTGCCGAGCAGGACGTCTATTTCTTCAGATATCCAGGCCGTCTGTTGGAGTGCCGCATCCTGAAAAGCACAACCCCAAATCCCGTGACACTTTCAAAACGAGACGGCTTCAATCTTGAGTAGTGCACACCCTTAGAGAGGAAGAACGATTTCGGGACAGTGGACTTGCTCATGACACCAAATTATGAGGATGCAGATGGGAAATTGCCTGTGTTTTTCGATGAGTTGCATGAGGACTTGAAGGACTCGCTGGCTTCAACTGTTGTCCAACAATGGTTCATAGAAAATCTAGAGTTCAATCTGGCTTTAATGTCATCCGCGGCAAGGAAGATTCTGACAGTTGCCATGAGTAATCTAATCAGGTCGCTCAAGTTGTCGTCGAAGGAAGATTATGACAAGATATTGGAAGAAGCACCATATAAGGATGATTGGCGTGAGAACTTTCGAGATGATAAGGGTGTAATGGGAGGAGTTTATTGGTACGAGAATGAAGAGAGAGATAAAGAAATGGATCTGTACCACAATACTATGGAGAGTGTGATGGAATATGAAAAGAACATTCATGACCACTGCCATGAGTATTTGGAGGTTGAAAAGCGGTTAGATGATTTTGACGAGAGCGAATTGCTCATAGCTGTAAAGCTGCCCAAGGTGTTAGGAAAGCTTGTGAAAGCTCTCATGAGGCTAAACATGATGAAGGGCGTGTAAGCTCGTTCTCCTTTCAATTTGACGTTTGAGTTTCTTTCCATTAATGTTCATTTTGTGATATTAAAAATATTTTCGTACAGGCTGGCGCAGGTGAGGGGCATCTATTGTTTATCCAGGTCAGCTCAAAAGGAGCCAGCAGCGGCAATGCTGTATGTGCACGACGAGGTGCATGGGACACAGAATGAGACTACAGAACAAAGTGGAGAACCCTGACTGCGACAAGGTGAGACCACAGAATGTCGTTTACTTGTTCTTAAACTGCACTGATGGCATGAAAAACATGTAGCCTCGATTGGCAGTTACTACCTGCAAGTTAAATAGTGTAGCTCTGTAGTAAACTAGTAATTGAAGTGTATCTTATCTGAGGCCTTTGCACACCTCCAGAATTTGTTCTGCAGCTCACTGTCATTATGCTTCTATACCAATTAGCATATGTGTCTATGCACCATTTTATGTTCAGCGAAGGGCATAATTAGGAAATTAACCGAAACTAGCGGCAGGGTTGCATTACGGTGACTAGCTCCTGGCAGCATGCCCGGATCATCCAGAGGCGCTGGTGGCTGTCTCCAACATGTTCTGCGCAGGGATTATGTGGCATTCAACAAGCCTATGTGGCAACGGTTACCACTTTGTACTTGCAACGGTGCCAAAACAGTCCCTGGGGTTGATTTATATAAACAGTAAACGAAACTCTTGGGGGTTGATTGCTTGGTCAAGTGTGCTTTTTTGGGGAGGTCGGGGGTGGAGAGTATGAGCAGGTGCTCTGTGGTCTCATCTTTCTTAGTTTTGCAGTTAATCCTTGCCCTTTTAGTTGCCATATTGATTGCTGTTTCAGTCACGTTGGTCTATGGTAGACCGACCAGTGTTGCCTGCACCTGGTTTATTTTGCCTGCCAATTCACTAATCTTGAACAATTCCATCCATTGTAGGTTGCTGGGAAGAGACGGGTGACCTGACCTGAAGTATCTGCACTTTAGCATAGCATTCTAAAGCCAAAGAGCAGCTGCATGATGATGATTGCTCGGAGCTCTGTGGTGGGATTTTTTGTCCATGGATTAACTGGGAAGGATCGTTGAAACCCGGTGGAATGAGAGACTGTGAGATCGATGTTGAAACTTGCATGGCTTGAATGCCTGTAGCTGTAGTTTAGTAGCAGAGAAATGTGTAATCATCGTGCCAATGTTGTGCCACTGCCTCATTATATATAAACTGAAGAAATGTGTTCGAATCTTACCATTGTGTAACATTTCATATGAACCGAAGAACAACTGTACTAGCGCCTTATTGAGTTAAGATGAAAATAAAACATCATTGTGTGCGCTCGGAATAACAAACACTAGTACAAGAACATATTTCCAATCAAATGATGCATGGACGGGCAAAATGGGCGTCGTTTTACCCTCCATATACTTAACCAACAAAGCTTCAGTACAATAAATCAGCTTACTGGTGCAAGCAAGTCCATGTCTTTCCATTATGCATCATCATCAATGCAACAACAAACATTCTATCTCAAAACATGCAGGACAAGAGAGGAATGTTTCAACATTCGACAAGACAAGAAATTGGTAATCTTACAATAATAAATAAACAACACCTACACAACAGAGTGCCGCCACAAACACAATAGCTAAACATCACAAGACCAAAGAAGGAGCAAAAGTTTGGAATGTTTTCAATTCATCCATCCTGACTACTAACTAAAGAGGTACATAAAAAGAGCCGGCCAGCAGACAAGAGCTAGCTAGCTAGCTTAAGTTATTCCAAGTCCATGTCATCTGCCATCATTGCCCGTTCATCATCATCGGTAGTCTGTCCGGAAAATGTGGGCGACACACCATAAGTTATTCCAGGTCCATGTCATCTGCCATCACTGCCCGTTCATCATCATCGGTAGTCTGTCCGGAAAATGTGGGCGACACACCATAAGTTATTCCAGGTCCATGTCATCTGCCATCACTGCCCGTTGATCATCATCAGTAGTCTGTCCGGAAAATGTGGGCGGTGTCGCCCTGGGGTTTTGTCCACTGGGACAGTGATGCATTACATGATGCGGAGGGATCTCGGGCTTCTTGTGAGAGCTTCCATGCGGCAGTGGCATCCCTGGTCGTTTCAGGTGACTCTTTGCACCTGACAAGCAAAAATCCATTCCCAGGTTATAGATTGGTTGTTGGTTGCTTCAATCACAACTAATTGCTACACCCTCTGTTTCTAAATGTACTAAGACGTTTTGGCAGTTCAAAACTTCTTACATTTAGGAACAGAGGGTGTAGATTGCTGTTTCAAGACATGTACATGATTGGACCATTCACATCAAGTTGGAACATACGCATGTTACCTAGTTATTAAACAAAATCCAACACTTTGGCAGTGCCAACACACACAAAACACAATAACATCAACCGATGAGTGCATCTCTACAGCACAGAATAAAATCTCTAAGACCAGCAACAAAGTTCCCAATGGAAGAAATTTTCCTTTCCTTTCTGTGAAAACCTATTATTACCAGTGATAATTAAACCTAACGGACTGCAAAATGCATTAGAGACCTACCAATGAATTCAAGTTGTAAATGGGCAATGACAGCCAGTCATCATTCCTTTTACCGAAATACAGCAGCAGCACAGGTAACTTTTGATCCCCATTAGCTTGCTATTTTGATATCATATTACACGTACCAGCATTCCGCTGGGCAGTACTATCTTAAATCAGACAACAACTAGGCATGCAATGCACACACATGATGGTAGAATACCTACAACTAGGCACGCAATGCACGTGATGGTAGAACAGATAAAGGCAAGTGATTTTTTTTACCTTGGGACACATTGAGATGCTCCGAGATCCTGCTTTGCCCATAGGCTTCGTGAAATGACGCGCACCTTGGTGCTCCACCAAACTCGGCCACTCCCTGCAGCCTCTTGTTCTTCATGTCAACAGCAATCACCCATGCTTTGTCGTACCAGCGGTTGACCTTGGCCATCAAGTAAAGGGTGTTGTCACCGACACGCAAGCTGAGCTTGGGATGGCCAACGTGGATCCCCTCCAAGGTCGGCTGCGGGTTGCCTTGGTGATCCAGCACCACCGGGAGCAACTCAAAGCCTGGCACCGTGTTGTTTTTGCCATCAACGAAAGAGACCTCGTGAGCACGGACCTCGTGGTCCTTGCGCCAGGGTGTCGACTCCTTGACGGAATTGGCCGGCCTGCTCCATATGACGGCCGTCCAGCCATCAATGGTGAAGGAGCCTTTTGGGCCAGCCGAGCCTGCCCTGACGTGCATCTGCACCTCAGCATACTTGATGCGGCTGCCGACAACAGCGATGTCCCGGTACATGCCTCCAGAGTTGCTGATGGTGTTGTCTGGCCGGATGGGCTCCGGCAGAGGGATGTAGCGAAGCGTCTTGGCGTTGTCGTCAAGTGGGAGCACATCACAGAGGATGATACCCCGCATGAGATTGACCCAGCCCATGGTGCCTGCTTCTCCTCCGATGGTGATAACCTTGTCGCAGCGATTGGCGGCTTTGGGCAGTTTGCCGTCTGGGAATGAGGCTGATTTGCTGCTCCACACTTTGGTGTCGGAGACGTAGGTGTAAAGGCCTAACGTCTCCGGGAACGTTAGCTGTGTACAGAGCGCGGCGACGATGTGGGCGTCATAGGCTCTGGGACGGTGCGGGCGAAGATAAAAGCCGCCGCCGCCGCCGCCGCCGTCGCCGTCGTCGGAGTTCCTGCGGTAGCGCAGGAGTCCTACCTGGCGGTCATGGAAGTAATAGCACCTCTCCCACGGGTAGGGGAACAAGTCCGGCGGGGGGTGCGGAAGCAGCGTCAGTGTGGGAGGGCCGCCGCCGTCGTCCACCTCGTAGACGTAGAAGTCGTTCTTCCGGGGGTCGATGGCGTTGCACGGGTCGCCGAGCACCAAGGTGAGGAGGACGAGGTTGGCCTCCGTATAGAGGATCTTGGGCTCGCGACCAAACTCGGCGGCGCACGAGACGGAGAAGTGGGAGACGAGCGGCGGGTCGGCGATGACGAAGGTGGCTTGGATCTCGTCGCCGTGCCTTGTGTGGGAGAGGGCCGTAGTGTGGTTAGATCCGCCGGCGAGGTATGCGCGGTCGTCGAGTAGGACCCAAGGAGGGGGGCCATCGTCGGGAACGGCCTTGGGACGACGGCGAGCGGGGATGGCAGGAGGATGCATCGAGGTGTGGTGGTAGCGCGTCCATGCCATCCCTCCCTGACGAAACTCTCCCCTGCCTCGCCGGAGTATATGTATGGAAGCTCCTCCCCTCCCCCGTGTCCGACAAGGGCTAGAGTCGGAGTCGGTGGCGGAGGCGGAGGCGGAGTGGCGGCGGCGCGGAGGGGAAAACTTCCAGTGCCAGTACCAGTAGGGTGTGGGAGAGTGATGGACGCCTTCTTGTTTTACCCCTCCCCAAAAATAAATACAAAAAAGGACGCTCTTTTCTTTTCATCTCCCGCGGTGGCCGTCGGATTTGGAGCCGACGGTTGCAGTTCTTTTTCAGTTCCAACCCTAGCTCGCTTGTCTCTCCATTTCTTTTTCTTTCTTTTTTTTTGGCCCACTTTATAAATTTGGATTCTTTTGAATTTGGAGTTTATTCCTTCCCTATTTATACATATTTCTTGGTTTTGTTCTTTCCTACGTACTTTTTAAAAGTTATACTTTTTTTCATAGATGAAATATACAATTTTGAGTTGGTGCCAAATTCGTTCTCTCCCTGTTCCTAAATGTCTCGTCGTTTTTGGATATTTTGAATACTCAGATCCGCTCATGAGGTATACACGGTCGTCTAGTAAAACCCACACAGGGAGAGCATCGTCGACGCCGGATTTGGATTTTGTTGCCCACTTTATAAACTTAGATTTGTTAGACAGAGATTATAGGGTTTAAAATTTATTCTTTCCCTGTTTATACATCTCTCTTTGTTTTGTTCTTCCCTACGTACTTTTCAAAAGTTGTTCTTTTTTCATAGAGGAAATATACAATTTTGAGTTGGTGTCGAGTTCGTTCTCTCCCTGTTCCTCAATGTTTCTTTGTTTTCTTCCTTCTCCAACTCGTAAATTTTGGATATAATGGAACAGTTGTGGTGTACTTAAATAAGCCCACGGGGTATGCACTGTCGTCTAATAGGGCGGAAGGAAGAGCATCGTCGGCGTCGGATTTAGATTTTCTTGGCCGCTTTATAAACTTGGATTTGTTAGACAAATATTATATAGAGTCTGGAATTTATTCCTTCCCTGCATATACGCCTATCTTTGTTTTGTTCTTCGCTATACTTTTTAAAAGTTGGATTTTTTTCATATAGGAAATATATAGTTTTGAGTTGGTGTCAAGTTTGTTCTCTTTGTGTTCCTAAATGTCTCTTTGTTTTTTCCTTCTCTAATTTAGAAAGTTTGGATATTTTGAAACGGTTGTGGTGTACTTAGATCCGATCGCGAGGTATGCACGGTCGTCTAGTAGGATCCATAGAGGGAGAGCATCGTCGATGTCGGATTGGATTTGCTTGCCTAGTTTATAAACTTGGATTTGTTAGATAGATATTATAGAGTTTGGACTGTATTCCTTCCCACACCTCTCTTTGTTTTGTTCTTTCCTACATACTTTTCAAAAGTTGGATTCTTTTCATAGAGAAAATATACAGTTTTGAGTTGGTGTCGAGTTTGTTCTCTCCCTATTCCTCAATGTCTCTTTGTTTTTTTTCCTTCTCCGGTTTATATACTTTGGATATTTTAAAATGGTTGTGGTGTGCTTAGATCCGCCCGCGAGGTATGCACCGTCATCTAGTAGGACCCACGAAGGGAGAGCATCATCGGAGTCGTATTTGGATTTACTTGGTCGCTTTATAAACTTGGATTTGTTAGGTAGATATTATAGAGGTTGGACTTTATTCCTTCTCCATTTATACACATGTCTTTGTTTTGTTCTTCCCTACGTACTTTTCAAAAGTTTGACTTTTCTATAGAGGAAATATAAAATTTTGAGTTGGTGTCGAGTTCGTTCTCTCCGTTCTCGTAAATGCCTCTTTGTTTTTCCCCTCTTCGGTTTATAAAGTTTGGAAATGGATGTGGTGTACTTAGATCCACTCGTGAGATATGCACGGTTGTCTAGTAGGACTCACGGAGAGAGAGCATCGTCGGCGCCGGATTTGGATTTTCTTGCCCCATTTATAAACTTGGATTTGTTAGACAGATATTATAGAGTTTAAACTTTATTCCTTCCCTATTTATACACCTATCTTTGTTTTATTCTTCCCTACGTACTTTTTAAAAGTTGGTTTTTTTTTCATGAAAGGAGAAGTGCAGTTTTCGGTTGGTGTTAAGTTCGTTCTTTCCCTATTCCTAAATGTCTCTTTATTTTTTCCTTCTCCAATTTATAAAGTTTGTATATTTAAAAACGGCTATGGTGTGGTTAGATCCGCTCGCCAGGTATACACGGTCATTAGTAGGACACACGAATCGTCGGTACCGGATTTGGATTTTGTTGCTCACTTTATAAACTTGGATTTGTTAGACAAAGAGATTACAAAGTTTGGACTTTATTTGCTTTCCTATTTATACACCTATCCTTGTGTGTTCTTCCCTACATACTTTAAAAATAATAGAGTAAATATACAGTTTTGAGTTGGTATCGAGTTTGTTCTCTCCAAGTTCCTAAATGTCTTTTTGTTTTTTCCTTCTCCAATTTGTAAAGTTTCGATATACTAAAACAAATGTGGTGTGGTTATATCCGCCTGCGAGGTATGCACAATCGTTGAGTAGGGCCCACGGAAGGAGAGCGTTGTCTGTGCCGGATTTGGATTCTTTTGCCCACTTTATAAATTTGAATTTTTCGATAGAGATTGTGGAGTTTGGTGTTTATCCTTGACCCGGATTTTTGGCTCTGGAGAGCATATGCTCCCTAATCAACAATAAAATCAAAATAAATAGTAAATAAAATTTAAAAATTCTGATTTTTTTTTATAGATGTACACATTAGTGTGGCAAGTGTGCTTGCAATTTTCATGACATATGGGATAGTGGTGCTTCGTCGGTAAAAAAAACAAAATTAAGTGTAACATTTGGAGGTAACGTTTGGCGTTCGACTTGTTTTTTTTTTTTGCACGGGTCAAAATGCTTAAGTTTTTCACCTGCAAATTTGCATGTACCATTTGGGTGTGACAACGAACACATCTATTTTTTTTAATTTTGTTGACATTTATAAAATCCATTTTTGACACGCAGGAGCATATGCTCCCTAGAGCCAAAATGAATATCCGGTTTATCCTTCCCTATTTATACGCCTCACGTTGTTTTGTTCTTTCATACTACCTTTGTTTCTAAATGTAAGACATATTGCAGTTTAAATTACACTGCAAAAAAACACGTCTTACATTTAGGAATAGAGGATGTACTTTTCAAAGTTGGATTTTTCTCAAGAGCAGATATACCGTTTTGAGTTGGTGGCGATTTTCGTACCCTCCCTGTTTTAAAATGTCTCTATTTTTTCTTCTCCAATTTATAAAGTTTGAATTTTTTTAATTGAGCAAATATAAAGTTTGTAGTTGGTGGTAGATTTACTCCTTCCCTACTTTTGCATCGGTCAATATTTTTTATTTTCCCACTTTCTAAAGTTTGTATTTTTTCCCCATAGAGGTAGAGGGAATATAAAGCTTCCTGTTTTTACATCTCTATTTGTTTCTGGAGATCGTCCATTGACAAATACATCTTCGAGTACATGAAGAAAGGAACTCCACAAGTCCAAATTGTTCTCACGGAAGAAAGCACCAACATGGACAATTCTAAGGAAATTAAAACATTTATTATTCTATTTATATTCGAAAACTGTTATAGAACTATCAAATATTCAAGTACAATAAGTAATATACTTCCATCTTAGTTTCTTATATCATAGATCCAAATACTCATGTTTCACGTAACCAAATTTCATCCAACATATCACAACCAAAATTTCCACAGCAACCCGCGAAGAATTGTCTAGTTTTAACATAAGTGCCTACCTCTGCCTGGGACAGACAAACTATAGGTAGCAGCCACGGGATTTCCTGTCCTGCATGACAAATACAGGAGTAGATACTAGTAATTGCAAGAAATATAGTTAACCATCATTAATTGTTCTGTGTCATTTTCAATACAAGTGTGTGGAAAAATTGTGGTAGACCCAAATGGCGATGTAGATAACTGACCATTCATCAATCTTTGTTTTGTTCTTATGGAAAGCATCGGTGCTTATCTGTTCTTGTGGAAAACATCGGTGCTTATCAGTTCTCGTGGAAAACATCGGTATTGCAATGTTACTAGTGGTTGGGGAGCGCTGTTGCGGGCCTCCTGAGAGTGTTGATTTGCGTCGCCATGTTGGCTGTGTACATTAGGCGGCTTGTGTTGTTACTATGTTGGCTCTGTACAACGGGCTGGCTTATTTGAATATGTAAGTTAAACAACAAAATCATTTCAATCATGCATTCAAAATTTGTAGATTGTATCATATTTAATACTTACAAAGGTAACACTATGTACTGAAAATAATGACCTTTTTTGGGGGCACTAAAGACATGCACTACATGTATGATTAGCAGGGAAGATCCCCTGGGATGAATACATGCTTCTCATGGCCTGGTGGTCGTGAGGTTAAACCCAGCATACATACTTATAAATACCATGCACTACTAAACTGCAACAATGCCACAGCCTACTAAGGCTCGTCCGAGATAACAACCAAACTGGAATCTGCCGGAAGCGAGAACCAAAGATTCAGAAAGAGGACAACCTAAATGACTTGAAAGAACACTCCAAATCTGCTGCAACAAAAGAGCGCCATCAGGAAAAAACCACCCAACAAACGACGACACCAGCGCAGCACAGAAACTGGCCAAATCCAGCGGAACAGCACCGGCCATCAACGGCAAACAAAACGAAAACAGGAAACATGTTAGACAGCAGGCAAGAGAAGGCGAAAATGGTTCAGGGCCCAGTCACAATCCCCACACCACAAACCACCACGGTAAGAGCAAACAAAGACCAAGAAGCCATAACCGGCAAAACGAAACGTGGGACATAATTGCAGTGCTCTGATGCTGAAAAATGCTCAGCAGATGAAGCTGTCACAGAGCAGCACTGTACTGTCATGCTCTGCAATGGGCTGCCACAAACCCACTCTTCATCTTGGGAAACCACCTCAGCTATGCAACCCCTCACTTTTAACAGCACAAGATCAAACACAAAACAGGAAAGTATTACTATGTTATCACAAAATGAACTAACCCCTCGCTTTTAACAGCACTAATCTATTCACACGATGCAAATTCAAATCCAACTTATGGTCGCGACCAAGATACCCATAGAAATTCCAACCACAGTCTCCCCTACACGCCATACCCTCTGCCACCAAACTACAGCTACAGGCACTCAAGCCATGCAAGTTCCAACATCTATCTCACCTAGTAAACTACAACATATTCTCCTCTCAGGTTGACATATCATGGGTTTCAACAATCCTTCCCAGTTAATTCGTGGACAAAAAATACCACCACGGAGCTCCAAATTACATACATACATACCCAGGCTCAGAGCAATAAACACCGAGAAATCATCATCCAACTGCTCTCCGGCATCAGAATGCTACACTAAACTGCAGATACTTTACAAACCACCCACCATCAGGGCAAGTCACCCCACTCTCTTCCCGCCAACCTGCAATGGAACTGTCCAAGGTTAGTGAATTGGCAGGCAAAATAAACCAAGTGCAGGAAACACTGGCCGGTCCACCATAAACCAACGTGACTGAAAAAGCAATCAATATGGCAACTAAAACAGGAAGGATTAACTGCAGCAAGTACATTCACATATTGAGAAAAATAAAGGACCTGCTCATACTCTACCCGCCCCCACCCACCCAAAAAAAGCACCATGTCACCTGATAACTATGCCAGCAAAGAAACCATGCAACCAACCCCTAAGAGTTTGTTTACTGTTTAAATCAACCCTGGGGACTGTTTCTCCACCCTCGTATGTACAATGTGGCAACAGTCGCCACGTAGGCTTGTAGAATGCCACATAATCCTTGCCTAGAGCATGTTGGAGACGCGGATGATTCGGGCATGCTGAGAAGAGCTTAGTCACCCTAATGCAACCATACCACTAATTTTGGTTCACTTCCTAATTGTGCCCTTCGCTGAACATAAAATATATGCAAAGACACACATATACTTATTGGTAGAATCATAGTGACAGGGAGCTGCAGAAGAAATTCTGGAGGTATGGAAAGGCCTCAGATAAGATAAGACTTCAATTACTACTCCCTCCGTTAACAATTGTAAGACGTTTTAGGTCACTACTTTAGTAACCTAAAACGTCTTATATTTGTTTACAGAGGGAGTACTTTACTACAGAGCTACACTATTTAACTTGCAGGCAGTAACAGTCAATCAAGGCTCTGCATGTTTCATGCCATCAGTTCAGTTTAACTACAAGTGACATTCTGTGGTCTCACCTTTTGGCAGTCATGGTTTTGCACTTTGTGTCCCGGACAGTGCTGTCGCTGGCTCGTTTTGAACTGCTCTAGATTTACAATATATTTCCCTCACTGCTGCCAGCCTGCATGAAAAGATCTTAATATTACAAAAAATGAACATTCATGAAAGAAAGCTCAAACATAAAATTCAAGGGAAAACGAGCTTACGCCCCCCCCCATCATGTTCAGCCTCATCAGATCTTTCACTAACTTGCGCAACACCTCGGACTGCTTCATAGCTATGAGCAGCTCACCCTCATCAAAATCATCGAGCCCGCTTTTCACCATCCAAATGTTGATGGCCGTGCTCGTGGGTGTTCCTTTCGAAACCAACCGCACTCTCCATAGTATGTTTATACTGATCCTTGGCTACATCTCTCTCTTTATTCTCGAACCAATACACGCCTCCCAACATACCTTTATCCTTACGAATCGTGCCACGCCAATCAGACCATCGTCTTCTCAATATATCGTGATACCTGGCAGCGAGGACAACTTGAGGGACTTGATTGCGTTACTGACGGCAAGCACAAGAATCTTCCTTGCTCCAGGTGGCATTAAAGCCAGATCAAACTCTAAGTTGTTCATGAACCATTCTTCGACAACATCTGCAGGCGGTGAGTTCTTCAAATCATCATGCAAACCATCAAAAAGAACAGGCAACTTGCCATCTGCATCCTCATAGTACGGTCTCATGATCGAGTCTACAGTCCCAAGATCATTCTTTCTTGCTGTGGCTGTGCATCTGCATCTGTCAGGATTGATGCTTTTTAGGACACGGCACTCCAAGAGGCGGCCTGGATATCTGAAGAAATAAACGTCTTTCTCGCAGAAGTTACCATTCCAGCTCTGCCTTGCCCTGTGCCTGCCAAGCACATATATCAGGATGGCAAGGAATAGCTCCCTGCCCAAAACGCTGGCAGCTGTACATGTTTTCTGTCCATGGATGAGTTTAAGGACTTTCACAAGCTTGGCTTTCTCTGCCTTGAAATCCGTAAGTGAGAAAATTTTTGAAGGCATGTTACTAAAGGAAACACATGCCCCCTCGATAAAATTTTGCATTCCCTCTATCTTCATCTCACTGCACTCCTCACTGAAGAAAGCACGTACAGCTGATGCCAACCACAGATACGAGCTGCAAACATAAACCAAACCAAATGGGTCAGTACACCAAAGAACAAATAAGATGGGTGCATTAACACCAACGCAGGAAGGGCAATACAAATGTCAAACCAAGCCTAAATAAATCAGTACTAATGGTATTTTGATCGTCTTCATTGACAATTCCAACATTTAATATGTGTTTTCATTTTTATGTTACGGTTCTAAGCAGTGTTAATATTTCCATAAGAAAGTTGCTTTACTTGGCAAAGCACAATTTCAACAGATGAACTGAATATGTCAAAGCTAACAATATCACTAACGTCTAGAGCTGTTTTTAATGCTATCACAATTGGTATTTTAAGAAAAAGATCAATGTCGAGTGTTTTGTGTATAAAAATCTCAGATTCGTGTTATCTCTATCAGCGCAAATGAAACATGTGACACTTAAGGCAGCGCAAAATAAAATCATAATTGAATTTCACACACAGTTTCAACATAAGAAAAAGAATGCACATGCATGCAAGTGATTCAGGGAAGCATTATATACCTGCCACTCTCATTGGCCACCTTCACCGCGAGATCAATGTTTGTTTTTTTTTTTTTTTGAAGGAACACCTTGCATTCCATTACATAACAGGGCTGGACAAATCGCCAGCAACAACATCTTTTACAAAGTCTGGAACCTGTTCAAGCCAGACCTCATACAAACTAGCTCCCAGATTAGCACCATATGCAGCTAACATGTGTGCAACTCCATTACAAGTCCTAGGACAAGACACCACACATACATCAACAAAACCTACACGTAGCTGTACTTTAATATCTTCGAAAATAGCCCCTAATGCTGAAAGATCAAGACCTTCAGTAGTTGTTGCATTCTTGAGCTGCACAGAATCTGTTTCTATCATCACTCGGTCACAGCCTAGCTGAGTGGCTGTCCTTATGGCATAAAGCATTGCCAAAGCCTCCGAGTGAAGTGCAGAAGAAACTCTCTCTAGATTACCTGCACCGGCAGCCAATGCCACGCCACACGCATCTCTAATGACGAAGCCCCAACCTCCAGAGTTTTTCTCCTCCAAGAAGGCACCATCTGTATTAATTTTCAGAGTTCCCAGTGGAGGTTTGGACCATCTCTCTTTTTGCTGCTGTCTTTGCACATATCCCCTTCGCTTTACCTTACAGAAATGCACAAAAAGGTAATCAATAGAGTGACATATTTCATCAGAAGATTTTATAATATATCCTGCATTTGCTCTATTCCTTTCATGCCACCATCTCCAGAGGAGCAGGCAAGATTTAAGTTTTTCCTCCTCATTGAGGTTCATGATTTCCTCCATACAGCTCAACGCATCCGCACAAGGTAACATCCGCAGTCTCACATGCTCTAACTGAGCTTTCCTCCACACCTCTTTTACCTTCTTACATTTAATAAAACAATGCCCTCCATCCTCGTCCAAACGAAAGCAAATCGGACAACGGGTGTCTACATGCATACCTCTGTGATGAAGCTTCATGCGGAGGGGTAAGCTGTTTGTGGACAGGCGCCATAGGAAATGAAGAACCTTGTTTGGAAGGGGAAGCGACCACAACTTCAGCCAATCAAAACCACATGTTCCTTCATCTGCACTTGAGGAGGAAGTTAGCCCTGCAGTAGATTGACGAGCTGCAGAATCTATAGCAACTCTATATGCAGATTTAACAGAAAATATACCTTTATTATCAAAATGCCATGCTATGATATCATCACTATGTTCATGAATTGTGATCTGTAAAATAATCATCGCATCTTCTGGGAGGAAGGTTTGCCTTACTAAATCTGCATCCCAGTTGTTTGTGACAGGGTCAATTAGTTCATTTACTTTGGTTATAACATTTCTGCCTCTTTGGGTGATGACTCTTCTAGTGCTTCCTCTTGGAATCCATGGGTCGGTCCAAATATTGATGTTGGTACCACTGCCAACTCTCCATATTATCCCCTTCTTAAGCAGGTTCACTCCTTTCAGTATACTACGCCAAGTATAAGAGATGCCGTCTCTAGGCCTGACATGTAGAATTGATCCATTTGGGTAGTACCGGGCTGACAAAACTTGCGCACACAAGGAAGATGGGTTTTGAATGAGCCTCCATGCTTGTCTCGCAAGCATAGCTAGATTGAAGGCATGGAGGTCCCTAAAGCCTAGACCTCCCATTTTCTTTGTTTTCGTAAGTTTTTCCCAACTGACCCAGTGAGCTTTGTTCTCCTTATCCATTTGGCTCCACCAGTATCTATTAATCATAGTGCTCAGCTCCTCGCATAAAGACTTGGTTAGATCGAAACAGGCCATGGAGTACACCGGGATTCCTTGTGCAACTGCTTTTATAAGGATTTCTTTCCCCCCTTTCGACAGGAGTTTCTCCTTCCAACCTTGGATCTTTCTCCACACCCTCTCTTTAACATATTCAAAAGTCTTTCCTTTAGCCTTGCCCACGTAGGATGGGACACCTAGATATCTTGAGGAAAGACCTTCCGAAGAAATTTGCAAAATACTTCTCATTTCCTCCTTCAACCCTTGCCTTGTGTTTGCACTAAATAGTATTGTAGATTTGTCTTTGTTGATCATTTGACCCGAAGAGGCTTCATAAGTATTTAGAATTCTGTTCAGTTCATGGGCACTCTCCGCACTGGCCTCCATGAGCAGTAATGAGTCATCCGCAAAGAGCAAGTGGCTTATGCTGGGAGCTTCGCTGCAGATCTTGATTCCTCTTATTGATCCTCTCATCTCAGCTTCGTGTAACATGGCAGAGAACCCCTCTGCACAGATGAGGAACAAGTATGGAGAGAGTGGATCCCCTTGTCGCAAACCCCTTTGAGGTTCAATAATTTCAGTTTTATCTTGGTTCACCTTGATCTGGTACCTTACGGTCGAAACGCATTGCATTATCAATTTAATCCAGTGCATGTTGAAACCTAGTCTTTGCATCATATCTTCTAGGAACGTCCATTCAACCCGGTCATAGGCTTTGCTCATATCCAATTTGATAGCCGCATAGCCCATCAAGCCCTTTCTTCTCCTCTGAAGGAAATGAGTTAACTCATATGCCAAAATAATATTATCTGAGATTAGTCGTCCAGGCACAAAGGCGCTCTGGTTTGGGGAGATGATGTTAGGAAGAATTATCTTGAGCCTATTTGTGATTACTTTGGACACCAGCTTATACACCACGTTACACAGACTTATTGGTCTCAGATCTTTTATGCTCATTGGGTTGGCATGCTTTGGAATTAACACTATGAGCGTATCGTTCCAATCCTCAGGCATCACTCCTCCCCTCAATATTTGAAGAACCTCTTCAGTGACCTGGTTCCCAACTGTTTTCCAGAACCTTTTAAAAAATATTGCTGGCATGCCATCAGGTCCAGGGGCCTTTAAGTCACCAATGTTTTCTAATGCTCTCTTCACCTCCTCTTCTGTATACTCAGCACATAATACATCATTCATCTCACTTGTCACCTTTGGTTGCACCATGTGTAATATTTCTTCGTTGTTGTTTCTTGTTGTAGAGGAGAAGATGTTAAAGAAATAGTTGGCAATGTGCTCTTTCAAAGGTTCTTCCCCCTCCACCCAACTGCCATCCTCCCTTCTCAATTTCTTGATGGTATTTCTTCTCTTCCTTTCAGAGGCGAAGGCATGAAAAAAGGATGTGTTCTTATCACCAGACTGTAGCCATTTGACATGGGCTCGCTGTCTCCAATGAATATCCTGCTGGTGCTCCAATCTGTCCAGCTTCTCCCTTAGGAAATTCTCTCTACTAATTCTTTCCTGGTTGATGTCTCTTCTTCGTACTTCTTCTAGTTCTTTTCTTAAAATTTTAATTCTTTTCTCAAGATTGCCTAAAACATTAGCATCCCATTCCTTCAAATCTCTTGCTACCCTGTGCAACATCGCCTGGGTATTATGATCCCCTCGTAGGCCAGCATTGGACCAAGCATTATTAACCACGACCTCGCAGTCTTCTTCTTGTAACCAACTAGCTTCAAACCTGAAATCATGAGCCCTTCTCCTGAAGAAATATGATCTCCGACCTCCCTCTATTTGGATAGTTATAGGCCTATGGTCCGAATGGTATGGATCTTCATTAATGACTTTATAGTTCGGAAATCTTGTACACCAACTCCTGGATGCCACAGCTCTATCCAGTCTTTCTTTCACAAACCGGTTGGCATCCCAACTCTGATTGCGCCACGTATATTTATCCCCCTCAAAGCCTAAATCCCTCAACCCACAATCTGCTAGGGCCACTCTGAACCTTTCCATTTGGCATTGTGCTCTAGCTGGCCCCCCCTTCTTCTCATGGTTATACATTATCTCATTAAAATCACCAGCACACAACCATGGGAGGTTAAGTTGCTGGTTGAGGATGCACAGCAATTTCCAAGTTATCTTCCTTTTGTCACTTGCAGGCTCTCCATAAATGCCAGTAAATCGCCATTTGAATCCATCCTTTTCCATTACTATTACATCGATGTGATACCTGGAGTAGTTGTGCATCTCAATTTGTACTTCTTTCTTCCATAATAAAGCCAATCCACCACTCTTTCCTTCACAATCTTTCACCATCATGTTCCCCATACCTAGCATCCACTTAAACTTTTCCATCCTCCTTTTATCAAGTTTGGTCTCAGATAAGAAGAGGATGTCGGGATCCACCTGCTTCTGGAGATCCAGAAGTCCTCTCACTGCCGGGCCATTCCCCAATCCCCGGCAGTTCCATGCTAAAATTCTCATTTTGGCTCGCCAGGCTGTCCCTGCAGCCCGGCGTTCACAATTTCTGAGTTGGTGTTTCCTTCTTCCTCTTCATTCCCCTCAACCTCCATCTTTGCCTTCTTTGCTAATTCTATGTCGTCAACATCCATCATGTCAACCTTCCTCTTCTTTGGTTCCGTCATGTTGGATTCATTTTGCTGATTTTCTTCCTTCCTCTCCATTCGCCTAAAGGTATCCCTTATTGTACTTTTTCCTGACTTCTGAAACTTGCTTTCTTCTTTGTTCTGTACCTCTTCCCTCTTATGTGCCATCATGACTTTTATTGGCCCTTTTGGCTCATGTTTTGTTTTGGTGGTGTTGTTAGCTTTTCTTCATCTTTTCTCCATTCTATTTCAGGCTTTTGTTTCTTTCCCGACAGATTTTCCATCGAGATTACCGGACTAGCATCACCTGACTTCGGTAAATCCTCACTCACCTGGCTGCCTGATATGTTTCTCGTGGTTTGTTGCCTATCGCTGAAATCCAATCCCCTTCCCTCCCCTGTTCCCCGGTTCTCAGATTGTTTAAAACTGAGAGGGCTTGTCACTTCCTTTCCTTCACCCCTTCTTGGTCCTTCCCCATCATCTCCTCTTGGTTCATTTCTTTGCCAGGATGGCTCATCACTTCCATGTTTACTCCCCTTGTTGTCTGCACTATTGCTTCGCCAGAAATCCCTTCTGTCATTCGAGCCCCTTCTTCTTTCTTCGCTTGAGCTTCCCTTATACATAACTGCACGCAGCCATGGTCCAAATTGCCTGGACCCCGTTCTTCTAGATCTAGTTGGACATGACTTTTCAGTGTGTCCAATAATTCCGCAACTATAACAGAAGTCAGGAAGATACTCATAAGTAAATGAGACAATCTTTTCCTCTTCTTCCTTCTTTTCCTTTTCTTCTTTCTCTTCATCACCTCTGCCAAGTTTCATTTCATTCTCCTGTTCTTGTTCCTCCTCAATAAAGGATGTTATAAACCTCATAATTGGGACTGTGATATCTAGTTTCACTTTAATCCGCATAAATACTCCCATCGAATCCCCATTAATGTCTGGGTCTACATCCACAACTTCTCCAATTTGTTCTCCCACTAGAATTCCAGTTTCTCTGCTCATCATCCCCATTGGGATACCATAAGCTCTAACCCAAATAGGTATTGACTTGAACTCATAATCATCTATGGTTCTACTTGGCACAAAGTCCTCCATCACCAACAGATCATTGTTAAATCTCCAAGGTCCAGCATCTAGTGCCTTATCCTTGTCAGACTTTTGTTGGAAGATAAACATAAAATGATTCCTGCCCAGATCTTTGCATTCCACGCCAAAAACTGGGCTCCATGCTCCCCCCAGAGATCTTCCTACATGATTGGTAACGAGCAAGTAACGGTAACGGTAAATAAAGTGCAGCAAGATAGCCCAATCCTTTTGTGGCAAAGGACAGGCCAAAACGGTCTCTTATAATAAGCAAGCATTCTTGAGGGTACACGGGAATTTCATCTAGTCACTTTCATCATGTTGGTTTGATTTGCGTTCGCTATTTTGATAATTTGATATGTGGGTGGACCGGTGCTTGGGTGCTGTTCTTACTTGAACAAACCTCACACTTATGATTAACCCCCTCGCAAGCATCCGCAACTACGAGAAAAGTATTAAGATAAAATCTAACCATAGCATTAAACATTTGGATCCAAATCAGCCCCTTACGAAATAGCGCATAAACTAGGGTTTAAGCTTCTGTCCCTCTAGCAACCCATCATCTAATAACTACTCCACAATGCATTCCCTTAGGCCCAAAGATGGTGAAGTGTGATGTAGTCGACGTTCACATGACACCACTAAGGGAATCACAACATTCATATCATCAAAATATCGAACACATATCAAATTCACATGGTTACTTGCAACATGACTTCTCCCGTGACCTCAAGAACAAAGGTAACTACTCACAAATGATATTCATGCTCAAGATCAGAGGGGTATTAACTAGCATAATGGATCTAAACATATAATCTTCCACCAAATAAACCATATAGTAATCAACTACGAGATGTAATCAACACTACTAGTCACCCACAGGTACCAATCTGAGGTTCCGGTACAAAGATTGAACACAAGAGATGAACTAGGGTTTGAGAGGAGATGGTGCTGCTGAAGATGTTGATGAAGATTGGCCTTCCAAAGATGAGAGGGGTGTTGGTGATGACAATGGCTTCAATTTCCCCCTCCGGGAGGGAAGTTCCCCCGGCGGGAATCGCTACACCGGAGGGCAAAAGTGCTCCTGCCCAAGTTCTGCCTCGAGATGGCGGCGTTCCGTCCCGAAAGTCCTCTCCTTATTTTTTCTCGGTCAAAAGACCTTAAGTACCAGAAGATGGGCACCGGAGGTGGGCTGGGCTGACCACAACCCACCAGGGCGCGCCTGGGGGGCCTGGCGCGCCCTGGTGTCTTGTGGTCACCAGGTGGGCCCCCTCCGGCAGTTATTTGCTCCAGTATTTTTTATTTATTCCAAAATAATTCTCCGTGAAGTTTCAGCTTATTTGGAGATGTGCAGAATAGGTGTCTCTGATATGCTTTTTCTGGTCCAGAATTCCAGCTGCCGACATTCTCCCTCTTTGTGTAAACCTTGCATATTATGAGAGAAAAGGCATTTGAATTACTCCATAAAGCATTATTATGCATAAAAACATTATAAATAACAGTAGGAAATCATGATACAAAATGGACATATCAACTCCCCCAAGCTTAGACCTTGCTTGTCCTCAAGCGAAAGCCGATATCGAGAAACATGTCCACATGGTTTGAGAGAGAGGTGTCGATAAAAACAAAATACGGTCATAGCAACATCATGCTTATTATCATAGCAGCAACAAACTTTATCATAGAACTTTTTCATATAACTTTTATTGTATAACTTCATCATATAACTTCTCATGAACAAGTAACAATTCATCACAACATAGAAGTATAAAGCACAAACCTTATTGAAAACCAACAAACTATGTTCTCAGTCAACTTTGCAACTACAATTCATCATATTTTCAAGAAGGGTCTCGTGTCGGAGCCTTTTGGCAAGTCCACATACTCAACCATCATTTAATCTTCTATGATTGCTAACACTCACAGCATACCCATGAGCAAAAAGTTTCAACCGGATACATAGAAAGATAGGGGCTTATAGTTTCGCCTCCCAACGTATTCACCTCAAGGGTGATGTCAACAATAATAACTCATCCCCACTCATATCCAGCTGGATATATGTGCCTAGATCTTTCCTCACCACATGATGCTTGCAAAAAGAAAAAGTAAAAAGTAATATGGAAGAATACTTTGACTCTTACATAAAAGTAAATACATAAAAGTAAAAGATAGGCCCTTCGCAGAGGGAAACAAAGGTTGTCATGCGCTTTTTGGTTTGTATGCCAAATCCCTTAGTGCAAAAGAACGTCACGTTATATTGCCCCTTATGATAGCAACCTTTATTATGCAGTCCGTCACTTTTATTACTTTGCCATCACAAGTTCGTACAACGCTCAATTTTCTCTACACTAATTGATCAAACACATTTAGAAGCAATTTTTATTGCCTTAGTGCACTGATGACAACTTACTTGAAGGATCTTACTCAATCCGTAGGTAGGTATGGTGGACTCTCAAAACATGAGTTTGGGTTTAGGGTTTTTGGATGCACAAGTAGTATCTCTACTTAGTGCGGAATTTTTGGCTAGCAAAGATATTGAGCAAGCACCACATGTTGAAGGATCTATGACAATATAACTTCTACGTGAATTTGAACAAACATAAATCATTACGTTGTCTTCCTTGTCCAACGTCAACAATTTTGGCATGTAATATTTAATGGGGGCTCACAATCATAAAAGATGTCCAAGATAGTGTATTTGCATGTGACTCTTCTCTTCCCTTATTAATTCTTTCATGAATTGCATCATTGACCAATGCTATGTTTGTCAATCTCCAATAAATTTTACCATTTATACTTTTCCTTATGTGATGTCATTACTTACCATAAGATTAGCATATGATCATTTTCATTTATTTCCTTTTTATTTTGATTGCAACAAGAAAGTAAAGAAGTAAAGCTCCAACTAAACTTTATTATATAACTCTCACTCGATTACATAGATAGATAGATCACGAAACTAGCACTCGAAAATAGATCATACTAAACTTTTATTCAACTAGATCACGAAAGAGCTAAGGATTGAACTAAAAATAGGTAAAGGTAAATAGAAGTGATGATGATACGATACCGAGGCATCTCCCCCAAGCTTGGCACAAGCCAAGGGGAGTGCCCATACCCGTGTACTCAAGTCTCCTTTGGTGGTGAAGATGATGAAGGTGGTGATGAAGGAGTGTCACACTTTAGCCTCAATAGGTACTCCAATTTACGGATGACGCTCCGAAGGGTGATGATGCGCTCCTCTAGCAAAATATTTTCACGAGTGAGAAATTTATTCTGAACACGAACCACTTCGAAAGCCCTAAAAGCTTCAATTTCAGTGGGGGTGAGATGATTGTAATAAGGTTGAAGGATATCTTCTTCTTCCTCCTCTTCTGTTGGCATGGATTGCCCTCCTTCTTGAGCTTGATCCCTCATAGCTTCCTTGCCCTTGTCTTCATTGTTGGATTCTTTTGGCTCCTCTCTCTTTAGCTCCATCTTCATCAACCAAGCATCTTCTTCTACATTATTAGAGGAGGGCGAAGACATGATGCCCGGCTTGATAGATCTGATACGAAAACAGCACGAAACAAGAACAGGGAATTTTTCTGCGATGCAACGGTCAAAACAGTCGGGGGTATATATAAAGATTCTTTTATCTTGGGAAGCAAGAATATGGAAGGAAAACAGAGTCGGGAAGGTGCCCGAGGGGGGCACAACCCACCAGGGCGCGTCAGGCAGGGCAGGCGCGCCTTGGTGTATCGTGCTCACCTCGATTGCTTTCCTGTTTATTTCTTATTTTCCTAATTTTTGTAATATTCCAAAAGTAACAAAAATTATTTTGTGGATTTTTCGGAGTCTGTTTACTTACCGTATCACGTACCTCCTCTTTTTCAGGATTCTAGAGTTTTCCGGAAGGTTTCTTTTATGTGTTCCTCCGGTGTCATGGTTTGGATAATATTGCTTTCAACATTAATAGGCGTACCTGAGATATAGTGTTTAATTCTTTGTCCATTGACCATCTTAGGGTTAGTACCTTAGGTATTATTAATCTTGATAGCTCCAGAACGATAAACCTCTTCGATAACATATGGTCCTTCCCATTTGGAAAGAAGCTTTCCTGCAAAAAATCTAAAACGAGAGTTGTACAAAAGAACATATTCTCTAACTTTGAATTCCCACTTTTGGATTCTTTTGTCATGCCATCTTTTAACTTTTTCTTTGAATAGTTTGGCATTTTCATAAGCTTGGGTTCTCCATTCATCTAGTGAGCTAATATCAAATAACCTCTTTTCACCGGCAAGTTTGAAATCATAATTGAGTTCTTTAATTGCCCAAAATGCTTTATGTTCTAACTCTAGAGGCAAATGACAAGCTTTTCCATATACCATTTTGTATAGATACATACCCATAGGATTTTTATAAGCTGTTCTATAGGCCCAAAGTGCATAATCTAGTTTCTTAGACCAATTCTTTCGGGACCTATTGACAGTTTTTTGTAATATTAATTTTATTTCTCTATTGCTAAGTTCAACTTGACCACTAGATTGAGGATGATAGGGTGATGCAATTCTATGGTTAAAATCATATTTAGCAAGCATTTTACGGAAAGCACCATGAATAAAGTGTGAACCACCATGAGTCATTAAATATCTAGGGACTCCAAACCTCAGGAAGATAACTTCTTTAAGCATTTTAATGGAGGTTTTATGATCAGCACTACTAGTTGGAATAGCTTCTACCCACTTAGTAACATAATCGACAGCAACCAAAATATGAGTATACCCATTAGATGAAAGAAAAGGTCCCATATAGTCAAAACCCCAAACATCAAATGGTTCAGCAACAAGTGAATAATTCATAGGAATTTCCTGACGGCTGACGCTTACCGATATTACCAATTCTTTGACATTCATCACAAGATAAGACAAACTTACGAGCATCCTTGAAGAGAGTAGGCCAATAAAGGCCAGATTGCAATACCTTGTGAGCAGTTCTATCTCCCGCATGATGTCCTCCATAGGCTTCGGAATGACATTTCCATAGGATTTATTCATGTTCATGCTCAGGTACACAACGTCTAATAATACCATCTACCCCTTCTTTATACAGATGTGGGTCATCCCAAAAGTAATGTCTTAAATCATAGAAGAATTTTTTCTTTTGTTGGTATGTGAAACTAGGTGGTATATATTTAGCACAATGTAGTTAGCATAATCAGCATACCAAGGAGTGTTTTGAGAAATATTTATTGCAGCTAACTGTTCATCAGGAAAACTATCATCAATAGGTAGTGGGTCATCAAGAATATTTTCTAACCTAGACAAGTTATCAGCTACGGGATTCTCAGCTCCTTTCCTATTAGTGGTATGTAAATCAAATTCTTGAAGCAAGAGAACCGACCTAATAAGTCTAGGTTTAGCATCTTTCTTTTCCATAAGATATTTTATAGCAGCATGATCGGTGTGAACAATAACTTTGGAATCAACAATGTAGGATCTAAATTTATCACAAGCAAACACAACTGCTAAAAATTCTTTTTCAGTAGTAGCATAATTTCTTTGGGCACTGTCTAGAGTTTTGCTAGCATAATGGATAATATTTAGTTTCTTATCAACTCTTTGTCCTAGAACAGCACCAACAACATAATCACTAGCATCACACATAATTTCAAAAGGCAAGTTCCAATCATGTGGTTGAACAATAGGTGCGGAAGTTAAGGCTTTCTTGAGTGTTTCAAAGGCTTCTACACAATCATCATAAAAAAAATGGAATATCCTTTTGCAAAAGATTAGTAAGAGGCCTAGAAATTTTAGAGAAGTCTTTAATAAACCTCCTATAGAAACCAGCATGACCAAGGAAACTCCGAATACCTTTAATATCTTTAGGACATGGCATTTTCTCAATTGCATCAACCTTAGCTTTATCCACCTCAATACCTCGTTTGGATATTTTATGCCCCAAGACAATACCTTCATTAACCATAAAGTGGCACTTCTCCCAATTCAAGACAAGATTAGTTTGTTCACATCTCTGCAAAACTCGATCAAGGTTGCTTAAGCAATCATCAAAAGAAGTTCCATAAACGGAAAAATCATCCATTAAAACCTCCACCATCTTTTCACAAAAATCAAAGAATATAGCAGTCATACATCTTTGAAAGGTAGCAGGTGCATTGCATAAACCAAAAGGCATACGTCTATAAGCATAGGTTCCAAAAGGACAAGTAAAGGTGGTTTTCTCTTGATCAGATTGTGATACAGGTATTTGAGAGAAACAAGAATATCCATCCAGAAAACAAAAGTGTGTGTGCTTAGATAATCTTTCTAGCATTTGATCAATGAAAGGCAGAGGGTAATGATCTTTTCTAGTAGATTTATTTAATTTTCTAAAATCAATTACCATTCTATAGCCAGTGACAATTCTCTGTGGGATAAGTTCATTTTTATCATTAGGAACAACAGTAATACCTCCTTTCTTAGGTACACAATGAACGGGACTTACCCATCTACCATCAGCTATGGGATAAATTATACCTGCTTCCAGAAGCTTTAATATTTCAGTTCTTACAACTTCTTTCATCTTAGGATTCAATCGTTGTTGGTGATCAACAACGGGTTTAGCGTCAGATTCCATATTGATCTTGTGTTGACATAGAGTGGGACTAATGTCCTTAAGACATCAAGAGTATATCCAATAGCAGCATGGTGCTTCCTCAGAATTTTTAATAATCTTTCTTCTTCATGTTCTGAAAGGTTAGCACTAATAATAACATGATATATCTTTTTCTCATCAAGATAAGCATACTTCAAAGTGTCAGACAATTGTTTTAATTCAAACACAGTATCACTTTTAGGTGGAGGAGGACCTCCCAGAGTTTCAATAGGCAAATTGTGTTTTAGGAGAGGTTGTTGTTCAAAGAATTTTTTATCTATTTCATTTCTTTCATGCAAGTGCATATCATTTTCATGGTCTAGCAAATATTCTTCTAGTGGATCGGTAGGAGGAACGGCAATAGAAGCAAGACCAATTATTTCATCCTTACTAGATAATTCTTTATTATGAGGTTGTCTACTAAACTTGGAGAAGTTAAACTCATGAGACACATCACCGAAATTAACACTGACAGTTTCTCTCTTGCAATCTATCTTAGCATTGACGGTGTTCAAGAAAGGTCTACCAAAGATAATGGGACAAAAGTCATCTTGTGGGGAACCAAGAACTAGAAAATCAATAGGATATTTTATTTTCCCACACAAGACCTCAACATCTCTAACAATCCCAAGTGGTGTGATGGTGTCTCTATTAGCAAGTTTAATAGTAGCATCTATGTCTTCTATTTCAGCAGGTGCTATGTCATTCATAATTTCTTGGTATAAGGTAAAAGGAATAGCACTCACACTAGCACCCATACCACATAAACCATGATAGCAATGCTCTCCTATTTTAATTGAGACAATAGGCATGCCAACTACGGGTCTATGTTGATCTTTTTCATCTGGTTTGGCAATTCTAGCAGCTTCATCACATAAGTAAATAACTTGCCCATCAATATTTTGTACCGAGAGATCTTTAACCATAGAAACACTAGGTTCTACTTTAATTTGTTCAGATGGCATAGGTGCTTTAATATTACTTTTGCGAACCACAATTGATACCTTAGCATGTTCCTTTATCCTAACAGGGAAAGGTGGTTTTTTAATATAAGCAGTAGGCACAACTGGATCAACATTGTAAATGATAGTTTCATCTTTAGCTATGACCGGTTCTTTAATTTCTTCTTTAATAGGGGGATGATATTTAAACCACTTCTCCTTAGGGAGATCAACATGAGTAGCAAATGATTCACAGAAAGAGGCTACTATCTCAGAGTCAAGTCCATATTTAGTGCTAAACTTGTGAAAAGCATCGGTATTCATAAAAGATTTAACACAGTCAAACTTAAGCTTAATACCTGACTCATTACCTTCGTTGAGTTCCCAATCTTCAGAGTTGCGTTTAATTCTTTCTAAGAGATCCCACTTGAATTCGATAGTCTTCTTCACAAAAGAACCAGTACAAGAAGTATCGAGCATGGATCGATCATTATGAGAAAGCCGAGCATAAAAGTTCTGAATAATAATTTCTCTCGAAAGCTCATGATTGGGGCATGAATATAACATTGACTTAAGCCTCCCCCAAGCTAGAGCGATGCTTTCTCCTTCACGAGGCCAAAAATTATATATATAATTCCGATCACAATGAACTAGATGCATAGGATAAAACTTTTGGTGGAATTCTAATTTCAATCGATTCCAGTTCCATGATCCAATATCATCACATAGCCTATAACATGTCAATAATTTTCCCTTCAAAGACAAAAGGGAAAACCTTCTTATTAACTCATCTCCGGGTAAACCCGCAAGCTTAAATAATCCACAAATTTCATCCACATGTATTGGATGCATATCGAGATGTTTAGTTCCGTCTCCTGCATAATGATTAGCTAGCAGTTGTTCGACCATACCTGAAGGAATTTCATAACCAATATTTTCAGTAGGTGCGGTAGTTTGAGGGGAAACTAATTGTGGTTCCGATCGAGGTGAAGATACCCCGAACAAACCCCTCAAAGGATTGTTTTCCATAGTAGCAAGTGACAATAAATTTCAGCACGTAGTATGAGTTTTTGTTGGGGAATGTTGCATGGGAAACAAAAAATTTCCTACGCACACGCAAGATCTATCCATGGAGATGCATAGCACTAGAGGGGGAGTGTGTATACATACCCTTGTAGATCGCTAAGCAGAAGTGTATATAACACGGTTGATGTAGTCGTACTCTTCACGATCCAATCGCGATCCAGTCCGATCTAGCACCGAACGGACGGCACCTCCGCCTTCTGCACACGTACAGATCGATGATGTTCTCTGCCTCCTTGATCCAGCAAGCGAGGGCGGAGAGGTAGATGCATTCCAAAATAATTCTCCGTAACTTTTCAGGACTTTTAGAGTTGTGCAGAATAGGTCTCCCATATTTGCTCCTTTTCCGGTCCAGAATTCCAGCTGCCGGCATTCTCCCTCTTCATGTAAACCTTGTAAAATAAGAGAGAAAAGGCATAAGTATAGTACCATAATGTGTAATAACAGCCCATAATGCAATAAATATCAATATAAAAGCATGATGCAAAATGGACGTATCAACTCCCCCAAGCTTAGACCTCGCTTGTCCTCAAGCGAAAGCCGAAATCGATAAATATGTCCACATGTTTAGAGATAGAGGTGTCGATAAAATAAAATACGTACATGAAGGCATCATGATCATCTTTAGAACAGCAACATATACTGACATATAATTTCTTATGCTAGAGTAACAATTCATTCACAAGGTAAAGTATGAATCAAGAACTCTATTGAGAACCAACAAACTATGATCTTAGTCATTGAAGCAATTCCAATTTATCATAATGTCGGAAAGAGTCAATATAAGAGCTTGTAAAGCAAATCCACATACTCAATCATCTTTTAGTCTTTCATAATTGCTAACACTCACGCGGTACCTATGAGGTCAAAGCTTCAATCAGACACAGAGAAAGATAGGGGCTTATAGTTTTGCCTCCCAACTATTTACCTCAAGGGTAATGTCAACAGAAATAACTCATGATCACCCACATCCGAGTGGATATATGTGTCTAGATCATTCCCCAACACATGACGCTTGCCAAGAGAGAAAGGCGAAATAAAGGAGGTGGTGAAGATCACCACGACTCTTGCATAAAGGTAAGTACTAGAAAGTAAAAGTAACAGATAGGCCCTTCGCAGAGGGAAGCAGAGGTTGTCATGCACTTTTATGGTTGGATGCGCAATCCCTTAATGCAAAAGAACGTCACTTTATATTGCCCCTTGTGATAAAGAACTTTATTATGCAGTCTGTCGCTTTTATTTCTTCCATATCACAAGTTCGTATAAAGTTTATTTTCCTCACACTAATAGATCATACATATTTAGAGAGTAATTTTTATTGCTTGCACCGATGACAACTTACTTGAAGGATCTTACTCAATCCATAGGTAGGTATGGTGGACTCTCATGGCAAAACTGGGTTAAGGGTGTTTGGATGCACAAGTAGTATCTCTACTTGGTGCGGAAGTTTTGGCTGATATGGGGTGGAAGCAAGCGTCACATGTTAAAGGATCTATAACCATATAACTTCTATTCGGAAATAAGCAAACATAACCCATTATGTTGTCTTCCTTGTCCAACATCAACTTCTTAGCATATAATATTTTAATGAGTGCTCACAATCATAAAAGATGTCCAAGATAATATATTTATATGTGAACCTCTCTTTCTTTATTACTTCCTTTTAATTGCAACAATGACCAATCGCTATGTTTGTCAACTCACAACAAATTTCAATCGACATACTTCTTATATGTGAAGTCATCACTCCCCATAAGATCATCATATATACTCTTTGCTTTTATTCTATACTTCTTTCTATTTCTTTTTCTCAAGATCATAGCAAGCAAGCAAAGCCCTCAACTCAAAACTACTTTTTATTATATAACTCTCGGACTCGCTTACATAGGGGGAACATAAAGCAAAATTCAAAACTAGATCACACTAAAAACTTTATTCTACGAGATCAAGATATAACCAAAAGGATCGAACTAAGAAAAACGATAAAAGTAAAAGATGTGATGGTGATACGATACCGGGGCACCTCCCCCAAGCTTGGCACAAGCCAAGGGGAGTGCCCATACCCATGTGTTTAGTTGTCTTTCTTCGGAGGTGGTGATGTTGGAGTTGTTGATGAGGTTGGAAGCTTGTCCTCCGTCTTCCAAGGCATAGGCTCACCATCGTAAAAAGATGAACGAGTCTCCGGGATCCTCAAATCTGCAGCCAAACTCATTCTCTTAAATCTGTATTCATACTCACAGTTTTGGTTTTGCAGGTCATAGATCTGGGCTTGGAGATGCTCGATTTTCTCGTAAAGCTTGAAGATGTGCTCCCCGATGTCCTTGGCGTCCAGCATGTGTTTATGGGTAAACTCCGCGATCATCATGTGATTGGCATTGAGTCCACATTCCACCATCCCTTGGCACTTGAAGACTTGCTGCTCCATTGCTTCGAGCCTTGTCTCCATGCTTCCGGTCTTCTTTGGCCCCTCAACATCACGGATGTGCAGCACCCCCTCACGCATCTCAATGGTTTGGGGGTGTCGCAGCACCTCTGCAAGGTAGGGGTTGATGACCTTCTCGAAGAACTTGTCCTTCGAAGCACTTGGGGACGTCATGGCGATCTAAATCTGCTGCAGAAACAGCTCAAAAAGAAGACAGGAGGTATTGTCGTGATACGAAGGTCAAAACCTTTGGGAGATTATATAATGAATTTTTACCAACCTGAAGGAGTATACCACAAGAAAACAGAGTCCGGAGGGTACACGGGGTGGCCACAAGCCACAGGGGGGCGCCCAGGGGGGTAGGGCACGCCCCCTGGCTTGTCACCTCCTCGTGCACTCTTCGGACTACTTTAAATTTTCCTAATTTATTAAATATTCCAAAACGGATAAAAATTGCTATTGGAAAAGTTTTGGAGTCGGTTTGCTTACCGTAACACATACCTATTCCTTTTCGGAGTCTGAAACGTTCTGGCAGGTCTCCCTAATGTACTCCTCCGGAGTCATGGTATTGATAATATTGGTTTCAACATTTATGGGAGTACCTGAGATATAATGTTTGATTCTTTGCCCGTTTACCACCTTAGGATTTGTGCCTTCGGCGTTGTTGATCTTGATGGCACCAGAACGATATACTTCCTCAATAATGTAAGGCCCTTCCCATTTAGAGAGAAGTTTTCCTGCAAAAAATCTTAAACGAGAATTGTATAGCAAGACACATGGTCACCTACATTGAATTCACGCTTTTGTATCCTTTTATCATGCCATCTCTTAACTTTTTCTTTAAACAACTTGGCATTCTCATAGGCCTGGGTTCTCCATTCATCAAGTGAGCTAATGTCAAATAACCTCTTCTCACCAGCAAGTTTGAAATCATAGTTGAGCTCTTTAATTGCCCAATAAGCTTTATGTTCTAGTTCTAGAGGTAAGTGACATGCTTTACCATAAACCATTTTATACGGAGACATACCCATAGGGTTTTTGTAAGCAGTTCTATAAGCCCATAATGCATCATCAAGTTTCTTAGACCAATCCTTTCTGGATCTATTAACAGTCTTCTGCAAGACCAATTTAATTTCTCTATTGCTCAATTCTACTTGACCACTAGACTGAGGATGATAAGGAGATGCAATTCTATGATTAACATCATACTTAGCAAGCAATTTACGGAAAGCACCATGAATAAAGTGTGAACCACCATCAGTCATTAAATATCTAGGGACTCCAAATCTAGGGAAAATAACTTCTTTAAGCATTTTAATAGAAGTGTTATGATCAGCACTACTAGTTGGAATAGCTTCTACCCACTTAGTAACATAATCAACAGCAACTAGAATATGAGTATACCCGTTAGACTTTGGAAAAGGTCCCATATAATCAAAACCCCAAACATCAAATGGTTCTATAACAAGTGAGTAATTCATAGGCATTTCCCGACGTCTACTAATATTACCAATTCTTTGACATTCATCACAAGACAAGACAAACTTACGAGCATCCTTGAAGAGAGTAGGCCAATAAAAACCAGATTGTAGTACCTTATGTGTAGTTCTATCTCCAGCGTGGTGTCCTCCGTAGGCCTCGGAATGACACTTGTGAAGGATCTGTTCCTGTTCATGCTCAGGTACACAACGTCTAATAACACCATCTACTCCTTCTTTATAAAGGTGTGGATCATCCCAAAAGTAATGTCTTAAATCATAGAAGAACTTTTTCTTTTGTTGGTATGTGAAACTAGGTGGTCTAAATTTAGCAACAATGTAATTAGCATAATCAACATACCATGGAGCATTACGCGAAGCATTTATGACAGCTAATTGTTCATCAGGAAAGCTATCATCAATAGGTAGTGGGTCATCAAGAACATTTTCTAACCTAGACAAGTTGTCTGCTACGGGGTTCTCAACACCCTTTCTATCAATAATATGCAAATCAAATTCTTGTAGCAGAAGAACCCATCTAATAAGTCTAGGTTTAGCATCTTTCTTTTCCATAAGATATTTAATAGTAGCATGATCAGTGTGAACAGTTACTTTGGAATCAACAATATAAGGTCTGAACTTATCACAAGCAAACACAACTGCTAAGAATTCTTTTTCAGTGGTAGCATAGTTTCTTTGAGCACTGACTAGAGTTTTACTAGCATAATGGATAACATTTAATTTCTTATCAACTCTTTGTCCTAGAACAGCACCAATGGCATAATCACTAGCATCACACATAATTTCAAAGGGTAGGTTCCAATCAAGTGGTTGAACAACAGGTGCAGAAATCAAGGCCTTCTTAAGAATTTCAAATGCTTCTACACAACCATCATAAAAAACGAATGGAACATCTTTTTGCAAAAGATTAGTGAGAGGCCTAGAAATCTTAGAGAAGTCTTTAATAAACCTCCTATAGAAACCAGCATGACCAAGGAGACTTCTTATACCTCTGATATCCATAGGACACGACATTTTTTCAATAGCATCAACTTTAGCTTTATCAACTTCAATACCTCTTTCGAAGATTTTGTGTCCCAAGACAATACCTTCATTAACCATAATGTGGCACTTTTCCCAATTCAAGAGAGGATTAGTTTCTTCGCATCTCTGGAAAACTCGATCAAGGTTGCTCAAGCAATCATCAAAAGAAGTTCCGTAAACGGAAAAATCATCCATGAAAACCTCAACAATCTTTTCACAAAAGTCAGAGAATATAGCAGTCATACATCTTTGAAAAGTAGCAGGTGCATTGCATAAACCAAAAGGCATACGTCTATAAGCAAAGGTACCGAAAGGACAAGTAAAAGTTGTCTTTTCTTGATCCTCTTTTGACACAGGTATTTGAGAGAAACCAGAATAACCATCTAGAAAGCAAAAATGTGTGTGTTTGGATAGTCTTTCTAGCATTTGATCAATAAAAGGTAGAGGGTAATGATCTTTCCTAGTAGCTTTATTTAATTTCCTAAAATCAATTACCATTCTATATCCTGTAACAATTCTTTGCGGGATCAATTCATTTTTATCATTAGGAACAACGATAATACCTCCTTTCTTAGGAACACAATGAACGGGACTAACCCATCTACTATCAGCAATAGGATAAATTATACCTGCCTCCAGAAGCTTTAGTATTTCATTTCTTACCACTTCTTTCATTTTAGGATTTAACCGTCGTTGGTGATCAACAACTGGTTTAGCATCAGGCTCCATATTAATTTTATGCTGACATAGAGTGGGACTAATGCCCTTAAGATCATCAAGAGTATATCCAATAGCAGCACAATGCTTCCTCAGAGTTTTCAATAATCTCTTTTCTTCATGCTCTGAAAGGTTAGCACTAATAATAACAGGATATATCTTCTTTTCATCAAGATAGGCATATTTCAGAGTATCCGGTAATTGTTTAAGCTCAAACACGGGATCACCCTTGGGTGGAGGAGGATCCCCAAGTATTTCAACAGGCAGGTTGTGTTTCAAAATAGGATGCTGATCAAAGAAAATCTTATCTATTTCATTCCTTTCATTCATATGCATATCGTTTTCATGGTCTAACAAATATTGTTCTAAGGGATCAGTAGGAGGCACAACAATAGAAGCAAGACCAATAATTTCATCCTTACTAGGCAATTCTTTATCATGGGGTTGTCTATGAAATTTAGAGAAATTAAACTCATGGGACACATCCCCAAAACTTACAGTAACAGTTTCTTTCTCACAATCTATCTTAGCATTAACAGTATTCAAGAAAGGTCTACCAAATATAATGGGACAAAAATCATCTTGTGGGGAACCAAGAACAAGAAAATCAGTAGGATATTTTATTTTCCCACACAAGACTTCAACATCTCTAACAATCCCAACTGGTGCTATAGTATCTCTATTAGCAAGCTTAATGGTAACATCAATTTCTTCTAATTCAGCTGGTGCAATATCATTCATAATTTCTTGATATAAGGTAAAGGGAATTGCACTCACACTAGCACCCACATCACATAAGCCATGATAACAATGATCTCCTATTTTAACAGAAACAACAGGCATGCCAACAATAGGTCTATGTTTATCTTTAGTATCAGGTCTAGCAATTCTAGCAGCTTCATCACAGAAATGAATAACATGCCCATCAATATTATCAACCAAGAGATCTTTAACCATAGCAATACTAGGTTCAACTTTGATTTGTTCAGGGGGTGTAGGTGTTCTAGCATAACTCTTACGAACCACAGTTGAAGCTTTAGCATGTTCCTTTATTCTAACAGGGAAAGGTGGTTTCTCAATATAAGCAGTAGGAATAACAGGATCAACATTATAAATAATAGTTTCTTTTTCAACTTTAATAGGTTCCACTACTTTCACTTCAATGGGAGGATGATATTTAAACCACTTCTCCTTAGGGAGATCAACATGAGCAGCAAAAGATTCACAGAAAGAAGCTACTATCTCAGAGTCAAGTCCATATTTAGTGCTAAATTCACGAAAAGCATCGGTGTCTATAAATGATTTAACACAATCAAACTTAAGGTTTATACCTGACTCCTTACCTTCGTCGAGTTCCCAATCTTCAGAGTTGCGTTTAATTCTTTCCAATAAGTCCCATTTGAATTCAATATCTTTCTTCATAAAGGAACCAGTACAAGAAGTATGGAGCATGGATTGATCATTACGAGAAAGCCGAGCATAAAAATTCTGAATAACAATTTGTCTTGAGAGCTCATGATTGGGGCATGAATATAACATTGACTTAAGCCTCCCCCAAGCTTGAGCGATACTTTCTCCTTCACGAGGCCAAAAATTATAAATATAATTCCGATCACGATGAACCAGATGCATAGGATAAAACTTCTGATGAAATTCCAATTTCAATCAGTTGTAGTTCCATGATCCAATATCATCACATAGCCTATACCATGTCAATGCCTTCTCCTTCAAAGATAAAGGAAATACCTTCTTCTTGACATCATCCTCGGGCAAACCTGCAAGCTTAAATAATCCACAAACTTCATCCACATAGATTAGATGCAAATCAGGATGTAGTGTTCCATCTCCTGCATAAGGATTAGCTAGCAGTTTATCTATCATACCCGAAGGAATTTCATAATAAACATTTTCAGTAGGTGCAGTAGGTTGAGGAGCAACTCTTTGTGCTTCCAGTCGAGGTGAAGATACCCCGAACAAGCCCCTCAAAGGATTATTTTCCATAGTAACAAGTGACAGTAAATTTCCGCACACTATATAAAATTTTCCTTACCAAGTTCCACTCACCAAAGGCGCTTCACTCCCCGGCAACGGCGCCAGAAAAGAGTCTTGATGACCCACAAGTATAGGGGATCTATCGTAGTCCTTTCGATAAGTAAGAGTGTCGAACCCAACGAGGAGCAGAAGGAAATGACAAGCGGTTTTCAGTAAGGTATTCTCTGCAAGCACTGAAATTATCGGTAACAGATAGTTGTGTGATAAGATAATTCGTAACAGATAGCAAGTAACAAATGTAGCAAAGGTGCAGCAAGGTGGCCCAATCCTTTTTGTAGCCAAGGACAAGCCTGGACAAACTCTTATATAAAGCAAAGCGCTCCCGAGGACACATGGGAATTTCTGTCAAGCTAGTTTTCATCATGCTCATATGATCCGCGTTCGTTACTTTGATAATTTGATATGTGGGTGGACCGGTGCTTGGGTGCTGTCCTTACTTGGACAAGCCTCCCATTTATGATTAACCTCTCTCGCAAGCATCGGCAACTATGAAAGAAGAATTAAGATAAATCTAACCATAGCATGAAACATATGGATCCAAATCAGCCCCTTACGAAGCAACGCATAAACTAGGGTTTAAGCTTCTGTCACTCTAGCAACCCATCATCTACTTATTACTTCCCAATGCCTTCCCCTAGGCCCAAATAATGGTGAAGTGTCATGTAGTCGACGTTCACATAACACCACTAGAGGAGAGACAACATACATATCATCAAAATATCAAACGAATACCAAATTCACATGATTACTTATAACAAGACTTATCGCATGTCCTCAGGAACAAACGTAACTACTCACAAAGCATATTCATGTTCATAATCAGAGGAGTATTAATTATCATTAAGGATCTGAACATATGATCTTCCACCAAGTAAACCAACTAGCATCAACTACAAGGAGTAATCAACACTACTAGCAACCCACAGGTACCAATCTAAGGTTTTGAGACAAAGATCGGATACAGGAGATGAACTAGGGTTTGGAGAGGAGATGGTGCTGGTGAAGATGTTGATGGAGATTGACCCCCTCTTGATGAGAGGATCGTTGGTGATGACGATGGCTTCGATTTCCCCCTTCGGGAGGGAAGTTTCCCTGGCAGAACAGCTCCGCCGGAGCCCTAGATTGGTTCTGCCCAAGTTCCGCCTCGAGACGGCGGCGCTTCGTCCCGAAAGCTCTCTTATGATTTTTTCCAGGTCAAAACCCTCCATATAGCAGAAGATGGGCACCGGAGGCCTGCCAGGGGGCCCACAAGCCACAGGGGCGCGCCCAGGGGGGTAGGGCGCGCCCCCCTGGCTTGTGACCTCCTGGTGGGTCCCCTCTGGTATTTCTTTCGCCCAATATTTTTTATATATTCCAAAATAATTCTCCGTAACTTTTCAGGACTTTTAGAGATGTGCAGAATAGGTCTCCCATATTTGCTCTTTTTCCGGTCCAGAATTCCAGCTGCCGGCATTCTCCCTCTTCATGTAAACCTTGTCAAATAAGAGAGAAAAGGCATAAGTATTGTACCATAATGTGTAATAACAGCCCATAATGCAATAAATATCAATATAAAAGCATGATGCAAAATGGACGTATCAATCACATACAACTTTCCTCACGGAAACCATTAAGGAAACTCTGTTTTGACATCCATCTGCTAGATTTCATAATCGAAAAGTGCAGCAACTGCTAACATAATTCCAACAGACTTCGGCATCGCTACGGGTGTGAAAGTCTCATTGTAGTCCACTCCTAGAACTTGTCGGAAACTTCTTTGCGACAAGTCGAGCTTTATAAATGGTGACATTTACCATCAGCGTCTGTCTTCTTCTTAAAGGTCCATTTGTACTTAACGGCCTGCCATTCATCGGGCAAGTCTACCAAAGTCCATACTTGGCTTTCATACATGGATCTTATCTCGGATTTCATGGCTCCTAGCCATTTGTTGGAATCCGGGCCCACCATCTCTTCTTCATAGCTCGTAGGTTCACTGTTGTCTAACAACATGACCTCCAAGACAGGATTGTCGTATCGCTTGGGGTAGTACGTGTCCTTGTCAACCTATGAGGTTTGGTAGTAACTTGATCTGAAGCTTCATGATCATCATCATTAGCTTCCTCTTCAATTGGTGTACATGCCGCAGAAACATCTTTTTTGCGTCGTGCTACCATCCAACTGAAGTGACGGTTCAATAACCTCATCAAGTTCTACTTTCCTCCCACTCAATTCTTTCGATAGAAACTCTTTCTCGAGAAAGGACCCATTTTTAGCAACAAACACTTTGCCCTCGGATCTGAGATAGAAGGTATACCCAACTGTTTCCTTAGGGTATTCTATGAAGATGCATTTGCCGGCTTTTGGTTCGAGCTTATCAGGTTGAAGTCTTTTCACATAAGCATCGCATTCCCAAACTCTAAGAAATGACATCTTAGGTTTCTGCCAAACCATAATTCATACAGTGTCATCTCAATGGATTTAGATGGTGCCCTATTTAAAGTGAATGTACTTGTCTCTAATGCATAACCCCAAAATGATAATGGCAAATCGATAAGAGTCATCATAGTACGCACCATATCGACTAGAGCACGACTACGACGTTCGGACACACCATTACACTATGGTGTTCCAGGTGGCGTGAGTTGTGAAACAATTTCCACATTGTCTTAAGTTGCATACCAAACTCATAACTCAGATATTCACCTCCACAATTATATCATCGACATTTTATCTTCTTGTTACGATGATCTCCAACTTCACTCTGAAATTGCTTGAACTTTTCAAACATTTTAGACTTGTGTTTCATTAAGTAAATATACCCATATCTACTCAAATCATCAGTGAAGGTAAGAAAATAACGATATCCACCGCACGCTTCAACACTCATTGGACCGCATACATGAACATGTATCATTTCCAATAAGTCACTTGCCCGCTCCATCAAACCGGAAAACGGGATCTTAGTCATCTTGCCCATGAGGCATGGTCCGCATGTCTCAAGCGATTCGAAATTGAGTGAGTCCAAAGATCCATCAGCATGGAGTTTCTTCACGCGCTTTACACCAATATGACCTCAGCGGCAGTGCCACAAGTATGTGGTACTATCATAATTAACTTTGCATCTTTTGGCATCAATATTATGAACATGTGTATCACTACGATTGAGATTCAATAAACCATTCACATTGGGCGTATGACCATTGAAGGTATTATTCATGTAAACAGAATAACAATTATTCTCTGACTTAAATGAATAACCGTATTACAATAAACACGATCTAATCATGTTCATGCTCAACGCAAACACCAAATAACATTTATTTAGATTCAACACTAATCCCGAAGGTAGAGGGAGCATGCGATGGTGATCACATCAACCTTGGAAACACTTCCAACACACATCGTCACCTCACCCTTAGCTAGTCTCCGTTTATTCCGTAGCTTTTACTTCGAGTTACCAATATTAGCAACTGAACCGGTATCTAATACCCAGGTGCTACTAGGATTACTAGTAAGGTACACATCAATAACATGTATATCAAATATACTTTTGTTGACGTTGCCAGCCTTCTTATCTGCCAAGTATCTTTCGGCAGTTTCGCTTCAGTGACCGTTCCCCTCATAACAGTAGCACTCAGTCTCAGGTTTGGGTCCAACCTTGGGTTTCTTCACTGGAGCGACAACTGGTTTTCCATTCTCGAAGTTTCCCTTCTTGTCCTTGCCCTTCTTGAAACTAGTGGTCTTACCATCAACACTTGATGCTCCTTTTGATTTCTACCTTTCGTGGTGTAAAACATCGCGAATAGCTCAAGGATCATTATCTCCATCCCTGGCATGTTATAGTTCATCACGAAGCTCTGGCAGCTTGGTGGCAGTGACTTGGAGAACTATGTCAATCACTATCTTATCTGGAAGATCAACTCCCACTTGATTCAAGCGATTGCAGTACCCAGACAATCTGAGCACATGCTCACCGATTGAGATATTCTCCTTCATCTTGTAGGCAAAGAATCTTGTTGGAGGTCTCATACCTCTCAACACGGGCACGAGCCTGAAATCCCAATTTTAGCTCTTGGAACATCTCATATGATCCGTGACGTTCAAAACGTCTTTGGAGCCTCAAATCTAAGCTATAAAGCATGACACACTGAACTATCAAGTAGTCATAAAAAATGTGCTTGTCTGATGTTCTCAACACCCACAGACGACGCTTGAGGGGGGTGGCGCACCGAGCAGTGCATCAAGGACATAAGCCTTCTGTGCAACAACTGAGGACAATCCTCAGATCACGGACCTAGTCCGCATAATTGCTACTACCATCTTTCAACTTAGTTTTTCTCTAGGAACGTATCAAAATATAGGGGTGCGACAGCGTGAGATATTGATCTACATCATAATTTGCAAAGATATTTTGACTATGTTCATGATAATGAGTTCAATTAATCATATTACTTAAAACTCCCACTCAAATTGACATCCCTCCGATCATTCGAGTGCTACATGATCCATATTCACCAACCCAAGTCTGATCATCACGTGAGATGAGGTGGTTTCAATGGTGAACATCACCATGTTGATCATATCTACTATATGACTCATGTTCGACCTTTCGGCCTCTTGTGTTCCGAGGCCATGTCTGTACATGCTAGGCTCGTCAAGTTTAACCCGAGTGTTCCGCATGTGCAAAACTGGCTTGCACCCGTTGTATGTGAATGTAGAGTCTATCACACCCGATCATCACGTGGTGCTTCGAAACGACGAACTTTCGCAACGGTGCACACTTGTGGAGAACACAATTTTTATCTTGAAATTTTAGTGAGGGATCACCTTATAATGCTACCGTCGTCCTAAGCAAAATAAGATGCATAAAAGGATTACCATCACATGCAAATCATAAGTGACATGATATGGCCATGAACTTGTGCTTTTGATCTCCATCTCCAAAGCACCGGCATGATCTCCATCGTCACCGACATGACACCATGATCTCCATCATCGTGTTGCCATCGGGGTTGTCGCGCTAACCATGCTGCTACTACTATTGCTACCGCTTAGCGATAAAGTAAAGCATTACATAGCGCTTAATGAGTGACACGCATGCCACATAATAATTAAAGACAACCCTATGGCTCCTGTCGGTTGCCGTATGCATCAACATGCAAGTCAATATAATCTATACAAAACATGATCATCTCATACATCACATATATCACATCATGTCTTTGGCCATATCACATCACAACATGTCCTGCAAAAACAAGTTAGATGTCCTCTACTTTGTTGTTGCAAGTTTTACGTGGCTGCTATGGGCAACTAGTAAGAACCGTTCTTACCTACGCAAAGCCGCAACGGTGATAATCAAGTTGCCTTTTAACCTTCTACAAGGACCGCCTCTGTCGAATCCGATTCAACTAAAGTGGGAGAGACAGACACCTACCAGCCATCTTTATGCAACAAGTTGCATGTCAGTCGATGGAACCGGTCTCGCGTATGTGGACGAGTAAGGTTGGTCTGAGACGCTTCATCCCACAATACCGCCGAATCAAGATAAGACTAAGGAAGTAAGCAATCTGAACATCAACGCCCACAAATTCTTTTGTGTTCTACTCGTGCATATCATCTACGCATAGACCTAGCTCATGATGCCACTGTTGGGGAACGTTGCATGGGAAACAAAAAAATTCCTACGCACATGCAAGATCTATGCATGGAGATGCATAGCTACGAGAGGGGGAGTGTGTATACATACCCTTGTAGATTGCTAAGCGGAAGCGTATATAGCACGGTTGATGTAGTCGTACTCTTCACGATCCAATCACGATCCGATCCGATCTAGAGCCGAACGGACGACACCTCCACATTCCGCACACGTACAACTCAGTGACGTTCTCCGCCTCCTTGATCCAGCAAGCGAGGGCGGAGAGGTAGATGAGTTCTTCGGCAGCACAACGTCGTGGTGGCGGTGGTGGTGGAGTTGATCTGGCAGGGCTTCGCCAAGTACTACCGAACCGATCTAGAGGAGAAAGTAATCTAGAGGGAGGGAGAGAGGGCTGCGTCGTGGCTTGGGTGAGGTTGCCCTCCTCCCACTCTCATATATATAGGGGCAAGGGGAGGGGTCGGCCGCCCTAGGGTTTCCCTAGGGTTGGGCGCGGCGGCCTGGGGGGCTGCCTTGGCCCCCAAGGCAAGGGGGCGACGGCCACCCCAGGGCCAACCTTTTGCCTTCGGCCGCATGGGCCCTTGGGAGGCGGGGCGCCCAGCCCACCAGGGGCTGGTGCGCCTCCCTCTCAGCCCATGGGGCCCTCCGGGGCAGGTGCCCCTCCCCGGTGGACCCCCGAAACTCCTTCTGGCACTCCCGATAGAATCCGACAAACCCGGAAACCATTCCGGTGCCCGAATATCACTTTCCTATATATCAATCTTTACCTTCAGACCATTTCAGAACTCCTTGTGACGTCCGGGATCTCATCCGGGACTCCGAACAACTTTCGGTCACCAAAATATATAACTCAACAATACCTAATCGTCATCGAACGTTAAGTGTGCAGACCCTACGGGTTCGAGAACTATGCAGACATGACTGAGACACCTCTACGGTCAATAACCAATAGCGGGACCTGGATGCCCATATTGGTTCCCACACATTCTAAGAAGATCTTTATCGGTCGAACCAGGATGTCAAGGATTCAGTTAATCTCGTACTCCGTTCCCTTTGTTCATCGGTATGTTACTTGCCCGAGATTCGATCATCGGTATCTTCATACCTAGTTCAATCTCGTTACCAGCAAGTCTCTTTACTAGTTCTATAATACAAGATACCGTGGCTAAATCTTTAGTCACTTTGCTTGCAAGCTCATTATGATGTTGTATTACTGAGTGGGCCCTAAGATACCTCTCCGTCACACGGAGTAACAAATCCCAGTCTTGATCCATGCCAACTCAACAGACACCCTCGGAGATACCTGTAGAGCATCTTTATAGTCACCTAGTTACGTTGCGACGTTTGATACACACAAGGTACTCTTCCGGTGTCAGTGAGTTGCGCGATCTCATTGTCATAGGAATAGATACTTGACATGCAGAAAACAATAGGAATAAACTTGACACGATCATATGCTACATTCATAGTTTGGGTCTTGTCCATCACATCATTCTCCTAATGATGTGATTCCGTTATCAAATGAAAACTCATGTCTATGGCCAGGAAACCTTGACCATCTTTGACCAACGAGCTAGTCCTGTAGAGGCTCACTTGGGACACAGTGTTGTCTATGTATCCACACATGTATCTCAGTTTCCAATCAATACAATTATAGCATGGATAATAAACGATTATCATGAACAAGGAAATATGATAATAACCAATTTATTATTGCCTCTAGGGCATATTTCCAACAGTCTCCCACTTTCACTAGAGTCAATAATCTAGTTCACATCACCATGTGATTAACACCCAATGAGTTCTGGGGTTTTATCATGTTTTGCTTGTGAGAGAGGTTTTAGTCAACGGGTCTGCAACATTCAGATTCATGTGCACTTTGCAAATCTCTATGTCATACTGTAGATGGTGCTACCATGCTCCACTTGGAGCTATTACAAATGTCTGCTCCACTATACGTATCCGGTTTGCTACTCAGAGTCACCCGGATTGGTGTCAAAGCTTGCATCGACGTAACCCTTTACGACGAACTCTTTATCACCTCCATAATCGAGAAACATTTCCTTAGTCCTTCAGTTACTAAAGATAATTTTGACCGCTGTCCAGTGATCAACTCCTGGATCACTCTTGTACCCCTTGATAGACTCATGGCAAGGTACAGACTAGGTGCGGTACACAACATGGCATACTATATAGAGCCTATGGCTAAAGCATTGGGGAAGACCTTCGTCCTTTCTCTTTCTCCTGCCGTGGTCGATCTATGAGTCTTACTAAACTTCACACCTTACAAATCAGGCAAGAACTCCTTCTTTGACTGATCCATTTTGGACTCTTTCAAAATCTTGTACTAGAAGATGGGCTCCGGAGGTGGGCTGGGCTGACCACAACCCACCAGGGCGCGCGTGGGGGGCCTGGCGTGCCCTGGTGTCTTGTGGTCACCAGGTGCCCCCCTACGGTAGTTATTTGCTCCAGTATTTTTTATGTATTCCAAAATAATTCTCTGTGAAGTTTCAGCTTATTTGGGGATGTGCAGAATAGGTGTCTCTGATATGCTTTTTCAGGTCCAGAATTCCAGCTGTCAACATTCTCCCTGTTTGTGTAAACCTTGCATATTATGAGAGAAAAGGCATTAGAATTACTCCATAAAGCATTATTATGCATAAAAACATTATAAATAATAGTAGGAAATCATGATGCAAAATGGATGTATTAGCTGCACAAACGAATTGGTCTAGTCATAGTTGCGTGACGATGTAATACACCGAGGGTGGCTTCTTGAGAGGGAGCTTCGCAACAATCCTGCCACGGGTCCATACAAACAAATTGGACTACTCATAGCTGTAAGGACCGAGAATATATTGGTCAGAGGGGGTGAATGGAAGATTCATTTTTTTTGTGAAACTTTGAACGAACCCTTAACACAACAGCAGAGATGAACAAGCAAATAGATCACAAAAGGAAATCCTGAATGCAATGTTGGCGACGGATAACTTAGATGGGTGCTGAGCAAAGTTCTCGAGGAAATGATTGATTAGATTCATTGCATAGTAACTGATATCATTCACATATAATATTGTGGCACAACAAAATAATACTTTAACTATCATGGTAAAAACTGATTGAACTGATGTCACACGCAAATGCAAACTTGAGGAGATACAAAATGAAATGACCAAATGATTGATACTTGTGATCTGCGTTGGGTTTTCCGCGAAGAGGAGCGGGTGATGCAACACAATATAGATAAGTATTTCCCTCAGTGAGAACCAAGGTTATCGAACGAAGAGGAGTAGCACGCAACCCCCGTCTTCAGTGACTACACACAAAGAAGCAAGCACTTGCACCCAACGCGGGCAAGAGGGTTGTCAATCCCCTTGGACTCGTTATTTGCAAGCAAATGAAGTGTGTAGATGATAGTTGATAATTGTAAATTGCAAAATAAATAAAGGGTAAATAAATGACAGCAAGGTAATGAAAGCTTTTGGAAATATATAAGTGGATAGACCCAGGGGCCATAGTTTTCCCTAGTGGCATTTCTCATGTAGTAGGCATACGGTGGGTAAACAAATTACTGTTGGGCAATTGATAGAAAAGCGCATAGTTATGCAATATTTATTCATGGCAATGATCATTACATATAGGCATCACGTCAGTAAGCAAGTAGACCGACTCCTGCCTGCATCTACTACTATTACTCCACCCATCGACCGCTATCCAACATGCATATAGAGTATTAAGTAAAACATAGTAATGCTTGGAGAACAATGACATGATGTAGACAAAATAAATCCAATTAATATGAATCAACCCCATTGTTTTATCCTTAGTGGCAGCAATACAAAGACATGTCTTGTCCCCTTCTGTCACTAGGATATAGAGCACCGCCAGATCGAACCCACTACAACGCACCTCTCCCACCGAAGAAATATCAATCTAGTTGGCCAAACTACTTCAATAGATCGGGGAGAATTACGAAGCTATCATATAATCATGCATATGTGAAGAAGGACCAGCAAGGAACTCAAGATAATGTCATGAACCATCTGAACATAAACCCACAATTCATCGGATCCCAACAAACGCACCGCACAAAGTGATTACATCGAATAGATCACCGCGAAGATGCAGTGAACTTTGTGTTGAAGATCAAGATCAAGAGAGAGAGAGAGATAGCCATCTAGGTACTAACTATAGAGCCGTAGGTGTGTGGTGAACTACTCACACATCACCATGGGAGCAACAAGGCTGATGTAGAGGCCCTCCGTGATCGATCCCCCCTCCGACAGGGCTCCAGATGGGCACACGGTGGAACAGAGACTTGCGGTGGCGAAAAAAGTGTTTCTGGATGCTCCCTAGGGTTTTTGGGATATATTGGAATTTATAGGCCAGAGAGGGACGTTGGGAGATGCCAGGAGGGGCCAGCACACAACAGGGCATGGCCACCCCCTGGGCGCGCCCTGATGTGTGTTGCCTCTCTCGTGCAGCCTCCGGTATCCTCCCGAAGCTTCCAGGTCTTCTTTTGGTCTAGAAAAAAATCATAAAAAAGTTTCGTGGCAATTGGACTTCGTTTGGTACGGTAAACCTGAAAAGCCAAAAACACGCAGAAAACGACAACTGGCACTAGGCACTGGGTTAATAGGTTAGTGCTCAAAAATAATATGAATTGGCAAATAAATACCCAAAAAGTATCCTAGAATGATAATATTATAGCATGGAACAATCAAAAATTATAGATACGTTGGAGACGTATCAATGATTTCTTACTTTGATGCATGAAACAATTGAAGTAGGCGAAATAGAGATAGAAGTAAAGTGCAAACAAACAAGATAATGATCACACACTATACATGTAAGTTGAGACAAGAAAGTAAACCAGTGGTGCTCGATGGCGATAGTTGGTTTGGTAGAACAGTTCACTCTTCGGCAAACGAGCTACGTCTGGTTGGAGGGACTTGTGATTGTACACTGGAGCAAAACTCTCTCCGTCCTATTCTTCTTCAACTCGAAGCTGATTTCACTCGTGGTAGATACTTGTCGGTGATCCTCATACCTTCGACAGACTTAGTCTTCGGTGACCACCACTACTCTTGGTCACACAGCAAACCACATACACTCTTGGTTGCCGAAGTCTGACTCGGAGAGGAAAACTATTCTTCCTCACTTGAGACAACACATATCTGTCTAGAGAGTGTGCATCTCCCAAGAGTAGTAGGTACAATAACTATAACTCAGATCTACAATGGCCTTCTTAACCATTGGAGCTGGTGCCGAAGCAGATTCACCAGCATTGATTGGAGTTTTTCCTTTGTCGATATCTTTGATAGCCCTAAGAGTGTCATGGACAGGTGAAGCGAAAACCTTCAGAATATTTAGGCTAAAGTACTTCTTGCATGTGATCTGCTCGATAGCATGCATTATACATGGAGCATATGACTTTAGTACTTGAGCATTATCAGCAGGATAAGCCATGTTTCAAATGAAAAGGTCAGGCACATCAAACCAAATGCCAAGAGAAATGGCATGAAGAGTGTTAGCCACAATGCCATGAATGGTTTCTGGTCTATTTGTCGGAGTGACGGAATTGCACATGATGTAGAATAGCACTTTGTTCTCGTAGGTCAATTTCTTCGGATTTGACTCAGTGTAGGCATCTCCAACAAGCTCTGGGTCCATCAGCATAAGAAATTTGTGCTTTTGTGACCTCCCAGAAATGCAATCGATGTTCTCGAGTTTCATCAGACTCAAAGCAAGTAAAATTAGGCAAAGATGTGAACTAATTGGCAGAGCAAGTGTATTTTTCTTCTTCAGTCATCCATTCGAGGACCCAAGTCCTCCAGTCTGCTAGAACTCCTGAGACATATAGGATGGCATAGAATTGAAGGATAACTTCATGACTCCATCCTAATTAAAGCGCATGAATCCCTTTAGGAACACTTGCTCGAGTTGTTCAATGGTTCGATGGAAGCATGACAAACTTTCAAGCTTGAAGATGCGATTATTGCAGTATAGATTTTTTAGCATAATACACGGCCTGCTCCTGATTCCAGAACCTTGAATACAAAGATGTTATCTCTCCTTACTATGGAATGGTTCTGAAGTAACCAAACTTCAAATGATGAAGCTGCTCATTGAAAGCTAGTCCGTTGGGGGCGGTCTGGATAGGAAACAGTGGGAATGTTTCCAATGTGTTCATCGGCGATTCTTCCTCAGTCATGCGCCGAGAGCGAGCATCATCAGCCGCAGGGATATCTTCGTCAATGGGCTTGAGTGGAGCACGCGATTTTCTTGACTTTTCTTTTGCTGATGACTTCAAGGGACTTGAGGGACCATCATTCTTGCTTGTTGGAACTCCTTTAGCGGATTTCTTGCATTCCGGTACTAGGGCCTTTCCTTGGGCAACTTCCTCAACTTACGGACACAATTTCCTCTTTCTTTAATTCATGGGTAACTATGGGTGATGCAATAACTTGATCCATGGGCTCTTCTGGTTTCTTCTCTTCCTCTTCTGACTGGAATGCAGTGGAACCAGGAGAAATGTCAATATCCATATGAGTAGGAACATCAGAGGATTCAACCGAGGTTGTTTTCTCTTGGGAAGCATTTGCTCCCCCTCAATCTGATCTTTCTCCTCCCTTTATGTGGTGGGTATGACCGACAACGATTTCGGAGGCGATGTATTTGCTTTTTTGACCTCAATCTCTTCATTTGTTTCTTCAACAGTGACTTGATGCTTTGGTGAAGCATTTCCATCACCATACTTGTTTAAGAAGACTTTAAATACTTTTGATTTCTGCTCGTGGGTCTCTGATACTGGGATGATTACTTCATCGGTACCAACTTGAGGCAAGACTTCTTCATGTGTTGGAGGTGGAGAGGCCTACTGCTGAGGAGCACTTGAGCTTAGAGGAACAACATCAACATCTATAGTCATGAGGAGATGATCTTTGTTTTCTTTCGACTTGCTAGCTCTTGCCACAACCTTCTGACATTTTTCTTCCTTAATCCTTCAGCGAGCAAGATCAGCCTGGCGCTCAATCTGCTCGTTCCTCCTGTCACACAGCTGAGAGAGATCCATTTGCATGCGAGAGTGCAAGTCAACTTTGTTCTTGCCAATGACACTCAAAGCTTTTGTTACATTTACAAGTTCCTTGTTCATACCCTTCAACTCATACTCAGTCTTGGCTTCTCACCTCATTCTCTCCAACTCTTCTTTGTCTTTGACCACTTTCTTGAGCTCCTTGGAGATTTTCTTTAGTTCAGCAAGATGTTTGGCTGCCTACAACTTGTTAGTTGCATTTGATTTTTTCGCGAAGAGGAGGGGTGAAGCAATATAGTATCAATAAGTATTTCCCTCAGTGAGAACCAAGGTTATCGAACCAATAGGAGAACCAAGCAAACTCTCGTCGTCGTCACCTACACACACAAAAGCAAACACTTGCACACAACGCGGAAAAGAGGGTTGTCAATCCACTTGAACTTGTTACTTGCAAGGATTAATTCTGATAGTGATAGATAAATAAAAAGGAAAAGTAAAAGAAAGTAAATAATTGCAGCAAGGAATTTAGGGTTTTTAGCAATATGATTAAATAGACCCGGGGGCCATAGTTTTCACTGGAGGCTTCTCTCTCAAACACATAGCATACGGTGGGTAAACAAATTACTGTTGGGCAATTGATAGAAAAGTGCATAGTTATGATATTATTCATGGCAATGATCATGTATATACACTAGTAGAAAACAGACCATTAGTCCCGGTTGGGAAGGGCCTTTAGTCCCGGTTCCCCAACCGGGACTAATGTATAGGGACTAAAGGGTCCATGCCTTTAGTCCCGGTTGGCTACGAACCGGGACTAAACCCCTGCCACGTGGTCGGCAGCGCGCGCCAGGGGATGGGGACCTTTAGTCCCTGTTGGTGACACCAACCGGGACTAAAGATTTAGGGGCTTTGGGGTTTATGGGTTTAGGTTTTATTGTTTATTTTTCCTTTTCATTTTGTGTATTCCATTTAATTCTTTTTCATTTCAAACATATTTTACGCTACTACATACTGTACACGTTATGCATATATAATAGAATTTCTCGTAGAACCAATCATATACATAGAACTTTTCGTACGACCATGCATACACATATGTACAATTTGGTATATACAATTTCTCCTACAATTTGCAAATCATTACATGCAGGCATTAGGTGTAATGGTATTCTCCGTCGGGAGATATGACCTGCTCAAGCAAAAAACCCGCAATTTCCTCTTGAATTGCTCGTATGCGGTCCTTTGGTAGGAGCTTATCCCGCATCTCGTGCATCTTTAAAGAAGGAGATCAATATGAACATGTTAGTTGTCTGTATATATATTACATCATGATAAAAAAATGTGAATGGTGTTTACGTACCCAAAGATCTCTTGTAGTTTTGATCTTTTCGGTCATAAAGCGAATGTTCTCGCAAACGTAATATGCACATAAATTAGTCCCTTGTTCCTGCCTCATGCACTTTACGAGAATATAATTCAATCAGATAATAATCAAGCATGATAATGGTATTGAAACTATACTTAAAGAGATGCGCGGATGTAGCTAGTACTACTTAAATACCTTGGACTTTCGCCATTTCAGCTCCTCTTTCCATTCACCTCTAACATCTTTGGTGAACTTTTTCCAAACCCTGCCCGACAAAGCAAATGAATAAAAGAGTTACGAATTACTTGATATCAGGAAATGAACTAAAGAGGCCAACATAGTGCGTAAATGATTGAAATTACCTGTTGAGCATCGAATGCAGGCTTTTGTATTCTTCAGGGTCTTTACTTAGTGAGTCCAGTACTTCAACAGTTCCATCGTCAATTCTAATGATTAGCAGGATCCAGTGGAAGCTGCGAACACGATTTGTATAAGCGGGCATGCATAACTCATCAACTACACTTATCATCGAGTATATATATAAGCAAAAAGAGAATTTGTAGTACAAAACAGTAACACTCACTTGAAGTTGTAAGGTAAAAGTATTTCTGGTTTGGTATTTAGGGCCTTCAAAAACCTTAGCAACATTTTCTCCGTGTCTTTAGAGTAACTAGTTAACACCTTTTCATTAACGGTATTTGGGTCAATGAACCCAATGCCATAGACTCCATCTCTTTTCAATTCAAAAATCTTCATTCTGCATAATACCACACAAAAGAATATAGTGAGGATAATTACAGGCAATGAACAAGCTGAGCTAGAGACTTAGTTAAATTACAGAAAGAAATCACTTACAGACAGTAGCAATTGACGATAGATTTGTCGAGTGCTTTTTGATTGAATAACTGAAAGAATTCTTCATTTTCAATCCACAAATCATTTTCATGGATGTAATGCTCTCGCTTGACTTTCACCATGAGGCTTTGTCGCCCGCTCTTTACTTCTCTCATGTACCAGTCATGCAAGTTGTGCATTTGCGTTGATAGAAGCTTCTCCTCTTCAGGACCCACGAGAGGGTTCCCGGGGACATATTTCCATGCTAGTTCCTTCGGATCCTCTGGTGGGAATTCCTCGATCTCTAGGAGTTGTTCAACAGTGATACCGATCTCTCTAGCCCTCTCTCTATCAGCGTCGGTTATTACCACCTTATCGGTACTCACCTTGAGTGGGATGATCGATTGCACTACCTGTTCTTCGAGCCGGGGAACAATTTTCCCGCATTTACTACTACCGCTCGACTTCTGTTTTTTTGTTTATGATAGGACTTTCTAATAGAGCGTTCATAGTCTGATAGTGGCCTTTTCTCCGCCGGTTTAGCTGCATTCAATAAGTGTTGTACGACTTCCTCAGGTATTTTCTCCTTTGGCGGCGGGGGCGGTTTCGGTCCAAAATGGGCCTGCACTTCCTTAGCCACTTGTTCATCGATTTCCTCGTCAGTATTCTCGTAAGCTAACTTCTTTTTGACAGGAGGCTCGGGTTTCTTCTTTTGTGCTCTCTTCCGCTTTGGAGACGGCGGAGATCGATATCGCGGACTCGCGCTAGGCTCCATCTCGGATGGATTACGCTGACGCGGCGGAGATCGATATGGCGGACTCGCCCTGCGCTCCGTCTCGAGGTGGGTTGGAGTCTGCTGACGCGGCGGACTTGGAGGAGGAGTCGGTGGCGTTGGCACCGAGTTTGGAAACACGATGCAATCCTTTTTCCATAAAATGAGACAACGAATGGCTTCTCCCAGTGTCAGCTCCCCTTCACCTCCAAGGTAGTCAAGATCTAGTGATTCATATGCCGACACAACTTCATCCACCCCGACACGAGCATAGCCAGGTGGAATCGGATTGCCGTGGAAGGTTGCTTCAGGTCCACTCGGTAAAGCAAAGCCGTCCGCCACCTTCATGGATATGTTCTTCAGTTTCACGTGTAGCTCACAAACTGTCGACTCTAGGATATCATCCATGGGGTAGCGAGCCAGCAGTGCATCATCGACCGGGACCCCCGTGGAACCCACACTGCTTTTCGGCATAGATGATGGAATGGTACCATCCAATGCTGCATCTGGATGCTCCTGCTGCTGAGACGCGCCTTGCTGGCTAAGTTTGTTGATTTGCTCCTGCTGCAGCATGTATTTGCATTCCAAGTCCGCGTTCTTTGCTTCTACCATTTGAATCTGATCTACTTCATGCTTCTTCTTTCTCTCATGGCTTCTGTAACTGTCGTTCCAATCCGTAAACCCCAGAAGCCACGGAACAATGCCTTTGCCTCTTGTTCGTCCCGGGTGTTCAGGATTCTTGAGGGCACGGGTAAGCTCGTCGTTCTCTCTCTCGGGCTGGTACATACCCATTTGAGCTTCTTTTATTGCTTTAAGTAACTCGTCCGTGGCTTCTTTAAGACTTGCTTGTTCAAGAACCTTCCCTGTCTTTGGGTCCAACTTTCCCCCATGTGCATAAAACCAAGTCCTGCACCTGTCGGGCCAAGTCTGTGTTTCTGGAGTGACCCCTGCAGCCTTCATGTTTCTCTCGGATTCATCCCACTTAGGCAACCCAGACTTGTAGCCACCTGGCCCCAGTTGATGGTGCCACGTTTGTTTCTCGGCATTTATCTTGTTTACTCTTGACCGTTCCTTAGCTGCTTCTGATTCCTTGAATTGCACAAATCTGTCCCAGTCATCTTTTAACTTCAAATATTCTCCTTTGAATTCTGGAGTCTTCTTTCCTCCTTTCAAGTAATTGGTCCATAATCTTTTCTTCCAAGTCTGGAATTGTTTGGCCATCTTCTTAAGAGCACACTTCTTAACTTCCCCCGTTGGAGATTTGTGAGACCCTCTGGTAGGGTGAAATGTTTCATGAGCGCCTCCCAAAGCAGATCTTTTGCTCTTTCGCTGACAAAAGGAACTCCATGATCTTTTGGCTGATTCCATTCTTGAGCGGTGATCGGGATTTGGTCCCTAACGATAACTCCGCATTGACGTATAAATTTGTCTGCATTAATTTTAGGAGCAATCGGTTCACCATCTGCTCTGATTTGATCGATGTTGTACTTTATGCCTTCTTTCAACTTTTTTGTCGGGCCACGTTTAACCCTTGTAGAAGATTTGCTCGATCCGGAGGGCTAAAAGAAGAAAGATTCATTAATATATACAAATCAATCAATACTTCTGATGATCACCAGAGGGTAAATTAATACCTCACCGGACTTTGTTAAATGGAGAAAAATTTCTTCGCCATCATTGTCAGCTGGTTCCCCTTCGTCTCTTGGTTGTTCTTCCTCAATTCCCTCACCGGATGGGTTAAGGTATTGTGAGCCATCATCTACTTCTTCATTCTCTTCGTTTCCGGAGCGTATCATGTCGTACATGACATTCTCTTGATCACGGTCTCTGTCTCTACCGTCCATAGCTTAACTAATCCAGAACAAATATAAAACAATTAGAATGCATTCAATAAGCAAAACCGGAGATATGCAAATCAATACAAGGCAATGCAACAATATGATCATATAATATCACTAATACATCATCGAATAGTATCACTAATACATCTCGAATATTATTATATAATATCACTAATACATCATCGAATATTATCACTAATACATCTCGAATATTATTATATAATATCACTAATACAGATCTAGTTGACGTCTCGCGGCGCAGGCGGTGGGCACCCAAAGAGAAGGAACTATGACAGGATCATAGCTCGGGTGAGATCCCTGAAGAACCTGCCAGGTATTGGAGAACCTGGCGTCCAACGCAGCCATGTAGCGTCGGACGTGCTCGTCCTCCTCCTTGACACGGCGACGTACCACCTTCGCGGGGGCCGGCTCCCTCTGCACCGACAGTGGTCCACGCGACCGCCACCAAAGAACCTCCGAGTCGACGACAGGACCCTGATTCCTCACCAAGCTGAGCGTCCCTGAAGGCAGCACCTCCCAGTGCCAGCCCGGCGGAGCCCAGTCCCGGACATGGCGCCTCTCAAGCAGGTTGTTGCCACCGAGTCGACGACGAGGATGCTGGCCGGGCATCGTCGACTCAACGGCTATGCTATGCAACTAAACATTTAAACATCTAAACATCATATATCTGCCTAATATAAAATAGCTAATGCCTAATAAAAAGTCTAAACATCATAGCTAATGTAACTAAACATTTAAACATCTAAACATCATATATCACCGGCGCTCGTCGCCTCCTCCTCACCGGCGATCGTCGGGGACTCCTCACCGGCGATCGTCGGGGACTCCTCACCGGCAATCGTCGGGGACTCCTCACCGACGATCCTCGTGGACTCTCCGTCACCGACGATCGTCGGGGACTCCTCGATATCGCGTCACCGACGACCGACGATACTACATTATTTCCAACTAAAACAACTAAAACATAAAAAAAATCTAAACAACTAAAACAACTAAAACATAAAACAACTAAAACAACTAAATAAACTAATACATAAAAAAACTAAACAACTAAAACAACTAAAACATAAAACAACTAAATTAACTAAAACAATATGAACACTTAATTAACTAAAACATGGAAAGCATCATAATTTAACAAAATCATCTAACAGAAAAAATTACTACAGAAAATCATCTATCATCTATCATCTATCATCATCATCTACAGAAAAATTTACTACAAAAAATGCATGAAAATAATCTATCGATGCGGGGGGGCTCACAGGGGGGCTGATGAGGAGAGCGGCGCGATGGCGACGAGCAGCAGCCTGGCGGCGTCGGGGCAAGGCGACGGCGACGAGCGGCAGCCTGGCGACGAGCGGCGAGGCGATGAGCGGCAGCCTGGCAGCGTCGGGGCGGGGCTACGGCGACGAGCGACGACGGCATCGACGACGAGCGGCAGCCTGGCGGCGATGGCGATGAGCAGCTGCCTGGCGGCATCGGGGTAGGGCGTCGGCGTCGGGGGAGAATGGGAGAGGTTGGGGAATTTTTCCAAGCGTGTGCTTATATACCCCAGGACCTTTAGTCCCAGTTGGTGCTACCAACCGGGACTAAAGGTCCCCCCTTTAGTCGCACTTGGTGCTACCAACCGGGACTAATGGCCCATCTTTTCGGCGGCCCAAATTCCGCGCGGGAAGGGACCTTTAGTCCCGTTTGGTAGCACCAACCGGGACTAAAGCTGTATTTTCTCTTTTTTGTTTTGTTTTGTTTTTCTAATTTCTGTTTTTAGATTTGGAATAACTGTTAGAATATTTATAGTTTTTAATGAATCTTTTTGCTTTAGGTCAAAACAATTACAAACTTTCTGTTAGTGCCAGTCGTTTTCAAATTTAAATAGTTTAAATTTGAATTCATTTGAAATTTGTGTGAATCACTAATTTGTGAATAACTTTAGTTTAAAAATAGATTTTTGAGTGATTGTTTTTCCTGTTGTTTAATATTAGTATGTTTTATCACTATGTTAAACTGGGAATTTCTAGGATAATTTAAATAGGTGTTTTAATCAAAACCAGATTCTGTTTAACTCTTTTAGTTTTATACCTTCATTTGTTTTAATCAAAAGCAATACAAATGAACTCCAGACTTTTTGTGCATTCAATATGCACCATTCTAAGCCACATCTTCAAATTTCAACCCTTTCTAACTTCATTTGCTATTTTTCATGCATTTAATGATTTTTTTTTGAGCTAAATGATCCTGAAATTAAAAGGCACTACAAATGAAATCTAAAAAGGCAGAAACTTGCCATGGTATCATAATTTCACCCACATAGCATGTGCTAAAAAGTTGAGAGGGTTACGGCAAAAACTGGATGCACTTCGTGTACGAACTGGACCATCTCCTTCGAAGTATGAGGGTTTCGGACGAAAACTCATCTGTTACAAAGGCATTTCATTTTTTAACTTATTTCAACTCCAGACTTTTTGTGCATTCAATTTGCACCATTCTAATCCACATCTTCAAATTTCAACCCTTTCTAACTTCATTTGCTATTTTTCATGCATTTAATGATTTTTTTGAGCTAAACGACCCTGAAATTAAAAAACACTACAAATGAACTCTGAAAAGGTTGAAACTTGGCATGGTATCATCATTTCACCCACATAGCATGTGCTAAAAAGTTGAGAGGGTTATGGCAAAAACTGGATGCACTTCGTGTACAAACTGGACCATCTCCTTCGAAGTATGAGGGTTTCGGACGAAAACTCATCTGTTACAAAGGCATTTCATTTTTTTAACTTATTTCAACTCCAGAATTTTTGTGCATTCAATATGCACCATTCTAAGCCACATCTTCAAATTTCAACCCTTTCTAACTTCATTTGCTATTTTTCATGCATTTAATGATTTTTTTTGAGCTAAACGACCCTGAAATTAAAAAATACTACAAATGAACTCTGAAAAGGTTGAAACTTGGCATGGTATCATCATTTCACCCACATAGCATGTGCTAAAACGTTGAGAGGGATACAACAAAAACTGGATGCACTTCGTGTACAAACTGAACCATCTCCTTCGAAGTATGAGGGTTTCGGACGAAAACTCACCTGTTACAATGGCATTTCATTTTTTAACTTATTTCAACTCCAGACTTTTTTGTGCATTCAATATGCACCATTTTAAGCCACATCTTCAAATTTCAACCCTTTCTAACTTCATTTTCTATTTTTCATGCATTTAATGAATTTTTTGAGCTAAACGAGCCTGAAATTAAAAAACACTACAAATGAACTTTGAAAAGGTTGAAACTTGGCATGGTATCATCATTTCACCCACATAGCATGTGCTAAAAAGTTGAGAGGGATAAAAAAACTGGATACACTTCGTGTACAAACTGGACCATCTCGGCTACCCACTAGAGAAGAAAAGTGATGACGGTGAAGCCAATCACATCCCAGAGTGGGATCTTGGGGTATAAAACTTTTTCTTCTCGTGTGTCCCTTGCTTATTACGCCGTAACCATGGACAATCTTCATCATTTAACAGGATGCTTGGGTCAGTCTTCACTGTGAAGGGAGGAATTTCATTAAACTTTTCATAATCTGTTGACATGTCTGTCTTGTCCTCCACTCCCACGATGTTTCTTTTCCCTGAAAGAACTATGTGGTGCTTTGGTTCATCATATGATGTATCCGCTTTCTTATGTTTTCTTTTTCTTGGTATGGTAGACATGTCCTTCACATAGAAAACCCGCGCCACATCATTGGCTAGGACGAATGGTTCCTCTGTGTACCCAAGATTGTTGAGATCCACTGTTGTCATTCCGTACTGCTGGTCTACCTTTACCCCTCCTCCAGTCAGATTGACCCATTTGCACCGGAACAAAGGGACCTTCAAATCACTTCCATAGTCAAGTTCCCATATCTCCTCTATGTAACCATAATATGTGTCCTTTTCCCTATTGGTGTTTGCTGCATCGTCAAAGCGGACACCACTGTTTTGGTTGGTGATCTTTTTATCTAGGTGATCGTGTAAAATGTATTCCCATTTATCTCGTATCCTTGAAAAGTCAATATAGTCGAAGATGGTCTCTTGGCCAACAAGTACAGCTCATCTTCAACAATGTCGTCATTCATGAGATGTGTTTGCAACCAACCGCCGAAAGCCTCAATGTGTGTATGTGTAATCTAGGGGTCAGACTGCTCCGGGTTCTTGGAGCGTATAATATCCATGTGTTTCTCGATATACGGGGTCACCAAGGTAGAAATTTGTAGAACTACGTAGTGTGTTTGCGCCCAAGAATGCCCGTCCCTACATATTATTGATTTTGGTCCAAGCGTGCCTTTTCCACGCAGTCTCCCCTCATGCCGCGATTGAGGAACACCAATCGACTTAAGGTCAGGAATAAAGTCAACACAAAACTCAATAACCTCCTTTGTTTCATGGCCCTTGGAGATGCTTCCTTCTGGACTAGCACGGTTATGAACATATTTCTTTAAGACTCCCATGAACCTATCAAAGGGGAACATATTGTGTAGAAATACAGGACCCAGAATGGCAATCTCTTCGACTAGGTGAACTAGGACGTGCATCATAATATTGAAGAAGGATGGTGGGAACACCAACTCGAAACTGAAAAGACATTGGACCAAATCATTCTGTAAGCTTGGTAGGATTTCCGGATCGATTACCTTCTGAGAAATTGCATTGAGGAATGAACATAGCTTCACAATGGCTAATCGAACATTTTCTGGTAGAAGCCCCCTCAATGCAACCGGAAGCAATTGCGTCATGATCACATGGCAGTCATGAGACTTTAGGTTCTGGAATTTTTTCTCTGCCATATTTATTATTCCTTTTATATTCGACGAGAAGCCAGACGGGACCTTCATGCTGAGCAGGCATTCAAAAAATATTTCCTTCTCTGCTTTGGTAAGAGCGTACCTGGCAGGACCTTCATACTGCTTTGGATGCATGCCGTCTTTTGCATTCATACATTGCTAGTTCTGCCGTGCCTCCGGTGTATCTTTTGTCTTCCCATACACTCCCAGGAAGCCTAGCATGTTCATGCAAAGATTCTTCGTGACGTGCATCATGTCGATTGCAGAGAGGACATCTAGGACTTTCCAATATTCTAGCTCCCAAAATATAGATTTCTTCTTCCACATGGGGGCGTGTCCGTCAGCGTTAATCGGAACAAATTGTCCGCCAAGACCCTTTCCAAAGATTACTTGTAAATCCTTGACCATATCAAGTATATCATCACCAGTACGGAGGACGGGCTTCTTTCGGTGATCTGCCTCACCTTTGAAATGCTTGCCTTTCTTTCTTATGGCATGCTTGGTCGAAAGAAATTGACGATGTCCCAGGTACACATTCTTCTTGCATTTGTGCAAATATATACTTTGAGTCTCATCTAAACAGTGTGTGCATGCATGGTATCCCTTGTTTGTCTGTCCTAAAAGGTTACTAAGAGCAGGCCAATCATTGATGGTTACAAACAGCAACGCTCGCAGGTCAAATTCCTGTTGTTTGTGCTCATCCCACACACGTACGCCTTCTTTATTCCACAGCTATAAAAGTTCATCAACTAATGGCCTTAGGTACACATCAATGTCGTTGCCGGGTTGCTTAGGGCCTTGGATGAGCACTGGCATCATAATGAACTTCCGCTTCATGCGTAACCAAGGAGGAAGGTTATAGATACATAGAGTCACATGCCATATGCTATGCTTGCTGCTCTGCTCCCCAAAAGGATTAATGCCATCTGCACTTAAACCAAACCATACGTTCCTTGGGTCATCTACAAAGTCCGGTCACTTTCTCTCGATTTTTCTCCACTGCGACCCATCAGCGGGTACTCTCAACTTCCCGTCTTTCTTACGGTCTTCTTTGTGCCATCGCAATGACTTGGCATGCTCTTTGTTTTGGAACAAACGTTTCAACCGTTGTATTATAGGAGCATACCACATCAGCTTGGCAGGAATCATCTTCCTCGGGCGCTCGCACTCAACATCATCACCAGGGTCATCGCGACTGATCTTATATCGCAATGCACCACATACCGGGCATGCATTCAAATTCTCGTACTCCTCACCGCGGTACAGGATGCAGTCATTAGGGCATGCATGTATCTTCTGCACCTCTAATCCTAGAGGGCAGACAACCTTCTTTGCTTCGTATGTACTGTCGGGCAATTCATTGTCCTTTGGAAGCTTCTTCTTCATTATTTTCAGCAACTTTTCAAATCCCTTGTCAGATAGACCATTCTCTGCCTTCCATTGCAGCAATTCCAGTGTGGTACCGAGCTTTGTGTTGTCATCTTCGCAATTTGGGTACAACCCTTTTTTGTGATCCTCTAACATGCGCTGCAACTTCAACTTCTCCTTTTCACTTTCGTAGTTTCTCTTTGCATCAGCAATGGACCGACCAAGATCATCAGCGGGCTCATCTGATGCCTCAACTTCTTCTTCTTCATTCTCGTCCCCCATTGTAGTACCATCATATTCAGGAAACCCAGGATAGTTGTCATCATCCTCTTCTTCTTCATTCTCTTCCATTAGAACCCCTCTTTCTCCGTGCTTGGTCCAACAATTATAGCCGGACATGAAACCGGACGTAAACAGGTGGACGTGAATGTGTTTTGCGCTAGAGTAAGTCTTATCATTCTTACACACACCACATGGACAACACATAAAACCATCCCGCTTGTTTGCCTTAGCCGCACGCAGAAAACTATGCACGCCATTAATGAACTGGGGAGAGCATCGGTCATCGTACATCCATTGCCGGTTCATCTTCATTACACAACACCGAAAAGACCAAATTAATACAAGTTCATACATAAAGTTCATACACACTTATTCTCATAAAACAACATACAACTATCTAGCTAAAACATTTAAATGCAACAACAAATGCGATCAAAATCGCAACTAAGGTAACAATTGATCCAACAGCATAATGATACCAAGCCTCTTTATTAATGGCATATTTTCTAATCTTTCTAATCTTCAAGCGCATTGCATCCATCTTGATCTTGTGATCATCGACGACATCGGCAACATACAACTCCAATTTCATCTTCTCTTCTTCAACTCTTTTCAAATTTTCTTTCAAATCCTCATTTTCTTTTTCAACTAAATTTAAATTCTCGACAATAGGGTCGGTTGGAATTTCTGGTTCAACTACCTCCTAGATAAAAATATCTATGTCAACTTGATGGGCATAATTGTCATTAACACGAAATGCAACAAATAGTTATAAAAGAGAATATACCACATCCGAATCGTAAACCGGACGAGGGCCGACGGGCACGGATATCAAAACCATGGCACTATATATAACAAACAATCATACAAGTAAGAAAATTATGCAAGTAACTATCTAAATCATACAAACACGATTTTTTTAATAAAAAGGATAAGAACAAGAAGAGGCTCACCAAGGTGGTGTCGGCGATGGGACGGTGTGGGCGATCGACGGTGGTTAGGACGGGGACGGGAAGGCACTAAGTAAACCACACCTACACACATATGCAAACTAAGAAGTTAATTTGAGCTCAAATTGCATATAAATCAAAAAACTCCCACATAATTACACCCAAACTAAAACCCACAAATCACTATACTTATAAAGCATTGCACGAGCTGATCTAGCAATGAGAGATGAAAGGACAAAGTTGCTAACCTTTGTGAACACTTGGATGGATTGGGATGCCTCAAATCTTGACAAATCTTGGCAAAAATGGAGGGATGAGCTCGAGAAGAGGAAGAGAAAACAGAGAAATGGAGAGGATGAGCTCGGGCTGGAAGAAGCACATCCATATATAGGGATACATTTAGTCACGGTTGGTCCGACAAACCGGGACAAGAGGTCTATCTCTAGTTCTGGTTGGTGTTACAAACCGGGACTAAAGGTGCTCACAGGGCCCTAGCCTGCCACCACACCTTTAGTCCCGGTTAGTACCACAAACCGGGACTATAGGTTCCATAATTAGTCCCAGTTTGTGTGAGCAACCGGGACTAAAGTGGCTCACAGGGGTCCCAGCCTGCCACCACCCCTTTAGTTTCGGTTGGTAACACCAACCGGGACTAAAGGTTACTCACGAACCGGGACTAATGCCTAGCCTAATGAACCAGGACTATTGGTGGCATTAGTCCTGGTCCAGAAGCCAACCGGGACTAATGCTTCGATCCAAAGGCCTGTTTTCTACTAGTGATAGGCATCACATCCGTGACAAGTAGACTGAAACTATTCTGCATCTACTACTATTACTCCACCAATCGACCGACTCCTGCCTGCATCTATGGTATTAAGTTCATGACAAATAGAGTAACGCGTTAAGCAAGATGACATGATGTAGACAAAGTAAGAGAAGCAATATGTTCAGACCCCATTATTTTATCCTTAATGACAACAATACAAATACGTGTCTTGTCCCCTTGTGTCACTTGGATATAGAGCACCACAAGCCCATTACAAAGCACCTCCCCTGCTGAAGATAAATCCATCTAGTTGGTCAAACCAAACGGACAGATCAGAGAGAAATGCAAAGCTATAACAATCATGCATAATAAAGTTCAAAAAAGACTCAATTACTTTCAATGAATAACCTGATCTGGTACGTCCATTTTGCATCATGATTTCTTATTGATATTTATGTCATTCTCGGTCATTATTCCACTTTATGATACAATTCTTATGCCTTTCTCTCTTAATTTACAAGGTACATCACAAAGAGGGAAATTGCGGGAAACTAAAATTTTGGACCTGAAAACTAAGAAAAGGGGTGAAAATTCTCCGGTCTCCAAATGACATGAAACTTCACGAGGAATTTTTCTGGAATATATGTGAATTTATGGAGCATAAATATACCAGAGGGGGCCACCCGTTGGTGCCAAGCCAACAGGGCGCGCCCACCCCCCTGGGCGCGTCCTGATGGCTTGGGGCCACCTCTCAGGTGCTCCGGTCCCCCTCTTCTGCTATATGATGGGTGTTGACCTAGAAAAAAATCGAGAGGATACTTTCGGAACGAAGCGCCACCGTCTCGAGGCGGAAACCTAGGCAGATGTGATACGTCTCCAAGGTATCTATAATTTTTGCTTGTTCCATGCTGTTATATTATCATTCTTGGATGTTTTACAATAACTTTATAGCAACTTTATATCATTTTTTGGGACTAACCTATTGACATAGTGCCAAAGTGCCAGTTGCTGTTTTTGCTTGTTTTTTTTTACTTTTCATAATATCAGTACCAAACGGAGTCCAATAGCGATGAAATTTTTTGGATATTTTTTCTGGACCAAAAGACACCCAATGGGCCAAAGAAGTGCCAGAGAGGTGGGCAGTGGAGGCCACAACCCACCAGGGCGCGCCAGGGGGCCCTCGGCGCGCCCTGATGGGTTGTGCCCTCCACGGGGCCCCCCTCCACCGCTTCTGATGCCTATAAATACCCAAATATTCAGAAAACCCTAGGGGAGTTGACGAAAAACACATCCAGCTGCCGCAAGTTCCAGAGCCTCAAGATCCAATCTAACACCATCACGGAGGGGTTCAAGTTCTTCATAGGTGCCTCTCCGATGATGCGTGAGTAGTCCACCATAGACCTATGGGTCCGTAGGCAGTAGCTAGATGGCTTCCTCTCTCTCTTTTGATTCTCAATACAATGGTCTCTTGGAGATCTATTTGATGTAACTTTTGCGGTGTGTTTGTTGGGATCCGATGAATTTTGAGTTCATGATCAGTTTCTATCCATGAATATTATTTGAGTCTTCTATGATCTCTTATATGCATGATTGGTTATAGCCTCGTATTTCTTCTTCGAATCTTTGGTTTAGTTAGGCCGACTAGATCAATTTTTCTTGCCATGGGAAGAGGTGCTTTGTGATGGGTTCGATCTTGCGGTGTCCTTTCCGAGTGACAGAAGGGGCAGCAAGGCACACATGTATCGTTGCCATTAAGGATAACAAGATGGGGTCTATTCCTACATGAATAGATCTTGTCTACATCATGTCATCATTCTTATTGCATTACTCCGTTTTTCCATGAACTTAATACACTAGATGCATGCTGGATAGCGGTCGATGTGTGGAGTAATAGTGGTAGATGCAGGCAAGAGTCGGTCTACTTATCTTGGACGTGATGCCTATATAATGATCATCGCCTTGGATATCGTCATGATTATTTGATTTTATATCAATTGCCCAACAGTAATTTGTTCACCCACCGTGCGCTATACACATGAGAGAAGCCACTAGTCAATCCTACGGTCCCCGGGTCTACTTTTCCAACATATTGCTTTCCGATCTATCTTTTTGCCGCTTTGCTTTCAGATCTACGAAACCAAAAACCCAAAAATATATTGCTGCACTTTTTATTTGCCCTTTTTATTTTGTGTTCTTGAGATATCTATCTCTCCTATCTATCATTACCTAATCTATATTTTTACCGTAGAGAGATTGACAACCTCTCTTACGCGTCGGGTTGCAAGTATTTGTTATTTGTGTGCAGGTGCTGCTTATTAGGTGGTGGTGATCCTCCTACTGGTTTGATACCTTGGTTTCATAACTGAGGGAAATACTTACCATCGCTGTGCTGAATCATCCCTTCCTCTTTGGGGAAATACCGACGCAGTCTCAAGCCACGTCAAAGGAATTTCTGGTGCCGTTGCTGGGAAGGAAGCGGTCTCTTCTACGTGCCAATCTCTAGCGCCGAGGAGACACCATCATCATCTACTAGGTTCCCAATCACAAATCTCATCTCCTTGCAATCACATTATTTGCCATTTGCCTCTCGTTTTCCTCTCCCCCACTTCACCAATTTGCCATTTTATTCGCCCTCTTTTCCGTTTACCCTTTTCTCGTCAGATCTCTTGTTTGCTTGTCACCATGAGTGATTTTGGTATGGCAGAAACAGATGATGGCAGGACTCCTAAAATTGGACGTTCTGGTAATCTGGATGCTAAAACTTTTGTTTTGGGGCAAGGGAACATTATAGGAAAAGAAACTATCCAAGAATTTTTCAATTGCGTTGGAAATTTGCTTCTTGATGATACTCCTATACTGAAAAGAACTAAAACTTATGCGGAAGCTATTTCAGCGCTAGTCTTGAAACTTGAAAATAGGTTTATCCGTACCCATCCTACCTTGCAAATATTGTTTTATGAGCTACCCGTCATTAAGAATCCCAAGGCTAAGAAGTTAGCTACCCTTGTCCTCATGCATGAATTTGATCACATAGTACGGGAAGCTAGGGAGATTTTTGATTTCTATGGTATGAGCCGTGAAAAACTGGTAATAGGGGAGATCCTCTACAATAGTGATTACATGATGAGATATTTGCTTGGAAATAATCAAATTTTTGATGAGAATCTCAAAAAGGAAGTCCCCGTTTTGGACATGATCCAACAAGTTTTCAATGATGTAAACCAACAATATTCTTGGATTATGGCCGGGAATCAAAGGGGATACGTAGAGGGACAACTTGATAATGCTAAGGTTATTATGGATGATGTGTTCCAAGATTTATTTGCAAAACCTCTGGACAAAAACACCTCTACGAAAACCAAAGATGGCAATACTTTAAACTATGCGTTATGCCTAGCTAGGGGCGTAAAACGATAGCGCTTGTTGGGAGGCAACGCAATGAATAAATTTGTTTTTGCTTTTTCCTTTATGTTTTTGAGTGTTGGCACAATTATGCCTCTGTTATGATTGTGTTTTTATGGTTTATTTAGTGTTTTTGCCAAGTAGAGCCTTTAGGATGATTCATAAGATGAGTAGAAGCGATGCTGAATCCGAAACAGAAACTTTGCGTCCAGTGTTCGAATTTTCATTTTTTACTGGAATGTTATCTTGAGATGAAATTTTAACAAAGTGTTAGAGTACAGATTACTACTGACTGTTATGTTGAAGACATATTCTGTTTTCGTTGCATTATGTGCTTGTTTTGATGAATCTATGGGTTATATTGAAGGGTATGAGCCATGGTAAAGTTAAAATACACTAGGTATAATGCAATAATAAAATATGAATGGGTTTGCAACAGCACCTAAAGTAGTGATTTGCTTTATTATACTGACGGATCTCACGAAGATTTTGTTGAGTTTTGTGTGATTGAAGTTTTCAAGTTTTGGGTGAGATAACGATGGATGAAGGAATAAGGAGTGAAAAGAGCCTAATATTGGGGATGATACAACACCCCCAAGATATATCCAAATAGAAACAAGCAACTAAGCTTGGGGATGCCCCCGAGTGGCATCCCCTCTTTCTTCTAATGACCATCGGTATTTTACTTGGAGCAATATTTTTATTCGTCATATATCATGAGTTTTACTTGGAGCGTCTTGTATCATTTGAGTCTTTGTTTGCTTTGCTTGTTATTTTGTCACTTGTATCCTTGCTGGACACACCTATTTGGGAGAGCCAAAATTATGCTATGATTTGTTAGAATTGCTCTCTATGCTTCACTTAAACTTTTTGAGCTATATAATTGCTCTAGTGCTTCACTTATATATTTTAGAGCACGGTGTGCTTTGAATTTTTTGTAGAAATACTCTCATGCTTCACTTAGATTAATTTGAGAGTTAGTAAATTTTGAAGAAATCCTCTCATGCTTCACTTATACTATTTTGAGAGATGAAACTTTTATGCTCATGTGCTTCACTTAAATATGTTTGAGCTTGTCAAAAGCAATGGCAATATATGAAACTAGTCCCATAGTGATATATATCCAAGGAGGATATAATAAAAACTTTCATGAAGATCATTTGGAAAAATTAAACTTGATTCCTTGTAATAGTTTTGAGACATGATGATAGTTATATGTGAGTCATGTTAGTGAGTAATTATGCTTTAGTAGGAATATTGGTGTTAAGGTTTGTGATTCCCTATGCAAGTACGAAAGTCAATAGTTATGCAATGAAATTACATCCTACTTATGGTGCATTATTCGGTGTTAGTTATGCTCAATGCTAGCTTATGTGAATTTTCGTTTCTTGGTTTGGTTGCTTCTCAATCTATTTTCTAGCCTACATATGTACTAAGTAGAAATACTACTTGTGCATCCAAAATCCTTAAACCAAGTTTTGCCTTTGAGTTCACCATACCTACCTATATGCGGTATTTCCATGCCGTTCCAAGCAAATTTGTATGTGCCATCTCTAATTTTCAAAAATAAACTTCTCTTTTGTGTGCTCGTACCGCTCATGAAATGGTGGGGAGTGTCCAATATTTTTCCATGCTAAATGTGTTATTCTCAAGATGAGTGTTTATTCACTTGTCATTGCACGAGAGTGCGGCGGTAATAGGGATGCCCATTCCCGAAATGAAAAAGAAAAAATATTTACTTTATGTTGTCAAATAATAAATTCCTTGGAAAGTGTTGGTATGGAAGGCAACCATTGTTAGAATAAATCCGAGGTATGAGGTCGATCCACCGAAGAACAAGCAATCACAGCATGATAACGACACCGAGATTTGTTAACGAGGTTCGGCGAACTCGCCTACTCCCCGGGGCAATGACTACGGGCGCTCCTCCCCGAGATACCGCAACACCGGCCACCCGGGCGCCGGCACAAGCCGCCGGCTCCCCCTTGCGAGCCTGTCGCTATCTAGTCGTCATAGGTTACAACGTGGGGTGCCTCCTCATATATAAGAGGCCAAGGGTACAACGTGTCCGACTCCGACACTACACGTATCCTACCCACAATACAACACCAAGTCCAAACGTAACCCAACTCATACACAATATTCGACACAACTCTAACAAACTCCACCTTGGCGAATATTCTCCACCACCTTGAATTTGTCCATGCGTCAAACTTCCATGTACTCCGGACTTGTGTTGTCTTCTTCGTAGCTTACCGGGAGCTACTCGACGAGTCTGCCCCAGACCCGCCGCCACCGTGGAACCCCGCCGCTACTCCTGCAACTCCAGTCTCCGTGACTCCACCTGCAATAGTGCTTCCTTGCAACTTGTAAAGATGCGAAGATGTCCTCGCTCCAATCATCACGGTCACCTCATCTTCAATGATTTTCATGGTCTTCTTATCCCGATCACAACGGAATACCATACCACTATCATGAAGAACTCCAAGCGAAATTAGATTCCTCCTTAGCCCTGGCACATGCCTGACTCCCCGAAGCATCCGCTCAACTCCGTCAAACATCTTGATTTTGATGTCACCTACTCCATCAACACGATAACCAGTGTCATCGCCCATGTAGGCTAAACCAAACTCACCAGACTTATACGAAGAGAACCACTCCCTGTTGGGTGTCGCATGAAAAGAGCAAGCTGAATCCAACATCCACGCTTCACCTTTGGTTGACCGCTTGTCTGATACTACGAGGACATCACTACTGCTGTCCGAGTCATTACCATGAGTTGCCACATTAGCACTTGTCCCACCATTGAGATCTGGACAGTCCTTTCTCATATGTCCCCACTGCTTACACTTGTGACACTGTATTTTCTTTTTCTTTTTCTTGTTCTTCCCTGCCTCATATCCCTTCCGCCACTCTTCACCCTTGACTAGCAAACCTTCACCATGAGAGACTTCCACCGCGTTCTTCTTTCTCATATGATAAGATAGCAATGCCGCAGTAATATCCTCATTCTTGACGGTCTCCTTGCCGTGTGTCAAAGTAGTGATCAAATGGTCATAGGACGATGGCAATGAACAAAGAAGCAGAATTGCCCTATCCTCGTCGTCAACCATCGCACCCAAGCGTGCTAGATCCGTCACGACTTGATTAAAGGCGTTCATATACTCCACAAGATCCGACCCCTCCTGCATCTTCATCCCATACAACTTTTGCTTCAGATACACCTTGGTCGTCGCAGTCTTGGACATAAACTGACTTTCCAGCTTCTCCCAGATTTTCTTCGGCGAATTCTCATCCATCACATGATAAATAACCTGGTCCGACAGACACAGCCGTATAGTTCCGGCTGCCCTCAACTGTAACTCCTCCCAGTCCTCAGCCTCCATCTTAGCTGGCTTGGCTTCCTGCAACAACGCCTTCAAGCATCCCTGTTGTGCCAACAAATCTTTCACCCTTGTCTGCCATAACCCAAAGCTTCCAGTCCCGTTGAACTTCTCCACCTCAAACCTGGTACCCGATGGCGCCATGGTTCTTTGTACGGCTGACTCTGCGAAAAATTACCCAAACTATCACCACTACACCGTAGTACACGGACACCTCCGTGCACAATTCTTGGTCTTCACGTGATGAGCAGCTCCCTTGGCGCTAATTCCGATGCTAATGCTATTTGCTTTGCCAAAGCCTCCGCTCCTTCCTGATGGATGCGTACCACGCGATGATTTTTTGTTCTGCCGATTCGATCTGCTGTGCCTTGTCTCTCGTACCTTGCCGGCTGCCTGCTTTTGTACTGTGCGTGCACCAGCAGTTCGACTCGGAGACGAGTTCTCTCGGGACTCTGTCCCGTTTTGCTTCCAAAACAAACTCGGTTTGCTCCTGCGTATGCGACTGATTTGCCGCCTGGCCCGTACGTTCCTCGGACGCCTGCAGCCGTGCGTCTTGCGCCACCTGGGCTGCTGCCCACGCGGGGATTCACAGCGCCCGTCGATCGAACGATCGACTTCCAGCCTGCCTGCCTGCCCGCCCTTGCACGACGCGCCGCCGCTTCTTGTACGCTCGCCCGATCTGTATCCAAGATCGCCGCACGTCTAGCCCGAGCACACGTACCTAACTCTGATCAACAATCCATAGCCTCAAAACAACCTAGCTCATGATACCACTTGTTAGAATAAATCCGAGGTATGAGGTCGATCCACCGAAGAACAAGCAATCACAGCATGATAACGACACCGAGATTTGTTAACGAGGTTCGGCGAACTCGCCTACTCCCCGGGGCAATGACTACGGGCGCTCCTCCCCGAGATACCGCAACACCGGCCACCCGGGCGCCGGCACAAGCCGCCGGCTCCCCCTTGCGAGCCTGTCGCTATCTAGTCGTCATAGGTTACAACGTGGGGTGCCTCCTCATATATAAGAGGCCAAGGGTACAACGTGTCCGACTCCGACACTACACGTATCCTACCCACAATACAACACCAAGTCCAAACGTAACCCAACTCATACACAATATTCGACACAACTCTAACAACCATGGATACGGCCCGCCATGGAATGTGAATGTCGGGACCCCGATCCTACGCCATATGAATCCAGCATGTAACCTGTCACACCACTTCGCGGCCTCACGCACGATAACCCACGGCTGCCACCTTACCTTGGCCGGGACCGTTTGCGCCTTTTGGCTCACGGATATGAACATGTCGCTAGTATTCACACGTCAAAGAACCTGGGTCGACATGACTAGTTATAGACCCAAGTGGCACGTCCATACATGGACAAGCATACATAACCCAGCATTGCAGGTGTCGGTCATCAGCGTGTGTAGACGAGTCGTAGCAAGCTACACGGACTCCATTAAGCCGTGAGACATTTCTGTCATCAGCTGCACGTAGACGAGTCATAGCAAGCTACAAGGACTCCATAACACTGCGAGACATTTCCCCGAAAGGACAGACACAGCAGCAAGAAGGATACATGCCGTGTTCCTGTAAAGAGTATTACTAAAGGCACACAACTAGGTGTCGGATCCCACACATACCAACGCATTCCAAACATACATGCAATATGCACGATATGTGTAGATACAACATGGCATCACAACACAATTCTATGACTCAAGTATTTATTAACAGATCGTAAGAGCCAACATAGTGTGATATTACAAACAGGGGTCACATGACCCAACACTCAAGTCATACAAGCAACAAGCGGGAGCACAACATGTCTGGGTATCTATAGACATCTACTAAAGGAGCCTGAAAAGCTACAACGACCCTACCAAAGGAGCCAGACCTCTGTCTGGGATTCCCAAGCTCATCCGGTCAACATCGAACTTCCCGTCGTAAGAATCACTAATGAGACTGACGTCTCCTCTGCAAAACATAAATTAAGCAACCGTGAGTACAAAGGTACTCAGCAAGACTTACATCAGAACTAGCTACATATGCATCATTGTCAACAAAGGGGGTTGTGGAGTTATTGCAGCAAGCCAGCTTTGACTCTTGGCTAACCTGTACTACAACTACGAGTAGTATCTTTGAGGTGGGATAGCGCACACGAGTCCACATATTCACCAAATCAATACACCACTATGGATCCACTCCCGTCTCCCTACGAGAATGCCATCCATAGCACTCACGCTTATCTTGCGTATTTTAGAGTATCCATGTCAAGTTGTCTATGTACCACATAAGCAATCCAAGTAGTCCATATCCGCGGACGCGTCTATTCGAATAGATTATTCCACCCTGACTCAGAGGAACCGACGTCCTCGTGCCATCAACAACGGTCCCTCCTGGAACACGTATCTGCATCCAGTCCGGCACATGTGCCATGCCGTGTGCCACGACGGCCCACACGCGCCATGGGCCATGACGGGCCACACGCGTCGTGTGCCACGACGAGCCACACGCGCCATGTGCCACATGCCCGCGCACCTGACCCGCACATGTCCATGTAATAGCGAGGTAGGCTCTGATAAGCAAGAAACCCAGTTCCTATGAGCCGTATCACAACACAATCCACCGTGTTCTCCAACACGGACTCTCATCACCATCTTGACCAAAACGGGTCAAGACACTTAAGTCTCATCATAAGGACATGATCATTCCAATCCAACACCCAGATGGATCAGACCAACTCAACTCTAAGCTTAGCAAGCGAGCATGGCTGAGTAGTCACAACATAGTTCAAGCAACTCCTAAGTATGCTAGGATGGTTTAGCTATTTGGCAACAATGACAGGTCATGCAAAGGAATGGGTTCAACTATCGAGAACAAGTAACAGTTGAATCGTTGTTGTCCTAATGCGGTAAAAGAGAGCAAGAGCAAGAGAGTAGGATATTATCGGGATGCTCAAGGAGGGGTTGCTTGCCTGACAGTTCTGAAGATAGCATTTCTCTTCATCAGTGTCAACGATCACAACGTCGGACCCATCGTCTACCGAGAAGGAACCACACCGACAAAATAGGAAAGGTACTCATTCAATGCAATGCAACAAACATGATGTATGATATGTCATGTTAAGGCATTGAATTGATCTATTGAGATGAATAGCCATATTAAGTGAAGTGGAATTCCAATATGTACTAAATTCCAACTCCAACACTATTTATCAAATTGTCCTAACCATCATTTGCCCTAGTTGGTAATGTTAACTTGTTCAAACATGCATTAACATGACATAAACAGATTCTTCATATTTTTCTGATCATTTTTCATATATAAATTATTTCCATCTGAGTTACGGTTGAATTTCTATGATTTTTCAAAGTTTATAACATTTTCTGGAATTTCTTGATTATTCTTTAAACAGAAAATTCCTTTATTGCATCAGCACCATGTCAGCATGACGTCAGCAGGTCAACTGACCGTTTCAAGTCAAACCTGACCCGTGGGTCCCACTGGTCAGTGACACAGGCACTAAGCAGTGCTTAAATTAACTTCTAACCCTAATTAGAAAGGTTGGGCCCACTGTCAGTGGCACATTAGGTTAATGAAACAATTACTTAACTAAGTGCTTGACCCAGATTTGACAAGGGGCTAGGCCCCACCTATAAGTGACCTGGTGGGTCAAACCCATGGTCAAAAGGGGCCTGGCTCGCCGGCGTTGAACCGCCGGCGCCACCAGACGCGGCGGAGGGCCGCGGGTTTCGTGCTCCGGCGTCCAAATGGACGGCGGAGGCCACCTACGGTTAGCTGGCAAACCCGTGCGTCGGGTGGTGTGGTTAGCTGGGCCTAGGGTGGCCGGTGTCGACAGCGGCGAGCTCAAAGGCGACGGCCAAAGCTCGGTCAAACACGGGCGCAGGGCTGCAGGGGGTGCAAGCGGGGCTGCGGTTGGATTTGGGCTCCTGGCGCCTCCAGGAGCTCATCCATAAGCTCAGCTGCGAGCTTTGGGAGCCCGGGCCACGACGGCGACAAGGCTGTGCGGCGGTAAGCTCGGGGGGGGGGGGGTTGGGGATCGACGGCTATAGCATGCAAAAGCAGAGGGGAGCAGGGGGGAAACGGCTATGGAGCTCACTGGGATCTCGACGGTGTAGAAAACGAGGCCGGGGAAGGCTCAGGCGAGGTGAATTGACGATGGCGGTCTCGGGCTCCCGAGGAAGAAGATGATGATGGTGACGGCGTTGCGAAGCGTCCGGCGATGCCCAGCTTGGTGGAGAGGACGAGGGCGCTGGTGTGGTTCTTCTGAGCACGGCGATCGAGCTCGGGGACTGTGGTGGTGGTGGCTACACGGCTGCACGGCCATGGCGGCTTCGGCATGGAGCGAGGCGAGCGAGAGACGGCCAGGGGGAGAGTGAGAGGGATGGAGAGATGAGGACGGCTCCACGGTGTCCATCTGGGCGTCGCGCTGGCATGGGAGGCAGCCAGACAGCTCCTGGCGTGGCGCCCGCGCGCACCTGCCGTGCCTCGCTTCTCCCCTGTCTTCTGGCAGGAGGAAGAAGACGGAGGAGCCCCTGGTGGGCTGGGCCGATTCCTTCGAACAAGTAAGGCACGGGTAAGTTTTCTATTTTGTTTTGTTTTTTCTAGTTTCTGCTCGCTGTTTAATTTTGTTTGGGCAAAAATTCATAAAGCCAAAACCCTGAAATTATTTCTGGGATATAGCTTGAATATTTCCAAAGTCCCATAAAAGTTTCAGCAATTTTGGAGCAACTAGAATAATTATAGTCCTCTATTTGACTTTTTCAGTAACTTTGCTGGTTTATTAAAAATGTAAAATGGCTTGGTTAAATGTGCAACACCTCTGGTATGTTGTTCCCAACATTTATCAGTCAGGGTGGACATTTTTATGGGCATTTTGGATTCATTGAAAACCACAATTATTTGAATTCGTTTTTATATGTGGGGTGCTAGGGTTTGTCAATCCCCATTTCAAGTTTATTTGAATTTAAAAATGATGACATGATGTTTAATGCAATGGCAAGCAATGGTTAGCTAGGGCTGTGACAACTCATCCCCACTAAACAAGAATCTCGTCCCGAGATTCAGGCGTAGGGTAAGAGGACTGAGGGAACACTAAACCATCACCAACTTCATGATCCAATTGCCCTTCCCGGAGATGGTGATTCATTGCATCATGTTGATCTTGGTATATTTTCCTTCGGGATCTTCATCCAAACAACAACAAAGAAATAGGAAAGCTCTATAAGAATCGATCTTCTCGAAGATCGAGCAACTCATGATCAACTCATGGAATGGGACGTAAGAATGTCTCTTAAGCTGAGACACAAAACACATATCGAGAACAATGGAATGAGGTAGATGATGAGGTTCCATTTGGTAGGCAACAATTCCACGCTTAAAGCAGATGGAGCATGGGTTTCAAAGTAGCGAGGAGTTAGTTGCCCTTCATACCATAACGGGCACCTTAGGGAAGGTGACTCGTAGGATTATCCCTTAAGTGGCAAAAAGAATTACTTTTGATACAGAGATCATTGAAACTCTTCATACCAGCCTAAGGCATTTCACAACGATCGTTTGAAGGAATTCAAAAGAATGGCATACTCAGATCGGAGGGAAACTAGAGTTATAAAACAACTCGGCAACGGAAGGCATATTCCAATTCATACCGAGGGTATAACCTAGTGTGTGAGCGTGCTCTCAAGAACTTGAACATTTCCACATTCATCAGGGTTTTACCAACATCCATGCCAAGGATCCTGGCAACACATCATACTACCATGACGAATAACGATGGAGGATGCAGATGCAAAGGAAGATAACACCTTCTCAGATTTCACCTTAGCTATGCCAAGGGAGCGAAATCCGGATGATCGACCGAGAGACATTTAGCACTCCGCTTCGAATGTTCTCCTTGATGTACTAGCGTAACCCGATTAAAGGTAACGTTTGGTATCTAGAACATCAAATAAAGGTCGGACTTCGGGGGATCAAAGGGGTCCATGAGGAACAACTTCTAAAATAAGTCATATGAAATCCTCATGGGGAAGTGGCTAAATTGCTGATACAAGATATTATAACAATAGGTCTTCCGGCTAGGTGCGTTAGCCACAACATCACTTTATCGGGTTACAGAGAGACCAATATTATCATTCTTGGGAAATGTTCCAACCATCATTTCTGCCTGAGATTCAGATCTGGTTGGTGATAGGATATTTCAGACTCAGCAGGTCTGACAGAGAAAGTTTGCAACACAAACCGATGAGATGGCGTTGCGGAATTCTCGGGATATGAACTGCGGAAGACAGCTCCAAAACATGAGCTCGATTGCAAGATACATGTGAACACACAGCCCGAGACAATTGTGACCACATAGAAATCTTACAATAGAACACCACCGAGTTCTGGGTGGGAATCATCATTGGAGGTAGCGAAGTATTGTGCACGTCCGTCAGGGCCCTTCAGGTTTAACACTTAACTTCTTTTCCTTTAACAAATCAATCAGTGGCTTGGTGTGCTAGGGATTGCATATGGAATGGAGATGATCAGTCTATCAAACCATAGAATACTTCGCACGGGCATGACTGACTTGGGATGATTCCAAGGAACAAAACGACCTTTCCCAAGTTCACGGTGGCAACTTACACCATATGCACATGAACTAAGAGTAAGTCACTTCTTACACCAAACATATGCTGCATGTACGAGACATGAAGATATCACCTACAAAGTTTCCAACACTAGTGTTATGTTCATCATGAATCATGGGGAGGATAAACAATGTTGTCGATGGGCTCAACAACAGTTCCTCGAGGTTTCCATGAAGATGTAAGTCCATAACTATGTGAACAAGGTAATAGCATTGGTCAGCCCAAAATACATAATGTTGCATGCTCGAGGAAGCATCGACGAGTAAAACAACATCAGGAAAATCTTTGGTTCTGATTTTGATTTGACAATAGCCCACACTCAAATCAAAGATTGGATAAGACAATAGATGCCACAATTGATCTCAAGGATCAATCGATGCAGATACTGTCTTTCTTCAACTCACACACACAAGATATCCCCTTGGAACAACTAAGTTAGGCAAAGCTTTCATCTTCCAACTCTCCAAGTTGTTGTTTAGCTTAACCAACTAGTTCGGGGGTATCCAACGCAGGGTCTTGGAGAAGGGGTGGTTTATAAATAAACCAGCTTGATCACGAGCTCAATGTAACGGTCAGGGTCAACCTGGTAATACTTCCGAGAGGATATTCGGAAAATCACGAACCACCGATATGTTATTGAGCTCGGGAACAATCTTGCCTTTCAAGGCAAGACGATATGATCAAGAGAGTGAGGGATTGACACAATCCTAACTCATTGATCGAAGAGTGCACCATGAAAGATGGACTAGGTAGCACGATCAATCTTAGAATGGTGATTCAATAACCAACACGCTAAGAATGAGATTATTTTCCATTAACTACCAAGCAACAAAGTTGCTAGGAGTATTGATTTCACACATCACGATTCACTTGTCGGTATTCTGGTTACAACAACACAGAGACCGAGGAGTGAATGATGATGGCGAGAAGTATCACTGTATCAAGAAGTCATAAGAGGTGGTGCAATTCCCATGACAATCCTGACTTAAAGGGGGTAATACTTCGAGGTAGAACAGAACAAAAGCTAGATTGGCATTTTGATCTGCAGAACACAACTGCTTTGACCCAATCCTGGGAATGGATGAGGTACTGGAGTTTGCTTCTCCTAGTCATTCTGAAATAGAATGGCTTGACGGACCACAGGAATAATGTGCATCGATGAATACGAATGCACAACTACTCTTGACTATCCATTGATAGATGAAGATCACAATACAATTGAAGAGGGGCAACTCAAGAGCACCTGATTTTCCCTGAGTTGTAGATGCATAGATTGTATACGTCGGACAAAGTTCAACATGTTTCTTCCAGATAATCCATGCATAAAGGAAAGGATTGGCAGGCTCACAACTATAGAATGGAGGACTCATGAAGAGCACTCTTGTTGTGATCTTCAGTTCACGAGGAACTTCTGCCATAACTGGTTCATGGTATTGGAGGAATGACATACCACATACCTCGAGGACTAGAGCAAGGTTACTAATATCCTAAAGGAACGAGCAATTACTATCAACAGGAGTTAGCAGAATGATTCTCGGGTTCAAGAACCCAGAAACAGAATACCTACTAACTAAGTAGCATCACAGGATTCTTTCAATAATGATGGCCAGAATTATCACACTAAGAACACAAAACACAACTAGACTGTTGGGTGGTTCACTAGAATAACCTGGTTTCCTATCACTTCAACAAACACGTCGAGGTAATAGAATACCTCGACACAATAATTAGTGTGATTTGTCTGGCCCAAAAGACATTAACTCGGGAGGAAAGGATTTGCAATTGCATCAGATTATTTAAAAACCTTGGATAACTCGGACAGCATAACGGCTGTACGGGTGTGAAATATGAGGCAACCTGCATGAAAACTAATAACAAAATAGCTGAATTCTTATGGAGACATCAATAGAGGAAGACATCAACTATCCTATAAGTCTGCAGTATAGTAATTCATCATCCTGGTAGACAGATGAGAAAGCCTAGTTCTTAATCCCCATAGAAAGGAAGAGCATGACTCAGAATATGAATGACACAAGGAGAGGAGTAAAAAGAACCTTACGTTCCCTTCCACAATCAATTTCCTTATATAACTAAAGCAGTTCTAGACTCAACATCGACCAATTTGGCTTGGTAATCCTACAGATAGTCAAGCTCTGATACCAACGCTGTCGGGACCCCGATCCTAAGCCATATGAATCCAGCCTGTAACATGTCACACCACTTTGCGGCCTCACCGACGGTAACCCACGGCTGCCACCTTACCTTGGTCGGGACCGTTTGCGCCTTTTGGCTCACGGATATGAACATGTCGCTAGTATTCACACGTCAAAGAACCCGGGTCGACATGACTAGTTATAGACCCAAGTGGCACATCCGTACAGGGACAAGCATACGTAACCCAGCATTGCAGGTGTCGGTCATCAGCGTGTGTAGATGAGTCGTAGCAAGCTACACGGACTCCATTACGCCGTGAGACATTTCTGTCATCAGCGGCGCGTAGACGAGTCATAGCAAGCTACAAGGACTCCATTACACTGCGAGACATTTCCCCGAAGGGACAGACACATCAGCAAGAAGGATACATGCCGTGTTCCTGTAAAGAGTATTACTAAAGGCACACAACTAGGTGTCGAATCCCACATATACCAACGCATTCCAAACATACACGCAATATGCATGATATGTGTAGATACAACATGGCATCACAACACAACTCTATGACTCAAGTATTTATTAACAGCTCGTAAGAGCCAACATAGTGTGATATTACAAACAGGAGTCACATGACCCAACACTCAAGTCATACAAGCAACAAGCGGGAGCACAACATGTCTGGGTACAGACATCTGCTAAAAGTGGCTGGAGGAGCCTGAAAAGCTACAACGACCCTACCAAAGGGGCCAGACCTCTGTCTGGGATTCCCAAGCTAATCCGGTCAACATCAAACTTCACGTCATAAGAATCACTAATGAGACTGACGTCTCCTCTGCAAAACATAAATTAAGCAACCGTGAGTACAAAGGTACTCAGCAAGACTTACATCAGAACTAGCTACATATGCATCATTGTCAACAAAGGGGGTTGTGGAGTTATTGCAGCAAGCCAGCTTTGACTCTTGGCTAACCTGTACTACAACTACGAGTAGTATCTTTGAGGTGGGATAGCGCACACGAGCCCACATATTCACCAAATCAATACACCACTATGGATCCACTCTCGTCTCCCTACGAGAATTCCATCCATAGAACTCACGCTTATCTTGCGTATTTTAGAGTATCCATGTCAAGTTGTCTATGTACCACATAAGCAATCAAAGTAGTCCATATCCGTGGACGTGGCTATTCGAATAGATTATTCCACCCTGACTCAGAGGAACCGACGTCCTCATGCCATCAGCAATGTTCCCTCCTGTAACACGTATTTGCGTCCAGTCCGGCACATGTGCCATGCCGTGTGCCACGACGTCCCACACGCGCCATGTGCCACGACGGGCCACACGCGTCGTGTGCCACGATGAGCCACACGCGCCATGCGCCACATGCCCGCGCACCTGACCCGCACATGTCCCTGTTACAGCGAGGTAGGCTCTGATAAGCACGAAACCCAGTTCCTATGAGCCGTATCACAACACAATCCACCGTGTTCTCCAACATGGCCTCTCATCACCATCTTGACCAAAACGGGTCAAGACACTTAAGTCTCATCATAAGGACATGATCATTCCAATCCAACACCTAGATGGATCAGACCAACTCAACTCTAAGCTTAGCAAGCGAGCATGGCTGAGTAGTCACAACATAGTTCAAGCAACTCCTAAGTATGCTAGGATGGTTTAGCTATTTGGCGACAATGACAGGTCATGCAAAGGAATGGGTTCAACTATCGAGAACAAGTAACAGTTGAATCGTTGTTGTCCTAATGCAGTAAAAGAGAGCAAGAGCAAGAGAGTAGAATATTATCGAGATGCTCAAGGAGGGGTTGCTTGCCTGACAGTTCTAAAGATAGCATTTCTCTTCATCAGTGTCAACGATCACAACGTCGGACCCATCGTCTACCGAGAAGGAACCACACCGACAAAACAGGAAAGGAACACATTCAATGCAATGCAATAAAAATGATGTATGATATGGCATGTTAAGGCATTGAATTGATCTAATGAGATGAATAGTCATATTAAGTAAAGTGGAATTCCAATATGTACTAAATTCCAACTCCAACACTATTTATCAAATTGTCCTAACCATCATTTGCCCTAGTTGGTGATGTTAACTTTTGCAAACATTCATGAACATGGCATAAACAGATTCTTCATATTTTTCTGATCATTTTTCATATATAAATTATTTTCATCTGAGTTACGGTTGAATTTCTATGATTTTTCAAAGTTTATAACATTTTCTGGAATTTCTTGATTATTCTTTAAACAGAAAATTCCTTTATTGCATCAGCACTGTGTCAGCATGACCTCAGCAGGTCAACTGACCGTTTCAAGTCAAACCTGACCAGTGGATCCCACTGGTCAGTGACACAAGCACTAAGCAGTGCTTAAATTAACTTCTAACCCTAATTAGAAAGGCTGGGCCCACTGTCAGTGGCACATTAGGTTAATTAAACAATTACTTAACTAAGTGCTTGACCCAGATTTGATCAGGGGCTAGGCCCCACCTGTAAGTGACCCGGTGGGTCAAACCCGTGGTCAAAAGGGGCCTGGCTCGCCGGCGTTGAGCCGCCGACGCCACCAGACACGGCGGAGGGCCGCGGGTTTCGTGCTCCGGCGACCAAATGGACGGCGGAGGCCACCTACGGTTAGCTGGCGAACCCATGCATCGGGTGGTGTGGTTAGCTCGGCCTAGGGTGGCCGGTGTCGACGGCGGCAAGCTCAAAGGCGATGGCCAGAGCTCGGTCAAACACGGGCGCAAGGCTGCAGGGGGATGCAAGCGGGGCTGCGGGTGGATTTGGGCTCCTGGCGCCTCCAGGAGCTCGTCCAGAAGCTCAGCTGCGAGCTTGGGGAGCCCGGGCCACCGCGGCGACAAGGCCATGCAGCGGCGAGCTCGGGGGGGGGGGGTTGGGGATTGATGACTACCGCATGCAAAAGTAGAGGGGAGCAGGGGGAAACGGCTAAGGAGCTCACTGGGATCTCGACGGTGTAGAAAACAAGGCCGGGGAAGGCTCAGGCGAGGTGAATCGACGACGGCAGTCTCGGGCTCCCGAGGAATAAGATGATGATGGTGACGGTATTGCGAAGCGTCCGGCAATGCCCAGCTTGGTGGCAAGGACGAGGGCGCTGGTGCGGTTCTTCTGAGCACGGCGATGGAGCTCGGGGACTATGGTGGTGGTGGCTACACAGCTGCGCGGCCATGGCGGCTTCGACATGGAGCGAGGCGAGCGAGAGACGGCCAGGGGGGAGAGTGAGAGGGATGGAGAGATGAGGATGGCTCCACGGTGTCCATCTGGGCGTCGCGCTGGCACGGGAAGCACCCAGACAGCTCCTGGGATATAGCTTGAATATTTCCTAAGTCCCACAAAAGTTTCAGCAATTTTGGAGCAACTAGAATAATTATAGTCCTTTATTTGGCTTTTTCAGTAACTTTGCTGGTTTATTAAAAATGTAAAATGGCTTGGTTAAATGTGCAACACCTCTGGTATGTTGTTCCCAACATTTATTAGTCAGGGTGGACATTTTTATGGGCATTTTGGATTCATTGAAAACCACAATTATTTGAATTGGTTTTTACAAGTGGGGTCCTAGGGTTTGTCAATCCCCATTTCAAGTTTACTTGAATTTAAACATGATGACATGATGTTTAATGCAATACAAGCAATGGTTAGCTAGGGCTGTGACAGTGAAAGAATGGTGGAAAAAGGAATAAACTTTTTTTCTGTTTGGGAACCGCTGTCGGTGTTCTAGGAACGGGGGTACCCAGACCTGCCAGCGTGCGGCCCGGGGCGTGGCCCACTTCGACAGCCAAGCACGGCCCAACGCGGCCTCATTCAAGGCAAGGCCCTTGCGAGAGCCCTGCGCTCGCGAGGGGGGACGGCGCCAAGACCCTCGGGAGGAGGACGCCTCCCCAGGTCGCCTCCCGAGGGGCGGAGATCCCTATGCAACGCTTAGCCTCGGGAGGCCGGGGGTGACGCAAGCCAGGCCAGGCGGGCACCGACGCGCGCAGAGGAGATAGTTTCCTCTTTGGTGCAAAGGAGGCAAAGACGTACGCAGGTTCCCAAGGCACCCCCAAAGGTTTCCATTCCGGCGCAACGAGACCAAGACCACGAGCCCCGCAGGACGGACGTCATCGCCGAGCCAACCTCTGCATCACCATCGGATACTTTGCAGGCGAAGACCACCTTTCGTCAGGATAAGGTGTACTCCTTGTCCCCCTTCGAATTTGGCCGTTGTGGGACCCCTTCCCGCCATTGCGATAAGGGAAGAGGACCCGGGTCGCTATATATAGAGGCTAGGCTGCTCCATAGAAGGGCACAGATCGAACATCACCCAAGCACCCTCGCGAGGCTACTCACCACTGTACTAGTTCATCCACAAACCTCCTCGTGAGGCAATCCACCAAAAGCAGGAGTAGGGTTTTACGCTTCGCAACGGCCTGAACCTGGCTAAATCCTCATGTGCTAGTCTTCTTCCCCACGATTGTGTGAGTTCGTCGGGCTAGGCAGTCGAGCTATGAGCTTGAGGACGAAGCTGGTGGGGATCTTCGCACACGCCCCTGAGTTCGAACCTCTTTGGGTTTTGTGGAGCCCGGAATCCAACATTTGGCGCGCCAGGTAGGGGGCGTATCAGAATCCTTACACAAGCTTCACCTCGCCTCCGCTTGCCGTTTCCATGGCCAAGGGACACCGAGCCCGCGCCGAACGACGGGTTGCTCGCGTCGCTCGGGCGATGCTTGCAGACCACGACATCCCGCGTCGCCTTGCCCCCCCCGTTGGCGGACGTCGTCGCCAGCCCGGCCTTCGACAGACGCTGGGGGCTGCCGCCCTCATCAACCGCGCATCACGTTCTTGTCACCGCGACCCTCCCCCGCGTCCGCGTCACGGCATCGTCCTCCCGAGTCCGTCGTGACCTGACACGCGGGCGAGTCGTGCTCCTCATGGCTCGCGAACTGCATCGTTTCCATGCCGCTCGCGGTTGCTACGACGACTGGGTATGTCGCGCGGCCAGGCGCACCACCACGGCCGGCGAGGTCCAGGCGCTTCCCTACGCGGCGGGCCTGGGGGCTCGCGTCCATAGAGTCACTCAACTAACCGGCACGGCGCTGAGGGCACGCGGATGCCCTTAGGAAGCACGTTGGGACCCGCACCCGCTGGGGGTGCGGCCCAGGGCGTCGCGCACGCAAGAGTTAACCCCTGGCGCGGACGAATACCGGTGGGAGATGCTGGCCACACGGGGTGGCCGCCGCCTCGCGCCTCCCAGCACGCCCGTCGCATCCGGAGCGGACGCCCGGCGACTAATTCCTGCTCGTCCTCGAGTAGGTAAATGATAAAAAAAGATAATTTTTGATGTGGAATGCTACCTAGCATAATCTTCATCATATAATCTAATCATGGCATGAATATTAAGACACAAGTGATTCAAAGCAATAGTCTATCATTTGACATTAAGACAATAATACTTCAAGCATACTAATAAAGCAATCATGTCTTCTCAAAATATCATGGCTAAAAGAAAGTTATCCCTACAAAATCATATAGTCTGGCTATGCTCCATCTTCATCACACAAAGTATTTAATCATGCACAACCCCGGTTTTAGCCAAGCAATTGTTTCATACTCTAGTATTCTCAAACCTTTTCAACTTTCACGCAATACATGAGCGTGAGCCATGGATATAGCACTATAGGTGGAATAGAATATGGTGGTTGTGGAGAAGACGAAAAGAAGGAGATAGTCTCACATCAACTAGGCGTATCAACGGGCTATGGAGATGCCCATCAATAGATATTAATGTGAGTGAGTAGGGATTGCCATGCAACGGATGCACTAGAGCTATAAGTGTATGAAAGCTCAAAAGAAACTAAGTGGGTGTGCATCCAACTTGCTTGCTCACGAAGACCTAGGGCAATTTGAGGAAGCCCATCATTGGAATATGCAAGCCAAGTTCTATAATGAAAAATTCCCACTAGTATATGAAAGTGACAATATAGGAGACTCTCTATCATGAAGATCATGGTGCTACTTTGAAGCACAAGTGTGGAAAAAGGAATAGTAGCATTGCCCCTTCTCTCTTTTCTCTCATTTTTTTGGTGGGCTTCTTTGGCCTCTTTTCTTTATTTGGGCTTCTTTGGCCTCTTTTATTTATTTGTAAAGTCCGGAGACTCATCCCAACTTGTGAGGGAATCATAGCTTCCATCATCCTTTGCTCACATGGGACAATGCTCTAATAATGATGATCATCACACTTTTATTTACTTACAACTCAAGAATTACAACTCGATACTAGAACAAAATATGACTCTATATGAATGCCTCCGGCAATGTACCGGGATGTGCAATGATCTAGCGTAGCAATGACATCAAAAAAAAGGACAAGCCATGAAAACATCATGCTAGCTATCTTACGATCATGCAAAGCAATATGACAATGATGGTGCGTGTCATAATAAACGGAACGGTGGAAGTTGCATGGCAATATATCTCGGAATGGCTATGGAAATGCCATAATAAGTAGGTATGGTGGCTGTTTTGAGGAAGGATATATGGTGGGTGTAATGCACCGGCGAAAGTTGCGCGGTACTAGAGAGGCTAGCAATGGTGGAAGGATGAGAGTGTGTATAATCCATGGACTCAACATTAGTCATAAAGAACTCACATACTTATTGCAAAAATCTATTAGCTATCGAAACAAAGTATTAGACGCATGCCCCTAGGGGAGAGGTTGGTAGGAGTAAACCATCGCGCGCTCCCGACCTCCACACAAAGGATGACAATCAATAAATAAATCATGCTCCGACTTCTTCACATAAAGGTTCACCATACGTGCATGCTACGGGAATCACAAACTTTAACACAAATATTTCTACCAATCCACAATTACTCACTAGCATGTCTCTAGTATCACCATCTTTATATCGCAAAACTATTGCAAGGAATCAAACATATCATATTCAGTGATCTACAAGTTTTATGTAGGATTTTATGACTAACCATGTGAATGACCAACTCCTGTTAACTCTCTAAATAGATATAAGTGAAGCATGAGAGTTTAATTCTTTCTACAAAAGATATGCCCACGCTCTAACAAATATAAGTGAAGCAAAAGAGCATTCTACAAATGGCGGTTTTCTATGTGTAGAGAAACAGGCAATCCAAACTTGAAATGATATAAGTGAAGCACATGAAGCATTCTATAAAGCCATACTCAAAAGATATAAGTGAGGTGCAAAGAGCCTTCTATAAATCAACCAAGGACTTTCTCATACCAGCATGGTGCATTATTAAAAGAAAAATAAAAAGCACACGACGCTCCAAGATTTACTCATATCATGTGACGAATAAAAATATAGCTCCAAGTAAAATTACCGATGGTTGTTAGAAGAAAGAGGGGATGCCTTCCGGGGCATCCCCAAGCTTAGTTTCTTGGGAGTCCTTGAATATTACCTTGGGGTGCCTAGGGCATCCCCAAGCTTAGTCTATTTCCACTCCTTATTCCTTCATCCATCGTGATCTCACCCAAAACTTGAAAACTTCAATCACACAAAACTTAACAAAACCCTCGTGAGATCCGTTAGTATAATAAACCAAATTACCACTTTAAGTACTGTTGCAAACCCATTCAAATTTTATTTTTGCATTGTAGCTACTGTATTATAACTTCTTTATGGCTTATACCACCAATAAAATCGATAGTTTCATCGAAACTAGCAAAACAATGCATCAAAAACAGAATCTGTCTTAAACAGGATAGTCTGTAGCAATCTGAACATTCACCATACTTCTGTAAATCTAAAAATTCTGAAAATTAGGAAAAAATAAAAAATTTGCATAGAAGTACTGTGTAAAAAATTCAGAAACTTTTGACATACCAGTAAAAAATGTAAATTCACGCACTACAGCCAAAGTTTCTGTTTTTGCACTGCACACACCAAACAAGCAATCTAATCATCCTAAAGGCAAATCTTGGCACATTATTTTTATAATACAATGGATTTATACAAGGGGATAATTATTTTTGTTGAAAAGTTTCTGTAATTAAGATTCACAAGGTTTCCATGGGCATGAACAAAGTTCAAGGCTAGCTCCCACTTTCACAATGCTCGTCCCTCTCACTTTCACTTTTCTTTTTGAAAAAGTTTTAGGTTCCCCTCTTTATTTTTTTGTTTTTTAAACTATATAAAAGCACACAACAGAATAAAATGACTCTCTAAAACTTCTGGGTTGTCTCCCTGGCAGCGCTTTCTTTAAAGCCATTAAGCTAGGCATAAAGTGCTCAAGTAATTGATCCACCCGGATCCCAAGGTATATCAAAGCCAATTTTAATTAACAATGATTTGTAATTTAGTAGTGAGCACAAAGTAACATATATCATGCAACAACGAAGTCTAACTCTCTTCCTATGCATCGGCATGTCATAAAAGAACAATTCATGCACACAAAGTAAAGGCCGATACATAGCATAAGCAGTTTCTTGCAATTCTATTGTCTTGGAAACATAGAGAGGTGGAGATGTAGTTCCTCTCTCATAATAATTGCAAGTAGGAGCAGCAAGCACATGCATATTATATCTATCAAAATCATCATGTGTAATAGTAAAAGGCAACCCATCTATATAATCCTTAATAAGTGCAAACTTCTCCAATATATTGTAGTTGGAAGAATTCAAAAAGATAATAGGACTATCATGCGTGGGTGCAATAGCAACAATTTCATTCTTAACATAAGGAACTATAGCAAGTTCATCTCCATAAGCATAATTCATATTGGCATCGTGGCCACAAGCATAGCAAGCATCAAGTTCATCAAAAAGGGATATTTCAAACGAATCGAAAGGATCATAGCAATTATCATAGCATTCATCCTTCGGTAAGAACGAAGGGAAATTAAACAATGTATGAGTTGAAGAGTTACTCTCATTAGAAGGTGGGAACGGGTAGCTAATCCGCTCTTCCTCCTTTTGTTCTTCGCTCTCCTCCTCATCTTTTTCATCCAATGAGCTCACAGTGTCATCAATTTCTTCTTCCATAGATTCCTGCAAAATATTAGTCTCTTCCAAAGCAGCGGTCATTCTTTCAATAAATTCAATAATATCAGCATTGCAATCATAATTCTCATAGCAATATTTAAGTATGGCAAAAATTTCAGATTCATAAGGAACATCATCATCATACTTTTCAAGCAAAGAAGCAATTTCATAAGCACCTTTAAAAGCAACAAATTCTTCTATTCGTTCCACATCATAGTAATCATAAATACCTTTAGCATAAGAAGCTAAGGTTTCATTATCAGTAAATTTGCATTGAAAGGGAAGGTGTCGAGCTTCTATATTAGAGCAACAAGTAAAGTCACATCTCGAGCATGCATCCCAACCAAGCCAGGTTCCCAAGGCACCCCCCAAAGGTTTCCATTCCGGCGCAACGAGACAAAGACCATGAGCCCGGCAGGACGGACGTCATTGCCGAGCCAACCTCTGCATCACCACCGGCTACTTTGCAGGCGAAGACCACCTTTCGTCAGGATAAGGTGTACTCCTTGTCCCCCTTCGAATTTGGTCGTTGTGGGATCCCTTCCCGCCATTGCGATAAGGGAAGAGGACCCGGGTCGCTATAAATAGAGGCTAGGCTGCTCCATAGAAGGGCACAGATCCAACATCACCCGAGCACCGTCGCGAGGCTACTCACCACTGTACTAGTTCATCCACAAACCTCCTCGTGAGGCAATCCACCAAAAGCAGGAGTAGGGTTTTTCGCTTCGCAGCGGCCTAAACCTGGGTAAATCCTCGTGTGCTAGTCTTCTTCCTCATGATTGTGTGAGTTCGTCGGGCTAGGCAGTCGAGCTGTGAGCTTGAGGACGAAGCTAGTGGGGATCTTCGCACACGCCCCTGAGTTCAAACCTCTTTGGGTTTTGTGGAGCCCGAAATCCGACATTTGGGGATGCTGTCGGCGTTCTGGGAACGGGGGTACCCAGACATGCCAGCCTGCGGCCCGGGGCGTGGCCCACTTCGACAGCCAAGCACAGCCCAGAGCGACCTCATTCAAGACAAGGTCCTTGCGAGAGCCCCGCGCTCGCGAGGGGGGACGGCGCCAAGACCCTCGGGGGGAGGAGGCCTCCCCAGGTCGCCTCCCGAGGGGCAAAGATCCCTATGCAACGCTCAGCCTCGGGAGGCCAGGGGTGACACAAGCCAGGCCAGGCGGGCACCGGAGCGCGCAAAGGAGACAGTTTCCTCTTTGGTGCAAAGGAGGCAAAGATGTATGCAGGTTCCCAAGGCACCCCCCAAAGGTTTCCATTCCGTCGCAACGAGACAGAGACCAAGACCACGAGCCCCACAGGATGGACGTCATCGCCAAGCCCACCTCTGCATCACCACCGACTACTTTGCAGGCGAAGACCACCTTTCGTCAGGATAAGGTGTACTCCTTGTCCCCCTTCGAATTTGGCCATTGTGGGATCCCTTCCCGCCATTGCGATAAGGGAAGAGGACCCGGGTCGCTATAAATAGAGGCTAGGCTGCTCCATAGAAGGGCACAGATCCAACATCACCCGAGCACCGTCGCGAGGCTACTCACCACTGTACTAGTTCATCCACAAACCTCCTCGTGAGGCAATCCACCAAAAGCAGGAGTAGGGTTTTACGCTTCGCAGCGGCCTGAACCTGGGTAAATCCTCGTGTGCTAGTCTTCTTCCGCATGATTGTGTGAGTTCGTCTGGCTAGGGAGTCGAGCTGTGAGCTTGAGGACGAAGCTGGTGGGGATCTTCGCACACGCCCCTGAGATCGAACCTCTTTGGGTTTTGCGGAGCCCGAAATCCGACATTTGGCGCGCCAGGTAGGGGGCGTGTCGGAATCCTTACACAAGCTTCACCTCGCCTCCGCTTGCCGTTTCCATGGCCAAGGGACATCGAGCCCGCGCCGAACGACGGGCTGCTCACGTCGCTCGGGCGACGCCTGCAGACCACAGCATCCCGCGTCCCTTTGCCCTCCCGTGGACGGACGTCATCGCGGAGCGCACCTCTGCATCACCACCGGCTACTTTGCAGGCGAAGACCACCTTTCGTCAGGATAAGGTGTACTCCTTGTCCCCCTTCGAAATTGGCCTTTGTGGGATCTCGTCCCGCCATTGCGGTAAGGGAAGAGGACCCGGGTCGCTATAAATAGAGTCTAGGCTGCTCCATAGAAGGGCACAGATCCAACATCACCCGAGCACCCTCGCGAGGCTACTCACCACTGTACTAGTTCATCCACAAACCTCCTCGTGAGGCAATCCACCAAAAGCAGGAGTAGGGTTTTACGCTTTGCAGCGGCCTGAACCTGGGTAAATCCTCGTGTGCTAGTCTTCTTCCCCACGATTGTGTGAGTTCGTCGGGCTAGGCAGTCGAGCTGTGAGCTTGAGGACGAAGCTGGTGGGGATCTTCGCACACGCCCCTGAGTTTGAACCTCTTTGGGTTTTGCGGAGCCCGAAATCTGACAACCGCCTATGATATATCTAGCATGGAAAGTATTGTGAGCTACTTTGTCGTTTTCGTTGACACGAAAGGCATGCCACCCAAAATATTTTTTCTCTCTCAATTTAAAACATTGAGCTCTGGCACCTCTACAAATCCCTACTTCCCTCTGCGAAGGGCCTATCTATTTACTTTATGCAAATTTTATTTTTACTTTGAGTCTCCATCTTCTCTTATAAAGCACCAACTAGGGGGCACTATGATCGTACTTGAGCATTGGGTGTAGCTAATATTTGAGTGTGTTTCATGAATGGATCAATGATTGAGCATGATGGGCTAGGGATAACTTTCTTTAGTGTTGATATTTTGAAAGACATGGTTGCTTATTGGCATGCTTGAGTATTGAAGTCATTATGTTAAAACTAGACTATTGCTTTGAATCATCTAAAAGTCCAAATTTCCATGCTACAAAAGAAAAGAATATGAGATGAACATGTTAGGCAGCATTCCACATCAAAAATTCTGTTTTTATCATTTACCTACTCGAGGATGAGTAGGAATTAAGCTTGCGGATGCTGATACGTCTCCAATGTATCTATAATTTTTGCTTGTTCCATGCTGTTATATTATCATTCTTGGATGTTTTACAATCACTTTATAGCAACTTTATATCATTTCTTGGGACTAACCTATTGACATAGTGCCAAAGTGCCAGTTGTTGTTTTTGCTTGTTTTTTTACTTTGCAGAATATCAGTACCAAACGGAGTCCAATCGCGACGAAACTTTTTGGAGATTTTTTCTGGACCAGAAGACGCCCAGTGGGCCAAAGAAGTGCCAGAGAGGCGGGTTGTGGAGGCCACGACCCACCAGGGCGCGCCAGGGGGCCCCCGGTGCGCCCCGATGGGTTGTGCCCTCCACGCCCCCCTCCACCGCCTCTGATGCCTATAAATACCCAAATATTCAGAAAACCCTAGGGGAGTCGACGAAAAACTCATCCAGCCGCCGCAAGTTCCAGAGCCTCAAGATCCAATCTAACAACATCACGGAGGGGTTCATCTTCTTCATAGGTGCCTCTCCGATGATGTGTGAGTAGTCCACCATAGACCTACGGGTCCGTAAGCAATAGCTACATGGCTTCATCTCTCTCTTTTGATTCTCAATACAATGGTCTCTTGGAGATCTCTTTGATGTAACTTTTGCGGTGTGTTTGTTGGGATCCGATGAATTTTGAGTTCATGATCAGTTTCTATCCATGAATATTATTTGAGTCTTCTTTGAAATCTTATATGCATGATTGCTTATAGCCTCGTATTTCTTCTTCGAATCTTTGGTTTAGTTAGGCCGACTAGATCGATTTTTCTTGCCATGGGAAGAGGTGCTTTGTGATGGGTTCGATCTTGCGGTGTCCTTTCCCAGTGACAGAAGGGGCGGCCAGGCACACATGTATCGTTGCCATTAAGGATAACAAGATGGGGTCTATTCCTACATGAATAGATCTTGTCTACATCATGTCATCGTTCATATTGCATTACTCCATTTTTCCATGAACTTAATACACTAGATGCATGCTGGATAGCGATCGATGTGTGGAGTAACAGAGGTAGATGCATGCAGGAGTCGGTCTACCTATCTTGGACGTGATGCCTATATAATGATCATCACCTTGGATATCGTCATGACTATTCGATTTTCTATCAATTTCCCAACAGTAATTTGTTCACCCACCGTGTGCTATACTCATGAGAGAAGCCACTAGTGAATCCTACGGCCCCCGAGTCTACTTTTCCAACATATTGCTTTCCGATCTATCTTTTTGCATCTTTGTTTTCAGATCTCAAAACCAAAAATACAAAAACATATTGCTGTATATTTTATTTGCCTTTTCTATTTTGTGTTCTTGAGAGATCTATCTCTCCTATCTATCATAACCTAATCTATCTTTTTACCGTAGAGAGGTTGACAACCTTTCTTTCGCGTCGGGTTGCAAGTATTGGTTATTTGTGTGCAGGTGCTGCTTATTGGGTGGTGGTGATCCTCCTACTGGTTCGATAACTTTGGTTTCATAACTGAGGGAAATACTTACCGTCGCTGTGCTGCATCATCCCTTCCTCTTTGGGGAAATACCGACGCAGTCTCAAGCCACGTCACTGGAATCTCCTTGTACATATTTGCCATAGAGTTATGATTCATCTTGGCTTCAACATACACATCCAGATCTCCTTCTTCTACCTGTGGGGCTCCTAAGATGGTAGCCCACTCATCAACTGTGGATTGGTACCTGACTCCCTCAGTCATCCATATGATCCTGCCATCTGGGTAGAAGTGAGCAGTAGAATAGAGCTGCATGATCATCTCATCGTTCCAAGCAGAGAACTCTCTCCCAACAAAGTTTGCAATATCAATGCACTTGAAGTTATCTTGCACACTGGGAAAGTAATCCTCATTCTCCTTGATATAGGCCCAGTCAACATATCTCATGTCACTGACTGCTGGGCTCTTGTCCAATAGGACAGTCTCATAGAAATCCTGCTGTTCTTTGGTGAAGAATCTGTCATCTACAACAGTCTTCCTCCTGGTGGCATAGGGATCATTTTCTCTCCACAATCTTAGTCCTGCATCCTTCCTCTTCTTCATGTCTTCAGCTACTGGGTGCGCATCATTATGCAATGGCAAGTGTGGTCTTAGCTTCCTCAACACTGACAAATCATCTTGTTCCATGGTGAAAGATCTCTTGTTCTTAGCAGCAAGAGGGATGTCCCTAGTAGTCTTCTTGGACTTTGGAGCAACTGGATTCTTGGACTCAGATTTCTTGCTCTTTGAAGGAGCTTGCTTGGGCATAGCATCAACAAGCAATTTCTTCCTCTTGGATGGAGGAGCCTTAGCAGCTGGCTCTTCCCCCTCTTCCTCTTCCTCAGCCTCTGCTGGGTCTTCATACATGGAAGTAGGCCTGCCAATGACATGTATAATCCTCTTCCTGGCTCTCTTCTTCTCTCCTGCCTTCTTAGGCCATGATTTCTTTGAAGGCTCAACTGATAAATAGGTGTTTGCTCTGGCACTCTCAGGTGCTCTCATAGACTCAGAGGTGGGATACTCCTTTCTGACAGTCCTCTTAGCTGAGGTGGCCTCTGAAGCAGACTTCTTTGCATCCTTGTCTTTCTTTTCTTGAAACTTCTTGGCAAGAGCTTCCTCTGGCACAAAATCTCCTCCTTATCTGAATTCAACTTCTTCCTTGCCCTGGTGGCAGCCTTGGGCAGCCCATGAGAACTTGGGGTGCCAGGTTCCTCTGAAGAAGAAGAACTGGCATCTGGGCTTGTGCCTGGACTCAAGTCAACTTCCCTCTCCCTCAGATCATTCTGGCTATCAACATAACCTGACATACTGACCCTGTGAATAGAGTATAGAAGAGTAGAGGGGTTGAGCATCACAAAACACAGAAGATTTTCTCAAATTTTGAACTTAGAATCTTAAGTTTAAACTTTAGCAGAGGGGATTTCGGTTCCACCGAGTCCAAACTTTTGGAGCCACCGAGACAGACAGCTTACCTTAACAAAGACTTGGCAACCTTTTCGGTTTCACCGAAAAGAACCACTCGGTCTCACCGAAGCTGTTCTCGATAACCCTAAAACCAAAATCCGTAGAACTGTTTTTTACGACTCGGTGACACCGAGATTTAATCTGCGGACAGTTAAACATAAAAATCAGTAGTTCTCTAATCTAATGAGTTTCTTGAGGATGGAGATTGTGCATACGGTGGGAAGAAAAAGGAACGAATTCTATTGCACATGAATTAGACGGGGAGTGAAAAGAATTTTGAGGTCGTTACCCTAACTTGGCGACGGCCTCTCTACGGCGGCGACGACGGGGGCGATTTTCATCGAGGGTAAAGACTTCCTATGGTGCAGACGCACGGGAGCAAGGGGAGAAGTCCGTAGACGCGAGCGGAAGCTAGGGTTTGCGGGGACCATGGCTTTGACGAAGTGAATTTCAAAAACCGGTTCCGCAGAGTATAAGTACCCGTAGCTGTCGGTGACACCGGTTCTAAAATATCGGAGCCACCGAGTTCCTCTACTCTCAGTTGACAGGGAAACTAGGTGAAGCCGAGATTATGGAATCGGTGCTATCGAGATTCTCAAAATCAGACCAACCCTAGGCATCGGTGAAACCGAGATTTTGGAGTTGGTTACACCAAGATTGCATTGGGGAGGTTTTGGTAGTCAGCTCTTAATGAAACGGAACTCCGAGTGCTCCTCACAGAGAGGGTTCGAGAAGTGCTTGCTCAAAATTTGTGATGCAGCATGAATAGAATTTGAGACGAGAAAGCATAGGTAGCTAGAGGGACGTACTTAGGCATTCTTGTATATCCAATTGGCCAAAGAAAAATGAAAGCCAAATAACAACAATTGGATATCCTCGAATGAGTAAAGATATGCATACCAACAAATTGAATACAAGAGATGAACTAGGGTTTGAGATGAGATGCTGCTGGTGAAGATGTTGGTGAAGATTGGTCCTCAAGAACACAAAATAAAAAGGGCAAATAAAAAGTGCAGCAATATATTTTTTGGGTTTTTGGTTTAGTAGATCTGAAAGCAAAGGGGCAAAAAGATAGATCGGAAAGCAATATGTTGGAAAAGTAGACCCGGGGGCCGTAGGATTCACTAGTGGCTTCTCTCATGAGTATAGCGCACGATGGGTGAACAAATTACTGTTGGGCAATTGATTGTAAATCAAATAATCATGACGATATCCAAGGCGATGATCATTATATAGGCATCACGTCCAAGATAAGTAGACCGACTCCTGCCTGCATCTACCACTATTACTCCACGCATCGACCGCTATCCAGCATGCATCTAGTGTATTAAGTTCATGGAAAAACGGAGTAATGCAATAAGAACGATGACATGATGTAGACAATATCTATTCATGTAGGAATAGACCCCATCTTGTTATCCTTAATGGCAACGATACATGTGTGCCTTGCTGCCCCTTCTGTCACTGGAAAAGGACACCGCAAGATCGAACCCATCACAAAGCACCTCTTCCCATGGCAAGAAAAAATGATCTAGTCGGCCTAACTAAAGCAAAGATTCAAAGAAGAAATACGAGGCTATAAGCAATCATGCATATAAGAGATCAAATAAGACTCAAATAATATTCATGGATAGAAACTGATCATGAACTCAAAATTCATCGGATCCCAACAAACACACCGCAAAAGTTACATCAAATAGATCTCCAAGAGACCATTATATTGAGAATCAAAAGAGAGAGATGAAGCCATGTAGCTACTGCCTACGGACCCGTAGGTCTTTGGTGGACTACTCACGCATCATCGGAGAGGCACCTATGAAGAAGATGAACCCCTCCGTGATGTTGTTAGATTGGATCTTGAGGCTCTCGAACTTGCGGCGGCTGGATGTGTTTTTCGTCGACTCCCCTAGGGTTTTCTGAATATTTGGGTGTAACATCCCAATTTTTTCTTAAAAAAATGGAATGTTAATGGGAGCATTCATTTGCATAATGATTTCAATGCATATTTGAAATTTTCTAAGCATTCAAAGTGTTTCCAACTCAAGGCAAAATATTTGGAGTGGAGATAATATGACTTTTTCCCTATTAGGTATAGTTGGAAAATGCTAAGAATATTATCTTGAGTTCACAATATTTATTTTGAGATTTTAGAAACTCAGATTTATTTTTAGAGTTGGTTTTTAGTGCTTTTTATTAGCACCTATTGCATAAAACAAATTTTGCAAATTCTTATTCCACTAGGAAAAAATGTGTAATATTTGATAAAATTGCTATTATATTTTTCTGTGTGGTTATGGTAATTTTAGTAATTATTGGTATTTTAATTTTGGCCAGAATGTTTTCCTGTACAGTATTCTCTGTTCGTAGATGTTACTGCTCATTTAGGCCTCCACAGCCACGGCCTTCTCTGTCCCTCGCTCTCGCGCGCTACAACAGTAGCAGGCCGGCCCAGCAGCACCGCAAGCCACAACAAACCCCGCATACCCCTCTCCCTCTTTTTTTCTCTCCACAGCCACTGACGGCAGGGCCCCGCCTTGTCATCCCCTTCCCTCGGACGTGTTCATCCTGGACAGCATGTCCCGATCCAAATCCCGATCGTTTTAGGCTCAATCGTGCCCCTCCTGCACGAAATCAACCTTATAAATATTCCCTGTCCCTATCTCGTTCGATTTTTCGCAAAATAGAGATCTTCCGTTCCTGTTTCGCCCAGATCCGATCTCGCCGGAGTTCACCGCCGCCTGAAGCTTTCGTTGGACGAATCCCGCTCCTACGGAAGGTTAACTGGTCTCTTTTCCCCTTAATTCGCTCTGTATAGATGTCCCTCATTTCCCTAAACCTCTTCCTCGCGCAGAACGACACCGGAGCAAGCTCTGTGATGTCTCCAAAACTTGCCGGCGCCGCCTCGCCTTGGGCCACGCACCATCGTCACCACAGAGGCCTAGCGACGACGTAGTGGTGACCTTCGAGTTCACCACGGGCCTCTGCGTAGCTTCCGCTACTCCCCGTACTCCTCATATCACTGGAGCAAGCGCCCCGAGCACCACCGAGCCGCCCGAGGTCTTCTTCTTCAACTCAGGCGGACACCTTGCCTCTGTTCACCGGTGAGCTCCAAGTCCGTCCGATCGGTTTCTAGCGGCTAGGATTAGATCGTCAACTGTTTTTAACTGCCGAACGGTTTTCTATTGAATAGCGGACGCTCACTCTTTAGCCACCGCAGCAAACACATTCCAGCCTCTCGCAGTGCGCCACGTGGCAACGCCACAGTGACAGCGGCAGCAGCTCAATATTTTGGACAGATTTTGTTCAAATTTTCGTTTAGCTATAACTTGAGATCCGTATATTGAAATTCATCGATTCTTTTTCCTGTGCACTCATATTAATTAGTAGAATCCTGTAGAACCAAAATTTCATACTTTTGCATTGTCTAAATTTGAATTCATTCGAATTTGAATTCAATCTTCCGGAGGCCATATCTTTCAAACCGTTTATCAAATTCAATTAATTCCTTTTGCATTGTGATTCTACGATCTTGTAGGTTATAATTACATACTGATATGTTATTGTTATTAGATTTTTATTTGAATTATTTGCTGTTGACTTTAATTTGATGTTATGTGAGTATCGTTTATTTATCGGTGCCCTTCGTTCAACGTATAGATTGTCCGGAGTGTGAAGCGGATCAGTATTAAACGTTAGAGTACTTCAGTATCATTCAAGGCAAGTTTGCACTTTTGATTATGCTCATCTATTTCTACTATGCATGCGTTGTTTGTATGCTTTGACATATGCTTGGATTGTTGTGGTAGATGTAGTTGGGTGTTGAGTTATTCGTGGAAGTGGTGAGCCTATTTGTTTATAGCTGCAGGTTCGGGGCTTTTGCTCAAGTGAATGCGTCACTGGCTGAGCGCTCTATTGTCCCTAGAGAATGCGCCATGGCTGAGCGCACTTGAGTTGTCGGGACTTAAATCCGGTGAATGCATTGATGACTGAGCGCTTTGGAGTCCCCATTGAATGCGTCATCGACTGAGCGCACTTGATACATCTTGAAGATCTTTCTCATCTCATCGTAGGATTGTGTTTTCTCTTCTGCGGGTTAATTGGTTGTGGTGCGTGAACGTTGATCGGTTAGGGGAGGTAGGTGAAGGCATACTTTTGCCAACCCAATTTGAGTGTTTTGTTTGTCATACCTTGCTCGTAGATGTAGGTTTGCTATATATCATTATATGTGATTTGCCAATGCATTCAATGTATTGACCCTTTGTGGCTACAACTTATCATGTTGCAGGATGTTCAGATGATCATTGAGATACAGTAGGGTCGCGAGTCTTCACTCAACATTTTCGCCAGTGGGCATTGATGGGATTCATCGTTTGTTTATGCTACTTTTCCGCTGTCATTATTTAATAAAGCTAGCTATGTGCTACGAGATTGTAATACCTTATAAATTCTGGATCGTACGTTGTAGTAAAATGATGCATTGGTTACTTTGATATTCTTATGTACTATGTGTGCTAGCGAATCGATCCAGGGACTAGCACGGTAAGCACAGAGACATCGAATCTTATCAGGTTCGGGTCGTTACCGATGGTATCAGAGCAATGTGTTGACTGTAGGTCGTGACCCAAGAAAATGGAGTAGTAAAAGCGATAGGAGTGAAAACTTATTTTGCAACCTTACTGCACTTGTTAGTTTTTACTCTCGTACTTGTACCTTCTCTTTTCAAATGTAGATGACCCATGTAGTTACATTAGTATCATCTGACCAATTTTAGTTAGCAGACCGCCACTACTATGTTGAGTTTTATAAACGATTCATGCGTAGTATGATGAGATCATATCTCTTTGTGGATATGACCTTACCTGTAGGTCCTGCTTGTGTTTGTGTCGGGGTTATTACCCCCGGGTAGGCCAAAGCTGAGGGGTTCTCTCCCCCGTTTGAAGAAATTCAATGCCGCCGGCTGGTCCGCGGCCGGCTGGGCCGCGACCGGCTGATGGGCCGCCGGCTGCCTCGGGACCGGCTGGCGGGGAGCCGGCGGGTCCGCCGCCGGCTTGCTCACAGCCGGCTCCTCGAGGAGCCGGCCGTCTGGCTTACGATCGGCTGCCTCCGGGCCGGCTTTTCCGCTGACCTTCGGACGGGCAAGCTCCCGTCCCTTCCCTCTGCGCACCTGCACGGCGACAAGACAAGACTTCCATGACGGATCCCAGCGTGGCCATAGTGGCCACTGACACGCGGGCGCGCATGGCCACAGTGGCTGCTGACCTCGGCCGACCGCGACAGGGCTTCCAATAGTGCCGGCACGCCTCCAACCACTCCATTACCTGCCCCGGCATGGCTACAGGGCAGCCGGCCGTACCGCTGACCTCGGCCGGTTGCCACAAGACGACGCCCCAAAGGGCAGCTCGTGCCGCGACATGACCGGCACGGGGACCCATCGTGCGGACCCCGCCAGCTCCTGACGGGACCCCGCAGCGGGCGGGCCCTACCGGCGACAAGACCCCACAACCGGTGGCCCCCTCGGCCGGCTAGAGAGGCTGCCGGCTGGGGCCCTTGAGACCTCTTATTCGTATTATAACCCGGGGGTTGGCCTATAAAACCCCCCGGGCCTCCCCCATGCAACGGGGTCGACTCTCCACACACACCACACACACATAGGGAGGCAGCAAGGGCGACCTAGCTCTTTCTTCCTCCTCTAGCCATACAGCTCCAGGAGCACCATTGTAACCTCATCGTTGTCTAAACTAGACCGAGCAGGACTAGGGGTGTTACCTCCCACGGAGGGCCCCGAACCTGGGTACATCGTGTGTCTGCCACCGCTTGTGCCTAACCCCGCACCCGGAGCCCGTCGGCGTCCTTCGGCCCCAACCACTCTCGATAAGCCTACCCATGGCATCTGCCGTGACAAAACGACGACAGTTGGCGCCCACCGTGGGGCCCTCCGCGGCGCCGGCCGGAGTCACACTCCGAGCGGGGCCCTTCGCCATCTCCCCCGGCCGCCCCGCGTCCGGGCGGAACCGCACGCTCGTGGGGCTTGCTCCGGCAGGCCCTGCGGGCGACGTTGCCGGCCGCTCCAACGAGTGCCTCGGCCGCGACTCCGCACTCGACGTTGCCGCGCTCGCCGTGCGTCTCGGCAAGCTGAGCCTCGCCGGCGAGTCGGCGGCCGACGAGTACCCTAGCTGGGTGCTCGACTGCACCGATCCACCCTCGTCCGTGGGCGCGCTTGCCACGGGCGAGGCTATCGGCTCCCATGCCCACGTGGGAGTAATGGTCACCGCATCCTCCACCTCTTCGGGTCGTGCGCGGGCTGAGGCCGACGCGGCCGCCGCCCGCGGCGGTACCTCTGACCCGCTCGCCGCTACCCTCCGGGGTCTGGGCACTCCCATCGCCCCGACGGCGGACCCGGTCACCGCCACAGCCGAGCTGGAGGCGGCCCGCCGCCTGCTGTTCGAAGACGCCAGCGCCCTCGCTGCCGAGCGGCGCCGGATGGAAGCCGCGCAGCGGGAATACGCCTCCGCGTATGGTCTCACCCTGGCTGGCACCGAGCCCAGCCGGCGCGGGGCTGTGCGTGACCGCGGCCGCGTGGTCGCGGAAATCCTTGGCGGCTGCCTTCCCGTCTACGACACCCCCGCGGCCAACCTGCGAGCCGCCAAGGTAGCCTACGAGGATCTGGCTACCTTGGTGGGTGAGGAGCGTGCCGCGCGCGAGCGGCACATCAAGGACCTCATCGACACTGCCAACGCGCAACAAGTCGGTTTCGCCCCAGGCGGAGCCGTCTCCGAGATTCCCCGTCCCGAGGGCGAGGACGCTGGGGCTGCTGACCGTCGGCCGGCTCAGCACTCCAGCGCCCCTCGTCCCTCCGGCCGGCATGCCGAGGGAAGCAATGTTCGGCGTTCCCAGTCACGCGGGAACGAGCAGCCGGCTGTGAACAGCCGGCGCAGCAACAACCCGGCTGGCGGCTACCGCCGCGACGAAGCGCCGGCTGGCGGTAGCCGGCGCAGCCATGGACACACTCCGCCTCCACGACAGGAACCCGCGCGGTCCATCCCGCCGGCCGTCCGCCCCGAGCTTGCGGCCCGGCTCGGGTCACGGGTCCCCCACAACGAAAACGATGCGCGGCTCCGCCTCGACCGGCTGGCACAGTCGGCTCTCCTCGAGGAGGAGGGCTCGATTGGCCCGGCGTGCTTCGGCCCCCGGATTCGCAACGAGCCGTTCCCGCACGGCTTCACGCTTACCCGCGACACCCCGAAGTACAACGGGGCGGCCAAGCCGGAGGACTGGCTGATCGACTACACCACCGCGGTCGGCATCGCTAGGGGGAACAAGCGCGTAGCCGTCCGCTACGCCCCCCCTCATGCTGATCGGCTCGGCCCGCACCTGGCTTAACAGCCTGGCGGTCGGCAGCATCAACACCTGGACGGACTTCGAAGAAGCGTTCGTCCGCAACTTCACCGGCACCTACAAACGGCCCGGCCGGCCCCGCGAGCTGGCCATGTGCGTCCAGGGGCCGGAAGAGCCCCTCCGCGAATACCTCACGCGCTGGACCGAGCTCCGCAACTCCTGCGAAGGAGTGCACGAGGTGCAGGCCATCCAATACTTCATCGAGGGGTGCCGAGACGGCACCCACCTCAAGCAAAAGCTCCTGTGCTCCGAGCCGGCCACCCTGGCGGACCTGATGGCCAAGGCGGACAAGTACGCCACGGCCGACTCCGCTATGCGGATGAAGGTCGCCACGCCAGCCAAACCGGCTCCTCCGCCCACCGCGCTGCGGGCGGCCGCCGACAACCGGCAGCAGCAGAACAACAAGCGCAAGGCCGACCAGCCGGATCCCCGCTACGGGAGCCGGCAGGTTGCCTCAATCGAGGAAGAGCAGCCGGCTGCCCAGGCATCCAGCCAGCGTCAGCGCACCGGCAAAGCTGCCTGGCAGCCCAAGCTCACGTTCGAACAGATGCTCGACCTCCCCTGCAAACACCATTCCGGGGCAAAGCCGGCCACGCACACGCTCCGGCAGTGCAGCTTCTCGCAGCGGCTGGCCCGGGGCAAGGGTCTTCCGACTCCTCCCCCGCCGCCTCCTCGCGCGCCGGCTCCGCCTCCTGCCCCCGCTCCGGCTCCGGCTCAGAACGACGGCCGGCTGCTCGATCAGTTCCCCGTCCAAGACGGTTCCTACGTCGTCTTCACCAGTGAAGAGACGGACAAGCACGCTCAGCGCCGGCTCTGCCGCGAGGTGAATGCCACTATGCCCGCGACTCCCCAGTTCATGCACTGGTCCGAGAAGCCGGTCACCTAGAGCCGGGCTGACCACCCGGCTGTGATGCCAAGCCCGGGCAGCTACGCCCTCGTCCTCGATCCCACCATCACCTCCGAGAGGCGCTCGTGCCGCTTCTCACGGGTGCTGATCGATGGGGGCAGCATCATCAACATCCTTTACCTCGATACGATGCACACGCTGGGACTCAAGGTGGAGGACCTGCAAGCGAGCCGGACGGTTTTCCACGACATCGTGCCGGGAAGGTCCTGCACCCCCGTCGGCAAGATCAAACTCGACGTCCTCTTCGGCGACCACAGCCACTTCCGCCGCGAACCAGTGTGGTTCGAGGTAGTGGACCTCGACAGTCCTTACCATGCGCTGCTGGGCCGGCCGGCTCTCGCCAAGTTCATGACGATCCCCCACTACGCCTACCTCAAGCTCAAGATGTCGGGTCCCAAGGGTATCATCACCATAGCAGGCGACTACAAGATGTCAATCGCGTGGGCGCGAGACGGCAGCCGGCTGGCCGAAGCCCTGGAGATAGCGGAGGAGAAACGGCAGCTTGACCGGCTCATGGCCCACACCTCTGGCCAGCCGGCCATGCCGGCTCCTCCATCCCAGATGGTCGGCGAAGCCTCGTTCCTGCCATCCAAGGACACCAGGCAGGTGCCGCTTGACCCGGCTAACCCCACCCAGTGCGTCACCATCGGCTCCCGCCTCGACAGCAAATAGGAAAGCGAGCTCGTCGACTTCCTCCGTGAGAATCGGGACATCTTCGCATGGTCTCCCAAGGACATGCTGGGTGTTTCGAGGAAGTTCGCCGAGCACAAGCTTCATGTACGACCGGACGCGAAGTCGGTCAAGCAACCCCTGCGCCGTTTCTCCGAAGAGAAGCGGCGTACTATAGGAGAAGAAATCGCCCGGCTGCTCGCAGCCGGCTTCATCATGGAAGTGTTTCACCCGGACTGGCTGGCCAACCCAGTCCTGGTGCTAAAGAAGAAAAAGACCTGACACATGTGTATCGACTACACGAGCCTGAACAAGGCATGCCCCAAGGACCCGTTCGCCCTGCCGCGGATCGATCAAGTCATCGACTCCACGGCCGGCTGCGACCTGCTGTCTTTCCTGGACGCCTACTCCGGCTAATACCAGATCAAGCTGGACCCGGCCGACCGGCTGAAAACCTCCTTCATCACCCCTTTCGGGGCCTACAGCTACATCACCATGTCCTTCGGCCTGAAGAATGCAGGCGCTACCTTCCAGCGCTGCATGCAGAAGTGCCTCCTGCCTCAGATAGGCAGGAACGTCCACGTCTACGTTGACGACATCGTCGTCAAGTCCAAGAAGCATTTCAGCCTCCTCGACGATCTCCGGGAAACATTCGCCAACCTGCGCGAGTACAAGATCAAGCTCAACCCGGAGAAGTGTGTCTTCGGCGTTCCAGCCGTCCAACTCTTGGGTTTCTTCGTGTCCGCCCGCGGCATCGAAGCTAACCCCGAGAAGATCAGGGCGATCGAGCGCATGCCCAAGCCGACCCGGCTCCACGACGTCCAGAAGTTCACCGGCTGCCTCGCCTCCCTCAGCCGGTTCATCAGCCGGCTGGGCGAGAAGGCCTTGCCCCTCTACGGGCTCCTACGCAAGACGGCTCTGGTCGAGCCGGGCCGCGATCCCTCGAAGAAGCCAGCCATGTTTGACTGGTCCGACGAGGCGGACGAGGCGTTCCGCGGCCTCAAGCGGGCCCTCACCAGCGCGCCCATCCTGGCCGCGCCGGCCGAGAAGGAGCCTCTGCTCGCCTACATCGCGGCGACCACGCGCGTCATCAGCATCGTCTTGGTGGTGGAGCGGCCGGAGGAAGGCAAAGCGCTGCCGATCCAGCGTCCCGTCTACTACCTCAGCGAGGTCCTCTCCGCGTCCAAGCAGAACTACCCCCACTACCAGAAGATGTGCTACGGCATATACTTCGCCGCCCAGAAGATCAAGCAATACTTCCAGGAGCACGTCATCACCGTCGTGAGCACAACACCGCTGGGCGAAATCATGTGCGGCCGGGACGCCACCGGCCGGATTGCCAAGTGGACCATCGCCCTCGCCGACTATGAGATACGGTATGAGCCGCGCACCGCCATAAAGTCACAAGCGATGGCCGACTTCCTCGTCGACTGGGCTGAAACCCAGTTCGTGCCGCCTCCGCCCGACTCCACGTATTGGCGCATGCATTTCAATGGCTCGAAGATGCGAGCCGGCTTGGGAGCCGACATCGTCCTGTCGTCCCCAAGGGGAGATCAGCTCAGGTACGCGCTCCAGATCCACTTCGCCGCCTCCAACAACATGGCCGAGTACGAGGCCCTCGTCCACGACCTCCGGCTCGCCAAGGAGATCGGCATCCAGCGCATCATATGCTTCGGCGACTCCGACCTCGTGGTGCAACAAGTCTCTGGCGAATGGGACGCCAGGGACGCCAACATGGCCAGCTATCGCTTCCTCGTCCAGCAGCTCACCGGCCCCTTCGAGGGCTGTGAGTTCCATTACGTCCCCCGTGCGGACAACGAGGCAGCCGATACGCTGGCAAAGATCGGCTCCACCCGGCAGGCCATCCCGGCCGGCGTCTCCCTCGAGCGGCTGCTCAAACCTTCGATCAAGCCCTCTCCCAAATCGGAGTCCATTTTCGTGCCGGCTAACGCAGCCGGCCGAGCCGGCTATGGCAACTTCGCCGGCTCCGCCATCTCCAGCTGCCCAGCCGGCGCCACCCGCTCCGGCTGTCGAGCCGGCCATATCCGCAACGGCCGGCTCTGAGCCTGCGGCTGTCATGATGACGATCGACGCTCCTTCCACCGGTTCACTCCCGGGGGCTGGCAAGCCGGTCCCGGGGGCTAGACTTCCGGACCTGGGGACTGGTCTTCCGGACCCGGGGGCTGGTCTTCCGGCCACGGGGACTGGTGAGCCGGTCCCGGGAACCGGTCTCCTGGACCCGGGGGCTCCTGCCGCCTCCAACATCCCGCTCGAGCCCGAGCCGGCTCCCGTCTCGGCTCCCTCATGGGCCCAGCCCATCCTGGCTTTCCTCCTACGCGGCGAGCTCCCCCCCGACGAGGCCACAGCAAGACAAATCCAGCGCCGAGCCCCGGCCTACAGCATCATCAACCGCGAGCTGGTTCATCGCAGCACCACCGGCGTCTTCCAACGCTGCGTTGAACCGGAGAAAGGGCAAGAGATCCTCCTCGACATCCACCAGGGCGAGTGCGGTCACCACGCCGCCTCCAGGACCGTGGTGGCCAAGGCTTTCCGCCACGGCTTCTACTGGCCGACTGCTTTGGAGGCGGCCGGGCAGCTGGTCGACAAGTGTGAAGGCTGCCAGTGCTTCAGCACGCAGAGCCACCTGCCGGCTTCAACCCTCCAAACCATCCCCCTCTCGTGGCCTTTTGCCGTCTGGGGGCTGGACATGGTAGGACCCTTCAAGACCGCCCGGGGCGGCATGACACATCTGCTGGTGGCTGTCGACAAATTCACCAAGTGGATCAAGGCCAGGCCAATCAAGAAGCTGGACGGCCCCACGGCCATCCGGTTCATCGAAGACATCACGGTCCGCTACGGCGTCCCCCACAGTATCATCACCGACAACGGCACGAACTTCGCCAAAGGCGCGCTAGCGCGTTTCTGCTCCAAGCAGGGCATCCGGCTCTATCTGGCGTCTGTCGCCCACCCACAGTCAAACGGCCAGGTCGAGAGGGCAAACGGCCTGATCTTGGCCGGCATCAAGCCTCGGCTCATGGCACCACTGGTCAGGTCAGCCGGCTGCTGGATCGAAGAGCTACCGGCTGTCCTCTGGAGCCTCAGGACCACGCCCAACCGATCGACCGGCTACACCCCGTTCTTTCTCGTGTATGGATCCGAGGCAATCATCCCCACCGACATCGAGTTCGATTCGCCTCGGGTTACCCTATATACAGAGAAGGACGCAAAGGAAGCGAGAGAAGACGGCGTCCTCTCCTTCCGCGAAGGAGACTTGGTGCTCAGGCGGATCCAGCGAACTGCCGGCCAGCACAAGCCGTCCTCCCCATGGGAGGGCCCGTTCATCGTCAGCAGGGCACTACACAACAACGCGTACTACCTAATAGACGCCCAGAAGCCGCAGAAGCGCAAGAGAGACGCCTCCGGCGAGGAGACGGAGCGCCCATGGAACGCGGCGCTCCTCCGTCCATTTTACTGCTGAAAACCAGTGTATGTATATATCCTTCCCTTTGGGGCTTATGAATGCAACGGGGGCCCCAAGCCAGCACTTGGGGCACGCCCCTTTTCGATCCTTCCGAAGGTTTCTCATTATTTAGAGCGCGTCACCCGGGTCCGGCTCCCTGGCCCGGGGGCTCGCCGGCTCCCCTCCGAGGCGGATAAGTAATGTGAGCAAGCAGCCCTTCGCCCCCCCCCCCCTAACCAGCCACAGACCGGCTCCCGGCTGTCCGGCTGACGGGACCACGGGGCACGAGGGAACTTCTCACACGAAGGTCAGCCAACGAGTGGCAGCCGGACAGACCCAACTGAACTATGTTATTTCCAGCAACCGGCCACTGCCGGCTCGACCCCGCCCTAGCCAGATGACTCTAAAAGCTCGCTTGTTTTCCCAAGGACGACGCCTCGTCCCTGCCCCAGACCGGCTCCCGGCTGGCTGGCAGGCGGGGCAGAAGCCGGAAGGAATTCCGGCGTGCGACACAGGTCAAAAGACGAAAGGCAAAAGAAGAGCCGGCACGCACATATTTTTAACAGCACAAGTTAAAACGATAAACGGCCAACAGGCCAAAGGTTCATTACAGTACACCCACACCCCAGTGGGTGAAAAAATGTCTTAAACATAAATGTGCAGCAAAAGAAGCAGGTAAATATGCGGGGCGGCTCAGGCCACCGGCGCGTCGTCAGCCGGCTCGGCGGTCCGCCCAGAAGAAGTTGCGGCCTTCGGATCCGCCTCCGTGGTCTCTGTGGCGCCGGTGTCACCGTCGGTGCTGGAGGCGGTGCTCTCGTCGGCGACCTCATCGTCCTCCGGGCCTTGGGGGTTGCCGAAGGAGTCCTCGGTGACCGGCTCGCCATCCTCGCCAAGCGCTGGCAGAAGCACGTCCGGGTCGACATACGAGGCAAGCTCGTTGGCCCGACGGACAAGGGCATCTTCACGGGCCGCCCGCTCCGCCGCCGGGACGTCACGCATCGTGGCCAGCCGGTCTAAATTGACACCGGTATACCACGACGTGACGAACCGGAGCGCCATCTGCGCACCGGCTCGAGCCGCCGACGCCTTCCAAACCTCGAGCTGGGCCCTGGCGTTCTCCAGCCACAGCGCCACGCAGTTCTCCGGGGCCCCACGACCCGGCCACAAGGCGGAGATCACCTCCTTGCTGGCTGTCTTCAGCCGCTCCACGCTGCGCTGGAGGTGGATCAGCCGGTTCTCCACGGCCAACCCAAGCTCGTCCATGTCCCAGCCGGCGTCCTCCTCGCGCTCTCGCCCGCGCCGCTGCAGATCCTCCCGGTGGCCCGCCACGGCTCGCTCAGCACAGCGCTGGGTTTCCAGGAACCGCTCTGAAGAAAGGAAAATTGGAATCAGAAAACACCTCAAGGGCAAGAAAAACACGGACGGCTGAGAAGAAGATCAGGACTTACGCTGGAAGGCGTCGTCCATCTCGATGGCGAATTGCAGCGCCGCCTCCTTCTCACTTGCCAGGGCCGTCTCCGCCTGGGCAAGGGCGGCGCTGCGCGCCTCAAGCGCCTTCTCGAGGCGGGTCACCTTGACTTTGAGGGCGGCGGTCTGTTTGGCGGCATCAGCCGCCCCCTTGACAGCGTTTTCCTTGGCCGTCACCTCCCGCTGCAGCTCCTCCCTCAGACGCTCTTGGTCCGCCTGCCCGTCCACCAGCAGGCCGGCCAGCCGGTCCCGCTCCGAGGTGATCGCCCGGACGTTCTGCGCCAGCCGGTCCCGCTCGGAGGCCACCTCATCCCTCTTCTCCCGGATGGAGGCCAGGGCGTCCAGGTCCCCTGCAGAAACATCGACCGCGATCAGCAAAACGCGCAAGACCCGGGCCGACTGCCGAGCAGCCGGCCTGACTCTCGGGGGCTACACCCAGTGGGTGCGCTCGCGCGCCCCCACTGGAACTGACGTACCTTGCGCCTTCTTCAGCTCCTCCTCCAGACGGTAATAGCCGCGTTTGCCACGATTGTGGATAGCGACCGCCTCGTCAAAGAGCTCCCGCCGCCTGGAGTTCCCCGCCTGCTCCAAGAAACCAGTCAAGAACATGCAAAGGAAGATCCGGCCCGGCTGCCTCGCAGCCGGTCAGCTGGCCCGCATCTCAGGGGCTACACCCAGTGGGTGTGCTTGCGTGCCCCCACTGGAAATTCGACGAAGACCAAAAAGGCTTACCTCTGCGCGCTGAAGGGCGCTGTCGGCCGCTTCGGCAAACTTGGCCAGCTCCTCGCGGCACCGTGCCAGGACGCTGCCCAGCTCGTCGAGCGCCGGGACCGGGCCGCCGACCGACGGAGGCAGGACGGCTGGGACGCGGGCCAGCGCCTCCCAGTCCTGGATCACGTCCAGCATGGTCCTGCCGGACAGGCTCCCCCCGCCGCTCGCTCCGGCATCCGCCGCGGCGCCGGCTGCCGGGGGCGATCGCTGACCACAAGGGCTCGGGAATCAGTTCCCGACCGCCCCACGTCCGGCGCCGTTGCCTCCTCTCCCGTCCGGCTCGACGGGACGGTCGCGGCGGCCGGCGTTCCTGTCTCCGTGGCCGGCACCTCCGGTGCCGCCGGAGCCTCCGGCACGACGACCGCGGCCGGCTCGGTGGCAGGCGGCGTCACCACCGCCTCCGCCTGCCGGGGCCCCTCCGGTGCCGGCTCGGGGTTTGCTCCCCCCGGCCGGGCCACTTCCGCCCCCGTCGAAGTCGCGACCGCCTCCGCAGCCGGCCTTCGCGGCTCGCTCGGCGGAGGTCTCGACATACGAGCCGACTCCGCCGCCGAATCCGACGCCAACGCGGGGTCCGCGGACCGCCTCCGCCTGCCGCCGCTCGAGGCCCCGGAGCGTGAGGTCCCGCCCTGGGCTCCTGACTTCGAGGCTCGCAGCTCCGCGAGCCTCCTCTTCTCCTCACGCTGCGTGGCTGCGTGCTCCAGGGCCAGCTGGCTGGCGGGCTCCAGCGGGCCGGCTGTCGACTCCACGTCATGGAGCTCGATGGGGTCCCTGGAACAGGCGAACATTCAGCCGCCTGCCGGCACGTGACTTACTGAAAGAAACACCCCCAAGAACCAAGGGACCTACCCGGCGACGACAGGAAGGACCCGCTTGGCCCGCGTCGGCGGCTTCGCCGTGACCGCCTTCACCCATTTGCGGGCCGGCGGTTGGGCTGCCGGCTCCTCCTGAGCCGGCCTCTTCTCCCGACGGGAGGTCCCGGCCGCCCGGCTGCGAGACGGCCGCTCCTTGCTCCGCCCGCGCGGGCTCCGTTGAACCGCGGGGGAGGCGCGTCCAGGATCCGGACATCATCATCATCATCATCGTCATCATCATCGCTCCAATCTTTGATCGTGGGGCCGGAGGGGAACTCACCAGCCGGTCGGGACCCGCCGGCTCCCGGGTCGCCCCCCGCCTCGGCCTCTCCCGAGGAATCGACCCCCTCTTCAGGTCCGGCCCCCGGCTCGAAGTCCTCGGGGTCGGATTCGGCGCGCTCCGCCTCGAAAATCTGGGGGTGCGGGCCATCCGGCGTGTTCTGTCGAACGAAAAGCTGCGGTCAGCACGTCGGGTGAGATCGGGTGCCGGCTGGAAAGATCCAAAAAGGAAAAGAAAATTCACCTCAACGGGGCGTACCAGGGGTGCCGGATTGAGCCGGCTGTATGGCTCCTTGCCCAGGGACCAAGTCCCCAGCACCAGCTTGAAGGTCGTGATGGCGTTCACCCGCTTCGCCACTTGGGCCGGCGTCAGCTCGACGGTGGACAGTCGGCAGGGGTCCCGCCGGCCAAACATATCGCAGATCCGGTGTGGCCTCAACTGGAGAGGCAGCACCCGGCGCGCAATGAAGGCGGCCACCAGGTCGGAGGCAACAAGCCCCTCCCCGCTCCTCATCGCCTGGAGCCGGCCCAGCTCTCCGAGCACGGCCCCGGACGGGCCGACCCCCGACCAGTTCGCTCCGGATGACGGGGCGTTGACGAACGCCGGCAGCCGGATGTAATCCCGCCACGGGTCGGCGTTCTTCACATAGAAGAACGTCCGATTCCACCCCTTGACGGAGTCGATGAGGTCGATGCGGGGAAAATGCGGGCCGCGACAGCACACCACCACGCCCTCGCAGGCGTACAACACGTCGTCCTTGTTCTTCAGGGCCTTGAGATAGAAGAGCTTCCTGAAGAACTCCATGAAGGGAAGCATCCCAAGATAACCCTCGCACAAGGTCACGAAGCTCGCGACGTAGAGGATGGCGTTGGGGCCGAGGTGGTGCGGCTGGAGATCGAAGGTGTCCATCAGGAAACGGAAGAAGAGGCTCACCGGCAGGCCGAAGCCGCGCAGAAAGTGACAGGCGAAGACGACGTGCTCTCCCGCCTGGGGTCTGAGCACCACCTCGCCGCCTGGTACGCGAGCGATCACGCGCTCCTCCGACGGCAGCATGCGGGCGCGGCGGAGTTTCGCGATAGCCTCCTCCGTGACGACGGAGCCTCCCCAGCTCCCATGCGGGCCGTCAGCCATCGCTGCGGCGGGGTGGCGCGGAGCGGCGGGCGGTCGGAGTTGCGGCGCGAGCTGAGCGAAGAAGGCAAGGAGGAAGAAGACGAGGGGTCAAGAGGAGCGTAACTGCCTCCGCCCCTCGCCCTTCCCCTTTAAATGAGGGGGTGACGCCTGGGGAAGTGGGGATTAACTGCGCCCACTCCCCCGGGATATCCGCGAGATCGCGGGCGCCTCGGGCCGCGGCCACCGCGGTCTAGGCACAGAAGATCTTGGCCTGCGGCCCGAGGCCTACCGGGCTACGCCCGCGGCCTAGCGGGCTAGGCCCAGGGCGACGTCCCGTCTGCCCACGCGAGCGGGCCCCATGGCTTCATTGCGCCCCGCGTGGCGCGCCGCGAGCCGGCGCGGGGCCCGGGGCGGCGCGACGGAACCCGAGGCGTCGGGGGCGGCCACCGCCTCGCCCGGCCGTTCGGCTCCGCGCAGAAGACATAACACCGCCTGAGGGAAGCCGCCGGCTCCCCCTCGTCGGACAGACGCGGGCCCCCGCTGGCTTCGGGGACTACTGTCGGGGTTATTACCCCCGGGTAGGCCAAAGCTGAGGGGTTCTCTCCCCCGTTTGAAGAAATTCAATGCCGCCGGCTGGTCCACGGCCGGCTGGGCCGCGGCCGGCTGACGGGCCGCCGGCTGCCTCGGGACCGGCTGGCGGGGAGCCGGCGGGTCTGCTACCGGCACGCTCACAGCCGGCTCCTCGAGGAGCCGGCCGTCTGGCTTACGACCGGCTGCCTCCGGGCCGGCTTTTCCGCTGACCTTCGGACGGGCAAGCTCCCGTCCCTTCCCTCTGCGCACCTGCACGGCGACAAGACAAGACTCCCATGATGGATCCCAGCGTGGCCACAGTGGCCACTGACACGCAGGCGCATGGCCACAGTGGCTGCTGACCTCGGCCGACCGCGACAGGGCTTCCAACAGTGCCGGCACGCCTCCAACCACTCCATTACCTGCCCCGGCATGGCTACAGGGCAGCCGGTCGTACCGCTGACCTCGGCCGGTTGCCACAAGACGACGCCTCAAAGGGCAGCCCGTGCCGCGACATGACCGGCACGGGGACCCATCACGCGGACCCCGCCAGCTCCTGACGGGACCCCGTAGCGGGCGGGCCCTACCGGCGACAAGACCCCACAACCGGTGGCCCCCTCGGCCGGCTGGAGAGGCTGCCGGCTGGGGCCCCCTGAGACCTCTTATTCGTATTATAACCCGGGGGGTTGGCCTATAAAACCCCCCGGGCCTCCCCCATGCAACGGGGTCGACTCTCCACACACACCACACACACATAGGGAGGCAGCAAGGGCGACCTAGCTCTTTCTTTCTCCTCTAGCCATACAGCTCCAGGAGCACCATTGTAACCTCATCGTTGTCTAAACTAGACCGAGCAGGACTAGGGGTGTTACCTCCCACGGAGGGCCCCAAACCTGGGTACATCGTGTGTCTGCCACCGCTTGTGCCTAACCCCGCTCCCGGAGCCCGTCGGCGTCCTTCGGCCCCAACCACTCTCGATAAGCCTACCCATGGCATCTGCCGTGACAAAACGACGACAGTTTGTGTGGTTTGATTGATCATATGTGTGCTCTTTTGATGTGACTACCTTAGGATTGTTTTGGTGATTTGTGTGAATTCATTGTTTTGGTTTTGATTTGGAGTTTTTATTGCTATCATGAGCATATGGGTAGTGATTTTCCCTTAGGCCTAGTTCTGTCTATATCTCATCTATGCTTACCCACCAGATGTCATCGAGACGTAATACTAGAGCCAGTGGTTTAGGAGGCAACAACAATGATGTACCACCATACATGCAACAGTTTCTTCAAGGACAAGCCCAGTTGATCCGGCTGCTCACTCAGAATATGAGGAACAACAACAATAACAACTACACGCCACCACCACCCCCAGTTGATGCACTTACTCGGTTTTTGAGGTTGAATCCTCAGAGGTTTTCTAGCACACCTGAACCTATCGTGGCTGATGATTGGCTTCGCTCAGTTAATAGGAATTTGGAGACTGCTGGTTGCACTGATGCAGAAAGAGTGAGGTTTGCCTCGCATTTGTTAGAAGGACCAGTCGCAGCATGGTGGGACAATTACTTGGTCACTTACCCTATTGAAACTATCACCTGGGCACAATTCGAGGCAGGTTTCCGCGCCGCACATGTGTCTGCTGGCGCCATGAGTCTGAAAAAGAAGGAGTTTCGCAGTTTGCGACAGGGAGGTCGCACTGTGAATGCATATGTGGAGGAATTCAATAAGCTTGCACGTTATGCTCCTAACGATGTCAACACTGATGCAGCAAGACAAGAGAAGTTTCTTGAAGGTCTGGATGATGACTTAGGTGTTCAGTTGACAGTGGCAACTTTCAACAACTGTCAGGAGCTTATTGGTAAGGCTATTGTACTTGAAGGCAAGTTTCAAGAGGTGGAGCACCGCAAAAGGAAGGCAAGCGACACCGAGTTCAACTCTGGAGGTCAGTAGAAGCACCGTAATTCATCAACATCTTTCGACTACTATGATTCTGAAGTGGACATGTATAATGGTCATAACCACGATGTACATAATCGTTACAATGGCAATGGGCACAACCACGATGGACAGAGGAATGAGAACAACAATCACGACCCGATGACGCCCACCAAGAAGGATATAAGTCAGTTACTTTGTTATAGGTGCGGAAACCTAGGGCATTATTCAAATAAATGTCCTATGTTGAAGGACATGAATTATGACAATGGGAGTTCCAGAGAAGAGGGGTCTGGTCGCGTTGAAAGGGGACATGTGAACCACACGATGGCGGGAAGAGCTAATAATGCACCAGTCTTCGGTAAGATTTTAATCAAGTTCCAATATCATGACCGTTCTATCAATATTGGTGCATCATATTTATGCATGTCAAGGGAGTTTTGGATATATGCATTGAGTAAGCCTGAAAACCCTGGGATATGGATTAAATCAAGTTCCCGTCTTTAACCTTGCTAGCCAACTCGAATCTCGAGGACGAGATTCATTTTAAGGGGGGTAGATCTGTAACATCCCAATTTTTTTTTAAATTTTTTTGGAATGTTAATGGGAGCATTCATTTGCATAATGATTTCAATGCATATTTGAAAATTTCTAAGCATTCAAAGTGTTTTCAACTCAAGGCAAAATATTTGGAGAGGAGATAATATGACTTCTTCCCTATTAGGTATAGTTGGAAAATGCTAAGAATATTATCTTGAGTTCACAATATTTATTTTGAGATTTTAGAAACTCAGATTTATTTTTAGAGTTGGTTTTTAGTGCTTTTTATTAGCACCTATTGCATAAAACAATTTTTCCAAACTCTTATTCCACTTGGAAAAAATGTGTAATGTTTGATAAAATTGCTATTATATTTTTCTGTGTGGTTATGGTAATTTTAGGAATTATTGGTATTTTAATTTTGGCCAGAATGTTTTCCTGTACAGTATTCTCTGTTCGTAGATGTTACTGTTCATTTAGGCCTCCACAGCCGCTGCCTTCTCTGTCCCTCGCTCTCGCGCGCTACAACAGTAGCAGGCCGGCCCAGCAGCACCGCAAGCCACAACAAACCCCGCATACCACTCTCCCTCGTTTTTTTCTCTCCACAGCCACTGACGGCAGGGCCCCGCCTTGTCATCCCCTTTCCTCGGACGTGTTCATCCTGGACTGCATGTCCCGATCCAAATCCCGATCGTTTTCGGCTCAATCATGCCCCTCCTGCACGAAATCAACCTTATAAATATTCCCTGTCCCTATCTCGTCCGATTTTTCGCAAAATAGAGACCTTCCGTTCCTGTTTCGCCCAGATCCGATCTCGCCGGAGTTCACCGCCGCCTGAAGCTTTTGTTGGACGAATCCCGCTCCTACGGAAGGTTAACTGGTCTCTTTTCCCCTTAATTCGCTCTGTATAGATGTCCCTCATTTCCCTAAACCTCTTCCTCTCGCAGAATGACACCGGAGCAAGCTCTGTGACGTCTCCAAAACTCGCCGGCGCCGCCTCGCCTTGGGCCACCCACCATCGTCACCACAGAGGCCTAGCGACGACGTAGTGGTGACCTTCGAGTTCACCACGGGCCTCTGCGTATCTTCCGCTACTCCCCGTACTCCTCATATCACTGGAGCAAGCGCCCCGAGCACCATCGAGCCGCCCGAGGTCTTCTTCTTCAACTCCGGCGGACACCTTACCTCTGTTCACCGGTGAGCTCCACGTCCGTCTGATCGGTTTCTAGCGGCTAGGATTAGATCGTCAACTGTTTTTAACTGCCGAATGGTTTTCTATTGAATAGCGGATGCTCACTCTTTAGCCACCGCAGCAAACACATTCCAGCCTCTCGCAGTGCGCCACGTGGCAACGCCACAGTGACAGCAGCAGCAGCTCAATATTTTGGACAGATTTTGTTCAAAGTTTCGTTTAGCTATAACTTGAGATCCGTATATTGAAATTCATCGATTCTTTTTCCTGTGCACTCATATTAATTAGTAGAATTCTGTAGAACCAAAATTTCATACTTTTGCATTGTTTAAATTTGAATTCATTCGAATTTGAATTCAATCTTCTGGAGGCCATATCTTTCAAACCGTTTATCAAATTAAATTAATTCCTTTTGCATTGTGATTCTACGAGCTTGTAGGTTATAATTACATACTGATATGTTACTGTTATTAGATTTTTATTTGAATTATTTCATGTTGACTTTAATTTGATGTTATGTGAGTATGATTTATTTATCGGTGCCCTTCGTTCAACGTATAGATTGTGCGGAGTGTGAAGCGGATCAGAATTAAACGTTAGAGTACTTCAGTACCATTCAAGGCAATTTTGCACTTTTGATTATGCTCATCTATTTGTACTATGCATGCGTTGTTTGTATGCTTTGACATATGCTTGGATTGTTGTGGTAGATGTAGTTGGGTGTTGAGTTATTCGTGGAAGTGGTGAGCCTATCTGTTTATAGCTGTAGGTTCGGGCTTTTGCTCGAGTGAATGCGTCACTGGCTGAGCGCTCTATTGTCCCTAGAGAATGCGCCATGGCTGAGCGCACTTGAGTTGTCGGGACTTAAATCCGGTGAATGCGTCGATGGCTGAGCGCTTTGGAGTCCCCATTGAATGTGTCATCGACTGAGCGCACTTGATACATCTTGAAGATCTTTCTCATCTCATCGTAGGATTGTGTTTTCTCTTTTGCGGGTTAATTGGTTGTGGTGCGTGAACCTTGATCAGTTAGTGGAGGTAGGTGAAGGCATACTTCTGCCAACCCAATTTGAGTGTTTTGTTTGTCATACCTTGCTCGTAGATGTAGGTTTGCTATATATCATTATGTGTGATTTGCCAATGCATTCAATGTATTGACCCTTTGTGGCTGCAACTTATCATGTTGCAGGATGTTCAGATGATCATTGAGATACAGTAGGGTCGCGAGTCTTCACTCAACATTTTCGCCAGTGGGCATTGATGGGATTCATCGTTTGTTTATGCTACTTTTCCGCTGTCATTATTTAATAAAGCTAGCTATGTGCTACGAGATTGTAATACCTTATAAATTCTGAATCGTACATTGTAGTAAAATGATGCATTTGTTACTTTGATATTCTTATGTACTGTGTGTGCTAGCGAATCGATCCAGGGACTAGCAGGGTAAGCATAGAGACATTGAATCTTATCAGGTTCGGGTCGTTACATTGGGTATTTATAGGCATCAGAGGCAGTGGAGGGGGGCCCCGTGGAGGGCACAACCCATCAGGGCGCGCCGGGGGCCCCCTGGCGCGCCCTGGTGGGTTGTGGCCTCCACAACCCACCTCTCTGGCACTTCTTTGGCCCACTGGGTGTCTTCTGGTCCAGAAAAAATCTCCAAAAAGTTTTGTCGCGATTGGACTCCGTTTGGTACTGATATTCTGCAAACTAAAAAACAAGCAAAAACAGCAACTGGCACTTTGGCACTATGTCAATAGGTTAGTCCCAAAAAATTATATAAAGTTGTTATAAAATGATTGTAAAACATCCAAGAATGATAATATAACAGCATGGAACAAGCAAAAATTATAGATACGTTGGAGACGTATCATCCAGCCACTCATGTGAATTCACATAAGCTTGGCTCTGTCTATCATCTGCAAGCAGGACTACCCACTACAAACACTATCTTAAGGTACACTTTCATGCCCAAGTCTGGAGATGACAAGATGATTAGAGGGTACTCCATCAACATGCTGCACCATATAGACACCCACACCAGGATTAGGGTGATGATTGTTGAGACAATCAAGAGGACAGCTGCTGACCAAAAACGATCTTGTGGATATGCACCTTACATTTAGATGCTCATCAACTCCAAGTTGGAGAAGAATGTATATGCACTTAATCGTCCTCATATGCCACTTCAGCCAGACTTTAAGGATAATGTTGATGTTATGGATCCAAGTCATCCCACTTCATCTACTGCACAGGCAGAGGCAGAGGCAGCTAGAGCCACTAGTGCTCAGGTTCCGAGGTACAAGAGCGAGCAAATGGATCTGATCATCAGCACCATTCAGGGCATGCAGAAGGATATCAAGAGCATCTTGCTGAACCAAGAAAGCCTTGAGAGGATTGTGGAAGACAAGTTCATCACGATGAACAACAAGGTAGATGGGTTGATGAAGACTGTGGATGAACTTAAGAACGAAGTGGATGCAGTGCCTAGCCCTCATTCCTCCGATGATGACGATAGTCCACCTCTCAGGACCATCACCCAGTTCAAGACCCAAGCCAGGACTCCTACCGTGCCAGTTCCAGAGACGAGGCCTACCTCATCAGCACCTGTCGCAGCTCCATCAGCTCCTCCAGCACCTCCAGTGTCTACACCACCACCTCAGAGGACTTCAGTTGAACTCTTCGCGGATGCTCTTCTCTCGACTCCTTCGACAGCCACCGGAGCAGCTTCATCGTCTCATGGAGGAGATCATGCCTAGAGTGACGATTAGATCTATAGCTTTGAACTTTTTGGTAACTTGTTGCCAAAGGGGGAGAGGTTATAGATCATAGGGCTTCGAGAGGGAGAGAGAGAGAGAGAGTTGCATTTTGATTCCTCTCTACAAGTTTTCAAAACATTTGGTTTATCGTTTGGTTGAAACTTTGTTGGTGATTGATCATATACTCTTGTGTGATGCTACTACTTTGCTATCTTTGAGATATCTGTGTGATGATCATTCACTTGTTTGGTGTGATGTGCTTATGCAATTCATTCATGTTAATTTTTGTGCACCACCAAGTTGTATGTGACATGGACGAGTGACCCATGATCCTAATCGATTGTGCATTTGCATTCAAATGCAAATTTAAAATAATGCACAAATTTAGGAGGAGCTCTTGCTTATCACATACTTCTCAAAGCGACGATGCTATTCATTGATTATATCTATTATCGAAGCTTTGATCTATATGTTGTCATCAATACCAAAAAGGGGGAGATTGAAAGCACAACTTCTCCCTAGGTGGTTTTGGTAATTAATAACAACATATATTTCATTGGACTAATGTTTCCACTAAGTGTATCTCAGGAAAAAGTTCAATGATGGGTTGGCTAAAAGATTGTGTGGAGTACCTCCCCAAGGAAAGGAAGGAATAGGATTGGCCATGCTTCAAGATCAAGGACTCTACATTTTACATTTTGTGAGAAATCACTTTGAGTCCATAGGAAAGCCAATACTATTAAAAGGGGATGAGGTAAATATGATGATCTGGTTGCTCAAGTGCTTAGAGGTAGCCACCAAAAATACTCACCCACTTTCCCACACATATCCTCTGTCCAAAGCCAAAAGTCTAAATTCGGTGACACCAACATTCCCATTCGGATCCACCGAGTTTATCCAAGACAGAAGCCAAACCAAACCCTAGCATCTCGGTACTACCAGCTTTCCTTTCGGTGCCACCGAAAATAGTGACCAACTTCCTGGTTAGCCATTTTCTAGATTTTCTGAGAATCGGTCTCACTGAGAAGTTGGACCAACTTTCTGTTAGCCCATTTCTTGAAATCGGTCCCACCGAGTTTGAGGAACCGGTCTCACCGAGATTTGGTAACTGCCTAGGTCACCCATATCGGTACCAGCGAGATTCATATATCGGTCTCACCGAAAATGCCAAAGTTGCCACATTTTGAACTAGTTGGTGCCACCAAGTTTCACTTCGGTTTCACCGAGTTGGGCAATAATGTTGTAACGGTTGGATTTTTGGAGAAGCCTATATATACCCCTCCACCACCACTCACTCGAAGAGAAGCACTCAGAACACACACACACTTGCCATATCCAAATTTTCTGAGAGAGAGCCACCTACCCTTGTGTTGAGGTCAAGATCATCCATTCCAACCATATGGATCTTGATTTCTAGCCTCCCCAAGTTTCTTTCCATCCAATCAATCTCTTCTACGCATGCCAAACCTGTGAGAGAGTGATTGAGTGTTGAGGAGACTATCTTTTGAAGCACAAGAGCACAGAGTTCATCATACTACCGCATCTATTACCTTTTGGAGGGTGGTGCCTCCTAGATTGGTTAGGTGTCGCTTGGGAGCCTCCTTCTTCGTGATTGTGGAGTTGAACCAAGAGTTTGTAAGGGCAAGGAGATCACCTACTTCGTGAAGATCTACCCCGAGTAAGGCTAGTCCTCCGTCGACGTAGGCCATCATGGAATAGACGAGGTTTCTACTTCGTGGACCCTTCATGGGTGGAGCCCTTCGTGCACTCTCGCGACCGTTACCCTCCGTGGGTTGAAGTCTCCATAAATGTGGACGTACGATAGCACCACCTATCGGAACCACGGGAAAAAAATCTCCGCATCTCCAAATTGCGTTTGATCTTCCAATCCCTAACCTCTTACATTTGCATGTCTTTACTTTCCGTTGCTATACTCTTAGACTTGCATGTGTAGGGTGAACTTGACTTGCTACAATTTCTAAAATCTGCCCACAACTAAAATTAGGAAAATGTTCGAATTTTATTTTGCCAAGTAATCTTATCACCCCCCTCTAGACATACTTTCGATCCTACACTATGCCAGTGGATGTGTTCACGGCAGATTGCAAAAGTCGTTTGATGAAAAGAAGGGAACAATAAAAGGAAACAAGGGAAGACATTGATGCACCGAAAGAGGGGTTGAATCTTTTGTTGGAGAAGGAAAAAGAAGATGGTGATGCAAAGGGGCAACGGTGGAGTGTTTTCAAAACACAGTGCATGATCAAGGGCCATGCATGTAAAATGATAATTGACGGTGGTAGCTTTACCAATGCCATTAGCAAGGATGTCGTGCAGGCTTTGGGTTTGTCCATGTGGCGACACCCCCAACCACACCATGTGAGCTGACTATATAACTCTGGAAAGTTAAAGATTACACATAAGGTACGTATAACTTTTGCAGTTGGAGCTTATATTGACAAGGTAGACTGGGATGTTGCACCAATGGATGCGTGCCAATTGCTATTGGGAAGGCCGTGGCAGTTCAATCATGATGCAATCCATGCAGGAAAATCCAACACTTATACATTCATGCATGATGGAAAGAAGCACATATTGAAACCGATGGTGGATAGTGCAATTATTGTAGACATGCGTGTTCCAAAGAAGGCCATGCCTTTGAAAGTTAACTCAAAACCGAGGACGGTTTTGTTTCAAGAAAGGGAGGATGATACGAACACGTTATCTTCACACGTACCATCAGATGACAGTGCTATGCAAGTTGAACCGGTTAAAGAAATAAGTCATAGAAAAGTTGCAAAAAATAATGACGTACATGCAACCATATTTCATCAAGGAAAGGATGGTATCGTGCGTCAGTTATGTGGACCTGGGTTTGCAGACGTGGCAGATCAAGAAAACAACTCGGAACATAATCGTATACATCCAAGTATGATACATGTACATGAGTTACGCGACCATACAGCTACAGATGAACCACACAAGATCACACCAGAAATATTTGCCACTTATCAAGGAGATCATCAAATAGTCTGGCAGGATCCAGCGCCCATCAAGGTTATTCCTAACTTCCGAACACCTCTAGGGAATATTAGGATCAGCAGTTTCCTTTTAAAATTGTATGCGCCCAACTAATGTCGGAGAGGATCTCCCAAGGGATAAATTCTCCTTTTACTAGAAGGGTTGGGCGCGCTTTGCTGCGCCGTCGGTGTTGCTGTGTTTACCATAAAAAATTACTCCCTTTGTTTCAAAATATAAGGTGTATTTTTTTAAATTAAATCTTTTTAAGTTTGACCAAATTTGTAGAGAAATATATCAATATACATAATATCAAATCGGTATCATTAGATTCATCATGATTTTTTTATTGATTTAGTATTGTGAATGTCAATATTTTTGGCTCTAAACTTGGTCAAAGTTACGGATATTATACTTTTCGAAAACTTAATACACCTTATGTCTTAAAACTGAGTGAGTATTTGGTTTCACGAGAGGGGTAGACGATGAAGTATGTTTTTTATTTATAATGCAGCGTGTTTGGTGGGCATTCAGTGGTGTGATTGGGTGTTATTTGCTAATCAATCCATACTTTTGTGTGAAAACTTCACCGGTGACTGCATGGTATATTGGTGCTACAATATTACATAGTGGCATTTTTTAAGGTGGTGAGAGGGCTGCCGGTTGATTGATATGTTTTTATAGGTCGATTGCTGCCGGTTGATTTAGAAAATCGTTGGACTTTCAAAATCGTAAACCAAATCCAAAATTACCTCGATGAAATGAGAGAGCTTCAAAACTAAAAAGCACAAGGAATAAAAGAATATAATAATAGAAATGAATTAAAAGAATTTACTAAGAGAGATGAATTAAAAGAATTAAATAAGAGAGCTCCTTGAGAAATTGTTGACCTGGTCAAAATCAGGTGACCCAATTATAAATTGAAGACATCAATTGATTGTGAGGCCTTAAAATTAAGGAGCCTATTGTATTTATAAATATAGTATATAAAAATTGAATAATAGAGCTTTGAGAAATTGTTGACCCGATCAAAATCGGGTGACCCAATGTCAATTGGAGACCTCAATTGAATGTGGGCTCTCCAATCCTGGGAGGATTAATGTTATAGTATATTGCTGCCGGTTGATTTAGAAAATCGTTGGACTGTCAAAATCGTAAACCAAATGCAAAATTACCTCGATGAAATGAGAGAGCTTCAAAATTAAAAAGCACAAGGAATAAAAGAATATAATAATAGAAATGAATTAAAAGAATTTACTAAGAGAGATGAATTAAAAGAATTAAATAAGAGAGCTCCTTGAGAAATTGTTGACCCGGTCAAAATCAGGTGACCTAATTATAAATTAAAGACATCAATTGATTGTGAGGCCTTAAAATTAAGGAGCCTATTGTATTTATAAATATAGTATATAAAAATTGAATAAGAGAGCTTTAAGAAATTGTTGACCCGGTCAAAATCGGGTGACCCAATGTCAATTGGAGACCTCAATTGAATGTGGGCTCTCCAATTCTAGGAGGATTAGTGTTATAGTAAATTTACTAGGTGGTCTTTATGTTTTTAGGTAGTGGAACGTGAGCTTTTAAATTATTTTTCTAGTTTCTTGTACCAGTACTTACTTAGGAGTCCAGGTCATGTGGCCCTTAGGACGTGCGCATGCAGAGAGTGTCGGCTATATAAAAAGCATCACGTCCTTGTAAGTTGGGGTGGAGAGTTTATTTTTATTCGTGAGTTATGAACAAGATTCAGAAAATGTCCAGCTTTGGGGCGATCCAATCTCGAGTATTTTCAGTGATTTTTCCTTCAAGGAAATTTATTAGCAATGAAGGGTTGATCATCACATCGACTGATCCAAGGGGGTCATTATCTTTGTTCGTGTATTGATCGTGCACAGGTACATATTTTATTGGAGGTTGAAAGGAGGAACGCAGGGACAAACTGATGATCAATAGTCGCCGTGAAAGATCGGACCGTCTACGCGCATGAATTAGCATCTCGCTAGTTTGTGCCTCATCATCACGTCCGTGACAAGTAGACCGAAAAAATTCTGCATCTACTATTATTACTCCATCAATCGACCGAGTCTTGCTTGCATCTATGATATTAAGTTCATGGCAAAGAGAGTAGCGCATTAAGCAAGATGACATAATGTAGACAAAGTAAGACAAGCAATATATTCAGATCCCATCGTTTTATCCCTAATGACAACAATACAAATACGTGTCTTGTCTCCTTCTATCACTCGGATATAAAACGCCGCAAGATTGAACCCATTACAAAACACCTCCCCCACTGAACATAAATCAATCTAGTTGGCCAAACCAAACGGATATATCAGAGAGAAATGCAAAGCTATTACAATCATTCATAATAAAATTCAAAAAAGACTCAATTACTTTCAATGAATAATCTGATCATAAACTCACAATTTCATCGGATCCCAACAAACACATCGCAAAAGAAGATTACATCGGATAGAACTCCAAGAAGATCGAGGAGAACATGGTATTGAAGATCAAAAAGGGAGAAGAAGCCATCTAGCTATTAGCTACGGACGCGCAGGTCTGTGGTGAAATACTCATGCATCATCATGGAGGCCTTCGTGATCGATTCCCCCTCCGGTAGACTACCGGAAAAGGTCTCCAGGATCGCGGAAGAACAAAGGCTCGCGATGACGGAAAAAGTGTTTCAGGTGTCTCTCTGGTGGTTTGGAAATATTTTTGAATTTATAGAAGTGAAATTAGGTCAAACGGAGTTGCGTGAGGCCCACGAGCTCACGGGGCATGCCCTACCCTTAGGGCATGCCCTGTGAGCTCGTGGCTCTCCCGTAGCTCTTCTGTCCTCCTCCCGAAGCTTCTAGGGTCTCTTTTGGACCAGAGAAAATCGTTGTAAAGTTTCATCGTGTTTGGACTTCGTTTGGTATTGATTTTTCTAAAAAATCAAAAACACGCAAAAAACATGAAATTGACACTGGGAATTGGGTTAATAGGTTAGTCCTAAAAAATGATATAAAATAGCATATAATTGCATATAAGTATCCAAGATTGTTAATATAATAGCATGAAACAATAAAAAAAATTATAAATACATTAGAGACATATCACTGCCGTTTCAGTAACATACTCGGGCAAGCACGAACTGTTTAGATCAGCATACTTGGCATGATATGTTGTGCTTTCAATGATTTCGTTCAGGGGCGGAGCCAGGATTTGAGTATGCGGGGGGCGAAGAGGCAAATACCACGCAATCATATATAACGTAGTATATAAAAGGCGATTATGGACGATTTTTTACATATATCACCGGGATCAAATTGCAATGACATATTTTTCATAATTCAAAAGAAAATGACACTCTTGTTAGTATAAATATATCTCTAGACGGCAAAACATATCGAACAAATCAACAACCTCACCCGAACAAATCAACAACCTCACTCGGAACATATAGCAAACTGAAAAGTAAGTATTAAAACTTTTAGTTATTATCTTGATGTATAGCTGTTATAGAACTTCAGAAATTGTAGTAAGCAATGTAACAAAAACATTACCTAGTAATTTGCATAATCTAGTTGTATGTTGGATATACCTTCAGATTTCGTCTAGCTATGACAATATAGGCCGTGCGACTGAGTATCAGATTTGATTTGATACTGACCGAGAAGCAACAATTGCTTCATTGGGATGAGCCGGTGATGACGGTTGAAGGAGACACGACAACGAAAGGGCAGAGCTTCCTTTGGTGGCTGATGGAAACGCGCCAATGCCCTAGCGCGAGGCTGTGCGTAGACGGTGGCGATCGACCCTAGAAAGCAAAGCAGAAATACTAACATTCAGACTAATGTTTGGATTCATAAAAATAAATTACTAGTAGCTAATAGCTATTGTTGATATATATACTACAACCTGATTGTATCCATAAGCTAGCCTCCCGGCGACAGGCGACAACGACGGCGGCGGCAACCATCTACAGTCAGGCGCACGTAGAGAGGATCAATCGATTGATCATGACATTAGGGCTAGGACCTGGCCTCGACCGGCAAAACAATTACACACATGCGACAGGCCACGATTACATGGGCTATTGGGCTGACTTTGATGCGTACTAACTAATTCTAGGATTAATCAAGCTGGGTCGTCACTAATAAGTCATTACTCGGCCATTAGCACACGTAATACACTAGTGCGTATACCAGAAATTTTCAGGGTGGGGCGAGCGGTTCTAGCTGCTCGCCCCCTGTCTCCGCCCCTGATTTCGTTGATATAGCTGAAGTCATACTTCTTCGGATCCTCTGTGGAAGCAAGAACATTCAACTTGGCCTTCTTGGCAGCAGCAACATCTTCTTCACTGGTCGACAACTTTCTCTTCGCAACAGACTTGGTCGAAGTCTTCAGTGGAGCGGAGCCTAAAGGATTATGTGAGGCTGGCTCCGGAGCATGTCTTGGAGACCTTTTAGGGCCTCTTTGATTCGTAGGATTTTGAAAACGCACAAATAGAAAAAGTATAGGGTTTGAGTGGCATGTCCAGTTGAACCCTATAGGATTAGCAAGGAGTGTTTGACGCCACGTGAAAAAAAAAGGAATTGTAAAAAGAGGTTGGAGTGGATGTTAGATTTCCTATGAAATGTAGTACAAAAGATTCCATAGGAAAAAATCATATGAGATACAATCCTATGAATCAAAGGGCCAATGTAGAAAAAATTCCTAAGGATCTCAATCCTCCAAAAACACTATAGAATTCCTTTGAATCAAAGGAGCCTTAGGAGATATCAAAACCTTCGCTGGAGAAGGACTTTGCTGATAGATAGTAGAATTCTGAAATTAATTTCGATTAAATCTATAAAACTACACGTCCATTGATCCATATGTTACAGCCATGATTACATCCATATGAACAAACATCTTTAATCCATATGTCTTGTTGACAGCAGCTACAGCTAAATCCATCAATCCATACAATTTCCAGCCACAGTCGTTTTTTTCTCAACCAATATACAGCAAGCGAGCAGCGACATCAGTTATAGCAAGCACAGGTACAACAGCAAATGCTGCTCCAGCGCGGCCAGCAGCACCCTGTACATAGACGTGCTGCTGCGGCGTGGACAACTGGATCGACCAGAGGGTGTCGTAGCGGCGTCGAGCGGAGATCTGAGATGCCCGTGTCTGACTGCTGGGGCGCTTGAAGGGCCGGCGCTTTTTCTCTCCGGCCGGCGAGGGAGCGGCCGGAGCGCAGAGAGACGGGGCAAATAGACGGAGCGCTGGGGAGGAGCCACACTTTGATGCGTCGGCGGTGGGACGGGCGGTGTGCCAGGTTACGGCGAGGAGTGCGAGGCGGCGGCGCTGTTCCTGTCTCCCCAGCCTCTGTTCAATCGAAACAGATAGAAGGCCCTCACCAGGTTCGATCAAACCAGAACCAGGTCAAAGTAATCGAGGGGCAAAATCTTCCTACAAAATATTACATGCGGGCCCAGACCTAAAAAATGAGCTAAAAAGTCAGTTTGTGCCATTTTATCTAGCCATGAATCAACTCAAAAAGAAAAGGTTTGTTATTTGATCCAATAGAAAGAAGGACGCTGCGTAGCAGCGCGCTGTACGGAGGAGTCTAGCGGCCGGCATATTAGGAAAGATTCCCCGCTGGTCCCCCACCCCATGTGACGAAAAGGGAATTTCAATCCCAGCCACCTCTGCCCCATGAAAAACAGGCAAGAAAAGCTCCATCTGTCCCCTCACGTGATCTTCCCACCAACCCCAAAAGAAACCCTACGCCGCAGGCTCCCCTCGGCGACTTCCTTCTTCCCCCAGCCGCCGTCAAATGCCATGACCTAGGCAATGGGGGAGCTCTCCCCATACCTGCAGGCAAGAACACACCAAAAAGTCCAAGAAAATAAAGTTTGAAGATCCTGGAGAACTCAACTCTTCTGTGCAACTCTTTTGTGTTGTTGAGGCAATAATCTGGGGGAAACTTGGGCAAAAGAATTGCCAGAACTGGGCAAAAATCACCCCCGGTGAAGAAAACAGCAATGGTAACATGCCCTTCCAAAAAAAACGACCAGTAGATACTTCTACTTGAGCTAGTTGAGTTCTACCCCTTTGTACCTACAATCTTTGCTCTAATAGTTGCAAAAGTGCGTCCTGGATTGAAATTTTGCAATTGATCTTCCACCCGAATCTGGTCCCCCTGTTCTTGCCTCCTGTAGAATTGGATGGTGGACTAAATTGCTGGTTCTTGATTGTGTCTTGCCTAATATCTTGCCCCTTGCTTCCGCAACAAGCAAAAAGGAAAAGAAAGATCAGTAGGAGCATTTTGAGATGCTGGGATGATGTAATGTAGTTGAACATTGAATTGCTTGCATGATATAAAAAAAGAACAAAAAGAACAAACTAATTTCAGAAATATAGTTGTTTATTCCGTAGGTGGTAGAAAAAAAATTAGTTGCTTGCATGCTATAAAAAAGAACAAGAAAAAGCGTGTAAAAAGTCTTAACCTATTACTAATTTGCAAACAAAATGCCCCCTGCTCATTGAGTTGCTTGCATTATATTGCAGAGTAATGAAAAAAAAGATGTTGAGCAAGATGGAGTGGGGGCCGCGGGTGTGGTTTGGGACTTGTCATGCATGGATCAGCGACTAAGGTCTCCGAGGGAGGCGAATTTGTGACGCGTCGGCCCCCACGGGGTTCGGTGGGGTGGGGGCCGCTGGTGTGGTTTGGGTGACTTGTCTTGCATGGAGTGGCGACAAAGGTATCCGAGGGAGGCGAGTTTGCGACTCGGAACTCCACGGGGTTCGGTGGGTGGGGGCCGCGGGTGTGGTTTGGGCGACTTGTCATGCATGGATCAGCGACTAAGGTCTCCGAGGGATGCGAATTTGCGACGCGTCGGCCCCCACGTGGTTCGGTGGGGTGAGGGCCGCTGGTGTGGTTTGGGTGACTTGTCTTCCATGGAGCGGCGACAAAGGTATCCGAGGGAGGCGAGTTTGCGACTCGGAACCCCACGAGGTTCGGTGGGTGGGGGCCGCGGGTGTGGTTTGGGTGATTTGTAATGCATGGAGTGGCAACAAAGGTCTCCGAGGGAGCGAGTTTGCGACCCGGAGCCCCACAGGGTTCGGTGGGGTGGGGCCATGGGTGTGGTTTGGGCAACTTGTCATGCATGGAGCGGCGATAAAGGCCTCCGAGGGAGGCGAGTTTGCGACCCGAAGCCCCATGGGTTTCGGTGGGTGGGGGGCGCGGGTGTGGTTTGGGCGACTTGTCGTTCATGGAGCAGCGACGAAGGCCTCCGAGGGAGGCGAGTTTGCGAGCCGGATCCCCACGGGTTTCAGTGGGTGGGGGCCGCGGGTGTGGTTCGGGTGACTTGTCGTTCATGGAGCGGCGACAAAAGGCCGCCGAGGGAGGCGAGTTTGCGACTCGTCGCTGCCCATGGGTTTCGGGGGCCGCGGGTGTGGTTTGGGCGAGTTGTCATGCATGGAGCGGCAACCTAGGACGTCGAGGGAGGTGAGTTTGTGACTCATCGCCCCCCATGGGTTTTAGGGGTGGGGCCGCGGGTGTGGTTTGGGCAAGTTGTCATGCATGGAGCGGCGACCTAGGCCATCAAGGGAGGCGAGTTTGTGACTCGTCGCCCCCCATGGGGTTCGGTGGGTTGGGGACCGCGGGTGTGGTATGGGCGACTTGTCATGCATGGAGCAGCGACAAAGGTCTCCGACGGAGGCGAGTTTGCGACTCGTCGTCCCCCACGTGGTTCGTGGGGTGGGGGCCGCTGTGTGGTTTGGACGACTCATCGTTCATGGAGCAGCAACAAAGGCCGCCGAGCGAGGCGAGTTTGCGACCGGAATCCCCACGGGGTTCGGTGGGGTGGGGCCACGGGTGTGGTTTGGGCGACTTGTCATACATTGAGCGGCGACAAAAGGCCGTTGAGGGATGCGAGTTTGCGACCCGGAGCCCCACTGGGTTTGTTGGGTGGGGGCCGCGGTATGGTTTGGGCGACTTGTCGTTCGATCGAGTGGCGACAAAGGCCACCGAGGGAGGCGAGTTTCCGACCCGGAGCCCCACGAGGTTCGGTGGGGTGGGGCCGCGGGTGTGGTTTGGGCGACTTGTCATACATGGAGCGGCGACAAAAGCCTTCGAGGGAGGCAAGTTTGCGACCCGGAGCCCCACGGGTTTCGGTGGGTGGGGGCCGCGGGTTTAGTTTGGGTGACTTGTCGTTCATGGAGCGGCGACAAAGGCCGCCGAGGGAGGTGAGTTTGTGACACGTCGCCCCCGATGGATTTCAGGGGTGGGGCCGCGGTTGTGGTTTGGGCGAGTTGTCATGCATGGAGCGACGATCTAGGCCACCGAGGGAGGTGAGTTTGTGACTCGTCGCCCCACACGGGGTTCGGTGGGGTGGGGGCCGCGGGTGTGGTTTGGGCGACTTGTCATTCATGGAGCAGCGACAAAGGTCTCCGAGGGAGGCGAGTTTGCGACTCGTCGCCCCCCACGTGGTTCGTGGGGTGGGCTCTACGGTGTGGTTTCGGCGACTCATTGTTCATGGAGCGGCGACAAAGGCCGCCGAGGGAGGCGAGTTTGCGACTCATCGCCCCCCACGTGGTTCGTGGGGTGGGCTCTACGGTGTGGTTTCGGCGACTCATTGTTCATGGAGCAGCGACAAAGGTCTCCGAGGGAGGCGAGTTTGCGACTCGTCGCCCCCCACGTGGTTCGTGGGGTGGGCTCTACGGTGTGGTTTCGGCAACTCATTGTTCATGGAGCGGCGACAAAGGCCGCCGAGGGAGGCGAGTTTGCGACCCGGAGCCCCACGGGGTTCGGTGGGGGTGGGGCCGCGGGTGTGGTTTGGGCGACTTGTCATAAATGAAGCGACGACAAAAGGCCGCGAGGGATGTGAGTTTGCGACCCGGATCCCCACGGGGTTCGTGGGGTGGGGGCCACGGTGTGGTTTGGGCGACTTGTCGTTCATCGAGCGGCGACAAAGGCCGCCGAGGGAGGTGAATTGGCGACCCAGAGCCCCATGGGGTTCGGTGGGGTGGGGCCACGGGTGTGGTTTGGGCGACTTGTCATACATGGAGAGGCGTCAAAGGCCTCCGAGGGAGGCGAGTTTGCGACCCGAAGCCCCACGGGTTTCGGTGGGTGGGGGGCGTGGGTGTGGTTTGGGCGACTTGTCGTTCATGGAGCGGCGACAAAGGCCGCCGAGGGTGGCGAGTTTGCGACACGTCGCCCCCCATGGGTTTCGGCGGTGGGGCCACTGGTGTGTTTCGAGTGAGTTCTCATGCATGGAGCGGCGACCTAGGCCGTCGAGGGAGGCGAGTTTGTGACTTGTCGCCCCCTCGGGGTTCGATGGGGTGGGGCCCGCAGGTGTGGTTTGGGCGACTTGTCATGCATGGAGCGGCGACAAAGGTCTCCGAGGAAGGCGAGCTTGCGACTCGTCGTCCCCCACGTGGTTCGTGGGGTGGGGGCTGCGGTGCGGTTTGGGCGACTCGTCGTTCATGGTGCAGTGACAAAGGCCGCCGAGGGAGGCGAGTTTGCGACCCGGTGCCCCACGGGGTTCGGTGGGGTGGGGCCGCTGGTGTGGTTTGGGCGACTTGTCATACATGGAGCGGCGACAAAAGGCTGACGAGGGATGCGAGTTTGCGACTCGTAGCCCCACGGGGTTCGTGGGGTGGGGGCCGTGGTGTGGTTTAGGCGACTTGTCGTTCTTCGAGGGGCGACAAAGGCCGCCGATGGAGGCGAATTTGCGACCCAAAGCCCCATGGGGTTCGGTGGGGTGGGGCTGCGGGTGTGGTTTGGGCGACTTGTCATTCATCGAGCGGCGACAAAGGCCGCCGAGGGTGACGAATTTGCGACCCGAAGCCCCACGGGGTTCGGTAGGGTGGGGCCGCGGGTGTGGTTTGGGCGACTTGTCATACATGGCGCAGCGAGAAAGGCCTCTAATACGTCTCCAACGTATCTATAATTTTTGATTGTTCCATACTGATATATTATCATTCTAGGATACTTTTTGGGTCATTATTTACCATTTTATAATATTTTTGAGCACTAACCTATTGACACCGTGCCCAATGCGAGTTGATGTTGTCTGCGTGTTTTTGCCTTTGCAGGTTTACTGTACCAAATGAAGTCCAATTGCCACGAAACTTTCTGATGATTTTTTCTGGACTATATGAAGACCTAGAAGCTTCGGAAGGAAGCCGGGAGGCACATGAGGGCCCCACCACACATCAGGGCGCGCCCTGGGGGGCTGATATATGGTGCCCCCCTCGGGCACCTCCCTACATCCCTCTTCGACCTATAAATTCTCTAATATTCCGAAAACCTTGGAGGCAGTCCCTAAACCCTTTTTCCGCCGCCGCAAGTCTTTGTTCCGTCGTGAGGCCATCTGGAGCTCAGTTCCGGCACCCTGCCGGAGGGGGGATTGACGTGGCTTGAGACTGTGTCGGTATTTCCCCAAAGAGGAAGGGATGATGCAGCACAGCTACGGTAAGTATTTCCCTCAGTTGTGAAACCAAGGGTATCGAACCACTAGGAGAACCATGCAACACTATGTAAACGATACCTGCACACAAAGAACAAATACTTGCAACCGGACGCTTAAGACAGGTTGTCAATCTCTCCACGGTAAAAAGATAGATTAGATTGTAGTAGATTGGATAAATAGATCGCACAAGAACACAAAATAAAAGAAGCAAATAAAAAGTACAGCAAGGTATTTTTAGGTGTTTGGAATAATAGATCTAAAAACAAAAACGGCAAAAGATAGATCAGAAAGCAATATGTTGAAAGAGTAGACCCGGGGGCCATAGATTTCACTAGTGGTTTCTCTCACGAGTATAGCACACGGTGGGTAAACAAATTACTGTTGGGCAATTGATAGAAGATCAAATAATCATGACGATATCCAAGACGATGATCATTATATAGGCATCACGTCCAAGATTAGTAGACCGAAACGATTCTGCATCTACTACTATTACTCCACACATCGACCGCTATCCAGCATGCATCTAGTGTATTAAGTTCATGGAGAAACGAAGTAATGCAATAAGAACGATGACATGATGTACACAAGATCTATTCATGTAGGAATAGACCCCATCTTGTTATCCTTAATAGCAACGATACATGCGTGCCTCGCTGCCCCTTCTGTCACTGGGAGAGGAGACCGAAAGATCGAACCCATCACAAAGCACCTCTTCCCATGGCAAGAAAAATCGATCTAGTTGGCCTAAGTAAACAAAAGATTCAAAGAAGAAATATGAGGCTATAAGTAATCATGCATATAAGAGATCAAAAGAAGACTCGGATAATATTCATGGATAGAAACTGATCATGAACTCAAAATTCATCGGATCCCAACAAACACACCGCAAAAAGTCATTACATCAAATAGATCTCCAAGAGACCATTGTATTGAGAATCAAAAGGGAGAGAGAAAGCCATCTAGCTACTGCCAACGGACCCGTAGGTCCATGGTGGACTACTCTCGCATCATCGGAGAGGCACCAATGAGGATGATGAACCCCTCCGTGATGGTGTTAGATTGGATCTCGCGGTTCTGGAACTTGCGGCGGCTGGAAGTATTTTTCGTCGACTCCTCTAGGGTTTCTGGAATATTTGGGTATTTATAGAGGTCAGAGGCGGTGGAGGGGACTCCCGAGGCCACCACAACCCACCAGGGCGCACCGGGGGCCTTGGCGCGCCCTGGTGTCTTTTGGGCCCCACGGGCCTCCTCTCGGGAGCTTCTTTGGCTCACTGGTTGTCTTCTGGTCCAAAAAAATCTCCAAATATTTTCATCGCAATTGGACTCCATTTGGTATTGATATTCTGCGAAGTAAAAAACAAGCAAAAAACAGCAACTGGCACTTGGCACTATGTCAATAGGTTAGTCCCAAAATATGATATAAAGTTGCTATAAAATGATTGTAAAACATCCAAGAATTATAATATAACAGCATGGAACAATAAAAAATTATAGATACGTTGGAGACGTATCAGCATCCCCAAGCTTAATTCCTACTCGTCCTCGATTAGGTAAATGATAAAAATAGATTTTTTGATGTGGAATGCTAGCTAACATGTTCATCACATTTTCTTTTATTTTGTAGCATGGACATTTGGACTTATATATATAAATATCAACACTAAAGAAAGTTATCCTTGTCCCATCATTCTCAATTATTGATCCATTCATAAAACACACTCAAATATTAGCTACACCCAATGCACAAGTATGATCATAGTGCCCCATAGTTGGTGCTTTATAAGAGAAGATGAAGACTCAAATTGAAAAGAAAAATTACATAAAGTAAATAGATAGGCCCTTCGCATAGGGAAGTAGGGATTTGTAGAGGTGCCAGAGCTCAAAGCTTAAATTAAGAGAGAGAAATATGTTGGGTGGCATGCCTTTCCTGTCAACGAAAACGACTGAGTAGTTATCAATACTTTCCATGCTAGATACATCTTAGGCGGTTCCCAAACATAAAATAAAGTTTATTCCTTTTTCCACCATTCTTTCACAATCCATGGCTAGCCGTATCCACGGTTGCCTTCCATACCAACACTTTCCAAGGAATTTATTATTTGACAACATAAAGTAAATTTCTTTCTCATTTCGCGACTTGGCATCCCTATTACCGCCGTACTCTCGTGCAATGAAAAGTGAATAAACACTCATCTTGAGAATAACACATCTAGCATGGAAAAATATTGGGCACCCACTACTGTTTCATGAGCGGTACGAGCACACAAAAAGGAAATTCATTTTGAAAATTAGAGATGGTACATAAAAATTTGCTTAGAACGGCAAGGAAATACCGCATATAGGTAGGTATGGTGGAATCATATGGCAAAACTAGTTTTAAGGATTTTGGATGCACAAGTAGTATTTCTACTTAGTACAATTGGAGGCTAGCAAATATATTGAGAAGCAACCAACCAAGAAACGAAAATTCACATAAATGGGCATTAAGCATAACTAACACCGAATAATGCACCATAAGTAGGATGTAATTTCATTGCACAACTATTGACTTTCGTATCTGGAGGTGAATGCCGTCTTGGGTATGTCTTCTGATCATATTTTTAATTGATGGTATCCTGACCTTAGATCAATTTTTGAGAAAACTTTGGCTTGTGCGAGCTGGTCGAACAAATCATTTATCCGTGGCATTGGATATTTCTTTTTGATGGTGACCAAGTCCAGAGCTCGATAGTCCACACATAATCTCAGAGTACCATCTCTTTTCTTGGCGAATAATACTGGTGATCCCCATGGTGATGAGCTGGGCCTGATATAACCCTTGTCGAGTAATTCTTTTATTTGCTTCTTTAATTCCACCAACTCGGACGGTGCCATCCTGTATGGTTTCTTGTAAATGGGCTTGGTGCCAGGTGCTAGTTCAATGATGAACTATATCTCCCGGTCTGGTGGCATACCTGGTAGCTCTTCTGGAAACACAACCAGAAATTCACAGACTACCTGGACTTCACTTAATTCAAAAATGTCCACTTTATTTAGCCTTGGTTGGAGCTATATTGGTCTTTCTATGGCTGCAACTTTTACTGTCTTCCCGTGATGATGAGTGAGAGTTACTGTCCGATTGAAACAGTCAATAAATCCCTTGTTGGTGGTTAACCAGTCCATCCCTAGAATAACATCTAATCCGTTGTTTTCTTGTATAATGAGGTTTGCCCAAAACTTTAATCCTTCAATCTCAATAATCACACCTTGGCAGTAACTTTGAGTGATTTTCTTAACACCCGGGGACTTGATAGTCATTGAATTTTCCAAAGGGAGAATCGAAAAATGATTTTGCAAGGCAAATCTTTCCGAAATAAACTAGTGAGAGGCTCCAGAATCAAACAAAATCGTGACAGGAATTGTGTTGACAGGAAACGTACCGAGTACGATGTCAGGAGCATTATGCGCTTCTTCCATGGCTACGTGGTTCACGTGGCCCTTTCTGTGATTGTTATTGGGGTTGAAATTGTTGCGCTTAGGAGCTGAATTATTCCCATTGTTGTTTGGCTTGGGAGCCGTGTTTCTTGGCTTTGGGCACTGCTTGGCATAATGTCCTTCTTCTCCACATGCGAAGCAAGTAACGCCTGGGCGGTATGTAAATTCCTTGTCCCTGGCATGAAAATTATTGTTTGGGCGAGGGACTGCAGTTGAGGATTTATTCGCCCCATTTCTCTGAAAATCTTTTTTGGACTTGTTGCGAGAATGAGCAGACTTGTCTCTCTTGCGCTTGCGAATGTCATCCAAGTTGCGGCGCTCATTTTCCAGTACAATGGCCTTCTCCACATGTGTCTTGAAGTCTGGAAAGGTGTGAACAACCAGCTGGCATTTAAGTGCTGGTGTGAGGCCGTCCAGGAATTTTTTCCATCTTTTTATTTTCAGTCATATATTCTTCATTAGCGTAGCGGGATAGTTGGGTAAACTTACTCAGGTAGTCTGTTACTGTCATGCTTCTCTGCTTGAGGTCTTCAAATTCTCTCTTCTTGATTTTCATAACACTGTTGGGAATGTGCGCCCCAAAACTTTCCTTAAATGCTTCCCAGGTGATGTTGTTTTCATTGGGGTGCATGCGTAGAAAATTTTCTCACCATGACGCATCTGCTCCAGTGAGGTAGTGTGGTGCATACAGTACTTTCTCATGATCTGAACATTGTGCAGTAATTAGCTTCCTCTCAATGTTGCGTAGCCAATCATCTGCCTCCAGAGGCTGATCAGTGTGAGACAAAGTTGTGGGTCAGGTCTTCTGCAGTTCAGATAATTTGGAACGCTGCTGGTATGGTTCGCGATGATTTCCCATATTGATAATATGATTCATCATCTCCTGATGCTGTTGCTGGCTTTGCTCATAAAGGCGACATACTTGAGAAAATGCTGCTTCACTGTCCTGGTGACTTGACTGTCCCTGTGTGTAATTGTTGCCTGTTTGCGTACAATGATTTTCTTCTGGCGGACTTGGCATGGAACGAGTCCAGGGACGATGCCTTTTTTACTCTGGGGTATTTTGCAAAACACATGAGAAAAGTCTGTGCGGCAAAAATAAATAATTTTGCAAAGGCAAAAACTTTAAATACTCCAAGATTTTTCATGAAAATATTTGATTTCGCACGGAGAAGGACCGCATGGTACATATCTTACAAGCAAGCCATAATTATACAATACATCACTCAGGATGCGCGTGCACATTCCTGACATGTTATTTAAGCTAGTGCACTTCTCCGAACTCCTACATGATGCGCACACAAACTACTACTCTCCAAGCCTATATACACACATATACACATATCTTACATGCGGCATCATCACACCTCTGCTCGGCGCACTCAGTCTGAAATGGTAAGCATGTCGCTCGGCCTGCCGAGGGTAAGTCCTAGACGAGGTGCTGGAGACTCAACCTCCTCAAGAATAAGCTCTAGGCGAGGGGTACGGGGCTGTGGAGCTGGTGTGGGGATAGCAGGTGGTGCAGCTCTAACTGGGGTAGGAGCAATAACTTGGTTAAACTCCTCAGTGGTAGGCAGGCGGCGTGCGGTGGACATGATGGCAGGCGAATATGAGGCCACGGACGAGATGTACGACAGTGGTGGTGCTGTATGGAGGAGCTCCCTCCTGTTGAGCACACAGGCCTGAACTGAGTCCATACGAGCAGCCACAAAGTCGTCCATGAGGTTATCAAAAGCTGCCTCAAGAGCCTTGAGATACTCAACAAGCATCTCAATGGCTTCATCTCTCTCTCTCCTCTGGTGCAAGCAAAAGCATAGTGACATGTGTAGGGAACGTGGCATGGGAGGTAGCGGTAGCAACGAGTCTTCATCGAAGGAAGAGCGTCCCGGAGACGGGCAATTGCCTCTCGGGAAGCCATCTGCACAGCATGCCTCTCTGTAGGCATGGCCCTCCCAACAAATCGGAACCGGCGCGATTCAACACGCCCTCCCTTGAACTGCACCGAGGCCTGGTGCATAGTCAGACTGTCGCTGAGCTTGTGCGGGTAGAGTGTGAACTCGGGACGAGTCGATGGCCCAATCGCGATCGGCGATGGACATGAGGAGCCTGGAAAACCCCTCGGGTACATTGGCAAACACCTGTGATACACAGTCACCGCCAGCCATCTACAAAAGTAGACAAAAATTCCAGATAGTCATATCATAAATTTATGACGACTAACAGAAAAATTGCTACAATGTGCAGGATGCAAAACAAATTAATTAGACTAATTACTTGTTAGCGATCGCACCTAGTGGCTTCCTACAGTCAGCTTGGCTCTGGTACCAAGGTTGTCAGGACCGATTTTTCAGTAAAATAATTATTGAAAATTCGCCCCTTCAGTCAGACCAGCATAGAGAATAATTCGTACTGGTAGACAAATCCTTGATACAGAAATCCAGTAGTACTTAATATTATACTGTTGGAAATATGCCCTAGAGGCAATAATAAATTGGTTATTATTATATTTCCTTGTTCGTGATAATCGTTTATTATCCATGCTATAATTGTATTGATTGGAAACTCAAATACATGTGTGGGTACATAGACAACACTGTGTCCCTAGTATGCCTCTAGTTAACTAGTTCGTTGATCAAAGATGGTCAAGGTTTCCTGGCCATAGACATGAGATGTCATTTGATAACGGGATCACATCATTAGGAGAATGATGTGATGGACAAGACCCAAACTATAAACATAGCATATGATCGTGTCAGTTTATTGCTATAGTTTTCTGCATGTCAAGTATCTGTTCCTATGACCATGAGATCATGCAACTCACTGACACCGGAGGAATACCTTGTGTGTATCAAACGTCACAACGTAACTGGGTGACTATAAAGATGCTCTACAGGTATCTCCGAGGGTGTCTGTTGAGTGGGCATGGATCAAGACTGGGATTTGTTACTCCGTGTGACGGAGAGGTATCTCAGGGCCCACTCGTTAATACAACATCACAATAAGCCTTGCAAGCAATGTGACTAAGTGTTAGCCACGGGATCTTGTATTACGGAACGAGTAAAGAGACTTGCCGGTAACGAGATTGAACTAGGTATAGGGATACCGACGATCGAATCTCGGGCAAGTAACATACCGAAGAAGAAAGGGAACATCATACGGGATTAACTGAATCCTTGACATAGAGGTTCGACCGATATAGATCTTCGTAGAATATGTAGGAACCAATATGGGCATCCAGGTCCCGCTATTGGTTATTGACCGTAGAGGTGTCTCGGTCATGTCTACATAGTTCTCGAACCCGCAGGGTCTACACACTTAACGTTTGGTGACGATTAGTATAGTTGAGTTATTGTGTTGGTGACCGAAGGTTGTTCGGAGTCTCGGATAAGATCCCGGACATGACGAGGATCTCCAGAAGAGTCCGGAGGTAAAGATTGATATATGTGATAATAGTGTTTTGATCTCCGGAAGGGTTCCGGAATTCACCGGAAGGGGTTCCGGATGTTTACCGAAGTGTTCGGGTGCAGCAACACTTTATATGGGCCAAAGGGGTAAAGCCCACGAGGTATTGGAAAGTGCAAAAGGAAGTTTTGCTGCTGCCTTAAGCGGTACTACCGCTGGTAAGGCAGTACTACTGCGTAAGCGGTACTACCGCATGTGTGAAGCGGTACTACCGCTCAAGCGATACTACCGCTCATGAGCGGTACTACCGCTTGTACGCGGTACTGTTGGAATCCGAGTGGGACTCTTTCCGTGCGGGCCAAACCGACCTTGTGCGGGCAAAACCGACCTTGTGGAGGCTTTCTCTCCAAGTTTAGACCCCAGGGCTCAACATATAAATAGAGGGGCAGGGCTAGCACACGGGACACATCAGGATTTCCCAAGCCGTGTGCCGGCAACCCTAACCCTCTAGTTCCTCCCGTCATAATCTCCATAGTGCTTGGCGAAGCCTTGCAGAGATTGTTCCTCACCACCATCACCACGCCGTCGTGCTGCCGGAACTCATCTACTACTTCACCATCGCTCGCTGGATCGAGGAGGTGAAGGCGTCATCAAGCCGTACGTGTGTTGAACGCGGAGGTGCCGTCTGTTCGGCACTAGTTCGTGATCGGATCGAGGGACGACTTGCGATTTGGATCGCGGAGACGTTCGACTACATCAACCGCGTTTCTTAACGCTTCCGCTTAGCGATCTACAAGGGTATGTAGATTCACTCTCCCTCTCGTAGATGCTCATCACCATGGATAGATCTTGCGTGTGCGTAGGAAAATTTTTGTTTCCCATGCGACGTTCCCCAACAGTGGCATCTGAGCTAGGTCTATGCGTAGATGAGATCTCGAGTAGAACACAAAAGGGTTTTGTGGGCGTTGATATTCAGATTGCTTCCTCCCTTGGTCTTTTCTTGTTTCGGCGGTATTGTGGGATGAAGCGGCTCGGACCAACATTACTCGTACGCTTACGAGAGACCGGTTCCTTCAACTGACATGTAACTTCGTTGCATAAAGATGGCTAGCGGGTGTCTGTTTCTCCCACTTTAGTTGGATCGGATTTGACAAAGGCGGTCCTTGAGAAGGTTGAATAGCAATTTTTATATCACCGTTGTGGTTTTTGCGTAGGTAAGAATCGTTCTTGCTAGATACCCGTTGGAGCCACGTAAAACTTGCAACAACAATTAGAGGACGTCTAACTTGTTTTTGCAAGGTATGTTGTGATGTGATATGGCCAATTACATGATGAGATATATGTGATGTATGAGATGATCATGTGTTGTATAGAATATCACGACTTGCATGTCGATGAGTACGGCAACTGGCAGGAGCCATAGAGTTGTCTTTAATTATTTTCGCCGTTTTGCTTTACTTTATCGCTATGAGTTAGCAATAGTCGTGGAAGCAACAGTCGGCGCGACAACCTCATGGCGACACATTGATGGAGATCAAGATGATGGAGATCATGGTGTTATGCCGGTGACGATGGAGATCATGCCGGTGCTTTGAAGATGGAGATCAAAAGCACAAGTTCATGGCCATATCATGTCACTTATGATTTGCATGTGATGTTAATCCTTTTATGCATCTTATTTTGCTTAGGACGACGGTAGCATTATAAGGTGATCCCTCACTAAAATTTCAAGATAAAATTGTGTTCTCCCCGAGTGTGCACCGTTGCGAAAGTTCGTCGTTTTGAGACACCACGTGATGATCGGGTGTGATAGACTCTACGTTCACATACAACGGGTGCAAGCCAGTGTTGCACGTGCGGAACACTCAGGTTAAACTTGACGAGCCTAGCATGTACAGACATGGCCTCGGAACACAAGAGACCGAAAGGTCGAACATGAGTCATATAGTAGATATGATCAACATGAAGATGTTCACCATTGAAACCACCTCAACTCACGTGATGATCGGACTTGAGTTGGTGGATTTGGATCATGTGTCACTCGAATGACCGGAGGGATGTCAATTTGAGTGGGAGTTTTTAAGTAATATGATTAACTAAACTCATTATCATGAACATAGTCAAAATGTCTTTGCAAATTATGTTGTAGATTACTAGCTCGCGCTGTAGCTCCCTTGAATTTTTATATGTTCCTAGAGAAATAGAGTTGAAAGATGATGGTAGCAATAATGCGGACTGGGTCCGTGATCTGAGGATTGCCCTCATTGCTGCACAGAAGGCTTATGTCCTTAAAGCACCGCTCGGTGCGCCACCCCCTCTAGCGTCGTCTGTAGATGTTGTGAACATCTGACAGGCACGTTCCGATGACTACTTAATAGTTCAGTGCGTCATGCATTACGGCTTAGAATTGAGGCTCCAAAACGTTTTGAACGTCACGGAACATATGAGATGTTCTAAGAGCTGAAATTGGGATCTCAGGCTCGTGCCCGTGTTGAGAGGTATGAGACCTCCAACAAGATTCTTTGCCTGCAAGATGATGGAGAATAGCTCAATCGTTGAGCATGTGCTCAGATTGTCTGGGTGCTACAATCGCTTGAATCGAGTGGGAGTTGATCTTCCAGATAAGATAGTGATTGATATAGTTCTCCAAGTCACTGTCACTAAGCTACTAGAGCTTCGTGATGAACTATAAAAGGTCAGAGATGGAAATAATGATCCGTGAGCTGTTCGCAATGTTTGACACCGCGAAGGTAGAAATCAAGAAGGAGCATCAAGTGTTGATGGTTAGTGCAACCACTAGTTTCGAGAAGGGCAAGGGCAAGGAGGGAAACTTCATGGATGGCAAGTCAGTTGCTGCTCCAGTGAAGAAACCCAAGGTTGAACCCAAACCTGAGACTAAGTGCTTCTATTATGAGGAGAACGGTCGCTGAAGTGGAACAACCCTAGATACTTGGTAGATAAGAAGGTTGGCAACGTCGACAGAAGTATATTTGATATACGTGTTATTGATGTGTACCTTACTAGTACTCCTAGTAGCACCTGGGTATTAGATACCGGTTCGGTTGCTAAATGTTAGTAACTCAAAATAAAAGCTACGGAATAAACGGAGGCTAGCTAAGGGTGAGGTGACGATGAGTGTTGGAAGTGTTTCCAAGGTTGATGTGATCACCATCGCGCGCTCTCTCTACCTTTGGGATTAGTGATGAACCTAAATAAATGTTATTTGGTGTTTGCGTTAAGCATGAACGTGATTAGATCATGTTTATTGCAATACGGTTATTCATTTAAGTTAGAGAATAATGGTTATTCTGTTTACATGAATAATACCTTCATTGGTCATGCACCCAATGAGAATGGTTTATTGAATCTTGATCGTAGTGATACACATGTTCATAATATTGATGCCAAAAGATACAAAGTTAATAATGATAGTACCACATACTTGTGGCGCTGCCGCTAAATGTCATATTGGTGTAAAGCGCATGAAGAAACTCCATGCTGATGGATCTTTGGACTCATTCGATTTCGAATCGGTTGAGACATGCGGACCATGCCTGATGGGCAAGATAACTAAGACCTTGTTTTCCGGTATGATGGAGCGGGCAAGTGACTTATTGGAAATGATACATGTTGATGTATTCGGTCCAATGAGTGTTGTAGCGTGCAGTGGATATCGTTATTTTCCTACCTTCACTGATGATTTGAGTAGATATGGGGATATTTACTTAATGAAACACAAGTCTGAAACGTTTGAAAAGTTCAAACAAAATCAGAGTGAAGTTTGAGATCATCGTGACAAGAAGATAAAATGTCTACGATATGATCGTGGAGGTGAATATCTGAGTTACGAGTTTGGTATACAACTTAAGACAATGTGGAAGTTGTTTCACAACTCACGCCACCTGGAACACCATAGTGTGATGGTGTGTCCGAACGTCGTAGTCATGATCTATTGGATATGGTGCGAACTATGATGTCTCTTATCGATTTGCCACTATCGTTTTGGGGTTATGCATTGGAGACAACTACATTCACTTTAAAATAGGGCACCATCTAAGTCCGTTGAGATGACACCGTATAAATTTTGGTTTGACAGAAACCTAAGCTATCATTTCTTAATGTTTGGGGCTGCGACGCTTATGTGAAAAAGGTTTTCATCCTGATGAGCTCGAACCCAAAGAGGACAAATGCATCTTCATAGAATACCCTAACGTAACAGTTGGGTAAACCTTCTATCTTAGATCCAAGCACAAAGTGTTTGTTGCTAAAACGGGTCCTTTCTCGAGAAAGAGTTTCTTTCGAAAGATTGAGTGGGAGGAAGATAGAACTTGATGAGGTTGTTGAACCTTTACTTCAACCTGAGAGTAGCGCAGCGCAGAAAGATGTTTCTGTAGAGCCTACATCAGTTGAAGAGGAAGTTAATGATGATGATCATGAAGCTTCGGATCAAGTTACTATCGAACCTTGTAGGTCGACAAGGATGCGTACTGCTCCTAAGTGGTACGGCAACCCTGTCTTAGAGGTCATGTTGTTGGACAACGATGAACCTACGAGCTATGGAGAAGCGATGATGGGCCCGGATTCCGAGAAATGGTTAAGGCCATGAAATCCAAGATGGGATTCATGTAAGAAAACAAAGTATGGGCTTTGGAAGTATTACCTGATGGGCGAAAGGCTTTCAGAACAAATGGATCTTTAAAAGGAAGACGGACGCGGACGGTAATGTCACCGTCTATAAAGCTCGACTTGTGGCAAAGGGTTTTTCACAAGTTCAAGGTGTTGACTACGATGAGACTTTCTCACCCGTAGCGATGCTAAAGTCTGTTGGAATTATGTTAGCAGTTGCTGCATTTTTCGATTATGAAATCTGGCAGATGGATGTCAAAACATCGTTTCCTTAACGGTATCCGTGAGGAAAGGTTGTATGTGATACAACCGGAAGGTTTTGTCAGTCCTAAGGATGCTAAAATGTATGCAAACTCTAGCGATCCTTCTATGGACTGGAGCAAGCATCTCGGAGTTGGAATATACACTTTGATGAGGTGATCAAAGTTTTTGAGTCTATACAAAGTTTATGAGAAACTTGTATTTACAATAAAGTGAGTGGGAGCACTATAGAATTTCTGATAAGTATATGTGGTTGACATATTGTTGATCGGAAATGATGTAGAATTTCTGGAAAGCATAAAGGGTCGTTTGAAAGGAGTTTTTCAAAGGAAGACCTGGAATGAAGCTACTTAAATATTGGGCATCAAGATCTATAGAGATAGATCAAGACGTCTGATAAGACTTTCAATGAGTACATACCTTGACAAGATTTTGAAAGAGTTCAAAATGGATCAGTCAAAGAAAGAGTTCTTGCCTGATTTGTAAGGTGTGGAGTTGAGTGAGACTCAAAGCTCGACCACGGCAGAAGAAAGAGAAAGGACGAAGGTCGTCCCCTATGCCTTATCCATAGGCTCTGTATAGTATGCCATGCTGTGTACCGCACCTGATGTGTGCCTTGCCATGATTCTGCCAAGGGGTACAAGAGTGATCCAGGAGTGGATCACTGGATAGCGGTCAAGATTATCCTTAGTAACTAGAGGACTAAGGAAATATTTCTTGATTATGGAGGTGATAAAGAGTTCGTCGTAAAGGGTTACGTCGATACAAGCTTTGACACCTATCCGGACGACTCTGAGTAGCAGTCAGGATACATATATTGGAGCAGCCATTTGGAATAGCTCCAAGTGGAGTGTGGTAGCAGTGTCTACAGTATGACATAGAGATTTGCAAAGTACACACGGATCTGAATGTCGCAGACCCGTTGACTAAAGACCTCTCTCACATGCAAAGCATGATCGAACCCCAGAACTCATTGGGTGTTAGATTCATAACAATGTAAAACACATGGTGATGTGAACTAGATTATTGACTCTAGTGCAAGTGGGAGACTGTTGGAAATATGCCCTAGAGGCAATAATAAATTGGTTATTATTATATTTCCTTGTTCGTGATAATCGTTTATTATCCATGCTATAATTGTATTGATTGGAAACTCAAATACATGTGTGGGTACATAGACAACACTGTGTCCCTAATATGCCTCTAGTTAACTAGTTCGTTGATCAAAGATGGTCAAGGTTTCCTGGCCATAGACATGAGATGTCATTTGATAACGGGATCACATCATTAGGAGAATGATGTGATGGACAAGACCCAAACTATAAACATAGCATATGATCGTGTCAGTTTATTGCTATAGTTTTCTGCATGTCAAGTATCTGTTCCTATGACCATGAGATCATGCAACTCACTGACACCGGAGGAATACCTTGTGTGTACCAAACGTCACAACGTAACTGGGTGACTATAAAGATGCTCTACAGGTATCTCCGAGGGTGTCTGTTGAGTGGGCATGGATCAAGACTGGGATTTGTTACTCCGTGTGATGGAGAGGTATCTCAGGGCCCACTCGGTAATACAACATCACAATAAGCTTTGCAAGCAATGTGACTAAGTGTTAGCCACGGGATCTTGTATTACGGAACGAGTAAAGAGACTTGCCGGTAACGAGATTGAACTAGGTATAGGGATACCGACGATCGAATCTCGGGCAAGTAACATACCGAAGAACAAAGGGAACAACATACGGGATTAACTGAATCATTGACATAGAGGTTCAACCGATATAGATCTTCGTAGAATATGTAGGAACCAATATGGGCATCCAGGTCCCGCTATTGGTTATTGACCGTAGAGGTGTCTCGGTCATGTCTACATAGTTCTCGAACCCGCAGGGTCTACACACTTAACGTATGGTGACGATTAGTATTGTTGAGTTATTGTGTTGGTGACCGAAGGTTGTTCGGAGTCTCGGATAAGATCCCGGACATGACGAGGATCTCCGGAAGAGTCCAGAGGTAAAGATTGATATATGTGATAATAGTGTTTTGATCTCCGGAAGGGTTCCGGAATTCACCGGAAGGGGTTCCGGATGTTTACCGAAGTGTTCGGGTGCAGCAACACTTTATATGGGCCAAAGGGGTAAAGCCCACGAGGTATTGGAAAGTGCAAAAGGAAGTTTTGCTGCTGCCTTAAGCGGTACTACCACTGGTAAGGCAGTACTACCGCGTAAGCGGTACTACCGCATGTGTGAAGCGGTACTACCGCTCAAGCGGTACTACCGCTCATGAGCGGTACTACCGCTTGTACGCGGTACTGCTGGAATCCGAGTGGGACTCTTTCCGTGCGGGCCAAACCGACCTTGTGCGGGCAAAACCGACCTTGTGGAGGCTTTCTCTCCAAGTTTAGACCCCAGGGCTCAACATATAAATAGAGGGGCAGGGCTAGCACACGGGACACATCAGGATTTCCCAAGCCGTGTGCCGGCAACCCTAACCCTCTAGTTCCTCCCGTCATAATCTCCGTAGTGCTTGGCGAAGCCTTGCAGAGATTCTTCCTCACCACCATCACCACGCCGTCGTGCTGCCGGAACTCATCTACTACTTCACCATCGCTCGCTGGATCGAGGAGGTGAAGGCGTCATCAAGCCGTACGTGTGTTGAACGCGGAGGTGTCGTCTGTTCGGCACTAGTTCATGATCGGATCGAGGGACGACTTGCGATTTGGATCGCGGAGACGTTCGACTACATCAACCGCGTTTCTTAACGCTTCCGCTTAGCGATCTACAAGGGTATGTAGATTCACTCTCCCTCTCGTAGATGCTCATCACCATGGATAGATCTTGCATGTGCGTAGGAAATTTTTTGTTTCCCATGCGACGTTCCCCAACAGTGGCATCTGAGCTAGGTCTATGCGTAGATGAGATCTCGAGTAGAACACAAAAGGGTTTTGTGGGCGTTGATATTCAGATTGCTTCCTCCCTTGGTCTTTTCTTGTTTCGGCGGTATTGTGGGATGAAGTGGCTCGGACCAACATTACTCGTACGCTTACGAGAGACCGGTTCCTTCAACTGACATGTAACTTCGTTGCATAAAGATGGCTAGCGGGTGTCTGTTTCTCCCACTTTAGTCGGATCGGATTTGACAAAGGCGGTCCTTGAGAAGGTTGAATAGCAATTTTTATATCACCGTTGTGGTTTTTGCGTAGGTAAGAATCGTTCTTGCTAGATACCCGTTGCAGCCACGTAAAACTTGCAACAACAATTAGAGGACGTCTAACTTGTTTTTGCAGGGTATGTTGTGATGTGATATGGCCAATTACATGATGAGATATATGTGATGTATGAGATGATCATGTGTTGTATAGAATATCACGACTTGCATGTCGATGAGTACGGCAACTGGCAGGAGCCATAGAGTTGTCTTTAATTATTTTCGCCGTTTTGCTTTACTTTATCGCTATGAGTTAGCAATAGTCGTGGAAGCAACAGTCGGCGCGACAACCTCATGGCGACACATTGATGGAGATCAAGATGATGGAGATCATGGTGTTATGCCGGTGCTTTGAAGATGGAGATCAAAAGCACAAGTTCATGGCCATATCATGTCACTTATGATTTGCATGTGATGTTAATCCTTTTATGCATCTTATTTTGCTTAGGACGACGGTAGCATTATAAGGTGATCCCTCACTAAAATTTCAAGATAAAATTTCAAAATAAAAGAAGTACGATCGGGTGTCTGAAGTGACGCCTCGAAAGGAAAAATAAAATAAACATGCCTCAGTCGGGCGTCGGGGCGACACCACATAAAGACCTTATACTGAAAATAAATACAATGTGCGCCACAGTCGGACGTCTGAGCAACATCACATAAAGGGCTTATAATAAAAGTAAATAACAAGGATGCCACAGTCGGACGTCTGAGCGAGATCACATAAAGGGCTTGTACTGAAAGTAAATAACAAGTATGCCACAGTCGGACGTCTGAGCGACATCACATAAAGGGATTGTACTGAAAGTAAATAACAAGAACGCCACAGTCGGACGTCTGAGCGACATCACATAAAGGGCTTATATTTCAACGTTCAAGTACGAGCATCCAGGAGGTAGCACCACCCCAAGGAATACTCGGTGCATCACATCAATAATCAGGTTAGTCCATTCATAGAAATAATATTCAGCCAAGATTAATTCTGTCATTAAACATATTAGTTCTCCAGAGACTGACACTGAGACTGACACTTGACCTGTCAACCAACGTCCTTAACCGTGGACACGGCTACTCGAATAGTTTTGACTCCGCAGAGGTTGTTCTCTTTACCCACAGTCAACGGATTTCAGTAGTCACGAATGACTAGTTCCGTCTATGGTATTTTGGAAGGAAACACACCTGGCCAGTACACACCCATTCCACATCACGCTGCCTGGAATCACCCAAGGCAACGCTCAAGAAAAACTATAAGACGGGGAGGCCAACACCTCGAATAGCATGGGATCAAATTTATACCGCACGCTACTAAGGGGTGCCCCCCTCTCGGCCCCAGCCGGAAACACCCATGCCCCCTGACCGGATGACGGGCTTTACTCCAGGGCCATGGAACCCTCATCACGGCCCCTCTATTTGGTGTGTACATGGAAATAGGTTTGCAACTTACTAAACCGTATTCTTTGCAGAAAACATGTGGCAGCACGAAAATAAGGCGAACGGGGACAAGACTCGATCTATGTCAACACTGGAGTTAAACAGTTTCTTAGATAATACTGGCATGCTCCAACAGTACCAACACACAACCCATCATGTCACCACATGACTAGGTTGGCCAATCATTCATGATCACATCAATTTTTTAGCTCACTTGCAACTTATCATGCATGAAATATAACATTCATCATATGCTTTATATTAACATGCCATGAGACTAACAATTCAAGCAAACATGAAAGACACTCATCATGTCAAAGGTTCAAACATGCTTGCCTGGATCAACGTAGTCGGAGTCTAGCTCGGCGAAGTTGACGGCATCGTCTCCTCCTTCGGTATCTACTTCACATAAAATACAGACTTCTACGTAAATACCGTGCGCGTAGAAAAATTGTCTAAAAATATTTTTGAATAAATATATAAAAAACTAGACAGAGAAATAAGATGTTTAGAAAAAGAATCAACAAAAAGTCATTTTCTGTTTAAAAGTTATTAAGGATCTAAGCGCAGGGACCTATCTGTTATAAACAAAAAACTTCCCAGGGGCTAGACTGAGAAAGGCAGAAAACGCTTTGAAAAGAATACGCGAGCCAGAGGAGAAAGCGCATTCAGCCGAAAGACGCCTTCAGAAAATGGTTCAATAAAAGAAAGAACCCTGACGAGGGGGTCCTACCCGTCAGGTTTAAAATGTCCACCGGCGACAGAGGCTTGCGGTGGTCGCCGGCGACGATCCAGGGCGGGGCTTGGGCAACTAAGGGCACAGGGGTAATCACCGGACTATTCCGCGTCGGTGGGTGGTGGAAACGGTCGTCGACGAGCACCACGTCGACGGCAGCTTCTTCTCCGGTGGACGACGGCGTCGGGGGATGATGGATCTCACCGGAGGGAGTATCTAATATCAAACTGGAGCGGGGGTCAGAGCAATGGGTGCACTAGGGGTCTACTGGCTAGGTTTGAGGTGCGGGTGCTCACTCACCGACATCAATTTTGCCGGAGCCCGAAGCAGATCGGGGCGGCCGGAGTCGGGGAAGAAGACCTCCCCGAGGTCCTCTGATGAACGGGGTGTGTCTAGGAGGAGTGGTGGAGTGGTTCTGGACTGCGAGGTGGCTCGGGGGCTCCTATTTATAGGCAATCCGAGGCGGTTGCCGTGACGAAGGATTACTCCGGCGCGGATCACGGCGAATGGCATGGTTGGCAGGGGCTTACGGCTGCGGGGATGGTTACTGAATCTCTCTAGTCTCCATTTTAGCACTAACTTAAGTGGCCAAGGCAGGGCAGTCGAAGCACGACGGAATGACGGCCCGTGGCCATGGCGGCTGCAGAGAGCGCGCTCTGTGCTGCTTAGGCCACGCCGACGGATCTACCGCATGCACAGGGGTGGGGGAGGGCCACACGGAGACTCCAGGTTGATTGGGCGACGCGAGGAAACGTCGTTCTATGGTGGTTGCTTCTCGCGACTGCAGCGGACGGCTCTGTCGCCGCGGGAGGGGTCGGGGCCGGCGAGCCAGCTCACCACCAACGCCCACAAGCGGCCAACCGATCGTGCGGCGCCCTGGATAAGACCTAGTCACAGTGAGTAATACGTCACAGTGGCCACTGCAGAGATTGACGATGAACTCTGACGAACTCTGAAAAAGTATGAATATTTACTGCAACAGTGCACGCCAGGTGTTCGACCGATTGCGAAAGAGCTCAAAATAATTTTGCTGGGGCTGAAACCTGGAGGGCTTATCCACTGAGGCTTCTAGGACTCCTCTGAATTTCCTCAGAATTTTTGAAGCAGGGGAAGAGGGGTGTCCAACAAGAAAATGGATTCTGGTCCAAATTTCTTTTGAATGTGGTTCAAAATTTTTGAACTGTGGACCAGAAAGTTTTTGCACAATTGGGTTGTGGGTACTAAGATGTACTATGGCTATTTTATTTGAGGTCAAAATGAAAAGGAATCTGGTAGTTCCTTTGTAAACCTTGAGATCCCCAAAATAAAAGACAGAAATAGTTTTTGTGCTATTTTATAAAGAAAAATATATTTTTCCTGGTTAGGTCATTTGAGAAAAGTTGGGTTGCAATCCTTGGGTTAGAGAGGGAAACTTTCGAGAAGGAGAAGTTTTGAGATGAGGAGCCAACCAAAAGGAAATATGGTTCTCAAGTTAAAGGTTTTTATAAATAATTTCTCCAAGGATATTCTCATATAAAATAGTGAATATGCCAAGGAAAATTTTTGTAGGCAAGAAACTCCAACAACAATATTTGAAGACCAGAACCAAAGTTAATCAAAAAGTTTTTATAAGAAAACTTCATCCTTTGAGTTGAAAGAGAAAACCAAGTCAAAAGTTTTAAAAATTCCATCTCAAAGGAGGAAAAATATTTTCAAATCAAATTGAAATTTTTTGGGGTGTTACACAAGCTGGGAATGGTTAACTGTTACCCACGTTCGCATGGGCAATTACTCTATTAGGCCACGGGTGCCAGCTTGAATGCCCATCGGGAAGTTGGTGGGTCAAATACCTTACCGAGCGTGCAGGACGGGGATGGGGATGGGATAGCATTACCCGCCTCACCCATGAATTGAAGTACTTAAATGTGACCTCTGAAATTAGTAGACCCCACGTAATTTGTGGCCTCGGTCACCCAAATTTACACACATCCCACCCCTTTGGCCCAAAATTCCCTAAGAAATCCCAAACCTAGCCACAACATATTGTTTATTGCGTTGAAATACTATTTTTTCTACTGAAATACGTGAAGGTTGTTCTTAAATGCATGTGTGGGTTTCCCCACGGTGATAAAGAACCCGATGGGGACATGGATGGAAAACTTTTATCCCCACGCACGGGTACATAGACGGGGAGGGGGATGGGAGGGCGGTGATGGGGACGGAGATGGGACTCCAATACCCGCCTGAGTAATCCCCAGCTTGAGATACATGCCTCTCACAAACCGGAGCATCACACGAAGGTGCGTGGTTCCGAGAGGGAATGTGGGGCCATGTGTGATGACGAACCGCCAATCGATGTCTCATTCGACCTAGTTTTTTTCATCGTTACAATGCACGAATACGACCGGCATCCTATTTTTTTTAAAAAATTGGCGTTCTATTGGCATTTTTATACACTAAGTTAATTTCTAGAAATTTATTGGCCATAGTTCAAAACTGGAACACATGAAATAGCCAGATGAAGCAAAAACCGCTAGAAAATCATATTTATGTACTACTTGCTTACGTATATATGCCACGTGCAATAAATTTGAAGGAGTTCCAAACATCTTGAGTGACGGTTTGGACACAAAAGCATAGATAATCTAGGTTTCTAAATTAAAAAAAATGCCCTGAAGTACATGAAAATATGCATGATTTCCCGCCATGGGGCCAAGATGTCGTGGTTACTGCTCTCGGACTTGCTTCCGTAACAAAAATGACACGCATGCATTACATTTGGATAGAAAATGTAAATATTTGGCAAGACAAACGGGTCCCACATGATTGACACTCTGTTTCACATTTCGAGTTTTGGAAGCCAATTTTCGCGGGCTAGTAATCACACACGGTCATGCATTGGGAACTGTCGGTGATGTTAAGTCACACACGGTTGTTGACTAGGAAATCATATGCAATTGAATTCCGGCGACCGACACGTCCGTTACAGTCTACCACCCCCCCCCCCATTTTTCTGCTGGCATCGATCAAGATTCCAGACGCCTATAAATGCTGCCCCTCGAGACGTCATACCGCCTGCATTCTCTCGTCTCTCTATCCCACCCCTCGCACAAAACTTTGCCATGGTGTGACCGGAATGTGCACAAGCAGAGGAGGAAGTGCTACCCGCGAGGACAGGGCGAAATACAGCGACGAGGAGGACCCCTTCGCGCCCCCAGACAAGGTCGCGCCAGACACCCCAACTGAAGATTAGTTTTGGGGTCAGTACAATCTGGCTTTGTGGAAGGCCCTGCTGCCGGTTGAGAGCGCTAGGCAGGTGGCGTACAAGAAGGACCGGGCTCAGGAGTGCGCCAGGGGCCTCGCGGCTTGCAATGCCCTTAGTGTCGTATCAGAAAAAGAGGAGCTGAAGCTTTGGCGGTGGGCGCGTCGATGAGCGATGGAGGTGTACGACGACATCCGGTACCACACAATGAAAGCAAAAGGCGCTAGGCGCCACACCACTGCGTGGGCGTGGGCCGATAAGCTCGAGCGTGCCACCGCCAAAGAGCTCCGGTGGGCGCCTAGTGAAATGTCCTGCATGGTCACGCGCCTCCGCCAGCAACAGGTTGATCGGCACGTCGAGCGCTATGAGGCGGAGGAGGTGGCGAACTCCCTCCGCGTTCAGAAGCCACCGCGCACCAGGGATCTGCTGGCGAGAGGCTGTCGCTTTACTGCTCCCCACTCAAGGAGGGGTTATTATTAGTTTAGTTTTTATTCATTGTACGTATTAGTTAAGTGCTATCATCACGTATATGTATATGTATCATGTCTGCAATGAGCTATTGAACAATTAATATATATTATTACTTTCACATTTCTATCTGTTTTTGTACTGATTTTCTGTCTCTAGACTCTAGCTGTTACACATATTGAAACATAACAATAGAACATAAATCATTCACACATCGAAACATATCAATATTACAATTGTTGTCCAGACATTGGGATCGACATCGAAACAATTCAACAAAATAAAACGCATCCATGACTACCACACTAACCTTCGGAAGCTCTTGGCTCTGCCTGAACTCGGTCAGGCGTTCGTCCATGTGGTTTACATGCTCGCGGTGCAGCTGGAGCGCGACCTCGAGCTCAAAGCTAGCTATTTCGTCGGAGATAACCATCTCGAGGATGCGATGGCCATTTTCTTCTACTGCTCGCTGCTGGACACCTGGGCCAAGGAGTCACAGGAGCCAACCGACCAGTGCATCGACAGCGAGGGGGCCACAGACAAGGCGAACGGCGCGACCCATGCGAACGGCGCGGCAGGCGTCAGGTGCAAGTATGGTGCGGTCGGGCTCTGGTGCAAGTACCGAGCAGACAGCCGCTGCTCATTCTTGGCGAGAAATCGGGATACTGACGTGCCATGAACACACCTGCAACGTCCTCATATCGGGTGGGACAGCAGGCAAGCGGGGATGGAACCGCTCTTGCTCTGTCGTGTGCCGCGCCTCTCGCTCTGCGCCCCTCCATCGGTCTTGCTGTGTTGCGCGCCTTGCCCTCTCGGTGCGGACGCACATGTTTTGCTCTACTGAGCACCACCGATGATCTTCTTGTGCGGCACGCTGCAGCCTCTCGGCGGTGAGGCAGCATTGTTGCTCATTGGCGCTGTCGTGCCCCGCACCAAGGGTCTGCTCAACCCTTGCGATGACGCGCAGCACGGCGTTGTCCGGCACGTGGCCGGGCACGCCATCGGCCTCGACAGGGCGTTCCTCCTGTACCATATCGTTTTCTTCGTCGTGGAGGTTGATGGCAGAGGCGGCGCTTGGTCGGGTTGGCATGGTAGACGGGCTAGGCTGCACTAGGTGTGCATCGCGCGTGCCCCGCGCCGGCTTTTATGCTCATTAGCTTCTGGCGGGAAACCGATGTGGAAGCTTGCGCGGAAACATGCGCGGTTGCGCGCGGGAACGTGGCCAAAAGGAATGCCTGTGCGGTGAAGCGTGCAGTACTGGAATCCTCAGGCGAAAACGCGGTGACAAGACGTGAGAGAGGAAGAAGGGGTGATGCGCTGGCAGACGGGTAATAATAATAGAACGTCTGCGATATTAATACGGGCAAACGACACTTCCCTACGTAGCGTCGGTAATGATTTCATCAATCGCTGACAATTAAAATACACTAATCATCTGCCAACAACACACATGCCTTCTTATGCTAACCCGTTTGTGTTGTGCTGGATCAACGCAAACAGTTTATCCGAGTGAACTGTATGTCGTACTTCGCACACGTATGTACATTTGATAAACGTTTCTGTTATCTTTGATAATCACAAACAATTCATAAGAACAAACTGTCTGCCGTAGATCACACACGTAACTATTATCTGAATCGTATTTGATGGATCCACCATCGCACACAATTCGTGTCATTAGCAACGGAGCTTGAACTATACCATTTGCGATTCATGCATCGCACACAGTTTCGTCGAAGGGTCTCTGATTGCTATGTCGTCTTTGGACCTTCCTGCAGTAGTGAATATTTCCAAATCGACCCTACCGAGTTTTACCCTAGACATATCCTAAGCCAAAGCCTAAGGTCTCGGAGACACCAACTTTCATTTCGGTGAAACCAAAATCAGTGACCAACACTCTGGTATCCTATTTCTAAAAATCGGAATTTCCGAGTTTAGGAATCGGTCTCACCGAGTTTGTATAACCGCCTATGTCAGCCAATTCGGTCCCACTGAGATCTATATATCCATCTCACCGAAACGCCAAAAGTTGCCACATTTTGCACTAGTCAGTGCAACCGAGTTTTTGCTTCAGTTTCACCGAGTTGGGCAATAATGTTGTAATGGTTTGATTTTTGGAGATACCTATATATACCCCTCCACCTACCTCTCACTCGTAGAGGAAGCACTCAGAACAGACCAACACTTGCCCCATCTATTTTTCTAAGAGAGAACGACCTTCGCATGTGTTGACCGACCAACCATATGAATCTTGATTTCTAGCCTCCCCAAGTTGCTTCCCACCCAATCAACCTCTTCTACCATGCCAAATCTGTGAGAGAGTGATTGTTTGTTGAGGAGACTATCTTTTGAAGCACAAGAGCAAGGAGTTCATCATTGTTACCACATCTATTTCCTTTTGGAGAGTGGTGTCTCCTAGATTGGTTAGGTGTCGCTTGGGAGCCTCCGTCTTCGTCTGTGGAGTTGAACCAAGAAGTTTGTAAGGGCAAGGAGATCGCCTACTTCGTGAAGATCTACTCCAAGTGAGGCTAGTCCTTCGTGGACGTAAGTCGTGATGGAATAAACGAGGTTGCTACTTCATGGACCCTTTTGGGTGGAGCCCTCCATGGACTCTCGCGACCGCTACCCTCCGTGGGTTGAAGTCTCCATCAACGTGGACGTACGATAGCACCACCTATCGGAACCACGGGAAAAATCTTCGTGTCTACAATTGCGTTTGATTCTCCTACCCCTTCCATCAACTTATATGTGCATGTCTTTACTTTCTGCTGCTATACTCTTAGACTTGCATGTGTAGGGTGTGCTTGACATGATATAAATGCTAAAACTTGCCAACATATAAAATTGGGAAAAGGCTAGATTTTTATTTGGTCAAGTAGACTAATCACCCCCTCTAGACATACTTTGGATCCTAAAAGTGGTATCAGATCATTGGTCTCCATTGCATTAGTTTCACAACCTAGGAGAGTATGGCGCCTAATGAGGGAAATTATCATCATAGAGGTCCATATTTTGATGGTACAAACTTTGCTAGTTGGAAGCACAAAATGTAAATGCATATTCTTGGTCATAACCCCGCCGTATGGGCTGTTATTCGTGTTGGATTGCAAGGTGAAATCTTTGGTGATGGAAAGGAACTGGACCGTGAAGCGACCGCGGAAGAATTGAAGATGTTGCAATACAACGCTCAAGCATGCGGCATTCTGTTCAACTGATTATGCCTCGAAGAGTTCAACAAGATAAGCCGTCTTGAGAATGTGAAGGAAATTTGGGATACTTTGGTTGATATGTGTAACACCCTGGGATCATGCTACAGTAATCCTTGTAATCAAGCTACAGTGACATGAGGGTTAGGCTAATCCATTTTGCTAATCCCAATGTGTTCACTTTTGGAATCAACTGCAAATTCAATTTCTATTGCAATTCAATTCATTGAAAAGTGGTTTTGAAAGTTTGGCAAACCTGTGTTTAAAAATCATGCTTACCTTGCAAATATTTCCTAAGCTATTTTAAATTTGCAACACTCTTTTTATAAATTGTTTTGAGGCCTCAAAAATAATTAAAACAAAGGTCTATCGATAAATTGAGTGCTCTTTTTAATTAGGTATTTTCCAAACTTATTTTAAAACGGCCATCAAACTTTTTGTGGTGCTACCAATTATTGCAAACGTAATATTGGGCATGTCCTCAAAGTTTTATGAAAGCATTTTTTAAAGAAAACTTTAATAAAATGAAACTTAAAAAAGGGCAAACAAGGCCCTCCTTCCCCACTGGGCCGGCTCCAACCGACCTAGCTGGCCTGGCGGCCCAACCGGCCACACCCGGGCGCTACTAGGCCCCTGGCTCCCCCACCGACACCTCCCCTCTCTCCCCACTCCCCCCCACGTTCGCCCCTCCCTCCCGATCCATATCTGGATCGGGGGAGTTGCCCTGACGCCGCCCGCCGCCACCTCCCAGTCGCTCGGCGCCTCTGCGCCTCCTCCCCGGCATCCTCCTCACCGCCGCCATCGCCCCCTACGACGCCTCGCCGCCCCCTCGAGCCCGCTACCCCACCGCCCCCCCCCCCGAGCCTCGCCGAACCCGCCCCCCTACGTCGCCTGTGAGGCCCTCCCGGACCTCTCTCCCTTTTTCCTCCGGCCACGGGCCATCGCTGCCGCGCACTCCCCTCCCCCTCGCACGCTGCGCCTCTCCCCGCGTTCGGCTCCGCGTCGAACGCGCCCCGCTCGCGCGCAACCCCCCACCCCCCCCCCCCGCTCCCGCACGCACTCGCCACGGCGCCCCGCTGTGGCTCGCCCTCGCCGGCGCCCTGCTCGCCGCCGGCCATGGCCAGCCGCACCGCCGGCGATTTCCCCCGTTGGCCTCTGGCCGCCCCGAACGATTCGGGTTAGTGGGAGGATTAGCCCCCCACTAACCCCCCTGTGTGCATAACAGAGGGGGCCCACCGACCCCTAAATGTTTTTATAATAATAATAATAATGATGAAATAAAAATATATATTAATAAAAATATTAATTAGTAAATTAATTAATTAATTAATTAAGTTAATTAACTTTATCTGTTATTAATTAGAACTGTTTAATTAATTTTGTTAATTAATTAAACTAACCTCAATGACAGGTGGGTCCCACCCCCACTGATTAATTCTGATTAATACTAATTAAACTTTAATTAATCTGTGTCACTGACAATAGGGGCGCACTGGTCAGTTTGACCAGTCAACCCCCTGTTGACTGCTGATGTCAGCATGACATCATGCTGATGTCATAATTTTGTTTATTGAATTAAATTTAATCAAATTAATTTCTGAATATTAATAAAATTTTAAAAATTAATATAAAATAATTCGTAACTCGGATGAAAATAATTTATACATGAAAGTTGTTCAGAAAAATCCCACGAATCAGAATACGCAGTCCGTTCGTCTGTCACGTGCACCTATCATAACAAACGTGGAACTTTTCCATCGTTTTCATCTGTCCGGTAGTAGCCCGAGACCCGGAAAATATCGTCAGATATTCTTCCGATCCGTCTGTGACGTGTAATACTGCGTTAGTGCATGCCTAGCTCTGCATATTGCCATGTCATGCATCGTGATTGCATCTGTGCTTTATATTTATTGTTTCTCCCCCCTCTTCTTACCGGTAAACCCTGAGACTGACGCTGCTGCCGGGTACGACTACGCCACTGACGATCAACCTTTTGCCGCGGAGCAGCAAGGCAAGCAACCCCCCTTGATCATTCCGATATCGCCTATCTCTCCTCTTCTCATGCTTGCATTAGCTTTTGCTACTGTTATAGATAGCTCCTATTCTGATGCATAGCCTGTTTTGATGAACTGCTACTGTACCTACTGCTTTAGTAATCTGCTTAGTATAGGTTGGTTAGTGATCCCCTGTGACCCCCTTAGTCCCAGTTGCCCCTGCTTCTTCATCGACGACTCGAAGACTCGAAGACTCGGTCAACCGACCGACTAGCCATGCCCGTCACTTTCACTGCACACCCCCCTAGTTGTATGACTCTGTAGAGCTACTATCGAGTACCGAGGGTGACACCTCGTGAAGTACTCATGATGCTAACTCTGTAGTGCAGCTAGTCGGTCGTGGTTATCGAGGGTGATTCCTCCTTCACCACTCCCGACGATGACTCTGTCGTGCAACCCCTCAAGCGTAGAGCATCGAGGGTGAATCCTCTCTGGTCACCTTGACGGTTACATCAGGTGGGATCCTTCGAGGTTAATTCCTCTGGTTTCCCCCTTGGTGTTATATACACACTGTTACTTTTACTTACTGTTGATACATGATGAGGTCTGGAAGATCGAAGGGTGTTGGTGTAATACGACGGGGCGTGGCCGGGCATTCTTGGCCCTTGCCACAAGACCTCGAGACGGGGCGACGGGACCACATATCGTGTATCGCGCTCGTCACCGCAATGGTTTGGGTATTTGATCTGAGTTGGTCATTTGACATTTTCGCACTAACCTTCACGTGGGAGAAGTTATGGGTACTCGGCGTCGTTGTATCAGCCGAAGCTCTTCGGACGTCAGCAATGGAGCCGTGCGCGCCCGAGTGGTCCGCGACGGCATTGATCTTGTATTAGTGATGCTAGGACTGACCTCGGTCGCCCTCGCATCGTGCAGGAGTGCAAAGGGTGAGTGGGCCCATTACCGCTGCGTGCTTAGGACTTAGACCGGCGGGCTGGCCTCTCTGTTGAGCCTAGGTAGGGTGACGATGTGTTGATCTCCGAGGCCGGGCATGACCCAAGAAAATGTGTCCGGCCAAAGGTGATCAAGCGTGATGGAAAACATGGTGCACCCCTGCAGGGATGAAATTAACTATTCGAATAGCCATGTCCACGGTAACAGGACGACTTGGAGTTATATCCCGAGCTAATATAACTAAAAGTGGTAATTTGAAATGAATGTTGGCTCTGAGATTGCTTCCTCGCCGGGAGTCGAGGAAGAATCTCTGGGCGTGGTTACTTAATAAAATTTGCTACAATAATATGACTATATATGAGATACGAGTCTACTCTCTTCTAATGCTGCAAGATGTTGAAGATGCTAGTATTTGATAGGACTAGGCTTTCCCTTTTCTCATTCTTGCTTTCTGCAGTCAGTCCAGATATAACCCCGTTCCCCTTGATGATGATGCATACTTAGCATAGTTTTGATGTCAGTCTTGCGAGTACTTTGGATGAGTACTCACCGCTGCTTTGCTTTCTCTTTTCCCCTCGATACGATTACTACGTTCAGACGATGGAGCCCAGGAGATGGAGTACGCCGGAGACGACTACTACACCACCGCCGGAGCCTACTACTACGTGGAGGCTGCCCCCGACCAGCAGTAGGATAGGAGGTTCCCAGGCAGGAGGCCTCGCCTCTTTCGATCCGTTGTTATGTTTGTGCTAGCCTTCTCAAGGCAAAACTTGTTTAACTTATGTCTGTACTCAGATATTATTTGCTTCCGCTGACTTTTTGAATTTGAGCTTATGTATTCGAGCCCTCGAGGCCCCTGGCTTGTAATATGAAGCTTGTATGACTTTAATTGTGTCTAGAGTTGTGTTGTGATATCTTCCAGTGAGCCCCTAATCTTGGTCGTACGCATTTGCGTGTATGATTAGTGTATGGTCAAAGTGGGGGCGTCACAATATGCACAAAGGTACCGAATCCGTCACAGAATCTAAGTTGGATGTACTACAAAGTCAACTTGACAACTTCAAGATGAAGGATGGTGAAGGAGTCGTGGAAATGTAATCTAGGGTTGTTCTCATCACAAATGAGATTGCCGGCTTAGGAAGTGAAGAGATGATCGACAAATTCATCATCAAGTAGATTCTTAGAGCCTTGGATGGAAAGTACGACACCGTGTGCACATTGATCCAAATGATGCCAAACTACAAAGATATCAAGCTACGGAAGTCATTGGAAGGATTGTTGCTCATGAAATGTCACTCAAGGATAAAGAAGAGCTTCACACCAAGTCAAGCGGTGCATACAACGCTACAAGTGATACTCCCACTACTTCAAGTGACAACCTTGTTACCAATGAAGAGATAAGCCTCATGGTCAAGAAGTTCAACAAATTATACAAGAGTAGAAGCATAGAGAGAATCTACAACTCAAGATATGAAGAGAAGTGTTCCTCTAGTCGTGACCGAAATTGTTACAACTGTGGAAGGCCCGGACACTATTCCAATGAGTGCACGCCCCCCACAAAAGAATATAAGAGTCACCTAGAAGAAGAAGAAGCTCAAGAGATGAGTCACCTCGTAGAGAGAGAAGGAGTAGAGAAGATCGCTATGAATAAAGACCCTCCCGGAGAAGCAAGGTCTCGGAGATGAAGGACAAGTACACCAAGAGCTACACAAGAAGAAGACATCAAGCTCATGTTGGTGAATGGGTTTCCGGCTCCGATTGTGACAACCAGTCCAGGAGAAGCTACCTCTCCAACTCCGACCATAGTCAAGATGAAGGTGTTGCCGGATTAGCACTCGTATCCTCCAATTCCTATGACATATTTGATTCACCAAATGAAGGAATTGGAAGTTGCTTCATGTCTAAAGGCCCCAAGGTATCACACCCTGAATACATTGACTTTAATAGTGATGAGGATGACTTACTAGGATATGATGACTTGATCTCTCATTAAACTAGTGATGTTAGTCAAAATGAACTTGGTAATAATCATGCTAGTCAAGATAAGTCGTGTGATGATGATAAGAAGGAGATTGAACGCGTAACTAAAGAACTAAGCACTCTTAAGTTAGCTCATGAATCTACTCAAGAAGATCATAGAGAGCTCATAAGAACTCATGAGAAGCCACCCTTCGAGAAGCTAAATTTAGAGAAAGAGCATGAGTTTCTTAAAGCTATCAATGACGATCTTCGAAAGAAGAGTTCTTATTATCTTGCCAAATGACTAATCTTGGCCATATTTGTTCCGCAAGTTAAACCTAAGCAAACTAGTAAGAAAGGCAAGAAAGGTTCTTCATCTAGTAACAACAACACTAATGTTAAATCCAATGATGTTATTTATAGTAGTTCTATTGATTCCACTAATGATTCTCTTAGCCAAGTTACACTTGAGCAACAAAATGATTTATTGAAAGGAATTATAGAAAAGGGGGTCTACAAGAGCCTTGCCGGAAGTAAGCAATTTGAGGAGATTCTGCGGAAGCAAGGATGGCACCAGAAGAACCAAGGCATTGTCTATTTCAACGCCAATGGAGTTGAATGGGAAGAAGGTCAATAACCCAAGACAAAGTTTGTTCCCCAAAAGGAGAAGTATGACCCTACTCTCCCAAAGGGAACGAAACCTCAAGATGACCTTCCACCACAAGACCAAAAGCTCAAGGGCAAGTACAAGCTTCAAGAAGACATTGACTCGTTTGAAGAAGAATCCCAAGCCATGGTCAAGTGGGTTCCCAAAGCTACTTCAAGCTCTACTGCAACAAGTGCTACTTCATCTCCAAGGATCCCCATCAAGTTGATGTGGGTCCCAAAGAAGAAGAACTAGAGAAGTTCTTGAGGGGTGACTCCGCCAACAAAATTCACTCACATTCATCATTGGCAACAACTTATGCAATCAACTCCAACATCATGCAATAGTTCAAGGAGTCACATATTCCCTCATAGGTAAGCAAGGTACAAGGTAATTAATGAATAAATGGACATAATAATACATGTGTTTCACTCCATGTACATAGATATCCTTGTATTTGTTCCTTGTGTGGGACTAACCCATGTAGGTGACAAGAGTACGAAACAACAAGGATGATTACCAACTCAAGATGATCTTCATCAACTATGAGAATCCACTACACCTAGACCTACATGAAGTCTTCAAAGACAAAACCCAAGGTTAGTTTGTCCCTCTTAGGGGGGATGTCACATCAAGGGGGAGCTTTACTCTAAGACTTGAGTCAAAGCATCTCTTAAGATGTGAACACATTAAACGCTTTATGTAAAAGTGGCAACCCCACTTGTTCTTAAACGATGAGTATGACCTATGATCAAGTATTCTTACTTGGCTCCTAAGTCAATATACTCATATATTGATGACTCCGTCATCACCAAAGTGCTTGGTAGATACTAGAGTGGTTTTGCATGTTTGCCATGTTTATTTGACATTTTATTGTGTGAACATGTTGGTATGCATATTTTTACTCATTCGAGGACATCCAATTGTTGTTATTTGGCTTTTATTTTCTTTAGCCAATTGGATGTACAAGAATGCCTAAGTACCTCCCTCTAGCTATCTACGCTTTCTCGTCTCAAACTCTATTCATGCTTCATCACAAAACTTGAGCAAGCACTTTTCGGACCATTTGTGTGAGGAGCACTCGGAGTTCCGTTTCGGCAAGAGCTAACTTCCAAAACCTCCCATGTGCCACTAGGTGTAACCAACCCCTAAAACTCGGTTTCACCGAAGCACAAGGGTTGATCTAGTTTTTCTATCTCAGTACTACCAATTCCTAAATCTCGGCGTCACCGAGGTTCTCTGTTGTCAGGCAGTTAAGAATCTTGGTGGAACCGATATTTCCGAATCGGTGTTACCGACAGTAGTTGGGTATATATATCCCGTGGACCTGACCTTTGAAATTAAATCTTCAAACGTCTTCTCCGTGCCCCACTTCTGCCGCCGCTTGTGTCTACGGACGTCTCCCTTGTCTCCCGTGCGCTCTCGCCGCCGGAGTACGTCACCGTTAACGGCAATCCTCCCCGCCGTTGCTGCCGTAGCAAGGTCTTCACCAAGTTAGGGTAAGACCTCGACCCCTTTTGCGCTCCAAGCACCAAATCTTGCGCATTAGGTCAAGTTCCTATTCATGCCACTGATTGTAATGCTTCTGTCCACGAAAGAATTCCGATAGAATAGGTGATCGAAAAAAATTTAGGGTTAGGTTTCCGCCATATGCGTTTCGGAGTCACTGAATGGAAATGAATCGGTGTCACCGATTCAGGTTTAGGGTTGTGAGAACTTTCTCGGTGAGACCGAGTTACTGTTTTCGGTGAAACCAAAAATGTTGACAAAGTTCTGTTAAAGAGAAAGTCAGTCTCGGATGCTCCAAAAATCCAAACTCGGTGGAACTGAAATCCATATTGTAGAAATCTAAAACTGAGTTTTTTAGTTCAATTTTTTTTCAAAATATCTATGTTTTTTTATGCTTATCCCCTCCACTCTTCTACATATATTCATAGGGTCAGTCCTTTAGCATGTCAGGCTCAGATGACAGTGAGAATGCCTTCAGGGAACCAAGTGTTGATCTTGATGCTGACACTAGTCCAGAAGCTAGTTTCTCAGACCCAGGCACCCCCAGCTCACATGGCTTGCCCAAGGCAGCCACCAGGGCTAGAAGGAAGCTCGGGTCAGATCAAGAGGATGAAGATTTCATCCTAGATGATGCTACTTCTCAGAGGAAGACCATTAGGAAGGAGTATGCTAGTTT